>JAZDUH010000341.1:29827500-31027500 GCA_036419115.1 Scarus forsteni | reverse complement strand
GAAGAAAGGTGTAAAGTCTTAACGTTATTACAAGAATAAAAGGAATAAAACACTAGAATAGAGGTTTAGCTGCTGTTTCTAAAAGGATAGTCTGGACGTCTTTGATATCTCCAGTGTCTAAACAGAATAAACAAACTCAAGGTTTTGGTTAGAGAAGGTTGGGAAAAAAAGTTCAGATAAATATTAACTCATCAGACCTGTAATTTAAAAAAAAAAAAAATCAAATTACACTAAATTTGCTTTTGCGCTTATATATATCAAAAAGATATATCATAAAAATCTGTATTTGTAGTTATGTGGGGTTGTTTCTTCTTTCTTTTTTAAGCTAAGTGTAACTGGCCATGTTTGTATTTCCATTTTTGGTGTAAGTAGTCGATTTTGACATCATTAAATAAATGAACAAGAGACATTTAAGAGGACACGCTACATTGTCCCCAATATCCATTAACTTTGTTTGCTGCAAATCACCAGTTTAACAAAGCCATTCTTTAACCACATTGTGACATTGGTATTTTAAACAATGGTAATCTAAATCAGGGGTGGGCAACTGGTGACCCAGGCCATATGTAGCTCTCCAACTTCCTTATTTGGGCCCATCAGTCAATGTTAATTTAAATCTGTTCAAACGTACCATGTCAAGGCTGTAAATGGTAGCATTTCCAAGAAAAGTAGTTATAATTGGCTGTAACCATTTCTGTAAACTGTATTTTGAACATTTTTACAGTAAAAATGTCAAGAAAAAAACACTTGGTAAACCAGTGAATGCACAGTGACATGCATCAAATAGTAGCTATAAGTCGCTTGAATTCTGTTAAAAAATGAAATCTTGGGAAGCTATGATGATTTTTTTCTCTTTTATTGAACTCCAAACTCTGAGCCTCTGGCAAAGAGGATAATTTAAATGAGCTAAATTGCAGTTACTTTGTTTGCTTTGATCCCAGAATTAATGTGATGGCCTCCATATTTGTAGTTTACGCTTTTCACATCAGGTAGTTGTATACAGCCTGAGCCCACTAGTGTGCGCTCTAGTGGTATCGGTACTTGTGTTAAGCATAAGCTGATACAAATGTAAGGGTGCTCTTGTCACAGGCAGACTTGTATGTTTTAAAACTGATAAACAGCAAGTACATTTTCATGCTTGGGCTGCTTCTTGAAACATTCAAGGTCATGACTTGTACTGATGTGATATCATGCAGTTTGGGGACTGGTTCAAAGAGCCTCGTTTGACTGCCAGTCTCAGTTATCACCCATTTTTATTAAGAACCTTTCAGTTACAGCTGCATAAAAATGTTAATTGTTCAGTTTTACATGACTTAACTCTGTCCTAACAGTGTTTTTTTCTCCTCTGTTTAATTGTAGGGTAATGAATTCATCAGAGATGTGTTTGAATTGGGACCACCTATGCTGGTAGACTCAGCCACAATGAAGGCCATGAAGATCTCTCGCTTTGAAAGGGTATGCTAACTCACAGCTCATTTTAAAATCATTCCTTAATTTTAACAAGTTACACATGATCCCTCTGTTTATACATAGTTGCCCTTTTTTTTTTTTTAGCATTAAAACATCTTGTCTTTTTTTGTTTCTAGCATCTTCACAACTCCGCTGCTTTCAAGGCTCGGACCAAGGCCAGGAGCAAGTTCAGGGACAAGCGAGTGGACGTGGGAGAATTTTAACTTTTTCTGTTTAGGAACATATTTATCAAGCCTCCCTGCTTTATAAATGATTTGTCACTATGTTGTTTTGACACTTCTCTCCTCTGAAATCTATTTGGTATCAAACCCTCACCCTCATGAAAGCTGACTTTGTCATGGCCTCTCTGCTCTGTATTAGACTAAAACATTCCTGATCTACATTCATTCAGACAAGCAGGAGGTGAGCATTTGAACATTGAACAGTAGTTTTTTCAGTAGAGTCTAACTTATCCACACATGAACAGTGGTGTTGTACATAAAGTGTATATTTCTTCTTTCCTCATTAATATCTATTTTGTGGCCTTTTTTGTTTATGAACATATGTAATAACTTATATGATTTTGGCAGCATTTTTTGATCACATAGATATGTTTAGTTTTTAGTAATGTCACAACACATGCTGTTAAGTGTTCTAACCCTTATGGATTTGTATTATGTTGCACTACCTTGCTAACCCTAGGCAGGTTATTTCTGTAAAAGAAGAGGTGAATATTTTGTCTTTTAGTGTTTGGTATGTACTCTAAAGGCCATGGATGGTGAAATAAACACTGAAAAGCTGTAAGACTCATGGCTCTTGATTGTCGTTCAAGACGGAGAACACGGAACTTGCACCGTAATATTGACTATGACAGGTTGTTTGTGGAGGGTTTTAGCTCTGTTAGTCTGCTGTGGTGAATGTAAGCTTATATTAACGTGCACCGAGGCTGGTATGTCTTCAGCCCATAATGTCTTAAACTCTGTATCCTCCTCCTGATGAATGATCTGCCTTCAATAGCCTCCAAAAAACAGCAACTTTGCTGAACTTAAAACCAAATCATGATTCTAAACTTGTGAATTTCTAGTTTTATTTTTTTGCCCTGCACCACAGAGCTGAAAAACTGCATCCAACCACATAAATAATACCCTTTTTATTTTTGTTGTCATAGAGGTTTAATATTAATTAAATGGTAAATGTGATTGCATATTTGTCGATGTGCTGTTCTTAACAGCCACTATGGCAAGTGAGTTTCACAAAGTTACTAGCCACGTGTAGACTTTCACTGGCCACAATTATGTCACGAAGTTGCTCATCATTCTGTTGAAGTTCAAAACTGTTTACACGAATGCAGTGCTGATGTCAAGATCTTTTATGAATAGAGGGGTGCTTTGGAAAGTGTACTTCTTCCAGGATGTAAAATAGAAAATGCTTGCAGTGATCAATTCAGCCTGCCAGTGGGAGTTTGTCATTCCTGCCTCTTCTAAAATTCACCAGCATTTTTCGCTTTGCTGGTGTTCATATCAACCCTTGCCTACCAGTGTTCTGTCCTACCACTGCTAAGATAATAGTTCTAGCTTATTAACGTGGGGCAAGTTGCTTCTTTGGGGTAAAAGTGCTTTTAAAAGCTTGAAATTTCAATGTACCTCTATAATATTTTAGCAGTCGTTTAGTTGAGCAAGTAACTGCACAAGTTACATTTTTTGAAAGGACAGTGTCCCAGGTTTGGCCTTTATTATCCTTTTTTGTCAAAAGTACTAAGTGTTTTCTGAACTTGTCATATCTTAGGACATGAAATACTGTTTCATTGTTTCTAATTTTCTATTAATAGTTGCCTCTGCCAAGGAGGTTATGTTATTGCCGGTGTCCGTTTTATTGTTTGTATCTTTGTAAGCAACATAAGTCAAAAAGTTGTGGACGGATTTTGCTGAAATTTTCAGAATATGTCCAGATTGGGACAAGGGAATAATGGTTTGATTTTGTGAGTGTCCAGGTAACCGTCTGGATCCAGGAATTTTTTTTAAAGGATTCTTTAACATTGCGAGATAGGACTATTTTCGGCATTTGTGCATATTTGTATGTTTTCATGGCCAAGGAATCTAAATATTTAGATGTAATAAAGGTAGGACTAATATTTATGGTGAAAATCAATATGGGTGAGGACTGGTGCTGGCGGAGGTCTGTGCTCTCCGTGTGCTTTTCTAGTTTATTGTGACAAAGTGAATTTAATGCAACTAAATGTTCTCCCTCGCACAGGAACATTCTGCATTCCTCTTACCACCAGATTAAGCACCCCAAATTTAAAAAATGAGCATTTATAGGAATTGTGAGCCTGGAACAATGCACGCAGCCCTGATATTATTGTAGTCATAGGACAGTTAAAGCTTCAAGGGCTATCCTAATGGTAAAGCAGATTTTACCATGGCTTGTCAATATTGTTGGCTTTTTAAACTAATTAAATCACAGTATTATTTTCTGTCACTGCTGTAGTACCTCTGCAATAAAGTTGATTCAGGTTCAGAGAAATGATGAAACTGCTAGCTTATTTTGCAGGAGCTTCTAAAGCTTCTCGTGCACACTCTGAAAACACCTGCCAGCTGCTCATGCTCATTGATTTATTTACTCATGCAGGCATTATAATTTAAGGAGCCAGGGCATATGAGATAATATTGTCCCAAACCATACACTGATAACTTGCATAACCATAACAGTTTGATTGTTTCATATGTGTAATTATTATCTGTGCAGCCTCATACCTGAAACAATTAACTTTTTATTATATTCAAGTGAACACAACAACCAGCAGCTGGTACATTGTCCGGGGCCTTTCTTTTGATTTTAACCAACAGGACATTGCTTGGAAAGAAAAACTATCTCCTCTATCTGGGAAAACACGCAGCAGTGTGGAGGATGTTGTGTGTATCTGAAAGGTGTAAGAGGGTTTCTAACAATGCCCATAAGGAGAGATTTGATCACAAAAATCCTTGTTGCATGCAAGAGTATGAGGAGATTAAAACTTGGGTTTAAAGCTCGAAATAATAGGCTTAGATTGGCTCTAAGTGAGCCTGCTGGGCATTGTTTCTAAAGAGGCTTGCCAAATCTTACTTTGATTATTGGTCTAATGCTGTCTGGACCTGCCTGTGTGCAGTTGCATGTTTTTAAAGTTCACTGATTTCTTCTTTGCATCACCCACAATTTTCACACTTCATTCTGAATTTCGAGGTCACCATAAGAAAATCTCAGTGACCTGGAAGGTTCAGAGGTTGACATAACTGTAAGATACTGGAACCGTATTGTAAATTGATTTTAAAGATGGAAATTTGCCTCCCCTTTTATAGCTTCAACATTTGTGGTTTCAGCCCGTTTGCTTTAATCAAGAGGAAAATCTCTATCTTAATGCTTAATAACATAACATTAGAATGCTATTTCAACAATCTTAACTCCAAGCATATTATAGGCCTACTGTTTATGGGTTATAGAATTTAAATAGAAAGCCCTTTCTGAAAATATGCTGAGGCCAAAAAAGGGCAGGAAAGAAAATAACTGGTGAAGTATTAAAGAATGATTAACTAGTAATTGTTGAATGATATGATTAACCTATTTTCCTATATAAATAAAACTAAAACCAAACTGGCAAGTCATATTGTGAAGATGATATATAGAGTGTTGCAGGAATGAGTCCATAAACACAAAAGTGAGTTAGCATTTAGCACTACCTGGTTCCTAAGGCCTGAAAGTGGGATTAGAATACTGGTTTCTGATAAATGTCCAAGATATAGTTTATGATTAACACCCTTACACAACATTTCAATGTTTAAAAATAATGAGAAGCATTGATATTGCCTGCTTTAGAATTTAAATGAATTGTTTTATGTTTTAAAGGGCTGTTGCTAATGAATTGTTAATGACTAAAGATGACAGATTATGGATGACGGGGGACCTTACTGCAAGCATTTCTAATCTATAGGAAATAGTAACTCATAAACGACTATGAGGACCAATGTAAGCAGATAACTTTGTTATAAATTCTCAAACAATATGTCACCAAAAGAAGTCAAACATTAGAAATGTTGGGTCTGAGTCTAACATCATGTTGTAGATCCATAGTAGTCAATATAGCTTTTTTATTCTCAATGATTAATCCTTGGCTTGAAAAAAATGTGAGAAATGGTTTAGTTTTTTAAGATTATTACAGCTTAATCATTTGTTTCACCTTATTATCAGTAACTAACCATAACAGTGAAAATAGGTTTTCATTGAGAGAACCTGTGATACAAACTTCTGTGTTAGCCTACAAAATTATATAATCTCTCCACCTCTTTAATTTTAGTTAATGTTAATATATTAATATAATATTACTCAAACTTAGACATATAAAAATATCTTCCCTATACCATCACCAGACTTCAAATGAACTACATGACCAGAAATTTTTGGCCTGTTGGGGGCAGCAGCAAAAGACTGGCAGTTTTGAGAAGTCCCTTACTTCACCTGATTTGTCTCACTTGCTAGCAACTTCTGCTGTTTTACACAATGGGTGGATTCAGAGCAGCGTCCATTCTTGCTGTAGTTTTGTGGCACCTGACAGGCATGTAAGTACAACATTTACTCCTCTATTGTCTGCCTTTCTTTCAACCAACTTTCAAAGGAATATTGTCAGATAAGATGCTACATGCTAAAACAGACCTGCCAGCTTTACTGTAGTTTGGTGTTGGCCAGGTCAGGCTGAATACAGGATTTTATTGTGTTTTTATGGATTAAAGCAGGTGTTTAATACTTAAGAGACAGCAATAATTTTCCAAAATGAATATGAAAAAATAGCTGGAAGATGCCATTGCCTGGAGCTGAGTGCAGATGATGGTAAGACATGGTGAAAGTTTCTACTGAAAGTTGACCCCCATACACGGCTGTGTCATGGCGCCTCATATGGAAAAATTAACAAATTCTGAATGTTTTGGCGTTGCAGTATTTACACATCCACTGTAAAGTTCGCTGGAAATTATAGTCCATGTAATGTTTGGTATCATAAAACTCAGTTGATCCTACCCAATTTGTAACTACAAACATGGGCGCGCCATGGCTGTATTTAAGACTGTATAAAGCTTTATTTCCGCTGTTTTAAATTACCAAGTTTTGGCCCAAAAATAGTTAAAATTGTTTCTTAACTTCACTGTTTTAACTAAGAGTTATGTTCAGTGTCGTTTTCATTGACACAAGGGTCTAAACTTCCAGCAGCAGTTGAAACCAAACAACATTGTCCTGTTTTATTGTAATTATATCTCGGATGTTTTGGTCCGACATTTTTTAAAATTTGAATAAACAATTATGTCCTCTATTGCCCAATTACTTCCTCTTTGACAGTTCATAGTTTGTTTTTTATTGTTCTCAAAAACAGTTAAATAACATACTAATATAAATAATGACAAATTATATACGTTGTTTTGTCATCTCAAAAGCATTGCACATGTTCATTTAGAATTGTTTATAAACCTGTTTTTTTTCTTTTCTTGTAATTGTCCACTGCTTTAAGCATTTACAACTTCTAAAAACAAATACTTGCTAGAATGTCTTGTTTTTACCTGAAAAAAAGGTGCAAAATAATTTATTCAAAGGGCATTTTCTGAAACATTTATTGACAAAAAAGGAGGGAGAAGACTAGGTGGCCATTAATATTCATAGAAGTAAAATGATTAATATCTATAATAAAACACTGCATTGGAATTCATGCAACATGACACAACACATGCTGTTGAGGGTCCTCATTTGATTCAGATTCAGATTCAGACAAATAAATAAAGATCAAGGAAACATATTTAAGCAAGCATGGGACGGATAGAGATGTCGGACATTATAAGTAGCCTACGTATGTAAATCATAGAGCAGGATAAGAAAAGATAAAGATAAAAAATTTGAGTTTTCAGAATATGGTCACCCTATAACATGTTAAATATGAACACATTTTTGTATACTTTTTAAAATTTGAAATTGTTTTGCTGAAAACTGTTTTCCACAGATTTACAGCCTCCATTTCTGTTGAGAGAATAGATCAACTTATGTGAGCCATCTGCCTCTTTTGTATGCTTGTATCTGAATGTTTTTTTTATAATTGTTTTTCTTTTTTGTTTGTATTTTTCTAACTGTAAATCTATATCAAAAACTGTATTAATCAGTTTCCCTTTAAGTTTAAAGCACCAGTTTAGTGTGTGTGAGATTCTATTTGTGTCTACTCTCTTGAGCCATGAGACATAATTCATAGAATAAGACACTGTTCAGTTGATACAAAAATGTTTCTGAAATGTTAAAAACGACATAAACCACAGATTTAATTTCTGGGATTAGGTAAAACTTTGGCTGTTTAATTTCTGTAAATACTGATGTTAACTTTTGGTACTAAAATGTGCTTTTCTCTTTATTTTTTTCCTCTTTCTGTACGTCTGCAAAGCCACATTGGGACACACCAGGGAACAATTCTCCTTCACTAACCATCTCATCAGAGGCACTTTGCTCCTAGGGCACTCAGTACCACACCATGTTTCCTGAGGACGCCCTCAGCAGTGCTTTGAAGGACGATCTGATGCTCAGCAGAAGTAAGTTGAAGACAGAGCTCAGTCTAATCTACAGTAAGGAGGAGTTCAAGGCCTGCTGTGGTGCTGTGGGCCTTGTCCAGATGCTAATGGAAAATAATCTTGGAGAGGTTTTTTCAGAGACTCTCCTAAAGATCCTCATCACCCCATTCATGTCCACTGCAGAGGCTGAGTGGTGCTTCTCCACCTGGAAAAGAATCAAAACTTTTCAGAAACACCATGGACCAGGACGAGCTAAATGCACTAGCCATGCTGTCAGTGTAAAAAGACACTGACGTCAAATTAAGATTTCTGCACTTTCTAACACCAGATAAAGCTGCAGATTAACAATCAGACCATCAAAATGGACAAAAATGAGTTTGGATACTGTAAACATCACAACATTATAAAAAAGGTTAGTACCATTGTTATGATGATTGTTATTATTGTTATCATGATTACTATCAGTATCATGTTTCATGATATCAAAATATTATATGCCAATGCCAGAACTTCTTCTGCACCAATAATACACTCCTCTCTGTTTACTTGAATATTATTTTCTATCTTTATGTGGTACGTAAGTGCTAGAGTGACAATATCTATGATATGTGCTTCATAATTTATCATACCTTTTTAAATGATTTTACATAATAATGTAACATACCGTACCGTACTATCTTCTTTCTGTGTTCTGTGGTAGGAACCTGGAGTACCCAGAGTAAACCTATGCACGCACAGGGAGAATGTCCAAACTCCTTCTGACTGTGAGGTATCAGCAGTCCTCACTGCACCGCTGTCCACTGCTATTTGATCCGGTAAGTGTCATAAATTTGCAACTGATTCTGATGAAAGCTTTATGTTCATATATATGTTCATTTTATTGGATTACTCATAGTTTTAGTCATTAATTAGGAGCATTCTACATCCTAAAAACAAATTTGGATAAACTTAATTTGACCCTTTGGTAACCATAGCCCATCCCTGATTTAATCCATTGTTTTCATAGCAGAGGCTCTAAATTGGATTATATGGCATTTATGTTTAAATTCCATTCTTTCTATTTAAAACCATTTCATGCAAGTGACTTATTTATTTCTGGATTGAAACCATTTCCCCAAGCACACATAGCTCCTCTATAAAGAAAAACGATTATTTGATTAGATCCCCTCTGTCCTTGGTTCAGTCAGGCAGTCAGGAGAAAGTGCAGAGAATACTAATGGACTTGATGGTTATTATTCATATTTCATCACAGTCTGTTGTTAGCTGAGAAAAAAAACATTACTGTGCAATTACGAGGGATAATTGAGGATCAAATGAATAAGAGATGTGATAAGGTGGCTTCACTTTACTCAATAATCTGCTTTATTTGTGAGTCTATGCTCTCAGTGTAATTTATGAGACTGGATGATTTTACTTTTTCATCATCTTCACGCTTCAGCAAGTCCCTCGTTGTTGGAACCTGCATGCTCGTATAATCCCCAATTCCAGTACAAATAAGAAAACAAAATGTCAAAAAAGATAACAGAACTTAGTTGCTGTCACTCCTCACAGCACAAACACCAGATATTATATCATCAAACTTTTAAACTGGAATCACACACTAGGTGTTTCAGAAGCATTTTGGAAAGGGCCGTAAGAGCTTGGAAGGTTTTGTAATGGCATAAGTATGAAGAACATAACATTGGGAAGTGTTTAAAGTGGTAACAGGTTATAGGACGATGAAGAGTTTTAAAATGAACTTCCCTGATAGGCTGAATTTTAATCAACAAACTAGGGCTGGACGATTATGGTAAAAATAAGAATCCCGATTATTTTAAGTGATATTGAAATCACAATTAATATACACAATTATTAATTTATTTCAAAACTTCAGTATTGATTTAAACACAACTTTAAAGAACCAGCGAGCGGCACATACAGTACTATTAATCCACATAAGTCACACACACTCGCTGTTGCTGCACGTGGAACACATAAGTGCTATGAAGCGCAGGAACTTGCTTACACGGCACTCCTCACTGTGTGGCAAATCAATCATTTTTCTTCGATTAAAATGTTTTTAGGATTGTCAGATGGCAAAATTGAAATCACGATCAAAATCCTATTAGTTGTCCAGCCCTACAACAAACCGTGGTGCAATATTTTCTACTTTATAAAAGACTGTGGGCAAACAGTCCAACAGTTTATGAACTTAAGTTTCTCAGCATTAACTTTTAAGGAATTATAAGATTTCAACCTCTAAAGCTCATATAGTGTCCTACTTGCATTTAAATCAATATATATACTGTATATAAACCTCGATTTACAACCTCTGCATGAGAGTTTTTTTGTTCCTCCTGTTTACTCTAAGCAACTGTGAATGAGAGGGCTCTACATCTGCTACAAATTGTCCATCTGGCAGCGATAACAAAACTAATGTGGCCCTCATGATAACCAAAGTTGCCCGTCCTGACCTAGATTGTTATGAGCCCAAAGTTTAAAAGCCAGCATCTGTGATGGTGTTGGTGCCCATTTCACCAGTAACGTGCACATCTGTGAAAGTACGATTAAAACTGAGAGGTGCATGAAGGTTTAGAGCAGCATGTGCTTCAAGACAACATCTTTGTAAGCACTCCTGCTTATTTTAATGAGACAAAGCCAAAACATAATCTGGCCAAGTTACAGCATGTTTTCACAGGAAGAGAGTACGGTTAAGAGAGTGTTGGGCTACATGCAGTCCAGACTTGTACGGATGTTAATTAGGTAAGAATGGGACATAATTCAGCTTCAGTGCCTGAACAAAGGCTGTATTCAGTCTCCAGTTGCTCATATAGTGTTGGCAAAGGGAAAGGTGATGCTCCTGTCTAATTTCTTCTTAACAGCATGTCGACATCAGGATCAGAATATGACTTAATAACTAATAACACAATATCTTTATTAACTTTTAAAGACCACATTTCAAATGAAGCTGGGATATTGTGTGAAACATAATTAAAAACAGAATCCAGTGATTTGCATATTATTTTTGACCTATATTTGAGTACACCAAAAGACAATATATCGTATTTCATGGTCAAATGTATAACTCTTTTGTCTTATTTGTATATATTTACTCATTTTGAAATTGAATATTGCCAATTTTTAGCAACATCTGCTGCAATTCAAGTGAAGTCTTTATCGGGGACATCCAGCGCCAAGCCATATTTTGCAGGTGATACACTATATTGCCAAAAGTATTCGCTCACCCATCCAAATAATCAGAATCAGGTGTTCCAATCACCTCCATGTCCACATCCTCGGCCTGCAGACCACAAAGCAGGTCCATAAAGACATGTATGTCTCAGGTCAGCCAATCAGCTTCTCCTGAAGGTCCCTAAGACCAAGCGGAAGCTCAGAGGGGACCGTGCTTTTGCTGTTGCAGCCCCAAAACTTTGGAACGGGCTGGCTCAAAATATTAAACAGGCCTTGTCTCTGCCTGTTTTTAAATCCCTCCTTAAGACCCACCTTTTCTCCCTGGCTTTTGATGCACAGTAGTTGTCGATTATTATTATTATTTATTTTTATTTCATTTTATTTTGATTGCTTCTTCTGCATTTTTTTTATTCATTTTAATTTGTTTTATGTCTTTTAAATTGTTCCTTGTCTTTGAAAATCCATTTTACTTATGTTTTATGTCTATTCTTTTATCTCGTATCTTATTTATTCTCCTGTACAGCACTTTGTTTCAACTATGGTTGTTTTTTAAAGCGCTTAACAAATAAAGTTGGATTGGATTGGATTGGATGACAGAGTCGTCTGGTGTGGATGACCTTGACTGGCCTGCACAGAGTCCTGACCTCAACCTGATAGAACATCTTTGGGATGAATGAGAGCGGAGACTGACCCCAGGCCTTCTCGTCCAGCATCAGTGTGTTACCTCACAAATGCACTTCTGGAAGAATGGTCAAAAATACCAATAAGCACTCCTGAACCTTGTGGACAGCCTTCCCAGAAGAGTTTAAGCTGTTATAGCTGCAAAGGGTGGACCGACGTCATATTGAACCCTATGGATTAGGAATCGGATGTCACTTAAGTTCATATGCAAGTCAAGGCAAGTGAGCGAATACTTTTGGCAATATAGTGTACAAAAGCCTGGCTTTGTAGTTGAAGAGTTCAGGCACTAGACGCCTGCCTGCAGACTCGGTCTGTCTCCCACCGAAGACGTGTGGCACATTATGATGCACAAATTACAACTCTAGAGACTCAGACTTTTGGGCAACTGAAATCAAACATCAAATATGAATAGGAAAAATTCAGCCTTCAAAGCTTCAGCGGCTAGTTCTCAGTTGGATATTGAGTGTTGTAAAAAGGAAAGGAGATGCGACACAGATATGAACATACCAAATGTGTTGCAGGCATCTTCAAAATAAGTGAATATTTGCATCAAACAAAAAAGTATCAGTTTGAGATTAGACATGTTTGCTTTGTCATGTATTTATAGAATATAGGTCTGAAAGGATTTGCAAACCATTGCTTTTGGTTTATTTATGTTTTATGACTGTCTCAACTTCATTGAAATCAGAGATTTTGTTAAGTTTGAACATTAGTCTTCCTCTCTTATCTTTATCCATGTTAGTGTGAAAGGATTTGTGATTCACTGTAGACAGTTGTTATTCACATTCTATAAACTGTTCAACCTTTTTTTAAATCAGCGTTTGTATAGAAATGTTGGAAAATAGTGGGTGAGATTTCACAGGTGGGCGTGTTGCAGACAAAAACAATGAAGGAAAAGACACTTAACATTTTTCTCATATCCTCTCATTCTTTCCACTGCCTCTGTTATTGCTGCATAGGAAATGAGCATTCCTTTACAGCTGATTGGCCTTTGAATGGAGCCTCTCTCTATGATTAAAGTCACTGAATTGTTATGTAGCATTGAGTTGATTAGCTGCACAACATAGACACGCTAGTCATTACCATGGCTGGTTAGGCATCCTTTGTTGGGTTTAGTTTCCCATTTATCGTGCCACGCTTTGGCAGCAGAAAGGCCTGAAGCCAAGCCACTGAGCATGTGTGACAGTCATACACACATGCTAACCTATTTACATGCGCACACACCCTCCAGATGGATGCTCTCCGATAGCTAACCAGGTTAATGTATTTATTCCACTTGTGAGCTGATGGCGTCTAAGCAGCTGTTACCGTGCTAGCTTTGATACATCAGCCTACATTTTTTTCAAACATCATATGTTGACATTAGTGTGCCACCTACATATTCCTCCTCCTTCCCCCTACATCTCCATTTCCATGGCCCCGGTTGCTCCCTGGAGTGAGGCGTATACAGTAGCTATCACAATGAAAAATGGATGGAGAGATTACCAGCACTTTGTCACAGAACGAGCGCTGCGTTCCTGATCCCAACACGCCGAGGGGCTTGTTGTTGTGACTGATAAAATGGCTGCTGCCTCTGATGACTGCAATTACGCTGCATACATATATCAAGAGAGTGATTTATCATCTTTGTCACTTTCCGGGGGCGTCAATGTGCCATTTAGTCACTGTGACACACTTGAAATTCTTGAAAGGATTTGTGCCTCAACTTGGAGGTGATCGAATCTTGTTTATTATTTTGAGTGAGTGATTTCAGAGCATGAGATCTCTGGACTCTTGAAGCATCTCCTCTGGTTGGGCTCCAGGGAAAACATCATGATGCATCAGAAGTGCTGTGCCGTCACGAGGTGGCACACACACATTTACACACAGAGACGCTGATGGAAATCATTACATCAGTATGACATGATAACATTAAAAACAGCTTGAAATAAGAGTCAGTATGCTTTTTTAAAATCTTTTTCGGGAACACAATGATGTATACAGGAATACAAATTATACATGTTATATATTTCCCTTTTTCTTCTTTTAACTCAGAACAACACCAGACCCTCACAAAAGGGGGGTCAACAGCATGAACAGCAGAACAAAGTCTCTGTACAGCTACATAAGATTAAATAAACTCAAAACGTGACCAATATGTAATGTGCAAAATAGTAGTGGATTAAACAAGATAACATAAAAAAGAGAGAAAAAAACCTTGCATCAATATCCCAATATAATGGATGGACCAAAAAAAAAAAAATTGTCATGATAATCCTAATCCTAATCCTAATCCTGATAATAAATACATTTGCCACAAATGATTTCAAACTTAGTTATCACCATACACAAGACCAATCGAAAGCATGAAAATCTAATTATATTTGATCACTTGTATGATGTTTGTTCTTTGAAGGAAATACGCAGATTTAAGTAAATTTAGATACATTTAAATATCAATGCAAAGTAATTTATGTTTTTTCAGGTGTCCTTTTGTCTGTCTGCGTGTTAGCAAGAGAACTCAAAAGGGTTTGATTTTGGTGTTGATCAAACTATTTATGCAGATGCAGGAAATTTTTGAAGAATTTCTTAACATTACACAGCAGAACAGCTTTTTATTTTTCATATACATTTGTGCTCTCTGAGTAGTTCTAGTTATTTTTTGGTAAGCTTTCATATATCACCTCTTAAAGCTGGGGTTGGCGATCTGATTTAGATACACTTTTTGTAATACTGGTTAAAATGGTCTTTATGACCCGATGGTAATCAACTCATAATGTGTTCTTAAAACAGAGCGAAAAATATCCGCTATCTACAGCAGGAGTAAAACAGGGAAAACCCCAACCAATAATCTTGCCGGGATACCTTCTTTTACACCAATCAAATCCTGTCTTTGAAAATAAGGGAAGTCCGCTGTGAGCTGTCCCACAACACCAACCAAGCTCCAGTATCCCTCACATTTAAGACAGATGTACAAGAAATCTAAAATAAACTCTGTTTTTCTAAGTTTGTTCCGCTGTTGGCTCTAATCTCGCGAGAACTGCCGTCCATGCTACTGCAGGTGGCAGTTCTCGCGAGACTTCTTCTTCTTCGTTGGTTGGTATCCATCATTTTGGAGCATTACCGCCCCCTTCAGGCTAAAGACAGACAGCTAGTTCTCCAAAATCGCCAACCCCAGCTTTAATCCATCAAAAAAGCACAATTGTAAATGCTATGTTTATTGCAAAGACAATGAATTAGCTTTAAGTCTGTTTAGCATTTTAAAATACACTTTTAACTAACAGTTAAAGATATAAGTTTTAGGATGAACTTCAACAATTTTGTATATTGTTTAAATAGAAGTAACAAATGCTAAACTTAGCAGTCCCCAAAATTCTTGACAATTTGCCATGTTGCATTGTATTTATTGTTGTTTTTTCAAGTTTCCAAAACATATTGACGGAATAAAGATCATGGTATACATATTTCAAACCACATCCCCCACCCTACCCTTCAGGAGGCAAACATCAGGGAACACATCAAAAACTGCAGTAAATCACAGTCCATCAAAGTAAACAGATATAAATAGTCTCTGCTAGTTTGGGAATTGGATTGAAATTCAAGGATTAAAGTTGTGATACAAAAAATACGGAAAAACAAAGTTTATTCATGTATATACAAATACACACCTGCATACACACATATAAATATATACATACCGCACATGTGTATACATACACATGCACGCACCCTTATAAAAGATGTAAAAAAAAAGATGTAATAATAATAATAAACTGATGCGTGGATTATATTGTCTATACAGTGTTACCAAACAGTTCACAGTCCTCCAAGTCTCAAAATCTTCCGGAACAGGAAACACTTATATACAGCAGGTACCGGGAAAGCTTGATATCAAAGCACTGTTAATGTTTTGACATGAGCTACAAATGAGAACCAAGTCCTCAGTTCTCTTTTTTATCAGACAGATAAGGGTTAATGTCCTGATGAGGACATGTCAGTGTTCAGATGAAAATCTCAGGAAGACTGCAGTTAGCAGACGAAAAATGTCAAGATCAAGGATGACACTTTTTTGCCTGAATTAAAGTGAACAGAAAAATTAATCAATATAAGAACAAAATTAAGTTGATTGATGTTTTTTTTTTTTTTTTTTTTTTTTTTTTTTTTTTTTTTTTTTTTTTTTTTTTTATTTTTTTTTTTTTTTTTTTTTTTTTTTTTTTTTTTTTTTTTTTTTTTTTTTTTTAAGCCAATTTTTTTTTTTTTTTTTTTTTTTTTTTTTTTTTTTTTTTTTTTTTTTTTTTTTTTTTTTTTTTTTTTTTTAGGCTGATCAGATAGCGTGAGGAGCACTGGAGCTTCAAAAGTAGAGTTACAGGATAAAGAGATGTTTTTTTTTTTTTTTTTTTTTTTCTGTCTGTTGGTGTGTTTTTGTATCTAAAATAGTCTTAATTTGACATTTTTTTTTTTTTTTTTTTTTTTTTTTTTGAAATAGCTTCTAACCTGTAAGGCTGATTTATGATGAACTGCCCCTGTGATGATTCATCCCCATTATCCATGCTCTTCAGACTGAAGATGTCAGAAAATCAGAATAGTTTGAACATCATCATTTAACCTCTGTAATACCCTACAGATAAAAACACAATAGGCCTCTGAGATTTTTGCACTTATACTGATATATCTGCTCATCACTAAGACGTATAATGTAATCATGAACATACCCTTTCCTCCTTAAGATCTCCCTTAACAGTTGTCTGCTATTCCCCTTCGTCTTAGGCTAATGGAAGGTTATCATTGAGGCAAGAGGATACTTCAGACTACATGAACATCAAATCTTCTATAGTAGTGTACTCAAGACAAGATGAAATGTCTCGGAGAGGATTCCAAACATGATCACTGCAGTGCTTTCTGAATTGGTGTAATTACACTTTTACAGCATGTGTTCAGAATCTGGCTAATGTGTAATTTAAAACCATCTTTAAAGCAGAAAGTGCACCCAGATGACAGAATTATGTTTTTCTGGCTTTAAAATTAGACTCTTTTACATGCAAGGACATGTCGGCTGTGCTGTGAAGTATCAAACAAACGAGTATTGTGGTGGAATAGTAAGTCATTAGGAGGAGGAGGAGGATATGCTATTGCCAGCTTCTGTTTGTTTTAGAGCTGCAGCTATCTTTTTTTTTTTTTTTTTTTTTTTTTTTTTTTATTTTTTTTTTTCATTGAATCACTACACATTATTATCATTAGTAACACACAAAACAGAAAAGCCAGGTCACTTAAATTAACAACTTATTTTTCTTATTTTGAACATTCTGAGCATAAATGGGATCTCAAAATCAAAATCTATACTTTTATTTTTACTCTGGGCCATATCTTGCTTTTGTCAGTATTTTTTTTTACGTTTGGTTGTGTTTATTTTGTGTTTATGCTTGTCTCTTTTTGCTAAATTATTGCCTTTACTACTGTACCATATTGATGATCTTATTTTGCTTACTTTATTTCTAGGACCAAATAATGTCATACTTAGATACTAAGATAATTTAACTCGCTAATGTACATTTCTATAACATATGAAAGCATTCCCTACACCTGTTACTCTACTCACTGTCAGTCTTTCCTGTTCTACTCTCTGCAATCAAATTAAATGTAAAGTTATGGATGTGAAAAGTATGTGAACAAAATACACATGATTCTGGGCAAGTAGCCTCCGCATTGATTTACGTTCTGAACCAGCATTTACACGGAGCCATAATCAAAGTATGTTATTTACTAGCCCATATCTCAGTTATTGATCACATTAGCTGCTTCTGTTGATGTATCATGAGTGTCATCCTGTTGCACAGACCGGATGTTTACTGTTGACATGCTGCAACGTTGACGACGTGCTATCATGCTGAGCTACATGCTAAGCTAACTCCGTTTGACATCAGACACATTGCACTGTGTTTTCTTTTCGTCTCTTCTTGTAGTGACCACACACTTGGGACACTCTGCCATTTCTTCTGTGAACTCTCTCCTTTCTGTCCCTCTCTCTTCTCTTCCTTCATGATTTTACAAGCCGCATAGCAGCGGAGGCAGCAGGTGTGTTGTGCCACAGAAATGACCGTCCGTGTCAAACACCGTGCACTATAGTGGTCAAGATATATATTTTATATTGATAATTATATATTAAACAAGTCTTCGAGGCACACAATTTGCCTCAAAGATGTTTTGTAATCGAATAATCGAGATTATTTGAGGAATTGTGTCAGTTCTAGTTTGTTTATTCTTTTTTGTTTGTTTCGCTGTTAGCAACATAAATCAAAAAATTGTATGAACTTTTCAGGAAATGTCCGGATCGGGAAAAGGAACAATGAACTAGATTTTGTGAGTGATATGGATCACCGTCTGGATCTAGGAATTTTTTTTTTTTAAATGTATATTTTTGGGCATTTTGTGCCTTTATTGATAGGAGAGAGACAGTGGATAGGCTTGTGAAAGGGGGAGAGAGAGTAGGGGAAGACACTCTGCAAACTGGTCACAGGCGGGATTTGAACCTGGACCGGCAGAAGCATGTACATGGGGTGCTAACCACTACGCCAAACCAGCACCCCTGATCTAGGAATTTTTAAAAGGATTCTTTAACATTGCGAAATAGGACCATTTTTGGCATTTGTGCATATTTGTATGTTGTCATGGTCAATGAATCTAAATATTTTGAAGAAATAATGTAGGACTAGTGTTTTGGGTGAAAATCACAACATGGTTGAGGACTGTGGCGCTGGTGGAAAGCTGCACTCTCCAAGTGCTTTTCTAGTTGTAAATGTTTTGTTTATAGCCTGTAATCACCCCACACTGTATTTGTGGCTTTTTTGCCCCAATTTTGTTAAGAACACAGAGATGGCCTCATCTGCCGCAAAGTCTAGCCCTGGACTTTTTCTGCATGGATGTAGAGCTGAGCTATGTCACCGTGGCTTATGCTCACTAACCTCACACAACCCCACTTCAAAATCCCAGACTATTCCTTTAAGTAGTATTTACATTATGAACTGATGATGGGGAATACCTGTAAACTGATTCAAACACCAGATTGCCGATCACATTTATAATCTATGTTCAGCAGAGACTAATTTTATAGTCACTCAAAACGCTTTCACACTGCAGTTATATCCTCAGTTTCACTCAGTATTCACGTCATGATAATTGACGTCCCTACATGTAAGGTGTCCACTGGGAAGGCAAATCACATTTGTATGCTTTTCATATATACATGTACCCACCACTAATGCAGCCTTGGGGGCTTTTTTGGCGTTAAATGACTTGTTCAAGGACATATTGACTTGTAACTACTTGTGCTAAGAATAAAATCTCAGACCCGCTGATTTAAAGGTGACAGAATGTACCACTTAAGTTGCTCAGTCCCCTGAGACCTGAGCTTTTGTTTGCAGTGAATTTTGATTTCCCTTTCTGATTGCTTGTATTACTTTGATTATAAAATGCAGAGTTTACTGGGCCAAGCACTAAAACTCTCAGGAGATGTTTTTAAATGAAGTTCTTGAAGATGTCTTTTAAACCCTTAATCCAACAAATCAAACATACCCATTCCTTACTCCAAGTACATTGTGACCAGACTTCTATTGCAGACATGAACAGGTAACATCATCATGTGGTTTATTTTTTGGATTTTCTATACATTTTCCCTAATTTTGGTGTTTATTTTGAACTTTTTTAACTAAAAAAAAATTCTGAGTTTGGTTTCACATGAATTCAAGATTCTATTATTCATTTTTTTCTCAAGAACTTCTATATCATTATTTTCTATTTTTTATAGTCCTAATACACCATCGCACTTGATAACATTAGTAAAATTTCCATGTCAGTGTGGTGACATACAGATCTTTGCATGAGATCAACATGTCTAGTTATGGCACGCTTACGCTTACGTCATAGTTTCATATCTTCATTAACATGCATGTGCCGCACGCAGCAACGTCAACAACAATGGCGGCGTACGTGAAGCATATGTGCTGATGAAACTAGGGACCCTACTATCCCTGTGGCAGCAAAATCTCCTTCTTCTCAATCACCACCGAGTTAAGCAAACAATTAACGAGGACACATGACGCCACTTTATGATCACTTTATCAAAATCTCTGTTTACAACTTTGCAAGTGCGCACGCCGACTGTTTTTTATCTGTTTCTGCTTGTTTCTGTCATATCGTTACAGCGCTCCAAGAGGTCTGGCATGTGTTTTATAGTGTTTTTATAGTGTTTTCTTGCGTATCGAGTGCAGTCATATAGACGCCCACATTATGAATTGGTGCTATGAAAATAAAAGATTGATTGATTGGAAATTAACTTATTCATGAATATAAATGGCATCAATAGAACCCTGGGTATACGTGTGTTCTTGTGCAGAGGTCTATAAAGACAGGCTGCACTGCATGTGAGTCATTGCTTTGCTTAATATGCTAATCAGGTTTTTAAAACCTTAAAACTGACAGAGTCTTGTGCTCTCCCTGAGGCTATCTGGCATCAAATTTGGCAAACTTTACACAATGAAACCAGAAAACGACTGAAAGGTGACTATTTTCACGCATAAAATCATCAGAGATAGATGAGGGAAGCCATTAAAAATTACATTGATTAGGAGAACTAATAACAATGGTATCAGTACAGTCTCATTAAGTACCACCCCTGCTCAAATGTACATGCAAGATCTTTGAAGTGTACTCAAGACGAGGGCAACTCGCACCCAGAGAGGTCCCACTCCTCAATCATCGTGGTCTTGGTTTGTTTGAATACTAGTAAACACCATCCACATCAAACCAGCTTTAGAAATACAAACATCACTATGATCATCTAAGATAATTTGAGGATGCTTTAGTAAAATAAGTTTTTTAAGCCCTTCTAATGCACTGCTTGCTTAATTTGAAAAAATATACTTGTATCTAGCTCAGTGATTTCTGGCTCTAGCTCATCTATTTGGATGCTTCTATAAACCTTTTTGATAGTTTGAAGTAATCTTCTATGTTTTTTTCTTGAGAAAGATTAACTTTCCCTTTTATACAGTTTCTGTTTGGATAAATCCTTATGACAGCTTTGAGAGCTCCTTTTGTAAAATTATTAGCAATTTAAATCATCTATTGTCATTCTTTTTGAAAATGTTAAGCCCTCTAACAAAGAGGTCATCTTGATTGTTAGAAATCAAAGAAGCCATGTGTACCCTCGATTGTAAATCCCGAAAATTGCGATGTTACATTGCTTTTTACATCATAGGAGTGAAGATGATGTGAATGTGAATGTGGGTGTAGTTTTAAACTCCATCAGCAGGGGGCAGCTGTTCACCATTTAGCCGGCTGTGGTGTCAACATTTGATTTGACAGTAATCAGCCCTGTACTTGCAACTGAGCATATGTTATGATACTGGGGATTTGTTTTGAGGATGATAAATGAGGATTTGTTAATTTGTATTAAAAGCACATTTGAAAGAGTTGATTTTTTTGTGATTTCTGCCTTACACAATCTAGGCTTCCTGTTTGTTTACAATGCAGTGACAAATTACCCTTTGTGAGAGCTGAGTCATCTCGACAACAGATCTGTTTGGAGCGGGAGTGAATGGATGACCCTGACCACAGGGCACAGGCCACTGAAAAAAACAACTGTAGCAATAAAACACCCGATCAGTGAAATCCACAGATCTCATTCATCTCCCAGAATA
The DNA here is from genome assembly GCA_036419115.1 of Scarus forsteni. Lineage (NCBI taxonomy): Eukaryota > Metazoa > Chordata > Actinopteri > Labriformes > Labridae > Scarus > Scarus forsteni. Next base: position 31,005,965 of record JAZDUH010000341.1, on the reverse strand, counting down.
CAAAAAAAGAAAAAACAGAGCAAGCCGTACATCATAGTGTGCAAAGCTGACACCATATGGAATGTGGTTGTAGACTTGAAATAGAGTCAAGCGGTCCACATTTGTCGTGCTGGGCGCAGATGCATTGTAGCCCCCACACTGTGTGACTCATAGCTACTGTACACTCACACAAACACACATGAAAGGAGTGCACGTGTGCTGACAAATGCTGTCACACTTTCTCCCCTCCTCCTCTGCCTCCGCCTCCTCCTCCTCCTCCTCCTCCTCTATTTTTGCCCTCTCCATGATGTGGGCCAGTGACAGGCAAAGACCCCCGCCAGGGCTGACAACTGTTTGCCGAATGATGCCGCAGAATAGAGGCAAGGAGCCATGGTTTAAGGGAAGACCCCTCTCTCTCTGTGGTCCAGCTTTGCTAAGTCTGCTGTTTACAAGCCACTTCAGGCTTGATTTTGTGTGGAGAAACACACAAATAAGATGATTTTGTCAGCAAAACATGATCATTTGTCCACAGAGTTGTTGTCTTGTGGGCTGTCAGCTGTAATTGTGCCCTGCATGAGAACAAATCACTCTGGGTCCCACCAACACAGCCCAAAAGAACCCTTGAGATTAATTAAACCATTTTCAATAAGCAAAATAAATTAATAAATATTAGTGTAGCATATTAGCTTAAAGGGCTACTTTGTATATTTTCATGTTGAGTGACTAGTTTATCCAGTTACGACTGTCTAATTTTTAAAAATCACCAAAGTCAAGTCATTTTTTCTGTCGAACAGCAGTAAGGTTGCTAGAAAACTCTTCTGCACTCTGAAAAGTGAAAAAATGCATTTAATTTTAGAACCCTTTCTGACTCCTTAATGGTTTTTCGGAGTTATACTTAAAAAAAATCTTCAAGCAATGCAATGGCTCCTTGAATGTTGCCTTTATGACCTGGCAACAAGAAAAGAAAGTACTTATTTATGGAATCCCTCAATGGGATCCACCTACATCACTGTAAAATCATAGCATCAGACCACGGCAAACCATGGCAAAACTGGAAGCAAACATGAAAGAGTCGACGATAGGGCTACATGATAATGGTAACAGTTGTTAAGTCACGCATGACTTCCTGATGAAGGCTTGATGCCGAAACGCGTCGAAGTTTGATTTTAAGGTCTACATGACTATGCCGTTTAAATAAAGGCATTTTAATAGTACAAAGAGAGTGCCACAAGTTGATATATTTCTTAGCCTTTCAAAAAGAGATCAGTTTCTATCACCTGCACTGCTACCATCCACTTGGAACCATTCCCCAAGGCTGCTTCCCTCTGAGGCAGTCATGTTTTCTGTTACTGGGTTGGACTCCTATACGCTGAATACTTCATTTAAGATGGCTGACAGGTGGATTTCTACAAAAAATATTAAACTTGAAGTCACTTCTGATAACATTTTGTTCAACCTAAGTCTGTTTTGTTGTATTATTTGTTGTCGGGATCTAATGCCTAAAATACCCTTAAAACACCAAAAGATGTTTTCCCATCAACTTGTCTGATAATTGATGACATTTTGGGGGCCTGATAGAAAGCTGTGGGGGGCCTGATGGGACCCCAGAGCCACCTGTCAAGGGTAGGCTTCATGAACATAAATAAACCACAGATAGCAACAAAACATGTGATGGTATTGCAAAGTGAGGCAGGACATATCTGAGTGCAGTCAACTTGGAATCCAAGTGCCCCAAACTGATGTTAGTCCATATCAAGGCGTGTAAACTCTCTCTAAAACGGGTAATTCAGCCAGCTTTCTCCTGTTTACGTCTTATTTCTGAGAAATACTCTCAACCCCAGAGAACAAATGACCTTACATTTTTAACTTGTATTATCTTCCATATTTAATAAGAACAAGCAAATTCAGCTTGCAGGCCAGCACTGCGACTTCTCTGGAGGATTGTTTTGCCTCAAGATAAGCCTTGCCCACTGAAAAATGTCATGCTGTTCACAAACACAAAAGGCACAGTGTGAAAATAGAAGTATTGATATAAGTTGATTTAGGTGTTAAGGAAAAAGAACATTTTGAAATCTCCTAGGACCCCCATCAGCCATGGGCACAGAGAATTGTTCTGACTTTACTCTGCCTGATGGCCACATATAAACACCCTGCAGTACAGGCAGGTTTAAACTGCAGGTTTATCTAACTTTTTTCATTATAAACTGGACAACATAAAAGACTGGCTGCAGAGCATTGTCTAAATGTTCTGACTTTGAGCGGCCCTAATGTCCACATAAAAACCTGAACATTGAGCCAGCACAGACATTAATGGAGTCAGGTGTGAGTTTGTAAGTCCTCGAGGGCTTGAGATTGTGAAAAATGAGTAATGTAGTCAGAAAAATGCAGGTAGCTCTTCTTTCATGTTAATACAACTGCATATAAATAAGCAAGCAATTTTCATTTTTACGGAATGTATTTCCATCACATGCATGTTCGAGTTAATAAAGAGAATAATCGTTTTAACAAGAGTATAACCTCAAAACATGACTGACAATCTTTTTTTTTTTGTATTTATTCTTTTTTTATAATCTTCTCTTTATTTTCATTTAGTTTCATATATATATATATATATATATATATATATATATATATATGTATATATATATATATATATATGTATATATATATATATATATATATATATATATGTATATATTCTCATATATTTCCAACAAAATTCATTTACACATGTTTGATTATGCTCCACAGTCTTCTCTCCTTCTATTTACACAGAGGGGTAATGGAACATATATTCATATATATGCATATATACATAACAAATTAAACAGAAGACAAAAACAAGACATAATATGCAGATGTGATCAAGAAATCTCCCCCAAAAGAAAAAAAAAAAGAATAAATAAATAAAAAAAATCAAACTACATGTACTCATATAAACCTAAATTTGTGAACATCAGTACATTAACAGTGACAAAGTAAATGTTGCTATTCACAAATCTTGTTTTTCCACTTGGGAATACAAGGAATGCCAAAGGTCACGAAATAGGTGTCCCCGGTTATATTTCTCAAGTGTAATTTTTTCTAGAGGAAGAAATTGAGTAAAATGTTGGTTTAGGTTTTTTATTCTATGAAATTGCTTTATGAATGTGAGGGAATTTTAAAGGTAGAGGATCAACATAGCCTGCTTCTATCTGTACCCATCTTGTGTCTGGTCTACTCATAGCCCATGATAATACAGTTCGAAGTTGGGCCGACCAGAAGTGACTGACAATCTTGTCCTTTATGCCATTAAGCTCTTGCCGAATCCACAGGAAAGCCTACAGAGATACAAACTTAAAACAAGTGCGTAACTTGCAGCCAGAAAGTCTGCATGGGATTGAGGGTCTGTGAGTTTGTAAGCCTGTCCTTTTGTAATGAGTCCATGAATCTCTTTTCTGCAAAGCTCTGTGCATGTGCAACTTTCAGTGAAGATAAGGATGAGGCTCACGGGCGTGCATCTTTTGTTTGAGCAAAGTGTTCTGTTGTAGACTCATGTATGCTGGTAATGTTGGTGCTTTTTCCAGGTTACTTGTATGGGCAGGATTTGTCCTGGGGCCAGCAAATAAGTGCCCTGGATCATTTTGACACACTCTGAATAGACTGAAATTGCAACAAGTTGAGTTTTCGTCTGCATGGAAATACTGGACAAGAAAGTGTAAAATTACAAGATACAGTCAGTGGTTGTTTTAGCAAGAACATGTTTGTATATGTGTATATATATATATGTGTATATGTGTATATATGTATATATATATATATGTATATATATATATATATATATATATATATATATATATATATATATATATATATATATATATATATATATATATATATATATATATATATATATATATATATATATATATATATATATATATATATATATATATATAAACAAAAATCTTCTCTCACCCACCCCCCTCTCCCCCGGTGGCGTGGGTGGCTGTTCATCCTCTTCAGCTCGGGTCCTCTACCAGAGGCCTGGGAGCTTGAGGGTCCAGCGCAGTATCTTAGCTGTTCCTGGGACTACACTCTTCTGGAGTGAGATGTCTGATGTTTCTCCAGGGATCTGTTGGAGCCACTTCTCCAGTGTGGGGGTCACTGCCCCAAGTGCCCCGATGACCACAGGCACCACTGTTGCCTTCACCTTCCAGGATTTCTCCAGCTCCTCTTTGAGCCCTTGGTATTTCTCTAGTTTCTCGTGTTCCTTTTTCTTGATGTTGCTATCACTTGGGATGGCTACATCTATCTATGACTTTCCTCTGCTGCTTATCTATGATCACAATGTCTGGTTGGTTGGCCATTACCATTTTGTCGGTCTGTATCTGGAAGTCCCACAGGATCTTGGCTTGGTCATTCTCCATCACCTTGGGAGGTGCTTCCCATTTTGACCTCGGGGTCTCCAGTTTGTACTCTGCACAGATGTTCCTGTACACTATACCGGCTACTTGGTTATGGCGTTCCATGTATGCTTTTCCTGCCAGCATCTTACACCCTGCTATTAGGTGCTGAACTGTTTCAGGGCCCTCTTTACATAGCCTGCACCTGGGATCTTGCCTTGTGTGGTAGATCTGGGCCTCTATTGCTCTGGTGCTCAGGGCCTGTTCTTGTGCCGCCATGATTAGTGCCTCTGTGCTGTCCTTCAGTCCAGCCCTCTCCAGCCATTGGTAGGATTTGTTCATATCAGCCACTTCAGTTATCTGTCGGTGGTACATCCCATGCAGGGGTTTGTCCTCCCATGATGGTTCCTCTGGTTCCTCCTTCCTGTCAGTTTCCACTGTCTGAGACACTCACTAAGCGCTTCATCTCTTGGGGCCATCTTCCTGACATAGTCATGGAGCTTGGATGTTTCATCTTGGATAGTGGCTCTGATGCTCACTAACCCTCTGCCTCCATCTCTGCGCTTAGTGTATAGTCTCTGGATACTGGACTTGGGGTGGAATCCCCCGTGCATGGTGAGCAACTTCCGAGTTTTAACATCTGCGGCCTGAATGTCCTCCTTTGGCCAGCTTATTACCCCAGCAGGGTATCTGATCACTGGCAGGGCATAGCTGTTAATTGCCCGAACCTTGTTTCTGCCATTGAGCTGACTCTTTAGGACTTGCCTTACTCGCTTCAGGTACTTGGCCGTTGCTGCTTGCCTAGTGGCCTCTTCGTGGTATATATATATATATATATATAAATATATATATATATATCTATCTATCTATCTATCTATATATCTATATATATATATATATATATATATACTGTGATCAGGTAGCCTCTTTCTTACACAAAGTAGTTTCTCTTGCCCCACACATTCACTCAAAATCTGACATTTGACAATCTAAAACTATAGTTTTTCTTCAAATAATAAGACCACCTGATTTTCCCCCTCAAATTTCCCTCATATGGGCTTAAAAACACTTTAATTTGGCTCCTGAAGCTGAGCCTCCACACGTGGGCGGCCCAGGTTTTATCTCCTCTTTTAAAGCCTTGACTCACACCCTGAATCGCAGGCAGCTCCTCGCTGACAGGAGGGAAGAGATAGCGGGGTTCCCCCACGCTGTCAGCTCCTGCTATCAGCTGCTCACAACCAAACTACAGCCTGCAGAGTGCCGAGAGAAGCTGAGAACTGGAGCACATTTTCTGTCACTTTAACCCTCAACAGCTTCTGTTTGAACAAAGCAGAAGTGACAATGAAAGAAACAACTGGAAGTTTTGCATACACTTTTTGTTTCAATGTGACCTCACGGTTTTAGGCTACATATAAAAAGTGCTACTGTTAGCTTAGTGTTGAGGGTGCTTATAAGCAGGTTTTACGGTTAGCTTAACTATTCACTTTGTTTTTACACTGTTTGAAACTGCAATATCTGCCAAGGGTTTTATGTTATGTTCTGTTTGCCTGTTTGGCTGTTAGCAAGATAACTTGTACAGTTATGAATGGATCTTTATAAGATTTTCAGGGAATGTTGATCAGAGCAAAAGTAAGGACTTGCTGGATCCAAATGTGGATCCAGAAATGTTTTAGATGATTTATTAACATAGTGAGAAAGGGTAGTTTCTTCATTTTGGCTAATAAGTTCTTGACAGTTGACAGATTTTGATGAACTTTTGTAAAGGAAAATTTGTGATGGCACATAGAAAATCTGATTTGATTTTGGTGGTGATTTGAATCTGGATGTGGATCCAGTGTTTTTTTTTTAAGGATTTGTTAACTGTAAGTGATTGAACAGTTTTCAACATTTTCAACAATAACTCACCTGGCCATTTTGGACCTGCCTTGGTGGAGGTTTGTGCTCTCTGCACACTTCCAGTTTGATAATGAGAAGTATACAAAAGTATTTCATACAGTTTCTGTGGGAAATTCTACTGTTGGATGAATCCTAGTTTGCTGTTTCTTTTCTTACTAACTCCACCTTGCCTGGCTTTGGGTTTTAATTTGTCTGACAGCTTACACCTGTTCTTTTGTTGTTGCTGTTGTTGAGTACCATGTTCTTTTCAGTATCTCTTTTCATCACCCATTTTGTGATGCAAGCTGACCTACAGCTTTAAGGCGTATGTAGGCCATTTTATGTGCAAAGAGCTTCTGTCATGACTTGCAACACTCCAAATTGCTGAGACAATATTGAGTAGTTTAGCAACTGTGCAAAGGCACTTGGGTAGATAACACTGCTGCTCAATCCTTCAACATATGTTCTTTCCAGCTGAGTAGAGATTGGACAGGCCTATCCATGCTAATATTTGTATGAACATTTTTTCATGCTTTGCCAGCAGTTTGCATCTGGACTCATCTGTGAACATGGTACTGTACTCATGCTGTATCTTCTCATTGATGGCTTGGCAACTAGTGTCCCAGGGAGGCAAATTCAGCCCCCCTTTGCCAGTGCAGCCAGTGAATTCACAAAAGTAGAAATTTAGGGATGCACTATTTTGGATTTTTGTTGATATCCCAGATGCTGACATTTCTAGACTCTTTAGTGCCAATAGGGATATATTTCCAAAGAGTCCACAGTCTCCAGTTTTAGAAAAAGACGTGCTCCTTCTTTTTAGTGATAATCAGGCGAGTCATCATGGTAAATTTGTACATTTTGCGTATTTAACAGCCAGCATATGCAGCACGTATGCACAATTTGCATGGCTAAAATCTTGGCTTTAAGTATAGACCTACATTTTCATATTTGAAGAAGCCAATAATCAGCTTTTTCAAGAATTATCCATTTGTACTGATATAGTAACTGTGATATTATGCATACCTAGAGAAAATGTACATATTCAAAAGGAAAACATGAAAAAATCTTCAAGCAAAACTGTAAGCTTAACAGTATTTCCTATATAAAAGAGATTTAAGTGGCTTTGATTGTTTCTGTAAAACTTGAAGGAACAATATATTTAAATAATCAGCAAAAACTCTGTTATTTGCATTTAAAGGTGCTATGAGGAGAATCTATTTCCAGCGACATAAAGACTCTGCTACCCATGAGCATGCGCGGCGACTGTCGTAGAGATGTGACCCAAGGGGTGCTAGTTTGGCGGAGTGGTTAGCAACCAGGCACCCCATGTACTTGCTTCTGCCGGTCCAAGTTCGAGTCACGCCTGTGACCAGTTTGCAGAGTGTCTTCCCCTACTCTCTCTCCCCCTTTCACAAGCCTATCCACTGTCTCTCTCCTATCAATAAAGGCACAAAATGCCCAAAAAAATACATTAAAAAAAAAAAAAAAAAGAAAAAGACATGACCCAAGCATGGATGTATTAGAATACATCCATGGACCCAAGCCAAAGCGTGTGTTTGTTGTGATGCTAATAAATGCAGCTCGGACCTTCCTCAGAACTTTGCATTGCTTTACAACTTCTTTTTTCAGCAACTTACAGGATGCAAAGCAACGAGGTAATGGATCTCTTCTTGTTGCGTAGCGGTAGTTTTTGATGTGTTACAATAAGCAATTTTTGGAAAATTAATATCGTAGTTTTGTACCCAGCTATATATCGCCACTTACAGCCAAGTGCTCGAAGACGTGTAATATAAATAATAAAATAATATAAATTTGCTCTAGTTTTAATTGTCTTGTTCCTGAAGTTGTGTATCCAGGCCAGTCCAGCCCTGTCCAACCTGACCGCGAAGCTAAGGAATAGCATTTATTGACAACCTATTTTGATGCTTTAAAACTCATCTTAAAGTGTTTATTTCGATCAGGCATATATCTAAAAGTGAGATTATTTTGTAATTACTTAGAAAATCCTCATAGTATCTTTTAAAAGTGACTGAAACTAGCCTGGGTGCTGTGTTGAGCTCTTTAAATTAAGCATTTTAGTATCAAAATATACAAATTTGAAGTAATACCTTATTTTCTTTGTAACTCTGGTTAACTTGTGAGTAGCTATTGTTGTTAAAATGAGAGCATTCTTCAGATTCAGACAAATTGACCCTCTGGCGACAAGGACAAAACTACGGTGGTCCCCTTTATACAAAGTCGTCCACCCCTGTTCTAGATGATTATTCAGAGGAGTAGTTCTCCTCGGATTCGTCTGACCAAAGTCTGAGTGAAGTGATCCTGCAGTGAGTAAACAGTCCATCCTGGTAAGATCAAATAATCCCTCCAGTGTTAATCTTGGTCCACTCCAGCAGCCTTATTCTGAATTTATGCTGGTTCTCCTCCCACCAGAGGGGACCTCTGTCTGTACATCAGCTGCTGTATAATCAATCCTCCTTGACACAACTTGGGCATATTTTACTCTTGATCCTGTTTATGTGGCTGCACGACTCGGTGTGTATCACGTTGGCGTGTGTGTTGCGTGTTTATAGTAGATCGTAATAATGAATTCATGAGGTCATCAATTAATGTGTCACTCATGGGATGAAAGCAGCTCAGCGTTAGTCTTCAATGTACACAGTAGATCAGAACGGACGTGTGTGTGAGACTCCCACACGAGACCTGCATACAGAGGAGCCCAGACACATTTTATAGCAGACGTTAACCGCCGTACACACACAGCCGCTCCAACACTGAACAAATACACACTTTCACACACACACACTGATGTTAAGACAACCCCCCATCCGCACACAAACTCACACATCACACAACTGTTTCACTTTGCCGGGGAGGTTGTTGCCAAGGCTCAGCATGTGCGAATTGATTGGCTGCCTCTGCTCATCACTGTGGGAGCTCACCAGTTGGATTGGCCAGTTTGGTGGAGGAAGCTTTCAGGGTGTTTTCCTTTCTCACGTACCCACCGATGGATCTTCTCCATTCAAAGCATCACCAGACACGGCTTGTCTTATCTAATTGACCTATTTTAACAGTTGTACTCCGTCTTTTATATAGACTGGATGCTTATTATGGGTTAAGGGGGGGGTATTTTACTGAGTAATGATCTAAACATTTGAAGTTAATGGCTCTCATTCAGGGTGGCAGTTACAGGGCAATAATACAGTAAGCTAGGATATGACTCAATACAGTATGATACCATGTGATACGATACAATACACAGTATGTGGCACATGTTTGAGACATCAGTTTCACCTCTTATCAGGTGAGCCTCAATAATGTCATGAATGATGCTATAAAGATTAGAGGACTGCCATAAGTATCGACTTGGCTGTTGGGGCTGGGACGATACACTTTTCTCCTGGTTCAATTTTTTATGATTTTTTAGATGCCGATACGATTTAAATTGGGATTCTGTGATATTGCAGATATTTTCAATCTTTAGTTAGCTTTTTAACACCAGCAACAAAGATGAAAAATGGTGATGCCTACAGACTATATCAGGAAAAAATACACACCACATGTGATTTCGTTTTAAGGATTTATTCGGCAATACATTTTAACCAGCTGTTTATACTCTCTCTTCAAAAGCCTGGATTGCTTTTAAAAGTGGCTCATTAACACAGACTAAAATGAAGCATTTAAATTGGGGAAAAAATCTGTTCTTGAACAAAAAATTTATTTTAAAATCGTCAGACAAAAAATCCCGATACCTTTGTGAATCATTTTTTTCTCCCACCCTAATGGCTACACACTTGCTAATATGTACACTGGTTTTAACTTCTTATTAACACAAATATCTGTTAAACTAGTGAAATTACAGCAACCTGTATTTAGGCATGTAGACATGATCAAACGATGAAAAGAAAAAGAAAGGTTGTTCAATGCATTATGAAGCATGTCGTGTTTGTTAGGTCAATCAGTTTTTGGTTTTCCACATTTATCCTTTGTGAACTTTGATGATGTTTTCTTATTCCAGTGTTCCCAAACTGCACAATACAAGCAATAAATTGGTGGGGCCAAATTATATACTGTACTTAATTTGAAAAATACCCTCACTGGCCACTTTACTTTTTACACCTTGGCTTTACCGAGCTGGACTCCTTTTTGCCTTCAGGGCTGCCCTAATTCTTCAAGGCACAGATTCAACAAGGTACTGAAGACATTTCTCAGAGGTTTTAGTCCAAGCTGGCATAATGTTGAGATTTTGGAGCTGCACGTCCATGATGAAATTCTCCTGTTTCATCTCCAGGGTGCTTTGCTGGATTAAGATGTGATTACTGTGTAGGCCACTGAAGAATAGGGAACTCACAGTCATGTTTAAGAAACCAGTTTGAAAGGATTTGAGCTTTGTGGCATCATGGTGCTGGAAGAATTCATCAAAAGATGGGCACACTGTGGTCAGAGAAGAGGGACATTGTCAGTGACTTTGCTCAGGTGTGCTGAAGTGTTTGAGCTAGGGTTGGGCGATATGGCCTAAAAATAAAATCCAAGATTTTTTCCCCACAAAACTGAGTTTACTTTTTCAACCAATTTTTTCCTTCTCAAAGCAGAAAAACTCCCAAGTGACACACAAATGACAAGAATCAAGTTCTGCCTTTATGTTGTCAAAATATATTCCTAAATCAACCAGAATTTCCGTCTTAAAATTAAAGTGTTTGACATAAAATGTTGATTATGTAGTTCTAATGCAGGCAGGTTTGCCTACATAATCACTGAAAGCTGAGGGATTTTCTCAGGTTGTTAACATGTTTCTCTCTGGACAATATTTAAGCTGATATAAAAAAAATAAATAAATACAAGCCTATAAAAGTGCTTGTGCAAAACCTGAAAGTGCCACCATCATGAAAACTGTAAAATTTCAGTGTTTATATTTTTGCAACCTTTGAAACTATTTATAATGTAAGTAAGTGAATGAAAACAAAAAAAAAATTTAGTCTTCTGTAGAAAATAATTTGAATTAATCGACTTTATCAATATATTTTCCAGCCCTAGTTTAAATAATGCTCGGTTGACAATTACTGGCTCAAAGTATGCCAAGGAAATTTCCCCCACATCATTACACCATCACCATCAGCCTGAACTGTTGACACAAGACATGATCAATCCATGCCTTCACGTTTTTACACCAAATTCTGTCCCTTCCATCTGGATGCCATACAAGTTGAGACTCTACCCAGGCACATTTTTTTCAATGTGGACTTCTGCTGCTGGGCCATCAGGTACTTCTAGATTTGGAACATTCAGGACTGGTCTTCTGCAAACCATGGTTGTGACAACTGATTGAGTTCCTGGTGGTTTTCTTTGATTATGAACCACACTTAGCCATCTTATCTAACACCAACAAGGCACTATGGCCCAGATGACCGCCCCTTACTTGATGTGTCCCCTTTTTCAGACCATTCTCTGCAAACCCTAGAGACAGTTGTGTGTATAATCAGTAGTTTCTGAAATACATAGACCAGCCAGTCGGGTACCTACAACAATTGACCTTGCACAGCAGCTGGATCTGCCTAATTCATTGTCTGTAATCAGGCAGATCCATCTTGCCAAGCCCCAATCTACAACACTTGTGAGTGGCCCAAAGTGGGACTGCCCAATCTGCGTCCACTAGAGCAGGAAGAGCAAACGAGCTATAAGAGAGATGAAAAACAAATCACTCTATAAACTTCTTAAAAGAAAGGATCATTTCACTCCACCTTCTAACAAGTGGCTCGTGTTCTGAAGGGCAGAGGCACCTGCCTACTAAATTATGTGATTGGCCCATATCTGATTGTTTGTTTGTCAGAACATTCGTCTAATCAACTGCCAGATATGCTTCTGAAAAGTTCCACCTTCACAAACACTTTCAGTGGGCTCTTTCCCAGATGGGGAACAGTGAAATATATTGAAAGGCCCCTCTGATAAACCAAAATACTGATAAAAAGATGTAAATACTGGGCATCAGCATTTCTACAAGCACAAGTCATTTATGTATTTAATGATCAGTATTTTGTTCAAAACCCCGGTCTGAATGAAATGATCACAGCAGTATCTTGAGTCTTTGTTGTGGATGATGTTGCAGATAAATGCAGTGAAGTAATGTGCTGCAGTAATATAAATACATGACAAGGCCATAATCACACAACAGAATAAAAAGCCTGCGTAGAGAATAAGCAGCACACCGACACTTTCCTTGTCTCTGGTTTATATCCGCTGATAAGCACCAATGACAAAATATGTCCTCGGCCTCAGGGGGAGCGTGCTCGCGGTGTGTGAGTGCGTGTTTGTGTATCCATGTTGTGTTTGACTGTGAGCATGTGTGTGTGTGAATATGTGTTTGTGTGCCTCAAGCCTCTGGCTGTGTGTGTCTGTGTGTGTGTGGGGGAGTGCCACGATGAATTAAACAAGGTCACTCAGTGCAAGGCTGACTGCCCCATCCACCCCAACACTCACTCATACACACACATCCACACTTACACACACAAAGGATGTATTTGTCTGCCATAGTTGTGTTTTATTGGTTTATTTCCTCTGCATTTGTAAGAAAGTGAAAGTAAAAAAAATGATTTAAAAAGTGGTTAATGACATACCAACCTTGCAAGTAGTGCACAAGTTTGTTGAGGAGTTTTTTCAACAGCTTTGGAAATGTGCCAGTTAACTTTTTAATTGAAAAATATGTTGCTATTTCTACTGTGTGTAAACGTCTATACGGAAAACATTTAAAGGGAGGTTGCTGATGGTACAGCATAGCTTCAAGGATGAAAAAAAGAAATTAAGTAACGTACATGCTGACATTTCTTTGCACCTTCTCAGTGGGCAAGCTCGCTGTTTCTTCCTCAAGTCCTTTCTATGTTTTTGTCAAGCTAAACCAACCACCTTAATGTTCAGGTTTCATCTTCAAAAAATGTATTTTCTTAAAGATGCTATGAGGAGAATCTATTTGCGGCGACATAAAGACTCTGCTACCCATGAGCACACATGGCGACTGTCGTAATGCTGCATTCAGTAACCTTCAAACTGGGAACTGGGAGTGACATCATCTCCGACTTATCTGCGTTCCAGTTGAAGTCGGAAAAAAACATGCCGATCTACCAGGTTATTGTTAGCTGCTGTTAGCACGCCCTGCGTTGTTGTTCACAAATATCACATGAAGAATGTGATTATCACTATGGCAGCATATTTGTAAATATAAGTTTAACAATACTATGTATACAGCTGATCTAGAGCTACACACCCCAGTCAGAAGTGCAAATAAATTGATTATTACAGGAGTTAAATAACTGTTCACACTGGGGGCATCCATCTTTGATTGTCAGCTCGGGGGTGACGAGGTTTCACTGAGTTCCCAGTAGGAAATTCCGACTTCGGGGAACGTTCCAGTTGCAGTTTCCTACTCGGAACCTGCAAATTCCTACTTCTGCCTACAACTGGAACGCACCAAGGACATGACCCAAGCCAAAGCGTGTTTGTTGTGATGCTAATAAAGCATGCAGCTCGGACCTTCCTCAGAACTTTGTATTGCTTTACAACTTTTTCTTTTTTTTAACAACTTACAGGATGCAAAGCGACGAGGTAATGTATCTCTTTCTAGTTACGTAGCGGTAGTTTCTGATTTGTGACAACAAGCAATTTTTGGAAAACTTTGTATCGTAGTTTTGTAGCCGGCTATATCACTACTTACAGCCAAGTGCTCTAAGACGTGTCTGAATAATATAAATTTGCTCTAGTTTTAATTGTCTTGTTCCCGAAGTTGAGTATCCAGGCCAGTCCAGCCCTGTCTGACCCAACCGGAAGGCTAAGGAATAGCATTTATAGATAACCTATTTTGATGCTATAAAACTCATCTTAAAGTGTGTATTTCCATCAGGCATATATCTAAAAGTGAGACTTTTTTGCAATTACTTAGAAACTCCTCATAGCATCCCTTTAAATTGGTAAACCAATACATCCAAATATACAATGCCACTGCCAGACCACTGCGCAAAGTCTTCTCCAGCACATCCCAAAGATTCTCAACGGGGTTAAGGTCTGGACTCTGTGGAGGCCAATCCATGTGTAAAATGATGTCTCATGCTCCTTTCACCATTCTTTCAAAATTTTAGCCTGATGAATCCTGCCGTTGTCATCCTGGAATATGCCTGTGCCACTGCAGAAGAAAAACGTCCACTGATGAAATATCCTGGTCATTCAGTATATTCAGGTTGTCAGCTGACCTCATTTTTTGGGCCATAATGTTGCTTAACCTCGACCTGACCAACTGCAGCAGCAGCAGATCATAGTATGCCCCAACAGGCTTGTACAGTAGGCACTAGGCATGATGGGTGCATCACTTCACATTCCTCTCTTCTTACCCTGAAGCTCCCATCACTCTGGAACAGGGTCAATCTGGACTCATCAGACCACATGACCTTCTTCCAGTCCTCCAGAGTCCAATCTTTATGCTCCCTAGCAAACTGAAGCCTTTTTTCCAGTTAGCCTCACTGATTAGTGCTAACTGCTCAGTTTTCTTAAGGCTACACAGCTGCTCAGTCCCAATCCCTTGAGTTCCCTTCACATTGTTTGTATGAAAATTCTCTTACATTCACAATTAAACAACACGATCATTCAGGATTTTTTCTGACCACATTTCTTCCTCAAAGACAATGGTTCTCCTCTGTCCTTCCAGTTTTTAATAACCTGTTGGACAGTTCTTAACCCAATTTTAGTGGTTTCTGCAACCTCCTTAGATGTTTTCTCTGCCTGATGCACACCAATGATTTGACCCTTCTTAAACAGACTAATATCTTTTCCACAACCAAATGATGCGTCTTTTGACATGGTTGTTTAAGAAACGAGAAGCTACTCATTGCCTTTCAGTTTTTTTTAAAGATCTTGTCTTGCAATTGGCATTGTATGACCCTTGATGACAAACATTTGGACACACTTGCTACATAATAAAATAAAGTTAAAGGACAGAAAAAAGCAAAACATCATGCTCATATTTTCAAAAATTCTTTACCTGACCTAATGTTTCATGTCAGCTTGATAAAGCCGGATATCTCTGTAGTGAGATCTTTTTGTTTGAAAGATATGTTCATGCATACCAATAAACACAGGATTTAATTAAGATTAAATCTAATTATCAGAAGCTATGAAATATTTCAGCAAAAATCAGCAGGCATCATCAAAGAGATGCTACCCAAATGAAAAGCCTTCTTTTGTTCCTCACAAATCTTTCTTGTCAACCCATCCAGTAACAAAATATTGAGCTGTTTGATGCACACCCCTGTTTCACCATCACTCGTCTTTTCTCCAAGAGGAAGCCTTATCTTTATCACTTCCTCCAGTAAAAAATGAACACAGCTGGGAACACAAGCAAAAAAAAAAAGCCAATTATCGTCAGTTAGCTGTACGCCATATATCTGTCACTCGCTTTACAAGGCATTCGGGGTTCAAATGTATTCCATCATCATTTTTTACAGGGGCCGACGAATGCACTGATGTTATTTATAGGCGGCTGTTTTCCTTTCCATCAGTGCTGTCACCTCTCTTGTTTTTACTGCTGCTCCTTGTTCACTTCTCTGAAGAGAGCTGAATGTAATAATAGGAAACATTCAAGTCCTCTTATATTTAACGCCTGAATCTGATTATTTCTTCTTTGTCTGTGCAGCGAGAAACACCAAACTGTTTTTCCTATTCTGTACAAGGAAGTCAGAATACAACAAGCTGGTTTTATGAATGTAATGCTCTCACAAATCTCTCACACGTGGCTGTAAATTAGAACATAAAAAAGATCGGAAGCAACCTGTCACGTGTCACACCTTTCAGGAAAATCATTAAATTACTATGTGAGTAGAAGTCATGCAGTGCACTGACAAACCTGCATTTAAAGGATAAGTTTGGTTTCTACAGCTTTCACATTGTTTATAGAATGAAGTAGAACAATATACTCACCCAGAAGGCCTTCCTGATGCAAACAGTGCTTCGGGAGATATTTATATCCAAAATCGAGCGGCGGACATCCGTATAATGGTAGCACATAGGGCATGTATAGCGCCGCTCCTAAAACTGCATTAATTGTCCAAAAACTCATTCGTTTCACCAATATTTCATCATGATCCGCTCACGCTACTCCTCCATTACAGTCTGTGTCGCTCCAGACATGTTTTTGTGGCTGTACTGACCTCTGAACTAAAGAAGAAGAATGTTTGCCTCCGCGCATGCGCAGTACGGCTCATTGTTTCAGGGGAAGATGGCAGGCTACACAACAACTTTCTTCTTCCAGTTTTGAGCAAAATGGACAAATATCTATCGGATGAAGATGTTGTGGACGAGAACTTTGAATATGATGGGTGTCCTTACAGTTTCGAGCCAGAGTTTACAGATGAGGAGCTCATCGAAAGGAGGACACAGAGGCAAAGAGAAGAACAGCTCTCCAGAGAGTACTGCGCATGCGCAGAGGCAAACATTCTTCTTCTTCAGTTCAGAGGTCAGAACAGCCACAAAAACATGTCCGGAGCGACACAGACTGTAATGGAGGAGTAGCCCGAGTGGACCATGATGAAATATTGGTGAAACTAATGAGTTTTTGGACAATTAATGCAGTTTTAGGAGCGGCGCTATACATGCCCTATGTGCTACCATTATACGGATGTCCGCCGCTCGATTTTGGATCTAAATATCTCCTGAAGCACTGTTTGGATCAGGAAAGCCTTCTGGGTGAGTATATTGTTCTACTTCATTCTATAAACAATGTAAAAGCTGTAGAAACCAAACTTATCCTTTAACTCCTGATCTATTATGCTGCATTTTCTCAGCTATTTTTAGTTATGTGTTTCTTGGCTTAATTACTTAGTTGTACAGAGGAAGTCAGAATTCAAAGACTGGTGGTGCTAGCAATACTAAAGTTAGCTGCCTGATGTGGTCATGTTACAATAGTGACTGTTGTCTGAATTCAAGCCAAATTTCACCCCCTTTCAGTTTGGTTGCTTTCTTTGGTCATTGATTGGTTCTTGTTGCTATTACACTCCATTTTTTGCTACTAGAGTTGAAGTGAGCTTTTGCACCAGCTCAAATCAACCAAAACTTTCAAAAACGTGGAAACCAGTCTGATTGCAATGGCCCACACAACCCTTGATCAACCCTGTGGACACACTCCAGTCTAACCTGCAGCCAATCTTTTTCTATCTGATCACAAGTTAAACCAACTATCCAAAGATTACAGTCAGTGCTTTAATTTTTGATCTTTTTTGTAGTTTCATGCCTAAAAAGAGCAACACTGCACTCAAATGCTCACACAATTCAAAAGTAAAGGTTTTTTTCTTCTTGACAGAGATGTTTTTTATGGTAAATCTCAAGATATTTGTCTTATTCAGCCCTTTTGAGAGTCTCAACACAACAGTTGACTTCTTCTATCAGATGCAGTTAAAGGGGACTTCCCCTAAGACTGAGAGAGGAAGTCGATGAAGTCCCTGTTCTGGGTAAACCCTGATTCTCTGTCTGATGCCTTCAACTTTTGGAGGCATAGACAAAGTCACTCCTGGCTGTCTCAGTGTTAAGATTAGGAGGTGACTCTTTTTGCTCTCAAAATAATTTCCTCACTTCACATGGGTCTTTTGCTTCTCCTTGTTTATTGGTGTTGCCTTTTTGGACACTGTGGCAATGTTGCTTGCACAGTAAATGTAGAATAGGGCTTCCTCTGTCTTTCAAATTGCCTACAAGAATAGAACCAGTGTTTTTGGCACATTAATTCAGGGGCTGCAGACATATGAGACTCAGCAAATGGAAATTATGTGTCTTAAAATGACATAAGGATATTTTTCCCAGTCCCCTATAATGCCTGGTGGGCGGGCAGTTTTCTCATTTAATACTATGATCGTATTCTCTTTGTGCTCTCAGCAGATTTAGCACTAGCCCTTTGGCTAATATTTTATTTGCTGATACTGACTCATAAGCTTTTGAGCTAACTGGAAAAGTTATTGTTGCATAACCTAGCATGGCTGTAAACAGCATCATTACTGTGCTGTCAGTGAAGTTCATTGAGCCCACCCACATGAACATATTACAGAGGAAGTTCATTCAGTGTTAAGAAGAGGGGATTTTCCATGAAATGCCAACAGGACTAGTAAAACAATATGTTCACAGCATAAAATAGTGAGTATTCAGGCTTGAAAAGTATTTATGTGTTTATTTATGTCTCTGCTGACCTCTGTGGGCCCTTCAATGACTCTGGGCGCAGAAAGCTTTACCCTCTGCCCAGCTCAATATTTAGTTGTGGACATCTCTGGTAGTGAAAGTAAAGGTAGTAAAACAAACTGATCCTACTGCAGAACAATCTTACAAATCCACAGCACCCAACAGCGGATCTCTGTCTCTTTAGTACCTCATTGTCTTGCTCTCCACGTAGATGTAGATTTACAGCTTGAGGCACAACACTCTGCCAGCAGATGGACCAGATAACCTCGTATCAGACTTTACAGCTCCACAGCGATCAGTTCACACCCTGTGGCAGCAAATTTTTTGCTATTGTATAGCAGGAACAGAGAATCACTAAAAGAAATGACTCTGGGATTTCTGTGTCTAATCTTACTTTTAAGTTCCCCGGGCTTTGAACACATCCCAAACAGAAGCAAACTTGCAATCTACCCAGAACTACTGTATTTTTGACCAAGCCAACCAGGTCATAGGTTTTGAAATCCCTCAGTTAGTCTATGTTTGATCATTTGAGACACCCATCAGTTGCCTAAAATAAGACAGTTACTCAATAGAAAGAGAAATCTAAAGTATAACCAGACAAATGTCTGGACAGCTATCAGCCAGAACAAGAGCAAAGTCCATTTCAATGTCCAATGCAACAATAATACATCTAACCTCCGCTGTCTTTTGGAATTTCTCTTCCAGAAGTGGGGTGTAGAGGATCTTATCAGTTTTAGCAGTCTCCTTAGTAGGTGAGCTAGGAGTTTGGTAATGAGGAACGTTAGTAGATAAGACTTTATTGACGCAGGTGCTGTTAGAGATTGAATTTACTGTTTCAGTTCTATAATGACTATACTTATTCTATACTTATTCCTTTTGATTTTCTGTTTTTTACAGAATAAGTCTGATCCACAAAAGGAAGGAATTGTGTATAAAAAACATGTGCAAACTGAAAGCATGCACAAAGCTGACTTACTAACAGGGTGCACTGAGGATTTTGTCTATCAAATGAACAAAATAGCATGCACACTCCATTCATGAATATGCAGGATATATGCAGATGATCAGAGTGGGCAAAATACTGGGAGGGGGAGATGCAAATGTATTCTTTTAGCACCTGCAATGTGATTTATTAAACCCAAAACTGATATGTCCTGTGTTTGCATCTAAATTTCGTATGCTTGAAAAACAGGTACAAGAAAAGCACAGTGTTGCGTACAGAGGGCTGTGGTCATTGTGGCAACAAACAGGAGTTGCATTAACTGAGTGTATTTTATCTTGTTTTTTTTATATGTTTTTATTTCTGGTGTCCTTAGTTTCTTACAGCCTTTACTTCCTGTATGGACTTAAATTAGCACAGCACTTGAACTGCTATCTCAAATCAATAACAGTAGACGTTTGTCCTCCCTTACGTTTGTCTTGTCTTGTCCTGTCTGTCACTATTTCCCCTTCTTTCACACTGGTGTGGCACGGCCCTCCCCTTCAGCTCACATCAGGGGTTAAATAAAGTTTAAAATGACGGAGTAGCCTACAGGGAGGGCTGGTGATGGTCACTATAGCAGTTAGTCATATTCACATATCTCTGACTGCTAGAAAAAAAATGCATTGGTCTTTTCAATGCTGTCATCTGACACAGTGCTCAGCAGAAAAGATAATGCAGACAAGGGGAAAAAAACTGTCTTTTATCACTGACTTTTTTAAAGAAAATTTTGGAGGCTGTCTGTCATTATGAAGGACTGGAAAAGAGTGACAATTCAGTGTGCTGTCATACTCATGCGTAAAGTAAACTCTGTTTTGCGCTCCTAATACGTCTTGGAGGAGGTCCTTTAATCTGTGTAAAAAAAAGAAAAACCTTAATAATCAGAATCACTCTGTTTATCACTCAGAGCTGACTGCATCACACTCTCCACACACTGAGAGTAAGTTTAGGAGCTGTCAGTGTGTGGAGAGTGTGATGCAGTCACTGTGTGAAAGGCAAGAGTACCTTTCAGTCTATGTGTGCGTAAATGTAAGATTGCTCTTCACATTGGAGGTTGTTGGTGATGAAGCTGTGTAGCTATGTGAAAGCTGTCATTTACATTATCAACCAATCAGTCAATCAATCAAAATTTATTTATTTATATAGCACTTGTTCAGGTTGAAAAGGGTCATAGTGGCTAAAAACATGTCTGCCATGTTGTTTAAATCTATGATGGATTACATGGTATGACATGGGTGGCTTGGGTTTGAAATGCAGTCTGTGGCCTCCACATGCCTCTGAACCCACCCCACACAGCATCCCATACACCTTCTGTACTCTAAATAAAAGACTAATAAAAGCTGTACCCTGAATAAATCTTAAGGTTTAAAATAAAACACTGGAGGTTGGTTAAAAAGTATTTAAAATAGTGTAAAATGTGAATTTTTTAGAAGTCCATGTCTTGATTTTAATATGCTATATATAATAATAATAATAATAATAATAACATGAAGAATAAAATAGGAAAACTGAAAATAAAATGGAAAATAGATTTTGAAAAATAAAAATAAGATGAGTAAAATAATAAAAAGTGGCCTGTAGAATAAATCACTAAAGGTAATTCAGGTACTTCATTAACATTAACTTATGTTTTTTATGCAATCAAAAAGGATTAGAAATGCTGATGGAAATATGGCATGAGGGAAAAATGGTATGACTTTGTCCTCAAAATGACAGACAACAAAAAACATAAATTAAAATTAAAGAATAATGATCTCTTTAATTTTGCCCCATATGCATCAGTGACATATCGTTCATTTCAGTGCTGTCACTCTGCTCTCCTCACAAAAACAAAACATGCTCATTTAGGTTTGATTGTGACTTGAAATAGGCTATCAAGAGTGCCAGTCTGGATAGTTCTGTCTCTTTATGTGGCCCTGTGATTGGCTGGCTGGAGATTAGTTCAGGGTGAATTGATATGTTTACAACAGATCAGCAACAGGAACAGATTTACCCCTGTTTCTGGTATCAACACCGTTATGTAAACCAATCACCTGTTATATCTGGTGCATTTCTATTTTGTTTTCTGAACCCTTTGACAAACTCTTCAATTCTAAGATCTACATTGAAACAACCTCCTGCTTTTCTAATAAAATAAACTCAAGCTGGATGCTGGAGTGCACTTATTTCTTTTTAGTCATAGTTCCTCTTGTTGGGTTTATCTTTCACATGCACTCAGCTGGAAAAATCAACAGCTAAAAAGACAGGGCAAAATAAGAAACCAAGGAAGACAGAAAGACTTCTGGTGCAGATTTCAGATGTACTTTATGGCTGAGCAGGAGATGTATTTTTAAACAACTTGTCCTTGAATTTATCCACTAGGAAAAGAAAAAAAACATTGAGTTGAAGGATGAGCAACTTCTTTTAGTGAAAACTACTCAAACAAAAATGACAAAGACGAGCAATATCCAAAGATTTCTGTTAAAAAATAAATCTGACCAGCAGAGCAGAGCAAAGGCTCAACAAACTTGCTGACATTCAGGGTAAGAAAAGTTTTAAACTCATAATGAGAATAGAACTCAATGAACATGATTACTCTGAATTGAATAACAAGAACTGTTTAGAGAATCAGCTGGAAATTTTAAACAAATCATTTATCAACATGGGTGAGAATTATATTTTGTGAAGATGCTAAGATGCCATCATTTCTTCATGTTTCTGCAGGCCCTCAGGCAGAAAAATCAGTTGCTGTTCCATTCTGCATTTTCCACAACGTTTTGGAGCCAGAAGAGGCATTCACATTTACAATTCAATCTGTGAACTGCAGTTTTTAAACACTGGCCCTTTATTGCTCCTGTTACCCCTCACATACAGTATTACGTCCACTGCTTACCTTGTGGTAGCAAGACTTGACTCACCATCTGCATCTGTGCTGTTTAGCAAAGCAGAGTAAAGGTGGGTTCTTTTGCTACGCTGCTCCAGCTAAAGAAATAACCTGATTCCACGGCCAGTGAATCTGTAATGGAGTAATGCTACAGTGTGGTCTAAGCAAAACTCCGCTGTCTTTGGTGGATGTGGGGGTTTGGACAAACTGCAATGTAGCTGGTTCTCCGCTGAGTCTCATTGGTAGTGGTTGTCCTCCGTGATCTCTTTCTTAGTCATTGGTTGTTCAGGTTGAAAAGGGTCATAGTGGCTAAAAACATGTCTGCCATGTTGTTTAAATCTATGATGGATTACATGGTATGACATGGGTGGCTTGGGTTTGAAATGCAGTCTGTGGCCTCTGTCCTGCATGCCTCTCACTCCTTTCTTTTCTTGGCATCCGACTACCTTCTGTACTCTCAAGTAAAAGCCTTAAAATCCCTGAATAAATCTTAAAAACATAAATCAGATTGCCTTGGTTGTATTGCTGTTAAATTGTCAGTCTTCAATAGGTCATAATTTGCTGTATTTTAGGTCCATGTCTCTGATTTTAATGACTGCTTGAGTATGATTAAAGCCACTATAATTTCTAGTTTTGACATACTGAGTAACCCGGTTCCACCTCTTATCTCTCTCCCCTTGTGTGCAAGATGCTCTGTTGGAGTTTCTGCTACTTCAAAACTCCCTTCACTACATGGGCCCAGTCTATTTTGATTGGTTGACTGGTAGCCTATAATCTTTAGTCACTTTAGTGCTGCCTAGCTATGTTTCTAACAACTCTGTATTCATTCTATGATCTATGCTCCCTGTGGAATAGGCTTGAACTGCTGATGAAACAATGGTATGATGTCACAATGGTAGGTCTTGGAGAGACAGGGGCATGTAAAACACTACAGGGCGTATAAAACACAAAAAGAATAATTAGATCTCTTTAATTTTGCCCCTGGATAAGGATGCATCAGTGACATATCGTAAATCATTATCAGTGCTGTCACTCTATTACTTCTGCCACAAAATGGATTTAAATATATTGATTTGGTCATCATGTCAATGTGAGGCTAAATAGATGCTATCAACAGGTCTACCTCCTCACCATGGTGGTATGTTAATGCAAATGTGAATTTAAGAGTGATATATGGGAGTAGGGATGTGTACCGAAATCGGTACTTTAAGAGGTACCACAAATTATGTACTACATCCATTCGTAAAATCAAGCGGTGCCATGTTTGGTACCTAACGCATCCTTGTGACTGTAAGTGGAAAAGCAGGCATACTATTGGGTAGAGTAGGTGAATTTCCACAGACTTGAAGCAAACAACAATAGCGTAGCTCAGCAAGTGCTCAGTCAACAAAGCAAGCATGGCTGAGAGAAATTGCTCAAAGCAACTTTACTTTATTTAATGTGATGGAGATTATGCTCTGCAGTATTTGTGATCCAAGTGTAAGGCCAGCTGAAATACTTCAAATCTGAGGAAGCACCTGGTGAAGCACAAAATTTTCCTTAAAGCTGAAGAGTGCACAATTTTGATAGCCTCAATGACCACAAAGGATTCATTCAGCACTGTTATACGCCTGGGTCCAATGGCGACTAATCGTCTGCAGCCAGAAACACAGGAAAAGAAATGGCTTTAACATTTGGTGATCGCAGCAAATGCGACAAGGAGGATACCTGGTCCAGGTAAATAAGACCTCGTGTTTAAGATGGTATTAGCTTGGCATTTTAAAGTCAGTTATCATTATCAGGTCGGTTCCTTGTACTTTGTAACGCTAATGTAAATGCTTTTTTTATTTACAGCTCTGTTGGACCCATTGTTAAACTGCCCTAAAGTTAAAGTGAGGGCTGCAGTTAATTTATTAAGTTGTGGTTTATTTTAGTTACTGGTTTTCATGTTGAAGAAATTTTTAGAACAACTACAATGTTACAATACAAACAGTTGAATGTTGTTTTGATATATATATAATTCTATTCGATTTTATATATTAAGAAATAATTTTACATTGAAAAAATTTGAGATCTTAATATCTTAATATTAAACAATTTAATATTTTTTACCCCATTAACACACGCGAAATTACCGAAAATGCTGAGTACCGATACCGATTCCCAGGTACTGGGTATCGGTATGGTATCGGTTCAAATGTGAAAGGTACCCATCCCTATATGCGAGACAACAGCTCAAATATAGTCCCTGGTCTCCTGCATGTTTCCACATCCAGAGCTACATGCTATTTGGCAAATGCCATTTCCTCCTCCTTATGCCGAAACTACGTCAGAGTTTAAAGTAAAAGTAGCTTACTGCACTGCAATAATTCAAACTTGGGTTCTCTCATCTGCAAGTTTGATACCTGCAAATAAAAAGCAACACAAAAGTAGAGCGTGTAATTTGCAGAGCTTCTCTGTTGGTTCGTCTGATTCTCAGGTTTCAGATTATGAACGGATCTTTGTTTTAATTGTCTTGCGTTAAGTGATTTGCACCTCCCTGACAGTGATTCAAACAACTGATTAAAGCTGTTGTCATATCATGATGCAATATTAATGCAAGAAATGTACATGGTTAAGTGGCTAAACAGTAAACATCTGATGACAAAGTTTTAAGTGGGTAAAAGAAATTCTCAATTTTCTTTGTCATAATAAGCAGTTAATCCTGGTCAAGCACCCAGTCAAGGCTGAAAAGCAGTGGCTGGAATTATTGGCCTCTGAGCTCCTGTCAGTGGCCACAGCTTTGCCGCCTTAATAACTTTCATTAAAGCCAGAGTAAACAAAACACATTAAAGGAAAGCTATGGATGAACACGGATAGTACTGAAGATGTGTCAGGTCATATTTGTTTATAACCACCTGACTGGAGATATATGCAACCAAATCCAGTGCAGGCAGGTTTATATTAACCTGGGATATTATAATTGCAGTCTAAAACCTCTGAAACTCAAGATAACTTCACATAAATCCTTCCTTAACAGAGAAATCATACTTGCAAACTGTTACTCATTTAATATAATACCTGATAAGAATTGTACATTTTATTGCCCAACTTTAGGACATAACTATATTAATAATCTAAATGAAATCTGTAGCACAGAATAGACTTAACAGATCTACAAAGACATAGATCTTGACATGATTCGCTGCAATCTGTACATTTTTCAACCTACTTTTTCAGAAAAAAAAGTCCATTTTTAAGCTCTGATTTCATGAACAGGAAGGTAATACAGCAGCAGCAGTTTTTAATGGCCCTCAGCAAATAATATGTACCAGGGTCAGCACTGTGTCAGTCCTAAAGAGGCTAAGCAAAAATAATTTCTCAAATAGACTTTGTGCAGGTGAATAAAATAGCTGAAATAACACAACCCAGGTGATTGCTATAACAGCCCTCACAAACCCTGCATCCAATTAAAAACATAGAGATTTGAAAACGAAAACTCAGCAGTGGGAATTGTCACAAATAATCACCCCTGTCATCTGCGTGCTGCTTCTATTTAGGACTGTTTGTTCACAGGCGTAATTCCCACTGAAATTACATTTTGGTTGGCAATTTCTTGAGCTTCAAACGCAGCCTGAAGGGAAAATGAAATATGCTAATAAACGGCTATCCACATCTGTTGTAGAAAATAGGGCCAATAGTCATTATCACAAGACATTAGACAAAATAATACAGAGCTCCTTAAACTAGATGTAAAACACTTACAACTTGGTAATAATGGCATTTTCAGCATTATTTTGTTGTACACTCATTACATTCATAAGCTTTATAATTGCAGTCTAAAACCTCTGAAACTCAAGCAGCAAACTAATTAATCTTATAAAGCATGCTGCAGCACAACAAGTGCAACACAATGGGCTTTGTACAGCGATGTTGAAAGAACAGAATGAAGTGACTGAAGCACAAATGAGCAGATTTACTTCAGTCAGTCACCATTTGGGGGAGGTTTGAAACCTGGTATTGTCAGTTTCACATCAGGGCTTTCTAAATGTTTGCGAAACATCCTTGATGTTGAAGTGGAAAGCCTTGAGCTACCACAGTGCAAGGCTTTCATTTTGCAGTATCACTTGGTTGACATAAAAGCCCCAAAGAGCCCGACTGATAATGACATTTAAAATAGAAAGCTTTGTAGGTTTAATGTGGAACTCTTCACTCAAAAGAAACTAAAGCTTGTCAATAATCATATGAAAAATATTGTATATTTGCCAGTGAGTTTATGTTTTTGCTGTGTTTTTGTTAGTTTGTTAGTTTCTGAACAACCTAACTCAAAGTCATGAGCTAACAGATTTTTATGACATTTTCATTTAAAGGTGCTATGAGGAGGATCTATTACCGGCAAAATAAAGACTCTGCTAGCATTCATCTAATGCTGCTTCTAATCAAATGGGAGTACATCATCTCCAAAATCGAGTTCAGTTGAAGTCGGAAAAAAAACATCCCATCTACCAGGCTATTGTTATTTGTTAGCAATCTTGTTGTTCACAAATATCTCATGAAGAATGTGATTATCACTATGGCAGCATTTTTGTAAATATAAGTCTAGCAATACTATGTATACAGCTGATCTAGAGCGACACACCCCAGTCAGAAGTACAAATAAATAAATTATTACAGGAGCTAAATAACTGTTCACACTGGGGGCATCCATCTTCGGTTGTCAACTCGGGGGTGGCGAGGTTTCACCGAATTCCCAGTAGGAAATTCTGACTTCATGCTCAGTTGCAGTTTCTACTTGAACCCGAAATTCTACTTCTGCCTACAACTGGGGCAAGGGAAAAGCCAAACCGTGTGTTTGTTGTGATAAATGCAGCTCTGACCTTCCTCAGAACTCTGCATTGCTGAACAACTTCTTTTTTCAACAACTTACAGGATGCAAAGCGATGAGGTAATGTTACTCTTTCTAGTTATGTAGCGGTAGTTTTTGATGTGTGAAAACAAGCAAATTTTGGGAAACTTATTATCATAGTTGTAGGCGGCTATATATCGCTACTTACAGCCCGGTGCTCTAAGGCCTGTAATATAAATAATAAAATAATATAAATTTGCTCTAGTTTTAATTGTCTTGTTCCCGAAGTTGAGTATCCAGGCCAGTCCAGCCCTGTACGACCCAACTGGAAGGCTAAGGAATAGCATTTATAGATAACTTATTTTGATGCTAAAAAACTCATCAATAAGTGTGTATTTCGATCAGGCATATATCTAAAAGTGAGACTTTTTTGGAATTACTTAGAAACTCCTCACAGTCTCTTTAATTATGGTCATGACCAAGGGAAATTGAGAACAGTTTGGTGGTAATTTGGTTCTGGAATTTTTCAAAGTATTGGTGAAGTTTGTGAGATGATAACTCGGCTAAGAACAACATCAGGAATGACCCGGCAGAGGTTTGTGCTTTTTGAACCACTTCTAGTTTTAATAATGGAGGTGATAACATCGTACAATGCGTAAGATAATGTTCAGCAACAACATTAGCCATCCACAGAGGAGAAACAAGTGAACCATAATTGCTAACTTTGGAGAGCTGTTTTCAGGTAATTTGCATACATATTACATCAGCTTGTTCATTGTGTGATAACATAAACTGCAAATTATACTAACAGAACATTGCTGTTTTAATTTCAAAGCAGCAGTCTGGGTGTCTGTTAATCAAATGTTTAGAGAAGTTGCAGTGTTCCCTCATTTTCTTTAGACCCCTGTGAGACAGCTTTTGCACACCTGCCCTAAGAACCCATGCCTTTTCTTGCTGCATCTATTTCATGTGAAAATGTTGCCAAAAATGCTTCTACTTCTCTCTTTTTCTGCCAAAACTATTTTCTACAGCTGCACAACAACAGATAGATTCAGTTTAGCTCATCCCCTGCCTTTCATTTTTACAATTCTGGGGTGAATAATGTGATTATAGATCTGTTTTAAAGCCAAGTTTTTTTAGTACAATCAAAGAGACAATTTAAATTGATAGCTTAGGTTTCTGAAATGGGGTTGCTTGAGGCACATAGCACTAGTAAATGTAATTGACAGCAAAGCATCTAGGAGTCTCTCCCCCTGAGGGAAGATATCAGGGTACAAACGCTATACAGTCATCAACAGTCAATGGTGCCATTGAAAGCTATGATATTACCCCATTTCAAGGGTAAAAATAGACAAAAACTATGTAGGCTTGATTAGGCACGACAGAGTACTTCACAGAGTTGCACTTTTTCTTGACAGAGCCCCTGTGTTTAAAACTGAAAATATGGGCTACACATCCGTCCACCAGCTACATGCTGCTCTGTGCTCATCAGCTGTTCAGGTCAGTGTGCAGCAGTGGGATCAGTTAGCTGCGCTAAAGCACAAACGGTAATAAATCAAGCTCTCTTAATTATGTTGAAGGTGGGTCACTTCTGTATATTCTGGTATATAAAAATGACCAAAACTAATGGTTACAGCACTGATTTCCATCACTTTGCTTAGGCCTTTGCCAACATTTTTAATAGTTTTGTCCATTTTGAGTTTGGACATCAGGATTCCCTCTTCTGCAATGACTGAATGTTTGTTTGCAGTGCCTGTTTTACCCTTCAGGACCAGAGAAGTACAGTTGAGGCTTTGCTACCAAGTCCCACTCATGAAAGTGATGACAGCTGTCTTTCCTATCCCTATCTCTACTAGGGCCCGACCGATATGGATTTTTTGAGGCTGATGCTGATACCGATATTTGTCAGAAAAAAATACAGATTACCGATTAATCGGCCGATATATATATATATATATATATATATATATGTATATATATATATATACATATGTGTGTGTATATATATATATATATATATATATATATATATATATATATATATATATATATATATATATATATATATATATATATATATATATATATATATATATATATATATATATATATATACACACAATTCTTTGTCCTTTAGTATTTGTTATACTTTACCTTAAACAAAGATTAATTCAGTATCTTGTACTTCTTGTTGATGAAAATAAGAAGAAGATTAAAGTAAAGATAGAACAACTTTTTAAAAAAGTTGTAAACAGGAAAGAAACAAAAACACTTATGGTAACATTCTTTTCATAGGCATCTTTTATTCTCCTTCTCTGCAGCTTTCAGGTACAATATAAAAGAGTGTGTTAAACTGAGACAAATTCCTGCAAAATAAAACAAATTACCTTTTTAAAAATGTAAATTTATACATAGATTGTTCATGAACTATTTGTCACAATGCCTTTTAGTCCTCATTAGTGTATCAGAAGCAGGTTTTAGTTCAGGTAAAACCACTTTTTTATTATCAACATGAGGTAATGTGCATGAGGAAATCCAAATATTTTGTGGGACACCGCACATGTTTCACAAACTTATTGAAACAGCCTGATTAAAGTCTCCAGCCACGATGAAGTCTCCCTTTAGATGAGTCTGCTGATGATGTCTGTGACGTCAGCTAGCTAACGCTAGCACAGATAGCTCGCTAGCTAGTTAGCTTAGCTGCCGTGTCGGGAACAAGCGGATAAAGCCAGATTTCCATCATAATCACAATAAAACAGTCATGGCTAAACTGATCCCCTGCCACCAGAAGGTCCAATTCGTCAGTATTGACAACGACAGAGGTTGCGTCGGTCAGAAAACTGTTCTGCAGTGCCCGGTCTGTCTGTGAAGCTGCTTTGGTAGCCGAACTAGCAGAGACACTGGTGATCTCTCTGTGTCCAGCATCAGCGGAACTTTGTGCACGCAGCACCGCTGATAGTGGCTCATCATGTCCGACTTTCGGTCTTAAAAGAGCAACTCCGTGTGAGTGTAGGCGAGTCATCCACACACACACAGCATCAGCAGAGAGCTAACAAGAGCCGCCACCAATGTGCGTCACAGTCGTCTACTGCGTCATCATTCTGCGCGGCTTGGACACCAAACAGCGTTTACTGTTTTATGAGAAATTAAGAATATATCGGCGTAACATCAGCAGAACTCTGGCCGATTTTGAATACTTTCAAAAGGGCCATAATCGGCCGATTAAACAGTTGGGCCCTAATCTCTACCCATAACTCCATCTGCAGAAGTTCATCCTCTCCGTATCCATACTCACAGATACTCTCTTGTACTTACTACTAACACGACTAATGGCATGTTGCTATTTTTGACAACCAAAAATGCTGATAAGTGTAGAGCAGTGTGTGGCTGATAGAAGGATATGTAAACCATGTGTTGTATCAAAGGTCAAAGGTCAAAGGTTTCTTTATTGATACCTTGCGGTAATTTGGTTTGCAGACAGGAACTCAGCAGTCCAGACAAGACACACAGATAAACAACAACACAACAATACAACAATCAAGAAAAGCGAAAAGTAAGAAACTTACTGTTGCAACTAGTTTAGCCAGTGGGTAAATCGGGTAACTACGATTCTTCTGGTGGCACCTTTGACAGATGTGTATTGCCTAGCATACAAACTCAGCTATTGCCTTTGACCAGAGGGAGATGGATGGTCAGTTTCTTTACTGTCAAGAATATTTATGAGTAGCATAGGCCTCTAGCAGTGTCAGTTAAAAATCAAGTACTATCCCTTCAATGGCATATCTTTTTTGATATCCCGAATAAGAAGATAAATGATGGTGCCCCTGAACCTTGTGAAACCTTCTAAGTATTATGAAAGAAAGCTTGACTCTGAAGTGCTCTCACACGTGAAATCTGATATATGAAGTTTCCCAGGCTGATAAGCAAACTCCTGAACAGATCTTGTGTAACACATAACACAGAGATAATCACATTAGGAAACCCAGGCTGATAAGTTGCTTCTCCCTGACAGCTGTATAACCTGAGAGAACGCTCCCCAGTCAGAAAAATGTGCTCCCTGACAAAATAAAAGCTCAGCTGATGAGCTATTTCAGGTGCCAGGAAACGTCTGCGGCAGAATATAATGAACCAATCCATAAGTCTCTGCTGTCACACTGCCTCGTTCACTCAGTCATGAGATGTTAACCACGTCCAATGAGAGCGAGTGCTCCTCTCTGCCAGTCAGTGAGTCTCTATGACAACAGCTCTTGACAAGGAATATTGGGTTTGATGTCTTGGAAAAACAACCCTCGGCCTCAGACGGGGGCTGCTAACTGACTGAACCCATCCTGAAATAAAATTCCCTTGTAATTCACATCATCGGTTTCCACTTTGTCAGAGAGATGGCGTATGAATAAGCAGTCTCATCGTTTATTCAGAGACACTGAACATCAGTGTCAATGGGATGTCAGTAGGGCGAGTTTCCCTTCATCTATTAACCTCTGAACGGGTGGCCATGAACCCAAGACTCACATGACTCATTATCGATGCTTTCTAATTAGTCTTTGGGTTCTCTTTGATCCCATATCTTGTTATTCACCAGCGTGGCTTCTGCACCCTTTGGAAATGGCAAAATCATTCCCTTCCCATGCTGTGATTTACAGTTATTGCTTGCCGAGGCCAGGGTAGGTAATTTGGAGATGAAAATGAGCAGGGACAGGAGGAGAGTTCAAGTCTGTAACTCATTTCCACCTTCACTTCCTCCTCCTCCTCTTCATTCTCCTCCCACATATGAAAGTAATAACTCAGTCTTTGTGTCCTCAGCTGACTACGTAGCCTTCGTTTGAGCATCACATCGGGGAGGCATGTTGGTCTCAAGGCTGCCCTCAGTGTCCAGTATCAGCCTAGATAAAATTGATCCGCCGCGCACATCCTGGCCAAAGACAGATGGCTGCTGGGTAACAGTGGAGCCTTAGAGGGTGCCAAGCGGAGAAATTTACACATCAAAAAAAGCAAGTTGGCAACATTTCTGCTCAGGTGAAATTACACAGCGAGAGTATTTTTTTTTAGCAGGTCTTCATGCTGCAGGCAGAGCTTCTTTGATATCCCAAGTCAAGATTTGAAAAAATACTTATAGTAACCTGCAGAGAAGATCAAATATAACAGGCTTGTAATGTGTCCATTGCTCAGCATGTTACTATCTGTGCAAGCTGTGCAAAGTTTGTTTAATTTAATACATGAACCATGATAAAAGAGCTACGTAGGAGGTGTGTATGTATTTCTTAAAAAACACCTTTGAAAATGGATTTCTGATGTCAAAGGTAGAAGTCTTAAGTATTGATAAAAACTAGGGCTGCCACAAATGACTATTTTGATAGTCGACTAGTCAACGACTATTTTGCGATTAGTTGACTAGTCACATTATTCATGAACTGCAGCATACCACACTCAGCATGCACCTGGTGGCCCAAATTGCTTGAAATAAGCAGACCTGGCAACCATGGCACCTGAGTTGTTGTGCATGCACTACATGTGTGAGTGTGTTTTCGGGTGTGCTGGGTTGATTCCTGCGGGCATGATAACCAGGAAACAGCGGTGAGGAAAGGACAAACTACCAACCACACTCATGTTGCTTTGTAGTGGGCAGCTGGGTGATAATTCTGGTGTGAGTTTTACACAAGTAGAAGAGCAAGCCCAAAGTCACTTTCAATGAGCAGACTTGGCAACACAATAACTGTTGTCTTAGGCTGTGTCCGAAATGGCATACTAACGTACTACATACTACAAACTCATGTGTATATACTGCATACTACATACTATAAGTATGATTAGAATGCCAACCGTTCACACTGTAGTATACTACTAAGTTTCCCATGATGCATTTCAAACCTCCGACGACAAAAGTCTGAATCACACCAGGCTATCAAATATCTCTCTTGATTCGCCACATTTGAAAGTTCAGAGAGCATTTTAGGCGAGAAAGTCACCACGTAGAATACCCAAATGTGGTCGTTTGAGCCATAAAACGCACAGATACAAATTTTATTTCGGCATTTCGGACATTGTGTTATGCGCGCCATTATGCTATCGAAGAAACTTTTGGTCAGCTCCAAAACAAGAGCCCAATTTAAAAAACAGTAAGAACTAAAAGGAGATAATAAAAGATGTGTTGATTTTGAAAACGGAAAGTTTGCTAGTGGCTGATTTTTACCTGAATGCCGGTCATAATGCATGCTACAATGTATTATGGGGCGTTTGAGTGTGACTAGTATGCACACCTCGCATACTTAAAATTTTTATATAGTATATATCCGGGTATTTCTCGCACACTCAATCTTTCATACTATCTTATTTGAACGCAATACATGCTCATTTTGATGTCACACTTAGTATGAGTAGTACGTTAGTATGCCATTTCGGACACAGCCTTGGTCTGCATGCAACCTGCTCCCTCCCGCTATCTGATTCCTACACACCTGTAGTGATAACTTTTGTTGTAGTAGAATCACAATAGTAAAACACTAAAATTGGGCACATTTCTGGGGACAGGTCATCCAAAACAGGGACTGTCCCCGAAAATTGGGGATGTCTGGTCACCATACCATTGATGCTAATGTTGCAGCTAACTAGCTAATTAGCTTAGCGAGACGACTGTCCCTATTTGTCAGAAATTAAGTCAGCCACAACATTCTTCCTTTTCAGACGCTTATGTATCGCCGTCGTTCTGCCATGGAAGCCTTGCAGATTTTGCATTGCACATACTTCTATTTGGTTTGGTAAAATGCTCCCAAACTTTTGAGCTCTGTTGCTGGTTAGCCATGATACTGTTTGGGCACAACTCTTCTAGTGACATCACGGCTGACCCAGATTACCACTACTGCCCATGTGTCAAGGACAGAGAGGCAGACAAGACGGCAGAAGGGAGAGCGTCAGTTTTGAGAGAATAAAAATGCTTAATAAAAACGACACGTCAACTATTGAATTAGTTGTTGACCATTTTGATGATTGACTAAGTCACGACTAGTCTGCAAATCGTGGCAGCCCTAATAAAATCCTGAGCAAAGTGCACGATGCAGAATAAACATTTTTTTTCAATTTTATTCTAGTTTTTTTAAATAAAGCTCATTTTGCTATTTGGACTTATTTCCTGGACACTGTAGAAGGGAACGAAATCATGATCAATTAATTTCTTAAATGCCAATGCTTTTCTCTTCATGCAGCCACAGGCAGCGACTGTAGCATTAATAAAACTTCTATCTTACTGAAGTAAAAATGAAAGATGGCAAACAAGCCCTGACATCCAAGACTAATTTAACTGTTACTAAATCATGGGTAAAATGATGCCTTGGGCTGATGATGGATTAGAGTAAGCCAAAAGAATCAGGGTTTGATCCCAGCCCATGCAGACACATGTTTATGTATGATTATCACACTTGACTGTTTGCAGCTCTGACTGCTGCATTAGAGCTGGTTATATATGTAAGAAATATAGATCAGAATTTAGACATTTTTATTGATATGAATGCTATTAACAATTCTGCTCATCGATCCAATTCTTTGTCAATAGAAAGAACTGATAAGATAATTGATAAAAGGGCTAATGTCATCAGTTCCTTTGGGAGTTGTGATCAATTCTCAACTTGCGTTAGTTTTCTGTTCCCATCCTGAGTTAGAAAGTGTAGATTTGATAAGTTGATACTGA
Organism: Scarus forsteni; assembly: GCA_036419115.1. Lineage (NCBI taxonomy): Eukaryota > Metazoa > Chordata > Actinopteri > Labriformes > Labridae > Scarus > Scarus forsteni. Next base: position 30,971,207 of record JAZDUH010000341.1, on the reverse strand, counting down.
TCAACACTTCTCACAGCAACTTCGACCAATTGTGTGTGGTTATGGTTGACCAGCAATGTAAAACCAGAGCAGCAGAATACGTGCTCAGGTCCACTTTTCATTTCAGTCCAGATCCGTTTTCAAATTACACAGTTGTTCAGTTGAGCATTTACTGTATCCAGAGATACCTGGTATTTTGGTAAATTGGCCAGCACAGCTCAGCCTTGCCTTTCTCATACAATAAAGAAGGGAAAATTCCATGGAAGAAGTGGTTTCACACCTATTTCTGAAAAGGGCTGCAGTGACTGCTGGGATTCTGAGGGGCCATCCACATGGAGACAGATTCCGTTGTTTTAAATTGTGTTGGCATTTATACAACTTCAATCACAGATACAGCATTTTGAAAACTCACATTTTTGAAAAAAAGGTCCCAGAGTGGGTAAATCTGATAATGCTGGCTGAGCTTTTTTGTGCAGACAATGAGTACGGATGATTCCAGAAACTATGATTTCCTTTACACCGTTACAATGCCTCTTACAGGCCTGGCATATATGCTACATAATTTTTTGTGTTTTCATTTGGAAACATTAACTGAAACAACGCCATCTTTAATGTGAATGTTTTCTTTATGAAAAAATGTTGTCTCTGTGTGGACAGGGCCTAAGTCCTCTCTGCCTGAATTCCTTCGTTTGAATTTCCCTCCTGCTGTCTCAAATGCAGGCCTGTAGGGATGCATAGAGGCAAAAAGTCTTTGTTCTTTGGATGTGTGCCCCAGTACATGTGTGTACGGCATCTTGCATCTGTGTTGTGTGAATTCCGACTCAGCCAAACGGCTGTCATGCATCCTTATGGTGAAAAGCAAGTATTTTAGGACTTTGGGGAAACCAAAACTAGATTTGCATCCCCAAACTTTATTGTCTAATGTGTTTTACAGCCTAAATTGAATCGCTGATTCATCAAGCATAATAATTGTTTATCTTGTTGGCTCATTTACCCTTAGATACCCAATCCCACCAGCGAGAACAAAATTCCACTGATATTTAAATAAGTGACATTTATAAACCATTTGTCCTATTCAGACAAATTCAGACAAAAACTGGCGTAATGGTTCGCTTTTCAAATTTCCGAGGGTACCTGAATGTTTCACAGGTAACGTTGGCAATATTTAGAAAAAACTGAAACAGGCCAATTTTCTGAGATTTCATCAACATCGCTTTCATTTTCATGTCTTCTTTGAAAGTTTGCAGAAAATTTACCATTTCTAAATTCTGTAAAAAAAAAACAAAAATCTACGATTCTGACTGCGTTCAACAAGACCTGAATGATTCACATATTTCTGGAATTCACCGTTCAAAATAATCTTTGAATTTCCTTCCCACGGCAGTGTCGTAGAGTCTCATATTCCTGCTCAGAGGCGTTCAACACCAGCTGTCAGTGCCTTGAAGGCCTGTTACAGGGCAAATTTTTACCAGCAAACTACCGTTTTAACAAAGGAAAGAGTGCTGAACATGTAGCCTCTACAGTGAAGACTGTAAAATAATATTAATATAATTAATATTAATAATGTACTAGAAATAATAAGTAATTATATTTTTTCATTTAAGTTTTATTTTTTCAAACTATTTTTAGCTTGTTAATGTAGATATTATTGAGTTACATCAGCCAATAGCCATGGTTGTCCTGAATCTATAGATGTGCTGGACTTCATATTGTAGAGAAAAATGAGATCATTGGAAGTGAAAAGTGACAGAAGAAACAACAGCCTGGAATTCCAACTATTAAACAAGGCTTCAAAATTTGTAGATTCTTAAATGTAGTACCACCACCACAATTTTTCCTCTATTCCTTGGACTTGGGGGAACCTGAAAATGTGTTGTGTGCACTAATTCCTTATTTTTATTTATTTTTTATTATAAAATCAGAAAAATTAAATGTCCGTTTCTCTTTTTTCTAATGATTTGTAGTTAGTTAATTTTGTTACACTGCATGCAGACATAATATAGTGACATCAGTCAATAGCCATGATTGTCCTGAATCTATAGAGGTGCTGGACTTCATATTGCAGAGAAAAATGAGATCACAGTGAGTAAAAATGTGAGAGACTGCTTGGGATTCAGAGGGTTAATGCCAATTTCAATACTGTGCTAGCATAGGTGGCTAGGTCTGGTGTGCTCGACCAGTAACTGGAAAGTTGTGGGTTCAAGCCTGAAGAACAGAGATAAATGACACTTAAATGACTGTAAAGCCATCAGTGCCTTGTACTGGCATTTGTTTAAAGAATGAATTAAGTTATATATCTCCTATGTGATGTCAGAAAAGTTCACAGAGCCAAAATTAAAATATCCCAGTTTAGAAACAAACTAACTTCTGTCAGGTTACTTCTCAGGTCCTTCCTATTAAAGCACTGCATTGTTAGGGGGCTATTGTGCATTTAAGGTTTCCAGGGGCTTTAATATTTTGCTCCATTTATTTTGAATGTATAAAGTAACGCCTGGCTCCACTTCGTCAGAGGTTCTTATAATGCTCCAGCGGCTTCTCCTCTCCCACTAATGATCCCACTAAATCTCAGCACAGCTTCCTCCCTAAAGTGGACATCAGCCTCAGGACCTGTAAGTAAAGCCTTACACCTATAGCGCAGTGGGGCCAGTAAACAGATGATTTGCTCCCTAACACCTTGAAGCCACCCGGCCTTATCCAGGGGACTGCAGAGGACGGTGTGTGTGCCTATGAGAGAGAGTGAGAGAGGACTTTAGAGGAGATAAAGAGGTTAGTAAAGGAGGGCAGGGGTAGTTGTAGGCTGCTCGAGGACCGTTTTAACAAATTCATCTGAGTGTGTTTTTAGGGGGGGTCCAGAAGAGATGAAGAGTGATGCATTCGTCGAAACAAAGTGTGTATGTCTGTGAGAAAATGGGCATAGAGAAGGATATGGTGGATAGAAATGTGCTTCTCCTACACAGGCACTGATTGCTCACCTTGAGTACGTTCAGCATATGTGTGTGTTTGTGAGATTGATTACTCAGCCAGTGAAGTGGTCCAAATCAAACAGTGAAGAGGCGAAACACACCTGATCCCCTGTAATTCAATTAACCCCCTGATTGAGGCGAATACACACTCACACATATGCGCACAGTGGTTGTAACTATGAGTCACAGAGGAGCAATCTCGAACTTTTAAACAGATCAAAAAAAGAGGCTGTGTGAATCAGGTTTAATATAAATGCACAAATTGGGATTTTGTACCAAACAATAATCCATTCTTAGGCTGAGGTCAGACTACACATGTGAAGGAAGCTTATCAAGCCATTTTTAGTTTTTTAACGCAGTCCTCTATTGTCTGTCTTGTGCTTTGGTCAAATCCTAAAGGTAGTGTTTAATCCGTTTAAAGCAGCTCAAAGCAGCTTTCTCCAAACCCTCGGTCCTTCTCATCCCACCTCTGTCCTCCCAGAGAGTATGTTGGCACTTGTGCGGCTGCGTGCTTCGCATTGACCATAGAAAATATTAGACCAAGCATGAGGATGATAGAACATCAGACCATTGGCTTTATAAGGGGGTGTTCAAGTTTAGTATGCAGGGGATGCCATGTTAAAAAGATAGTTAAAGGAGACATATCATGCTTGTTTCTGCTTTTCACTATGCCAGACTAGGATGCCTGTAAAGCAATTCTGCCCTCAGTAGAAGTCATTTAGTTCCTTCATTGCCCCACAATTGCGTTCTCAAAATCCTCATTTTAGGCCATTATCAAGCTCTCGTTGAAACGCGAGGATCTCAGGATGACCTACAGTTACCTCGCAACGTCACGGCCCTTTGTGCTCTGATTGGTCAGTTCTATCGGGGGTAGAGCCAGCCTGTCCTTCTTCTTCTACTGTATTTTCCGGCAGGCTCAAAGCAGCGACCGCGTATTGAGTCCCCCTACAGGCCAGAGCTGGTAATGAGTGTGTGTGAGCTAGGGACCTATATACCCCTGCTGGATGTGTTCCTCGATGACGGTTTTGTGGCTAACGGACATCACAGAGGAGGAAGTGTTTTATCAGATTACTCCAATAAAAAGAAAGGTACCTCGTGTCGTCACAACGATTTAAATCTCGCGGACATCTCGCAATGACCTATTTTCAGAGGCATCAAATCTCGTTCTAGGATATCAGAAAAAATACAATATCTCATTTTTTGAAAATTAAGGGGGTGTAAGGTCTTGTTTTCAAATTTATTATATTATATGTAGGTATTAAATCATGCATCAGCATGATATGTCTCCTTTAAGTATTTTTGAAGTTGGTATGTATATGGTGCTTGACAACAGTCAGCTAAGTGGCTGAAAGCAGTGCTGTCCCTTTGAGGAGAACGGGAGTCCATGTTATGGAAAATCGGTGACATGGCGAGAAATTTCAGAGTGCTTTACCAGGAAGGTTAAGGTAAATGTAGAGCCAGATAATGGTAAGCCCGTGCATCGACAGCAAAAGGAACGTCACTCACTATTGAGGAGAAATAAAGCATTCATGCATTCAATCCAGCATAGATTATTGGCTCATTTTTGCATCAAACTCACACAATTACACAAAAATAAGTGTACCTATGTTACAACAGTGTAAGTCTCTCTGATGGTCTCAGCCTGATCTCCTTAAAGATGCAGCACTGCTGGGAGCTCTTTCAACTGTGCCACCATCTATAGTCGTGTACCCGATAAAACCCAACTTAAAAAATACCGAACTGTTCCTTTAAAAGCCCTGTTTTAGATGAACTGTTGTATCCAAATGACAGATCAAGAGGTTATGCTGATGTGGGACTTTAGTTCCCTGAAGTGAACAGCAGTGTCCTTACAGTATTAGAAGAACCTGTAGGTTTGCATATTCAAATCTTACTTAGATCAAAAATACCGATGTTTTTTATTCTTGCCTGTGCAGTTTGAAGAAATAAAGACAGCACAGATAACCAGTCACAATAATACTCAGACCGAAGGGCAATTCAAATCTGAATTAGCCTATCAAGTGTGTCTTTGGTTTATAGGAAGAACATGCAAACTCCTAAAAGCTGTTGAAACCAAAATGTTCACTCTAATCAGGCACAGACTATATAATATTAGGCACAGTTATCTGGCTAATAGAGAGAGCCATGACTGTAAGTCGATGGAGGGAGGCCTGTGTGATCCATCAATAGTTTTAGAGTAATCAAACCAAGAGAAAACAGCCTTCTCTTCACCCCCTGGATCCAGGACAGTGGTAATGTCCTTATAAAAACACTGAATTACAGCCTTTGCCGTTAAACCAAATCCCTCTTGTGTGTGTGTATTGGAGAGCAGCAGCCTGCCAATTCTGCCATCAATATCTGTTCATCTAATAAATGCACAATCTTGCAAAATAAAATTGAGTTTCATTCACAGTTGCCAGCAGGGCCATATTGAAACCTATTGATTGCCTTGTGCTAACGCTCTCCTGCAGCAGCGGTGGCGGCAGCCAAGGACCCATTGGTTTTGGGATGAGATGTGATCAGCGCGGCTGCCAAATGAGAGCAGTGACAGAGGCGACACCGGGCGCAACTCAGCAGACTTTTCAGTAGTGCGCTCGCTGGCACTTAACCTTGAAGCTGTGTTCAACCTCGATATGAATAATGCCCTTGGGGAAGGGGGGGGCGGGGGAGTGTGGGGGAGGGGGAGAGGTGTGGAAGGGGAGGCAAGGTGAGAGAGAAATACAACCAGAGACGCTGGCAGGGTGGGCATTTAAAGAGCCGCAGAGACTGTGGGAAGGTTGTAAAAGGAGGGGGAGGAGGCAAGGGAGGAGTAGAGTAGGAAAGGATGCCAGAAAGGTCACTAGGCAAAAATGATGAAGTCATCTGTATTAGATTTTCTGTGGCTGCAGCGTGGATGGGAGCTGGCTGCGGGCCAGAGAGGTGAGCTGTCTCTACCTGCAGCCAGAGCTCCTCATGCATTAGCAGCTCATCAGTTTTCTGGATTCACATGGAATTTTAATCAATATCTTGGCTTTGTTCAATTTACTGCCACTCAGGTGCCTTTATTACCGGTGAGGAGCTGATAAATAAACAGCAGGATGTGTCATTATACTGAACATGTGCAGCTGCAGTTGGAGCAGGATGACTGAAACACAACATTTTTGATGCTGATATTTGTTGACATTGCATCCTTTCAAAATCATTCTTTGTATTCAGATATAGAAATGATTTATGGATATTTGTCTTATATGTTATAATGTGGTATATCTTTAATCAAAATAGAAATTCTGCAAAATATATCATTTGAAAGTACAAATATTTGTTATGGATGCCAGTCCCTGTGTACACCATGGACTTGCTGTAATCAGCCACATTTATTCAGACAGCACTGTTTCCACTGCGGGTGCATTTCCAAATTTTTTACACAATCACGGGGGCTTAGGATGGGTACACACATAAAGACAGTGAGAGAGTCTACACATGAAGACAGATAATGTCAGATTTTTTGTTTTGTTCCTGTTGTGTGTGGTGTGCCACAAAGACAGACATAGGACCACAAACCAACCAAGTCATTTACTAAGAAGGCAGCACCTCCACTCTCACAGATTGTGATTTATAGTGATCACACGTTACTTCAATGTAACAAACATGGTGGACAACATCAAAAGGCTAAATGTGGCCAGTAGGTAGCTCCCTATAGCATCCTTGGTGGCTGTGATATCCATCCAGCACCTCTCCCTATCAGTTTGTTATATATAATTTACAGGTTGGTTTGATCACAAAAGCCTACTTATTGATACTGCACATAATATACTTCCAGCTGCTTAACTCCTCTCATGAATATTTGAGCGAGACGAGCAATCTAGTCTCAAAAGTCTTGAAAGAAAACACTAAGGGCCTGATCTACTTGTGTTTGTGTTTGTGTTTTTTACTTGTGTTTGGCATCTAAATTTAGCACATTTGTAAGGCAGGTGCAAAACAGCCTCAGTGTTACACTCAGAGGCATGCGGTCATTGTGGTGAGAATCAGGGGTGGCATTAACCAAATATTTTCCATCATTGACTGAATTTTTAATGAATGACGAAAAGATTTGGAGACTGTCTGTCATGATGGACTGGAAAGAGAGGGACGATCCAGTGTGCCGTCATATTCATGCAGACACATGCATAAAGTAAACCCTTCCCGTTTTGCGTCCTACATTGTGGAGGAGGTCATTTGACCGATGTAAAAATGATCTCCATAGCTGGCTATGAAGGAGAACCACTCTGTTTGTCACTCAGAGCTAAGAGCTTCACACTCTCCACACACTGACAAGTTTAGGAGCTATCAGTGCCTGTGTGTGTGTAACTCAAAGACTGCTCTTCACATGAGAAGTTACAAGTGATAAAGCTATGTAACAATGTGAATGCTGCCATTTAGATTATGTTTAATTGTAATGAGAAATTGAAAATTATGTGGAAAAATGTTTATTTGCCTCCAACTCCATGGCTTCAAACTTTATTTTTAATTTATGGCCACTCTGCTCACCCAAAATCCTCATTTAAAGGGGGCAGTCCACACCGTGTTTATGCCTGTTATCAATTGTGCAAGCAGTCATAGAAGATCACCCACTCATTGCATGTGCAATTTCTTTGTTTGCGCATGCAACTTAGCAGTCATTACTTTGGATCTTAGTAGATCAGGCGCTTAGCCTCCACTGCTCTGAAAGAGATCTTATAGCTATAAAATGACAAAGTTTGCTGAGTACTAACATTACCATGGACTGAAGTCACTGATTGAACAAATTATTTATGATTTAACTAGGAATGTCAACGTTTACAATCCTTTCTACACATGTACACATGACTACTAACCGATGTGTAACCAGTTACACGTCAGTGATTAATGATCTCTTTCTGCTGCTGTTATAAGCCAGGTTTGCCTGACATAGCCTACACCAAACAGTATTTCCACTGGTAGTTTGTTTGAAAAACTGCCAAACAGTGCTCCGCTTGATGTTCGCTGCCATCGTGTCTCTGAAGCAACCTGAAGTGACGCGACACTGGCTGTGTGGCTACAGTTATTTTATATTAATGTAAGATTGTGCCCCATTCATCTATTATATATGCAGATAACTGCACTAGTGGGAACATTTAGGTGTATAGTTGGTTAAATGTTACTATCTAAAGCTTTCAGGCAACATTGTCGCGCCTAAAAATACTGTATACATCAGTGAGAAATGAACGAGGAGGAGAAGGAGGAAAAAAATGACATGTACATGAGGGCTGGGTATCAATTCAGATTTTCTGTATCGATTCGATTCGATATTACCAGGTCTCAATTCGATTTGATTCATGATACAATAAGATATTTATTCAGTCTGGGATATCTCAGTTAAAATAATACTGTAAACTTAAAAAGTGACTTTTGACCTGGTGAATTATTAAAATTGTTTTTATATTTAGAAATGAACCCAAAGCTGTTCCATTGATCTTATATTAATCATATACATTAATGCGTATTCTGCATATTACTTGTTTCTGTCCAACTCCTCTTTTCCTTTGTGCTTGTAAAATCCGAAATACGTCCATTCGTCAGCCTTTAAACTCACTGGTGGTGCCCATATAGTGCTATTTGCTTCTGCCGTGTTTGTTTGATTACTTGCAGTAACATCTCACGAGATTTTGTTCAGTGGATAGCAGTGCTAAATGCAGATCACGCAATACTAGCAGAGTTGATACCACAGGCTGCTTCTCTGCACGTCCAATGAAGAAAAAACTACCCAAGTTAAAAGATCGATCTTTGGATTTTATGGATCGATTATCAACCATTTAAAGGGCAATCGATTAAATCTATTAAATTGATTTTTTAAACCCAACCCTAGTGTACACGGTTACTGATTTTTCTAAACGGTTATGATTTGTTATCCGTGTACCTGTTTGCACATGTAGATGTTGACACCCCTAGTTTCAACATATAAACTAAGAACTTAAACTTGGAAGAAATAATGGCAAATTAGTTTGGGTTGACATTTCCTGCTTAAAAGCACTTCTCAGTGTTAGCCATGACTAAGTCGACCGTCTTTAGGGGCCCACTGGAGGGCTCCAATGTGCCACTGAGCATCTCTGTCAATATACTGATTGTGCTTCTTTAGTGTACTGACATACTCTTGTTTGCTGTTTGTTGTGAATGTAAGTGCACTCTGGGCTGACTGCCCAAACTGAAATGCTATTTAGGATGAATACAGTAGTCTGAGTCTGAATTAGTTTGGCAAATATTCATTTAACGTCAACCAGGAGACCAGAGGTTGAGCACCACTTTTGTTAATTAGCACCACTTAATGAAGGTTACATAGTGACTTTAAAATAAATCAAACACACTTGTTTTAACTCACAACACCCTTTCTCCAACAAAGACAAATCATTTTTGTGGTTAACTCTATAAAAGTATGACCTGCAATACAGGTGTCATCATTTTAACAAGATGAGAATTTTAAACATTACAGCTTTAATGCGCCATAAAAATTGCTCATTTTATGGGCATATTTCTCCACCCTTAAAGAGACACAAACCTTTTATTCAGCCATCTGTTTGTCTCCATGTGTGCCGTCCATGTCCACAGAGCCACTTTATAAAAATCCAATAATTGTTCCCAAAAAGTTTGGAGACTGTGGCTTCCTCCAGGGCCCTGCATCTGCTCCCCCTACCCGCCTCCGTGGCTGCTAAACCACTGATGCAACAAATAGGCAATCCACTCCCTGTGGCCCAGGACAGCACTAAGTCTGCAGCTCTGCAGTGAGGGGCCTCTACACTGCTCACAGAAACTTCCCCTTTCACCAACAAGTGAGGAGTACAGCAATAGAAACATCAGGATATCGTGGCTGATTGAATATAATTTCTTTCTATGCTGCAAATGTTTCCCCAATGATACAGACATAAACAAGCATACAAAGAGATCAACCTTTAATTAAACAATTTATCCCCGAGTATCAACAAAACAGCTAAAATGTGATCACATCTTATTTCATAATTAAAACACAGAGTACTCGGATTACTTTATTGGGAACTTGAGTAACCCATTGTGGACAGTTTTACATGTAGAATAATCCATTATGAGTAGCTATTTAGTAACAGTACCTCATTGTGAAACAAAAAAACACCCTTTATCACTCTGTCTTTGTGGAACAACACAGCTCTGTCTCTGAGTCTCTCTTTCTGATGTCACATCAGCACAGACCTGCATGTGGGCAGAAGTAAACAAACCTTAGAGGGTGTGTGTACAAAATAAGCAGATTCAGCTAATGTGACATCAGAGTGGTACACTTTACACTGTGCAAATGTTTCAGTTGGATTTTAAGGTCTAATGACATGAACAATCTCAACATGTCCTTGATCTGAAAAAGATAGAACATGTTAGTTTAATACCTTGTTGTTTCATTCATTGAGACAGCTGTGGTTGTTTCATAGAATTACAGTTTTGCACAGTGCACATGCCCCGATCAGGCTTTTATTGGCCAATACCAAGCATTGATCCTTTTTTATGAGATTGTCCAATACAATCATGTTTTGTTTTAACAGCTGGTTGAGTGTTTGCTCAACAGAGCAGTACAAAAAGATGTCATGGAGAAATGCAATGAAGTATCCTACAGTAAAGATATCTGAATTACACAATAATAATTTATTACTTGTTCTACCTTTGTAAATACAGATACGGATCTTTTTTTTTCAGTGACAGAATTTGGCCTTTATAGACTTGTGGCTGATCTATTGGAGCATCTTAAGTCTCTGTTAACCAATCACTGAGGTATCTACATGAACATACTGTATGCATGTCATGTGCATCCTTACTTTTAAAATTTGGGTAAGCGAGTAAGGACAATGTGACTTTCTTTTCAACCTTTTGTCAGTGAAATATAATTAGAGATGGGAACTGGCGACCAATTCCAGTTGAAAACTGATAACAGACTCCTCAACGAATTCATATTCTAGACTATTTGCTTATCAATCCCCACATCGATTCCTTTCACATTGTTCCGCATGTTTGCAAATCAAAGATATCACCACTGTTATCAGAGGCTGTCGGCTAGAATGGTGGTCAAAAACCATGGCAGAGTGCAGCTTGCAAAAGCATTTATTTATGAAGCTTAGTACTGAATATCAGAATTGTCATGTGCTTGACATTGTTGTCACAGAATACCTGTAAAAGATAACTTTTTGTGATGCAGGAAATCAATAGGAATTGACAGAGGAAACATTAAAGGATCAAATCGATCAAAAGAACCAAACTGGAAAGGCACTCAGAGAGTGCAGACCTCCGCCAGTGCCACAGTCCTATCCCATATTGTGATTTTCACCATAAATATTAGTCCTACATTTATGTCATCCAGATATTTAGATTCCTTGACCATGAAAACATACCATTAGCAACTGGATTCATAATGATATCTGTTTGAGTTCAGCAGTTATTCACAAAAATCCCATTTTTCATCATGGCGGCCTGGGGCTGATCTGGATCAACACCAAAATCGAATCAGTTCTTCCTTTTCCCATGCTGAACATTTCCTGAAAATTTCATCAAAATCCATCCATAACATTTTGAGTTATTTTGTTCACAGGTGGACGGACGGACGGACGGACGGACAAACTCTCCCGAAAATGTAACCTCTTTGGCGGAGGTAATAATGACATTGGTATCAATAAAATCTTATAATTTCCCAACCCTACCATTGATATATTACCAATGGTTCAAAATGATTAACTATTTTAAGATGTACACTAGGGATGAAATGCTCCATTGATCTCCATTGATATATCGATTGGTTAAGCAATGATCCAGTCAAATCGATGGAAACTCAAAACATCGATCAACATTGTTATCTTTAACATACGCCTTTATTTAGAAATTCTGACCTGGTATCCATTTCACAGTTTCTACCCAATTGTACCGTGTTCTGAAGTTTCCAGGGCTCACGTAATCAGAATATGAGACATTCACTTGAATCTTTTCGTTCTCTCACATGCAACACCTGGTATTTCTCCTGCTTTGAAATGTATTGTGCAGCACCCACTGAGTAACAACGCTGTATGCGCTTTGGAATGTGTAGCAACACTCTCTGAGCATCACAGAGCTAAACAGGAGCTTGACATCTCAGCCAATCAGTAAATAGCACTGCTGTATCTGGGTGAGATACGGTCAACTTGACAGCAGAGGATGCATATCGCACACACATGACAGGAGGGCCAAATGACTTAAGTACAGTAAGTTAACCCATCATTAAATTCTTTAGTGCACTGATTAATGAAATTACTCATAGCATGAAAGAAAAACAGCAAAGATCATAATAAGAACAGTGTGCTTATTCTTATTCTTCCTTCACACCTACAGTTAAACAGTGAAGCAAAGTCTAATCACATTGACACACTAACTGTGGTTACCAGGCATCACAGCAAAACAAAATCGTTGTTGAGTTAGTTAAGTTAATAGTTCTACCTAGAGCATGAGAAATGTTTCAATTTAATTCAAAACAAAAATGTATATTTTTAGTTTTATAGAGCATGGCCAAATGTTAGAGGTCAATAATAATAATAAAAAAAATCAAGAATTTGTATTATTTTTTGCATCATGACTTGATATAATATACGAACATCACAATGTAACAATAAGACCTGCAAGGCATTGTGGGGGCAAGACAAGCACCTGACTAATAATTAAGCCAATTTTAATTTTAAAACATGATTAGATCATGCAGATTGTTATAATCCTCTATAAACTATCATACCCAAAAGTCAGCACATTGTTTCACATTTCAGTAATAAAATTGTCAACACGTCAAAATTTCTTTGTATTTGTTTCTTGCTTTAGATGAAATGTAGCTGATTATGTTCAGTGAGTACACAATATCGTCTTAAATCGATCGAAGCCCCCTGAATTGAATCAAATCCAAATCGCTGCAGACTTTGTGATATCTGCAATTTTCATATTGTTGTCCAAAGAATTAATTTTGTATTGTTATGAAGCTGGTGATTTACACTCCAAAACACAGGTATCGGGTTAAAGTTAAAGCAGGTGCTGTTGCCAGGTTACTAAAGATATAAAAGAAGCACCACTGAAAGGCTTAGGTGATTATGATACAACAACTTCCAACACTATGTGAAAAACTATAGGAACAAGAAAGTCAACAATTTGTGATCCGTGTTCTCAATATGCAATAGGAAGGACTGAATAGCTTTCGCTGTCTACATTCCAAATCTCTGTACACAAGAGGCAAGGGTGAAAACCAGCATTGAATGAATATGACTTTAGATCCCTCAGACAGCACTGTATCAAAAACTGACACCCTTCTTTGATAAAATTAGGAAGTATACTTCTGAAAACAATTGTAAGTTAACACTATGGGCCCTAATTTCGTGGCGCAGTGCAGGGGGTGCAAGCCTGGCGCACCCCGCACAGTGTTAATTTTGTCCGGCGCACCGCCGTGTGCTGCCAATTTGACAGTTTGGTAGACCGTCTGCGCAGAGATGGGTGTGACGGCGCACCAGGGGGAGGTGTCGGCAGATTCATGTTGGCACAGTGACAATTTCGTGCCAAAAACAGTGCAGAAAGTGCGCTGAAAGCTTGCCAGCTCCAACCTGGTCTATTCTTGGCGCAAGCGGAGAGCACCCTCCGCAGCTGTAATTTGGTGACAGGCGCACATGTGCGCACACATCAACAAAGCCTCAGAGGCATGTTTCCAGAGTGTCAGGCACATTTTAATACAATAAAAAATCACAGCAATCTCTATTTAATGTAACTGTCTGAACCAGCATATACATTTGTATCTATATTAACTGTCCCGTCACATCTGATGTCGGATTAAAGCCGTTTGTCATAATGGAAACTTAACCTGACGGCAGCTGGAAGTTTGACGCACATCTTACAAGTCAACAATAAACACCCATAACATCCGATACTGAGGATATATCTGGCTTCTCTCATTTCATGAAATTCAAAGAAAGGAGGGAGAAAAAAGACGAAGAAAAAAGAGAGAAAATAAATGTATGTCACTCAGGATTTACTTGTGATTTCCCATATTCCTCTGTTTTAGTCTTTATTTTTAACGTGATCTAAAAAGATGGAGTACATTATTGTAAGGAGGATGAGGCAGAGACACCGGGGGAGTATACAGTATATCACCAAAGGCTCTGCTATTTGGGGATGACAAACCAGGAATGCAGGTGGATCACAAGCGTTATAAATGCATAAGTCAACTGCTGTGTAACTGTCTCTTAATTTTATACTCCTATTAATAACAAAGGAACAGATTACATCTGTCCCGGGAGCTGGCCCACACGGTGACGTGCTTCATTGCCCCTGATGCGCGCCCTGATGGCCAGTCTGTTCTCCCAGTTACTGAAGGAACAGCGGCTCTGACCGTCTCTGCTACCAGGTCTTTCCAGCACACTGTTTCCCCGGTGGCGGGGATCATTCAGACCAATCAGACGCTGCGCCTCGGCTGCAGCGCATTTAAAGGCAAGGAGAGGCGGTCATTTGATTGGTGAAGACAGCACTCGGCTGTGTTAAACCCACTCATGCCTTTTCTCCTCCCTCACTGACACTTGCCCTGAGGGGCAGGGACGGAGGCGTGGATGCGCTCCTCTGCGACTTGAGTTCGCCTCTCTTGGCACTGCAGGAAACTTGTAAAGCGTGCTGGTCACACCCTGTCCACGCGGCGAAGGCCGGCGCAGGGCAGGTGCGCCTCTGACTGCGCCTGGTCTACGAAATTGGAACCCTATATGTCACTGCATCTGCAATTAAAGATACTCTAATGCAAAGCAAAAACCACTGAGCAACATAATGCTTTTACTTTTTTCACTTTGATGTAATAAAAGAATATTTACAGGAGATATTCCTGTTCGGAAAAATAACCAAAAAGTAGGCAGACTTGCAAATATGGAGCTGTTTTGCATCAAATTCTCTGAAGTCTCTTGTTGTTTAAATCACCAGAATAGCTAAATTTGATTTATAAGCCTAAAGCAGTAGTCATATTTTCATACACAAACTATCCTTATTCTTGATTCTGCAACAATGGGCAAAAGTTACAAAGAAAGGGCCGAAACATTCAACAGAACCTAAATGCACCATGATATAGACATGTCTGGTGTCCCGAGCCTGGGGAGTAGCAGTTCAGGGTGCTTATGAGTGCTGTGGCAGGTGTGCAGGCAGGTGACAGATCTCGATGTAAGTCAAATCAAGAAACACGCTGGGAACACCCGCTGGGCAAGGGGAGAAAAGAAAGGTCTGAGCCCACAGGATCTGTTGGTAATTCACAGGAGGAAGATGTGCTGGAAAAGGATGAATCACCTTAAAAAGTGACTGAGCTCCTCAGTGGGTTTCTCTTTCACAGTCAGGATTCACCCACACAGGTGTTCTCACCTATTTTGCCCGATGTGACCTCTTCTCCGCAGAGCGTGGGCAGTACAGTGTGATTGGCATCTACGTCAATCCAATTTTGTTTCTGCAGACATCCTCTACCCAGTCTAATTCAAGTCTGAGTGGCTGACAACACCGATAATGAGCTTTCAGAGTATGTGTTTGGCACATAAGTACTTTATTCAATTTAACATGCAAATTTACACATTACCTCTTTTCTTAACCCCGTCCTCTGTGGTTACTGATACAAGAGCAGGCAAGATTAGTTCCTTTCCAAGCAATACTATTGAAAATCCCCTGCAATTCAACATTTTTGTTATTTATGTATGGTTGATTTATCTTTTATAAAGAAGGGGACCAAAGAAAAGAAGAGAATAACTCAAAATGGAAAAAAATACCCCCAATTTATGCTCTTAGTGATGATATCTAACATTATCTGTCTGTTAGTAGCACACCATCAAAGTGTCTATCTCCAAATATGAATTAAACATGTTGTAGTCCACGTCCTGATTAGCTATTTTAGACCGGCATCAATATTAGGTTGATGAGATGATGTTGTCTTTAGTGAGGAAAGACAGAATTTCCAGTGTGTCATAATAGTTTTACAGAGTTCAATGAAATATGTGCTTGGGCTGGAAGATTTGGCCTGAAAATTAAATTCACAATTTTTTCCCCCAAAAAATCAATTTATGATTTAACTGATTTTTTTCATTTTCAAGAAAAATCAAAACATAACCAAATAAACCTCTAAGCAACGCAGGTATGACATGACTCAAGTTTCGCCTTGATTTTATCCATAATTTTCCAAAACTTAGCAGAGTTTTCCTCTAATAGTTTAAGTGCATACTGTAATTCTGTCACAAATGTTGATTAGGTAGTTTTAACGTATGCACACTTGTCTACATAGACAATGGAAGCTGAGTTGTTCTCACAGAGTGTTACCATGGAATTCTCCGATCAAGAATTGGATTTTTGCAACATCCAGTTGTTCTAGCTAGTTGTTAAGTATGTTTGTCCAGTACAGGGTTAAAATGTAAATACCTCTTCAAAAAATTGGATCAGATATCACCCATCAGTTTTAATACAATTCATTTTTTGGTTATTTTATGGCCTTAAAATAGGCATACTTGAGAGGGTAATTTATATCTATTTGATATACAGATGTGTGCAAAATTGTTGGTACCCTTCAGTTAAAAAAAACAAACCCACAATGGTCACTGAAATAACTTAAAACAGAGAAAAGGTAAGAATAAATAAAGTTGTACTGAAAATTAACTAATGAAAATCAGACATTCTTCTTTAAAATTGTGGTTCAACAGAACTAATTAAAAAAATAAACTAATGAAACTGGCCTGATCAAAAATGATGGTTCCCTTAACTTAATATTTTGTTGCACAACCTTTTGAGAGTCACTGTTATCAGGTGGCACTACTGTCCATTTCAGCATTTCTCACATTGTATTTTTTGAACAGGCAAGTCATGATGGTTATCCTAAATTCATAATTATTTTAAAAAAGAATGAAAAGGGGATAGGCAATACTTTTACTTCATATGTTTTTTTAAGATAATCATGCAACATTATCGTAACCATGAAAAACAGTCGAAGCATCAATAGTTAATGGAAATAGTGAAAAGGAGAAAAAAAGGGAAATGTTAGACAGCAAAGGTTGCAGATTTTATCTGACTTGACCTCTAAGCTGTCCATGATTGCTTTTACTGTAATGAAATGAAACATTTAGACGAGTAGCAGTGTCCTTATTAGGCATCCAGCTGCTGCCTCCTGTCATTATAAACAAGCCAGGGGCTCTCTATATCAGCTGTGTGCTTGGCCAGTAGGTTGTTAGATAAATGGTCAATTATTGAAAATGGACTTAATTTTAAAATTCTTGATCATGCCAGTGAAAAGACTTAGTTGTGACTAAATACGTTTGTGCTTGCCATCTACAGAGTTATTGTCACTCTGTCAATATGTAGGCCAAGCTGAGATTTAGAATGATGCAACATGAATATATTAGTCATGTGTCACAGGAAACTAGTAGCATATTAATGGTAACTGGCATAAACTAATTTTGCCAGTGCTCATTTTTTTTTACTTCTGTCTCTGATATGAAGGACATTTTTTAATCTAGGACTTACGTTTTTGGATATTTGTTCAAAATGTTTTTTTGATACATTTCTTTTAAGCCACACTAAAAGTATGGTATCCAAAATGTTAAACTGTTCCTTTTGAAAAGTTTGCTCTCCGACTTTTTGCCTTACATCATATCTGCTCTCTTCCCTGTGAAGAAGAGTTAAGTGCAGTGTAAGGGATGTCTCATCCTAATGATGAAATAGATGTTGATGACAATGCTTTTATAGGAGCTGATACAGCATATAGCTTCACTACACTTCTTTCAAAAGGGAGAGGACAATCAGCCTCTGCTTAATCACCCGTTTTAACGCTCGCCCTAAGCTGCCATCAAGAAGCTCTATGAGGCCATGAGAGCAACTTCCATCAGTGAGCTCTTTTGGAAAATCAATGCAGTCATGCCTCAAGAGTGGAGTCAGAGGAAGAATATTTCAAAGTTTTAATAATTGGGATTGGACTGATCCGAGCTGCCTCTCCTACAGTTTGCACTCTTCACATTTTTGAGAGCTCTTTGCATAACTCGGCGTGATTGGCTGTGATTTCTCAAGCAGAACTCAAATCTGCTGACATGCTGTTGAGAAATGTCAAGGCAGGTCAATCAGCATGAACAAAAGCTACCAATTGCCACGCAGCCAATCATACATCGTAAAGGTCTGCATGCAGATTAGCAGCTGAAGAATTTGTTGTATTTTTATACAAACCATATTTCCAAAACAGCTGAGACAATAGGTAAATTGTGGATACAGTGGTTTGCAAATCCCTCTAGATATTGATCAACTGAATACAGAGCAAAGACAAGTTCGTCAGTGGTTAAATTATAAGCTTCAGTATTTCCTTAATAGAGACAGATTCAGAATTTGATGCCTGCCACTTGTTCCATAACAGTTGGGACTGGAGCAAGAAAAGGCCCCAAAGTTGTGAAATGCTTAAACATTAGGAATATAGTCGGTAAGTAGATTAAATGGTACCAGGTTATAGAACCTTAATGTATGATACGTACATTGCTGAATGGCTCAGTCATTCTCTACTTTTGCAAAAACTATGGAAAAAAATATTATAGATTTTTTCATCTACTGTGCCTTATAACATCAAAAGAGTGAGAGAATCAGTGGGAGTCTGCCTAGAGGTTGCAAAGCTGGATTGAAATGCCCATGACCTTTTATCTCTCTGGTAACAATACAACAAATAACAGCATTACTCTGTAATAGTTATTACAACCTCGGCTTGAGAACACTGAAAAAAAAGTCACCAGGTAAAGGTCCTATATTTACAACACGTGGTCAGGGTGTCCCAGATGTCCCCTGTTTACAGTTTTTGAAACAATTCAGATATTGGATTTTGTCTGTAAACATCTTTGTGTCATGTAGGGCTGAAACGGTATGAAACGGTTATTGTGACCAAAATAATCATGGTCATCATTATAATCGCGTTATTGTTGCAGCTTGCTCAAAATGTTCAAAAAGTCCTTTTACACACACTTGAAATCATTTAACCCCTTTCATGTTATAATTATAACAAGGCGCCTGGTCTTTTTTTTTTTCTTTTTTGTCAATAAAAGTGTCAGGAAATGTCCTCTGAGGAAATTTTTTTTCATATGGAATAAGAGTTAACAATTCTTACAAGTATGGCTCTCTGAATCTTCTCACTCTCTCTCTTCCTCTGCAGCTTCGTGTTTGAGACAGGGTGACCATTTTCAATCAGTTTCCCCTCAGCATCCTTGTAAAATACAACATTTACCAGACATCTGACTTCGTCTGTTTTGAGGGGGAAAAATCTCCAGTCTGTGGAGGCACCAACAGCTGTGGCCATACTTTCACTTTCAAAGGCCAAACAATGCGAATGCACATGCGCGCCTCTGTCTGTGAGGGACCACAGCTGCTTTACTGAGGAGCAGACACATAGTTCCAGCTTTTCCAGGCAATGGGCCACATCACTGTGAGTTGCCACAGTATGACCATCAAACTGGGTTTACTAGTAATTAAAACAGGAAGCAGTAATACTAACCACTGGAAATATTACTGCGGTTTTATCATTTACCGGTAAGCGTTACATCCCCAGTGTCCTGCATGATCAGAACAGACTGATAAATTCTCATTAGTTGCATCTGACCATGACCCTCTGAAGAAGTGGATGCAGCTTTCTAGTGCCTTGCCTTATTGTTTACGTGCGCTGCAAATATTTGCCTGGATTCGATCCTTTCATTAGAGCTGACTGTGGCCTAGAGATTTCCCCTCATGACCACAACAGATTACAACTTTCAGACTCACACATTTTACTCGGATGAGCAAGCAACGGAGTGATTTTTCCTTGACAGGCCATGACCCCAAATACTTTTGTTTATAAGTCATTGCAAAAGTACTATAATTTGTGACCTTTGAAATTGTGTGTTGTGTGTAATGGTCCCTGCATTTACAAATCTAAGACTTTGCAATACAGAGTGAAAGACGTATATCAACAACATCCAGAAACACTGCTAATGGACTCAAGCTTATCTGAGATAGCCTGATCTAAACTGGACCATTCGGTTGGTTTAACTTGGTTAAGATTTTATTTTTCCAATGTTTAGTTGGCAGTATACCGTGTTTATACTTAGTAACTATGACTCTATTTTTGATTAGTTTCAATACTTTGTTTGGCTACATTGTTCTGTCTTTGCTAACATCATTTTGTTCCCGTTTGTTTTTTATGCTTCTGCTCAAAGTGCTTGATAATTACTCCTCCTAAACAAAGTATTAAATTGAAAGGGATGGAGTCGTGTTAGAATTTGAGTCAGAATTTAGTTAAATTAAAATGAAGTGGACTGAATTGAAGTAAACTGAATTGAAAGAATGCTTTGGTTGCCAAGTCAAATGGTAGGAGTTATTGTTGAACACTATTGCTGCAGAATCCTCTGAACTAAAGAGAGAAAAAACTGTTCAAATTGTTATCAATATAAAGTTTTAGTTGCTGGCTCAAGTGCTGTTTTGGGTATTTTGGCATCCAATAAATGTCTGACTTGTACTAACGTAAAGACACTAACAATATTCAGAGGCATATCCAGGTTTTGGGGTGATGTATGCCTCCATCCAAGCAACCACTTTTCACTTGATAATGCTTATGTCAGCAAGACAAGCAGGCCACAGTCTGCATCTGTAACAACAGCATGGCCTCAGTAAACAGTGTGGGTACAAGACCAAGATGCATGCCATCCAGACTTGTCTCCCATTACAAACTGTGATGTATATAAAGTGAAAAATAAAGCAATGGAAATCCTGTACTCTGAAGCATCCTAAGGTGCACAGAGGCAATACTGAAACTGAATTTTACATATTAATGTCCTCAGTTGTCAGATGATTTAAGGGGATTTGTGGAAAAAGAATATAAAAACAGTAGTCAAAATGCTTCTGTCATTATAGTTTTTGCAGTATCTTTTAGGATTTAAATTCAAATGTGTGTATATTTTCAAAAAATACAATCAAGTGTTGCAAGTTAATCATAAAACATCTTGTCTTTGTGCTGTATTAAATTAAATATAAGTTAAAAGAATCTGCAATTCCTGTGTGCAGTTTTCACATTTCACACAATATCCCAGCTCGTTTTGAATAGCTGTTTGTACTTTATAAATTCTTGCTGTCATGGGCCTGTTGTAAAGCTTTGTGTGTCTTTGGAGGTAAAGTCGGTCCCTCCTTTATTATCCAAACACCTCTTTTTAGTTACTCATATAAAGCGAGTGAGAGAGAGAGAAATATTTAGCTATATGCCAGGCTATTAGTCTGAGTGAAAAGCACCCTGTAAAAAAATATGACAGAGTGCATTATTCATCACATCACAGCACTAATAAATTCAATGCTTTGTGCTGGGCGAGAGAAAAGCATCAGAGAGAAACAGAATGAAAATATGAAAGCGGTGGAATGTGGTGCAGCAGAAGGCCACTCTATCATGCTGTCGTAAACCTCGATCAGGGAAACTGCCTCGCATTTCTGCACATATAAATCACAGGGCTAATATGACTGTAGCATGGTGGCTGAACACAGGTCATATGGCTTCTAACTACCCAAAGAGAAAAAGCAGAAAACGCTTAAGCAGAAACAACACCCCTCTCAACCCCCGCCCCTTGCCTTACCAGTCCAGTCGTACTGACCCGAAAAGCAGAAAGCAATTCCAGCGGAGAGTACAAGCATTATTACGGCCCCTGATGGAAATGAATGGTGGGGTGAGGAACTCGACAGGGTAATGCCTCGCGCTCCTTGTACTGATTTCTGGGTCAGGCATTTGAGAGTATTGGCTTGTGCAGACATACTATGAGCACACGAAAACACCCAAAAACCACTGATACACTGTGGTGAAATAGGTACATGACTTAATTTTCTGAGTTTAATTATTGATGTTCAATGTCAGATATCACTCAAATTGGATTGAAAGTTCCTTTGTCAGGTTACCATTCAGTTCAAGTACTTCAGCACTTCCTTTTACATTTTTCTTATTAAAAAAAAAACATTCTTGACATGAAAACATTGCTGTACTTCATCCAGAAAATTAAAAAAAGGAAACTGTTGAACCTTAGATTAATGAGGAATGATGTACTGGGGCCTGTGAACCAGCTCTTTACCTTTGCTTCTTAAGGAAACATGGGAATTTGCCCATCCAGTCTTTGTTAATTTGAAGAAGGTCTAGAACCATGTTTTTTAGAGAATCTCATGGGCATACATCTCTATGTAGTAGGGATGTAACAATATGAAAATTTTGTATCACCATTATTGTGACCGAAATTATCATGGTTATCATTATTATCACGGTATTGTTGCAGTGTGCTCAAAATGTTCAAAATGTTCAAAAAGTACTTAAACACAATTGAAATCATTTGACCTCTTTAATATTATAATCGTAACACTTCTTTTTTGTCAATACATGTGTCAAGAAAGCTCTTTGAGTACTCTGTTTTACCCTTTTTTCATGAGAAATAAAAGTAAACAATTCCAGCAAGTATTTGTCATTATTATGTTATAAATGCTTAAACTGTGTGTAATTACAAGAACAGAAAAAACAGATTTGAACTTTAAACAGGACTCTCTTTATAAACAATTGACAATGAACAACAAATAACCTATTTTACAAACACTCGCACACTTTTGTTTGCCTACAGCATTCGTGTCCATGTTACAGCTCGTTGTTTTAGACCATGTCCATAAGTTTTTTTTTTTTTTTACTGACAATAGTCCCTGGAGCAGTGAGCCCCCTTCATGACTCTCCTCTGGTCTCCCCTCTCCCTGGCATATATCCTTGATATTTCCAAATTACGATCGATTAAATCCACAAAACACGAACTTTGACGGAAAAAGACGATCTATTTCAAAATTACAGCGAATACACAGCAAAAGAACGGCAAGAACTCACTCCAGACTTATACTAAAGCTATTATTTACAAGATTTATACATTATTTAGACAGAAAATACTGATAAACAACTTATAATTCACTCAGGTATGGCTCACTGAATCTTTTCTCTCTCTCTCTCTCTACGGCCCAGTCAGCTCATTTACTCGAGGAGTTACGACCATTTTAACCCTGCACGTCTTTTTCTTTTGCCGCAGCTTCATGTTTAGACAGGGTGACTGTCTTCTATCAGTTTCCCCTCAGCATCCTTTAAAATCCAACATTCAACAAGATTTCAGAGTTTGTTTCGAGACTGCTGTGACTCTAACTTTTGCTCTCAGAGGCCAAACAATACAAACTTTGCCTGCGCACTTCCCATGAGGCTGCTTCATCGAGGAACAGACTCGTAGTTCAGACCTTTCTAGTCAAACAGCAGCATCACTGACCGTTACTGATGAAGTGTGGTGATCAAACACGGTATAACGGTAATTTTAAAAGGACACGGTTATGATTACCGTGGGAAATTTTACCGCAGTTAACCATTTTACCGTAACTGTTACATCCCTACTATGTAGGTTCGCAGTCTTCCAGGTCATGGAAGACTGAGAACCATGACCCAATCCTTATGCCATGTTGACCAAGGCTGATCAACAGGGCATATGGGCTGGTCTTGGATCTTAAAGACGCTTTGTATAGTGTGTATGTCTGGTAATGCTGCACCCGATTGCCCCTTGGGAACAATAAAGTCTTACAAACAAACAAACAAGTCTGTTCTTCAAAGACCTCTTTGGTTCTTGTGGGCGTGCAGTTGAAGCATGAAGTGCCCGGGCCTTTGCTGATACCATCCAGTCCTTTTATGACTGAAGAGAGAGTCGTGTCTGCGTCCTTGTTTCAAAGTCAGACACTTTTATGGAGCTTGTTGGCCTCTGCCAGGATTGCTCTGTGTTACGATTTTGTTTGTGATTTTTATGGACAGGATCTCGAGGCACAGCTGCAGGAAAAAGGGTCTGGTATGAAGACGACAGAATTTCTGCTCTGCTTTTTGCAGAGGTTGTTGTCCTTTTGGCATCTTTACCTGAACATGTTTAGTAGACACTGGAGTGTTTTAAAGCTGACTGAAAGCGGGTGGAGTGAGGTCAGCAAATCCAAGTCTTAGGTCATGGTTCTCTGCTGAAAAACAGTGGATTGCCCCAGTCGACCAGATGAGGGAAGGAGTCTAAGTTGCTCAGTATCTTGTGAGCATAAAATGAATGGGCAGGTGAAGACATGCATTGATGCAGCATCTGCACTGTTGCCATTAAACCACACTTTAGTGGTAGACAGGTAACTTTGCTAGAATCCAAAGCTTTTAATTAACCTATATTTGTTCCAACTCTTGCTGATAGTCATGAATTCTGGGTAATGACTGAGAGAAAGAAATTTCAGATCCAAGTTGTCTAATTTGAATTTTTACGAGAAGAGCTTGGCCCAGTCATAAAAATGGGGTAAAGTGAACAAATATCAGATGGAGTGTTCTGGGCATTTGGTTAGGATGCTTTGTGGTGGCTTCACTTTGGAGGTGATTAGGAAAGTCCAACTGGGGGTAGAGCCTATAGCTGCGTTGTGTAGTTGCGTTGCCCACTGAAGTTGTGTCGCGTGTCCATAAATACCTTTTTTTGGTAACTGTCGCCGTGGCTCGGCGACATCACGTCCACTTGGGTTTCACTGCAGTCCTATCAGTCATCACAACTGTATCCTTTCACTGCAAAAAAAAAAACCTGCAGCTGATGGCCCTGCAGCAGCATCCTATGTGAGTTTTCTGCGGTTCTAGGCCAGGCATGTCCAAAGTCAGGCCCGGGGGCCAAATGCGGCCCATGTTCAAATTTTCATTGGCCTGCAGTCTCTGTTATAAAATCAACTACATGTGGCCCTCTTGCACTGTTGACTGCTGTATAAAATACTTGTGTACAAAAAACCTATTTTACATTTCACCAGAAGATGGCAGTAGCGCTGTGGCCACATCTTTGTGACACTTGACACCTGACCTTTTGTCATCATTTTAGCCCATCCCATTTCAAACATGGCGACTGTAGCGAAAAGAAGAAAAGTTGACAGTGAGTGCTGCCGATTCCAGAACAAATGCAAATTGGAATATTTTTTTCGCAGAAATATGAAACAACTGTGTCTGCCTAATTTGCCACGAGACTGTAGCTGTTTTCAAGAAATTCAATGTCAAGCAGACAAAACATGCTAAATACGACAAGCTAACTGGGGCTGAACGCGGCAAAAAAATTGAAACAACTGGAAGCTTTTTTAATGGAACCTCAGTGCTTTTTCACAAGAGCCTGTGAGTCAAATGAAAATGCCACAAGGGCTAGCTACGAGGTGGCAATGCTCATTGCCAAGCACTGCAAACCTTTCACTGAGGGTGAATTTATTAAAAACTGTGCGCTGAAAATATTTGAGAAAATTTGTTCTGAGAAGAAGCAAGATTTTGCCAATGTCTGCCTGGCTCATAACACTGTGGTACCAAGAACTGAAGACGTTTCATTCGATATTAAGAGACAATTAGAGACAAAAGCTGAATGGTCGGCCCCCGCACATTTTAACCTTACCAAATCTGGCCCTCATGGCAAAAAATTTGGACACCCCTGATCTAGGCGGCACTTAAGTACTCACTAACTAATGTTTCCAACACAGACATAGATTGTTACTCTGTAGTCTGGAATAAAAACTTGCTGTCATGGGTACCATCACACTTGCACGCACCACTAATTTGCTGTTGCCGCACATCCATGACATTGCCTTAAAAGACCAACTTTTTAAACTTTGGCAATGAAGTGGTTGGCTTGAATGCAGCCAACGTGTCACCGGAGGGTCAGCCTTGCCCCTTCGCGGGTATACATTGACTTTTTGCCCGGAGAGTGATCGTGGAGGACGCTCAAGTTGTGTTCGGTGTAAAGGCACCTTAAGGCAGACCCAGAATCCACTTGAGTAATGACTCACGTAATCTGGCCTGGAAACACCTTGGGATCCCCCAGGAGTAACGGGAACATATCGTTGAAGACAGCAGTGTAGGTTTATCTTCTTGGCCTCCTGCCACAGGCCCCCGCTAAATGGAGGAGACTTGGCAAGTGGGTGTATGGATTGTTTTATTTTCAGTGTTTGAGTACACATGATATTGAGAAAGATTCTACATCATGACTCATACTTTATTGCATAATCTCAAACATGGGCTTATGATATGATCATGGGTTCTCATGAGAAGAATGACAACCTTCACGACTCCCACTAAATGACCTGTCTTATCTGTGTGACCTAAAAGTGAGCCATGTAAACTGTAGTGTAAACGTCTGACCCTCATGCCCTGTTAAAAACTCAAAGAGGGGATAGCTAAGGGGCAAAACAGCTGCTAGCTGGTAATGACTACGTGTTCAGCACAAGCTTATGAATTTCTGTCTCTATTTCTGCAACTGAGATATTGATGGTATCAGGAGTACTTTTAAGTGTCACTTGCTGTCAGTATTTTGATGCAGTTATTTTATTAAAGGTAGTAACATTCTGATTGAAAGTTCCTGCCAGAATTGGGAGGTCTGTTTGGAGCTGTTACCTTTGTAATTCACATTAAGTGGAGACCCTGATTTTGATGTCTTTGCCTCTCTTTGATTGTCTCTCTGAGATTGGGCTCTGTCAAAGTGTAATATGGGCTTTTTTGGTACATGTAATTCATAAAGCATTAATGTACTTGGTATAAGCACAGAGCTGGCAACTCAGACTGTCAACTTCTCAACTAATGGGGAGCATTTATTGACCTCAGTCAGTGTGGAACATCACATGGAAACTCGAAAAACAAGAGAGAAACAAACAATGGAAATGGAACATGCTTATTTCACCCAACGACTTTCGCTATGAAAACTAAAACAATACTAGAGAATTTGCATTTCCATGCAGGAAATGCGTTGAAATGCTGAGTGTGACTGCTGAAACTGTGAAATGAAATTGCTAAAAGTAATGCAAAGAAAGTAGAAAATGTGACATGAATAGTTTTAATCAGTAGATCAGGGCTGCAAATGTGTGAAATGTGCAATAAAAATGTTTGCAGAAAATTATAGATAATGGAGCTCAGGTCCGCAGGTCACGTGACCCTGCTCTAACTTCAAAGAAATGTGCAAAAGTTGATGCAGCTTCAACAGTCATATCTCAGAAACTGTAGCAGATAGTGAAAAGTGCACTAAAAACTGTTTGCAGTTGTGAAAGAAAGCAGAAAATGAATGACTGTTTTGTAACATGGTTAAATGTGTTGATATTTGTAGATGTACCTAATAAAGTGGCCAGTCAGTGTAATACGTCCAAAGTAAGGTTGAGAGTGTAAAGACAAGCATGATTACGCTATTGTAATGAAGAATCTGTACTAAATGAAAGGAAAAGCACAACTGCCTCAGCCTGGATTTGAACCTGGGTCTCTGGCTCCACAGTTCGCTGCTCTATTCTTTCAACCACAGGGCGAAATTTCTGAGTCATGGAAAGCTCAGTATTTCTCCTGTTCCTGTCATAGAGCACTTTAATAACGCTCGGTACTTCCGGGTAAACGAACGCTCGCTGTGTCTAAACCGGAATAGATATCAGGAAAAGGATTTCACCAAGAGCATCCCAAGAACCTGCTAAACGTGTGATATAGTTCTCATATCTGTACTGTTCAAAATGTTAACACAGTGACGAGTTAAAAACGCACTTCAAACTGCAGCACTCGGCTGTCCGGGGCTTCGGTCTGAAGTCACGTGACACGCTGAACACATACAGATCTCCTCAAAAGTTGGTGTTGCTTAAAAAATCATATTTAAAAAACTGTAGAAGCCAGCAAAAAGCTGAAGATATGTAAAAATAGTTGAGAAGTCAATGCAGCTTTTAAAGCATGAATGAAGTCTGTAGGTGGAAGGATGCCCAATCTGTGGAGCTTCAAAGTTGGTGAAGTTTTCAGCAGACCTGCAGAAGTGTGCCATTGATTTCAATGTAAAAATACATGCAGAAATTATTTTTTACTGTAAAAAGTATACCTGTTAAACCTGTGAAAAATACAAGCGCACTTCTCCTGAACATGCTGCATATGTCAATTTTTTTCTGTGAAAATCAGTGCAAATTTGAAGCCTGTGAAAGGTGCCAAAATGTTAAGGAATAAGAAGAAGAAGAAGAAAAAGAAAAAGAAGAATACATTTTAGGAAGAACAATATGTTGAAATGCTGACTCAGCATTTCAACATAATAACAACATCCTGTTTTCCATTTTTGCATGTGTCCAATATACTGATATAACTTGCTTTTTTGTGAAGGAATAAAACAATCCTTGAGTGGATCTAGAGTTTGTATTCACTCAGTGGGGCCTCTGGTCAGATCTAAATTCATTATTGACTGATAATGGGGCTGCTGGCAAGGACAACTTGTTGGCACCAACTCCTCTCTTTTCCATATTATACAGGAATATGATACACACTCAGAATTAATGAACTATCACTATGGGACCACGGGGAATGTGTTTACAGGCCTTTAAATAATGCCACAAGAGATAGCTGTGAGATATTTTAAGCCCTTGAAATAGTGGAATCTGTTCATCAGCCATTAGCAAGCATGGCCTCTTTAAGCATTAAAGACAGTAAGCACTGAGCCAGCAGCACTATTGACTGGGCTAGAAATTAATTTGTGTTCTGGCTGGCTTTAATTAATTGCTTTTAAGAAATGTACCTTTGCCAAACTACACAGGATATTTTGACATTGTTAGTCCTCAGAACATCCTCATGTCCAGAAAGCGTCCATTCAGAAATTAATTACAGCCTCGCCGCTGTGAGTGCAAGCTGTTTTAATTAGCAGAGACAGAGAGAGTGAGTTACTCAGTCTGTTAGTTCTCTGTGATGCTGCATGAGCCAATAGATGCAGTTCACCCCGAGTGAAGTGCACATGCTGAGGGGGATTTGTGCACATAAATACACTTTATGCACATGCTTGTGATGTATGCTGTACACATATGCACAGCTGGAAGGAACAAAGCCAGACACAAAGGAGAGCTGTGATTAAAAACAAGAACAAAAGCATGAAAAGTAATCATTTCTCTCATTGTGAACACTCAGCTTTGAGAGGCTGACGCACTCCATGGAGATTAGTGTGCATGATTCCAGATCCTCCTTTTCCTGCTCTGAGGTGATCAATACAGAGATTTTTTTCAAAAGGATCCCTGGGTGATAAGAGTTGTCACTGTTGCTGCAACTTTAATCTCTCATCAGCTAAACAACACATAGATGAGTAATCAAAGATAACACTTGGTTAATTCACATGTTGCGGCTTGACAAAAAAAAAAAAATCTTTTGATCAATAAAAAATAGGATACAAATAAAAGGGATACCCACCTCCCTTCAGAAAACATTAATGAACTGAAGGAGTGAAAACTCAATTATGTTATGAGTTACTATTTTATCATTTACTGTTTTACTTTTTAATTAAAGCCCCACTATGTAAGATTCCGGCTTTCAGCTCTCTAGGGGCCTCTGTGGTCGTTGATTGTAACTGCACTGTCTTAAAACAGAGCGCCTCACACCAACATGAATTTGCTGACATACAGAGGGAGGTGAAGTGATCCAACAGGACTTCCCAAGAGACAAATAAACCATGTGGACTGATGAGGTACGGTCTGATCATGTTTCTTTTTTAATAAATCATCATGTACTTACAAGTCGAACAATAACAGGGCAAAAGCAGCATCGGTCAGAGCTCCCTGTCTTTCAGTTACGCCAGTGAATGAGCGCCGGGCCAATGTTAATCCATGTCCGGAGATTTAGCTTGATACTCTCCCACTTTGTTTTTTCATCTCCTCTGATAAAACTTTTCTTTACTTTGGGTTTTTTCGTTGCTTCTGTCATTATAACAACTCTACCTTTAGCTTTCTTCTTGTATAACAACAGGTGGCATCCAGCGTAAGAGGATCATTATCGCCAGATTTGAGCCAGATTTCCCTATATCCATTTGGAAAATAAGTGCATAATTACTTAAAACTAAATTCTGTTCATTAAATTTGTTTTAAAATTTCAAAAACTGGTTATATTCTCCTTTTTCCAACGTTTAGCTTTTGCCTTGAGGGGGAAGTGACATATGCCTAAAAGCAGTCAAAGCAGTAGCAGTAGTTTTTTTAAGTGTGGAAGGGTTTGTACTATCCACACCAAAGTTACATGGTGACAATGAAGGTGATACAAACCCCCTCAGACCATGACAGAGGTGTCATTTAACCTGTTGTAAGGCGATGTACCATCAAAATGACTAAAAATATTATATTACGGTGGAAAAACCCACTTAGGGTTGGTTTAAAGCAACAACACTATAAATTATCAACCTTGAAATATCAGCTTAAAAGTCTAAAGCACAATTACTTCAAACTGGAAAATTAACATCCACTCTTTTTTGTCCAGAATAATCAATCTCTGGCTTTTAGCACTATCTAACTATTACAGTGGTCCATGTCAATCTGACACACCTGTTAGAGTTCAATATTAATCAAAATACATGTCAAAAGTCCAACTGGCCAACAACTCAGAGTAAGTGTTAAGGGAGGACAGAAAATTTCAAAACATATCAGACAGAAGAATGGATGATGGTTCTGTCAATCACATTTATTATTAGCCAATCAGATGTTGTATTAGGCAGGAACTACTGCTGCAGTTAAAATGAAATACAAGCTATTTCCTTGTTAAAAATCACCAAAACAGGTCAAAGGTGGAGCAAAAATATCTGTTCTATTGAGAATTGCTTTCAATATTCTTTGATTTTCTTTAAAAAAGGGGATACAGATCTGATAAAACTGATACTGAAACTGTTAGCACCTATGCTAATCCCTGTAAGAGCAGTCTTTTCCTGCCGTTGTCATGCTAGTAGCTCCCACCTCTTTCTGCATCAAAGGATTAGGCAGTGCCCTTACAGACTACGCTCAGCTGTTGAAGATTGTAGCTTGGCAAAATGAAACTGTAGGCGGGTATTTTTGAAAACAGAAGATATAACTACATTTTTCTTTCATTTGTGTTGCCTAGCCTCACTTGAAGTAATGGGAATTGTAGCTATTTTTAGAGATCCAGGTCATTTGAATCAGCCCACTATTTCTTGTTGGTCTTTTGGCCATCCAGCGGTTTCTCATTTGGCATCTAGTCAACTATTAGTGTTTATTGAAAAAAAAAGAAGCAAATGAAACAACCTTTTAAGTATTATTCAGCTCTTTCACTCACATAAGAGTCAGCTCTCAGAAACTGTTCACCTACAAACAACATAGTGCTAGTTGTTTGACACTGCCTTCTTTTAACAAGTTATCTAAATCCAGCCATCACCCCGAAAGGTTTTTTTCTCCCTCCACTAAGGAGGTGATGTTTTGGCCAGATTATGTTTGTCTGTTTTTTTTTTAACAAGATTACAATCAAACTTCTGGACAGATTTTGCTGAAATTTTCAGGAGATGTTGGTAATGGCCCCACTAATCAATGAATATATTTTGGAAGTGCTCCAGATAACCACCAATAGCAAACCGTCATTTTTGCTTAATAACTGTCTAACTAATAAAAATATCAACATGATTCCGGTCGCTAGGTGGGAGTTTTTAGGGTCAAGGAATCTTTATAATGGTAACGTTATCATGGAACTATTGCTCATAGGTGTAACAGCAATTTTTGGGCTACCTTGGCAGAGGTTTGCACTCTCGTGCTCTTTAGTATTTTTTGTTTTTATTTTCTAAAAAGTACTGTCGTTGGACATTGTTTTTTGTAACAACTGCTTTTGCCCACAGATGGTTTGTAGTGTGACTTGGTGATGTGAACGAAAAAGTGCACATACTCACAAACTCTTATTTTGCTACAGAGCTGTGAGTGTAAACTTACAATGATAGCAAATTAACAAACATTTGTGTGGACAGATGCTGAGGTGGAGTTGTTACTCTAATTAAATCTGAACTACAAAGTAAATCTGTTATGAGAAAATGCTAAAAAGGAGAAAGCAGGACAAACAGAACCCTGGAGAAGGCATGGCTGTTGTGGTCCACCTCCTCTCACATGGCTAGACTGTCAGTACAATCACCTGGAGGCACCAGGACCCCATCAGGTCCCCCACAGCTGCCCATCTGGCCCTCAGAACATTACCAAGAAAAAGTATGAGGGAAAGCTTATGTTATGTTTGTTAGGGTATCTTTTTGTGAAACCCATCAGCTTACAAATACAACACCCAAGACAGGTGACACTAACATCTAAAGTCAATACTCAGCTGGGATTGGCTGAATATGTGCCATTGTCTCCATGTGGTTGGCATTGGAAAGGACAATTGAAAAGAAAATATAAAAATATTTGAAAAATATATCAATTAGATTAAGATATTTATGTTGTTATAATCTAATTGTCGTGCCTTTTGGTTGTGTCAGAAAAAACAACTGACCTTTGTACAATTGTTGCTGATAGATAGATAGATAGATAGATAGATAGATAGATAGATAGATAGATAGATAGATAGATAGACAGACAGACAGACAGACAGACAGACAGACAGACAGACAGACAGACAGACAGACAGACAGACAGACAGACAGAAAGACAGATAGACAGACAGATAGACAGATAGACAGATAGATAGATGGATAGATTTGTACACATTACGAAACAAATAACAGTCTATTTTTTATATACTTTATTTATCCCAATAGGGAAATTGATGTATCCAGCAGCTCAGATGAAACACATAAAAGCACATAAAAACATCATCACATGTAAGAACATAAAAAAGTCAATGTCAGGAAATGTATATATTGTATATAGTTATATATTGTATACAGTATATTTGAAATATATTTTTCTCACTGTATCCTTATTCTCTGTATGCTGACTACATGTTTTCTCACACATAGACACACACACACACATGACCTTGCATTGCCCCACTCCTCGTCCATTGCTTGTCCTTGTATATCCTTGTTATGCCTGCACCTTCAGGACCAACTCAAACCTGCATGAGAAGTGGAGCTTATGTGGAGGTCACTTCATCTCACACCCCCACATGTAACACACACACATTCTTATAAATCAGAGAAGACATTGTATTTCTTCAGTTCAACATTTCATGTTTTAACATGTATGCTGTAACTCCTTGTGCAAGTAAAATTCGCCTTGATTGCATCCAGCTGCCTCGTCGTCATCTTTTATCTGAATTATGTCAGGTGTGGTATGAACTGGTTTCTGAGCAATCTTAGGACTGTAAGGGGAAAAAATCCTGACAGTCAACTAAATTGATAAGTGGACGAAACTGTGCTAAACTGAATCATAAAATCATCAAATTTAGGGCTGATGCCTATATTATAGTTTTAAAAAAAGAATTAAGCAGATACTTCTGCTGATACAGATGCTTTTTATTTACCTCTTTTGACATCCAAAAGTGCATAAATTTCTCTCATGTTTGACCAAGAGAACAGGTCAGAGTTTGTCCGATCATTTTGTCATTTTAACTGTACAATCTCCAAATCAGCAATTGCTATTCCAGATGTTAGCATTACATTCAAACACAACAGATATGTATCTGAAACTGACATGTTCACCCACAGTGATTTACAGATGCCGAAGATTGTTCAAATGGAAAGTATCAGCTAATACCTTAACGTTTGCTTTCATCCAGTTTTAGAGAGAGCCATGTGTTACCAATTTATATACCACTGAAAATGGTTTCATTTTCAAAACCTGAAGTGCTGGAACCAGTTTAAAAAATTAAGTTTAAGGGCACTTAAAGAGACAGTTGGGGATTTTTAAAGTTGTGAATACTAGCCACACTGACAGACAGCAGCTTGCAGTCTGTGACGAAATAACTGGCACAGGAGCCATGGGTATACAGTGATGCTAATGGTGCCACCAAAGGCTTTTGGGTAAAATCAAGCCACATTAAACTTGGGAGTCTATGCAGACTATTTTGGCTCAATATTCTATTGAAAGAGACTGTGAGGAGTTTTTAAGTAATTACAAAAAAGTCTCACTTTTAGATGTATGCCTGATGGAAATACACACTTATCGATGAGTTTTATAGCATCTAAATAGGTTATCTATAAATGCTATTCTTTAGCCTCCTGGTCGGGTCGTACAGGGCTGGACTGGCCTGGATACTCAACTTCAGGAACAAGACAATTAAAACTAGAGCAAATTTATATTATTTCATTATTTATATTACATGTCTGAGAGCGCCGGGCTGTAAGTAGCGATATACAGCCGGCTACAACCACGATAATAAGTTTTCCCCGCATTGCTTGTCGTCACACATCAAAAACTACCGCTACGTAACTAGAAAGAGATACATTACCTCGTGGCTTTGCATCCTGTAAGTTGTTGAAAAAGAAGTTGTAAAGCAATGCAGAGTTCCGACAAAGATCCATGCTGCATTTACCACAACAAACAAACACATTTGGCTTCACGTCTCCGGTGCGTTCAAGTTGTAGTCAGAAGTAGGAATTTTGAGCTCCGAGTGGGAAACTAAAACTGGAACGTCCCCCGAAGTCTGAATTTCCTACTGGGAACTCGGTGAAACCTCGCCACCCCGAGGTGTCAATCGAAGATGGATGCCCCCAGTGTGAACAGTTATTTAGCTCCTGTAATCAATTTATTTGCACTTCTGACTGGGGTGTGTCGCTCTAGATCAGCTGTATACATAGTATTGTTAGATTTATATTTACAAAAATGCTGCCATAGTGATAATCACATTCTTCATACAACAACGCAGGGTGTGCTAACAACAGCTAACAATAGCCTGGTAGATCGGCATGTTTTTTTCTGACTTCGACTGGAATGCCGATAAGTCGGAGATGATGTCACTCCCATTTCCGAGGTTACAAGAACGCAGCATTATGCCGGCGATAAATTTTCCTCATAGCACCTTTAACTCTTAAAATCAGAACTACCTTATGCAAGCAGAAAGTACAACAAAAGGGTGAGACATATTGACATATTGCTGTGTTCACAAGGGCTGCCAGTCAACACAAAGTCTCCTTAAAGAAGCTTTGAAAGCCAACAGATGTATCAGATTTATTTTGCATGACTCTGATATGGTGTTAAGCATGCTAAAACTACAAAACCCCAAAACAGTGATGTTGGCATGATGTGTAAATCGTAAATAAAAACAGAATACAATGATTTGCAAATCCTTTTCAACTGATATTCAATTGAATAAACTGCGAAGACAAGATATTTAATGTTTGAACTGAGAAGCTTTATTTTCTTTTTCAAACAATCATCAACTTAGAATTTAATGGCAGCAACACATTGCAAAAAAGTTGGCACAGGGGCATTTTTACCACTGTGTTACATCGCCTTTCCTTTTAACAACACTCAGTAAACGTTTGTGAACTGAGGAGACCAATTTTTGAAGCTTTTCAGGTGAAATTCTTTCCCATTCTTGCTTGATGTACAGCTTAAGTTGTTCAACAGTCTGGGGTCTCTGTTGTTTTATTTTACGCTTCATAATGCGGCACACATTTTCAATGGGGGACAGGTCTAGACTACAGGTAGGCCAGTCTAGTACCCGCACTCTTTTACTACGAAGCCACGCTGTTGTAACACATGCAGAATGTGGCTTGGCATTGTCTTGCTGAAATAAGCAAGGGTGTCCATGAAAAAGACGTTGCTTGGATGGCAACATATGTTGCTCCAAAACCTGTATTTACCTTTCAGCATTAATGGTGCCTTCACAGATGTTTAAGTTACCCATGCCTTGGGCACTAATACACCCCCGTACCATCACAGATGCTAGCTTTTGAGCTTTGCACCTATAACAGTCCGGCTGGTTCTTTTCCTCTTTGGTCCGGAGGACACGACGACCACAGTTTCCAAAAACAATTTGAAATGTGGACTCATCAGACCACAGAACACTTTTCCACTTTGCATCAGTCCATCTTAGATGAGCTCGGGCCCTGCGAAGCCGGTGGTGTTTCTGGGTGTTGTTGATAAATGGCTTTGGCTTTGCATAGTAGAGTTTTAACTTGCACTTATAGATGTAGCGACAAACTGTAGTTACTGACAGTGGTTTTCTGAAGTGTTCCTGAGCCAATGTTCACAAAGTGGTGACCCTCACCCCATCCTTGTTTGTGAATGACTGAGCATTTCAGAGAAGCTGCTTTTATACCCAATCATGGCACCCACCTGTTCCCAGTTAGCCTGTTCACCTGTGGGATGTTCCAAATAAGTGTTTGATGAGCATTCCTCAACTTTCTCAGTCTTTTTTGCCACTTGTGCCAGCTTTTTTGAAACATGTTGCAGGCATCAAATTCCAGTTTACCAGTTTGAACATTAAGTATCTTGTCTTTGCTGTGTATTCAATTGAATATAGGTTGAAAGGGATTTGCAAATCATTGCATTCTGTTTTTATTTAAGATTTACACAACGTGCCAACTTCAGCTCCAGACTGGTTTTTGGTTTTGTACTTTGTAGCTCTTGAACAAACTTTATTTATATTTTATGAACCCTTTTTTTGTGAAATGCATTGACAAGCATTTAAAACAGTCTGTTTGCATGTGCATTGTCTCCGAGTACCTCTTGGATTTCTGTGCTTACGAGTCCGGAGATGATATCTGAAGGTCACTTTTGCATAAATTTTCAAAGCACACATGAATAGACGGAAGCCATTTCCATTTGGTGTTTCATCAATTTATTGAATATGCATCAGGTCATGATTTGTAATGTTCCTCTGCTCCGCGTAGAGGTAATTAAACAGCTATGATGAACCGCCAGGCGTTAAAACAGCTCAACCTGAAACAGTGGCTTAGCAACTGAAGGTGAAGCTGCGGTTATGAGCTAGTGGGAGGAAGACCACGAGCAGATTAACGGTCAAGGAAGAAAATAATCACAGAGACCTATCATGAAAATAATGAGAAATAGCCTGTCCACAAAATATTTTCCATTCCTCGAGGGTGCTGTTAAAACATCACCACGAGGAATGCTTGAGTGCGGTTTTAATTTCCTCTGTGTTTTGAATAAGAAATGATTCAATTATTCAGACAAACTTCATTTGTGCAGCACATTTAGGACATTAAAATGCAATGAGCCCTTAAGGTGATGAGACAGGTTGACTGGTCTCATGCTTCATTCATGATGATCAGCAAGGAAATTAATACACAAGCTCCTGTAATTATCTTTGGAGATGTGACTCCATGATGTGCTTTCCGAGCGGCAGGATTTTATTTAAGAGCACAAATACGGTAAAATTTATACCCTGTGGTGACTGAAGGTTAGATGGCTGTAAAAGATGAGTATGATTTTGCAGGTAAAAGGAAGTGAAGTCAACCTGATGAGGAAAAGTAGGAGCAGCAGTAGTAGTCGTGGTAACAGTAAAAATGGTGCATAACTTAGCCGTGAAAATGTTGTACTATTATGATCAAAGTGGATTTCATTTTCAGATATTTGGTTTCACTTGCTATGGCTAAAATGACTAAAAGCTACATTTTTCTGCTCAGGATGATTAATCAATTACAAGAAAAAGGATGATTGGTCAATGACAGTCTCAGTTGTCAAAAAACATATCACTGTATCTAGATTCTTTTTTTCCCTCTGTATGCATGCTCCATAAAAAAGCTGCTCCAACCATTTACAGGAAGACATGACGAAAGGAAAATATGTTTAGATATGTGATGTGGATCTTCAGTAAATGAATTTACTACTAGTCTGCAGTAGTCAAAGGTGGTCCAAGGAAGGAACAGCAGTGAACCAATGACATGCTCATGGCCAGCCAAGGCTCTTTGAAACAAGCAGGGAACTAGAAAAGCACTCGAAGAGCGCAGACCTTTTGCCACAGCTCTCACCCATATTGTGATTTTTACCATAAATATTAGTCCTACCTTTAGTTCATCTAAATATTTATATTCCTTGACCATGAAAACATCCCATTAGCAATTGGTTTCATAATGATACCTATTTTAGTTCAGTAGTTATTCATGAAAATCACATTTTTCATCATGGCGGATCCAGATGGTGATCCAGATCAGATTATCAAAATCTAATAATTTGTTCCTTGTCCCAATCCGGACATTTCCTGTAAAGGACCTCTTTCACAATACATGTAATTTTGCCCACAGCCCAATGTTTTGTTCATTGTGTGGTATTTGTAGTACACCCAGAGACTCCCAAGAATATACCTTTAGAAAATCAAAAAGTCATCCAGGGCCTGTACTATGACCTATTTTATGATCATTGCCATAGGTGTGAGCCAGGGTGCACACTTTACCCCAAAACTTACTCAAACACAAATAATAAATTTTCAAATTGGGTCAAATCACCTTCACTGAAGTCTGGTGCATCTTTTGAAATCAAATGTAAAGCTAAGTATTACAATTGAAAGAACTTATTGAATTTCAACTGGAAAAAAATTAGTTTTTTTATGATTTTTTCAACAAATTCAATTCTTTAGAGATGTGTCTGACCAACTTACAGTTGCTGTATACAACTAAAATACTTACAAATTATTTGGCCACATATATATTCTCAAAGTGGGAAAAAAATCATCAAATTCTGAGACCGGTAAAGTTGTTCAATTAACAGGTTGGGTTACTGTGGAAGAATCAGGATACTGTTTCATGTCTTGTATATCAGGGGACCTTTAAAGATTTGTTCAGAATTCATCCTTTAAGTATGATTTCTTTTAGAATTTGAATGCTAGATTCAAAACAAACATTTCACATGAAATGTTATTCATTTTAATATTGAACAGCCACAAAGGGCCTGTATATTATGCCTTTGTGATGAGATAATAATGAGCCATTGATACAAGTAAAAACCGATGCAGTTTTGGATTGTTGTAATCAGATTGTATATATCTACAATGACAGCAATACATAAACATTACTTCTGTCAATTTCTGTTTCTAGTACTTATATATACATGTAATCTGTTTTATGGCCTTCGTGTCTTTTTGCATAGCAACGGCTTGGACAATTTTAATTTGTAGACTGGAACTATAGGGAGGGAAAGGGGATCTGAGAAATCCATAAGATGTATGATTGGCTGGTTATTTCATAGAATGGAGTCTTTGAATTTGCTTGTGTATGGTTGGAGGGGTTTCTGATTTTGAAAATGTTTATAATATCCCAAATAATAGATTACAGATGCAACATGTGCACACATGCCAGAGGTTCTCTTTCCAGCAGGACAGAGACAATAATATGCCTTCACAGGATCATCTGATGCATTCTTGTCAAATTGAATCCAAACATTGTATTCTATTTGAGATCTGTGGCGAGAATGAATCTGTCCCCTAATGAGATCAGCATCATGCTGGTAAACCCAAATCTCACAGTCACCATCATTTTTTTGATGCTCAGCAATGTAGCCAGGGGACTGTTTGATTTGGTATGTACGCATGTTATGGTCTCAAGGTATTCAGATCCACATGAGCGAGATATCAGATGCTTCAAGCTTCTGCCATTCACCTCTGAGCTCTCGTGACATATTTGGGTCTTCTGCAACTCGTTTTGCCAAAACATTGTCTTTTTTAAAAGTGAAAGCATACGCTGAGCCATCTTAGTATCTCGTTCCTCTCGATCTGGATCTGAAACATATATTGGTCCTCTGAAGGCATTGAGACATGCAGTTACTATGTGCACTAATTTGCCAATGACCTCAACGAAATAATTTGAGGTAAGTTGTTCCTTAAACAACATCCACTTCTTTAAGCGCTCGTGGTAGGACTCCACTATCCATCTTGTTTTGGTACAGCAACGATCACTATTGGCTGTTGAGGAATCCAATTGGGATTTACCAGTTGGTAAAAATGATGGCATTCTAGCATCATACCCCAACTTAGCAAGAAGATCTAAGGCATCCCTGAAACCGCGATCTACAATCATATTGTCATTTGCTTCTAACCAAGATTTCAATATTTCAATTTTTTCCATGATGAGCCGAGTTATTGTTGCATCATTTACGTTACCATGGTAGGGGCCAATAGTGTCTAAAACATATCCATCAGGCAGTACAACTGACATGAATTTTAGGTAATTTCGTTTTGTCTGTCCACCGTAAGATGCCCTTTGAAACTGATGATCACTGCAACTGTTGAGGTAGATGTTTGTACCATCTAAGATAGGAGTGACCTGGTCACCATAAAAAGCTTTAGTAAAGACAGTGTTGTGAGTTATGGCATCATGGCATGAAATATGATTTGTGCCAAGGTATTTGGGAACAACTATTGTGTTCAAAATATCTGCAATTGTATGAAAATATCTTGACAGTGTAGCTTGGGAAAGATTAGTAAGCATGGTCATTTGATTCCATGAAAGGTTTGTTTTCAGTTTTGCCCAAAAGTAAAGAAGCAAATCTATTGCTCTGGAACTATCACTTGAACCTGAAACAAGATCAGATTCACACATGTCATACATGTTCTTAAATTGCACCGATGTCCAGCCAGTCCATGCATGGCAGTCAGAATCTGACAAGGTTTCAAACTTCAGTTTGGGTGATGTCTCATGTTTAGATACTTCATGTAGAATATATATAATATATATACTTTATATATAGAATATATGAAAAAATATATAATTCAATTGAATGCACAATACTAAATTGAAGTTAACATTCATTTGCTGCAAATTGCATGAAATAAAACATTACCCTTGATATAATACAAGACATGGAACAGTATCCTGATTCTTCCACAGTAAACCAACCTGTTAATTGAACAACTTTACCGGTCTCAGAATTTGATGATTTTTTTCCCACTTTGAGAATATATACGTGGCCAAATAATTTGTAAGTATTTTAGTTGTACAGCAACTGTAAGTTGGTCAGACACATCTCTAAAGAATTGAATTTGTTGAAAAAATCATAAAAAAACTTTTTTTTTTCCAGTTAAAATTCAATAAGTTCTTTCAATTGTAATACTTAGCTTTACATTTGATTTCAAAAGATGCACCAGACTTCAGTGAAGGTGATTTGACCCAATTTGATAATTTATTATTTGTGTTTGAGTAAGTTTTGGGGTAAAGTGTGCACCCTGGCTCACACCTATGGCAATGATCATAAAATAGGTCATAGTACAGGCCCTGGATGACTTTTGGAATTTCTAAAGGTATATTCTTGGGAGTCTCTGGGTGTACTACAAATACCACACAATAAACAAAAAATTGTTTCAAACTCCTGCCAGTCATGTTAATTGTAAATGGACATGTGGTTATGTCAAGCTTTTCTAGTCTGCACTTACATCACAGTTGCTTCTCAGTTTCTTTGTATTTAT
This sequence comes from Scarus forsteni, assembly GCA_036419115.1. Classification (NCBI taxonomy): domain Eukaryota; kingdom Metazoa; phylum Chordata; class Actinopteri; order Labriformes; family Labridae; genus Scarus; species Scarus forsteni. Next base: position 30,930,191 of record JAZDUH010000341.1, on the reverse strand, counting down.
CAATTAGTAACAGCTAATATGTACAAGCCCCTCATACCCAATTACACACCACTAACACAGAGGTTGGAGCAACTTGGGCTGGGCTCAAATGCTCAACCTTCCTTCTTTGTCCCTTTACTCTGCATTTTGCACTCAATGTGGGATAAAATTGTCCTTTTAATTGCTGTCCTTGGTGCTGAAAATGCAAAAACAATTAAATGTCTTTACTCCAAAACTCACTACCTCTGACATGACGGGTATGGACATAGAAAAAAAACAACAGCAGGAAAACAAAAGTCCTGCAAACCAACAGGGAGCAGCCATCACCATACATATCTGAAATAAAGAAATAAAAACAAGACAGCTGTTAGAAATTGCTGCTGTTGCTGCTGCAGCTACTATTAGGCTACTGCTGTTATCCAAACGCAATCATAAGGAAGCAAAGATGGTTTAACCTAGAAGTCGGCATTATGTTGCCTTCTTTTCACAGCAAGTAAATTGTTTTTTCTTAACAACTGGCTCAGAGAAATGCCAAAGCAGAAGTTAAATATTTTTAGTGTAATTTTAGTTGTTAAATTTCGCTTAAAGCATCAGGTTTGATATTCCAGGTGTGCACACACACAAGGATCACAGACACATAAAACATTGCTGAAATTAATAAACAAGCAGTAAATGCACAAAGAGAGTAACAAAAATTAAAATATTTACCTTGATTTACAAGGCACCAAATGTGGCCTTGTGTTTCAGAGTGTTACTTATAAAGCTCATAACAAGAGAACACATCCAGTCTGTCCTGACTGTTGCAGTGTACGTGCATCACGGCCAGATGTATCAACCTCTTCCTGCTCATGGTACTTGCTTTTAATTTTTTGAATGTATTTTACCACACATCCCCAACTCTGTGTAACACTCAGACTTCCAAATTAAGAAATTAATTCCAATTAAGAAATACAATCTAAAATTATTTTTTGATACAATTGTGTTCCTTCCTCATCATTTAGCAGCATTTCAGGCTTTAATTTCCAGATTACCCAACCTGGAAGCGGGTATGCAGGTCAACCTGCTAGTTGGCGAGACTTCTTAGGGTTATCGCAACCATATATGGGTTATTTAATTTTTCTGTACATCCCATACATGTCACCTGCTTCATCTTGCATTCAGAGTGCATTGTATGTTATATGCCTGGCTAACGCTAATACCTGGTAGCAGATGACGGTGCAACTTAAACTATGCTTAACATTAAGACTGTTTTATTGTTAGGTCGGGGTCTTGCATAGAGGCTGTTTGTGATACTGCTGGTATGATTATGAATGTTTATTTGTTAATTTACTAAAGCATGACACATTACAGACACCTTTTTACAGCTTCGAGGAGATTCAGGTAGTGACAGACATCCTTCTTTCATCATATAAAACAGCATTCATGTTTGTAGTGCACCAGCACTTCACTGAAGAATTTAAGAATCATGCACAGTGTACAAAACCAACAGCTGGACTGAGGCCAGAGCAACAGGCTCTACTTTATCAACCCATCACCCGACAGCTCCCCAAAAGTAACATCTCCATCTTGTCTCTTTGTTTCCTCTCACATCCAAATCTCTGTCTTGCTTCTTCTCCTCCTGAACGCCTGCTTCCCTGCCTCTTTCAACCCCCATCCCTCAGCCTCCGCCTGATTTTCTCTTCCTAAGCAGTCACACTCCAGCCAAAACAGATGAGTCTGGAATGTTCCCACACTTCGCCGAATGACGGATGACAGCCGTCCTCAATGGGATTGCGTGTTTCTTCTGCCTCTGTGTACCAGTGCTTTCACATCTTCTTTCTCTCTCCAGAAATCCATACTTTTTTCTCTCTGTTTCAGCTAACACCTCAGCACAAAAAAATCTCTACTCTGTCTCTGTGTGTTTTCTCTCTGTTCAGGGACATCCAGTCATCTGCTTCTAAATTAGGCGATTCCATGCCGTTGCCCAATTGCCCAACAGCATGCGGCTCTGACTGCAGCAGTTAAACTGAGCGAGGGCTTCAGCCTGCCTTCACATCCCACGGTAAAACCCCAGCAATACCATCTGTGTGGACAAACACTGTGCATTTTTCCTGCAGCATATATGAGGCCTGCATGTATTTAGTGTGTGCAGGGAACAATCCAACTGAAAGAGTGGATGTGAGAGTGTTTGATCATGAAGGACAGGCGTTCTGTGTCCACGCGTATGCTTGTGACACACATTCATGAGCACACCTGCCTGCCTCTGTCTCCACTCCATCCGTCTTTGTCAACAATGTCTAGTCCTTTCCCTCCTCTTTCTGTTTTTTTTTCTGCCTTTAGTCTGGTAAAACTAATTGTGTTTATAAGCAGTGTTGGGTGGCATTACTTTAAGAAACAAAACCATGCAGTACTTAACAACAAAGCTAGTGTGTCAGAATGGTTAGCTGGACAATATATAAAACCCTCCAACTACGTGCTCTAGTAGCTCCATCAAAATGGTAAGTGGAAGGAGAAGACTGTCGACTACGTCTGCCTTTGAATGCTTTGACTGGACCAGCATTCCCAGAGCTCATGATCTGTAACTCTGCAATATTACGACAGGAATAACAGGCTGTGCGTACAACACATGCTCATGTGTGAGTCAGTTCTATGAAATGACAATATGATATCATGCGTTTTATGTCGTAATGCTCAATGAAGTCTGTGAAATTGTCTGTTTCAGTGTCCAAGTTTGTGAATCCAGCTACTGAGATGACAAAGAGAACAGTGTTGCAGTGTGGATATGTGTCTGAGCATTCATAACAGACATATGTCCACACTGCAACGCTGTTCTCTTTGTTATTCAAAAGCTTCTAAACTCACATTTGGGCTTTTCCACTACATTAGGGGTAAGCCACTGGCAGCCTGGGGCCCACATGTGGCCCTTTTACTCATTCAATGCAGCCTGCCAGCCAGATTTCAATGTACAAATAAATGTACGCACATGCAGAGATCCTTACAAAATTCGTCATGAGATAAAAACAACATTTCAGGAAAATTGGAATTGCTTTAATTGCTTCTTTTAAAGACCCTTTCACATATTTGCAAACACAGAAATCAAAATGCCTAAATTATGCTTCAGCAACTAATAAATGCTGTTCAACCTTCATCAATATGGAGCTTGACCTTGCAATGCAGCTTGATCCGCCTGATTTATAGTTTGATATCAGTCAGATACACCTTCTAAGATCAAAGTCAAATCGACTGAGCTCAGTCTGCAGATGCTCTGCCCAATCAGAGTCTTTTAAAGCAGGAAGAGGTGAGAGCTACTAATGTGACAACAGATGTGATGCTTGTACATAGATTAGCACTGATGCTAACAGTTTCAGGAGCAGCAGAGTTCCAAGCTAGCTGGGCTGAGATTAAATGTGAGACTTTTGACCTCTTAATGATCAGAGTATTGCCACAAGTTGAGGGGTATCAGGCATAGAATTGAAATTCCCCGCACTGACAGCTCTAGGATAATATTTAATCTTACCTTTGTAGGCGTGAGCATGCCATGTTAGTTTTGCAAAGCCACATTATGACAACCCAGCTCACCTTAAAAGAGTTCTGACAGTTTCGACTGAAATGGAAAACAAGGCAAATAGTATCTAAACCATGGCAAGTTGAGCAGAATTAAGCAGATACCACAAATGAGAAAGCTTACTATGTGAAAACAGGCAGGAGAAAAACAGAAACTGTGCAGATGCCTCTGGGAGGGAGGAGTTGACTAATCCAAAATACAGTACATTGGAATATTCTGGCTGTGAAGATACAGACAAAAACTTAAAAGAGGCTACTTTAACAAAAAAAGGTTGCAACTATAACATTTTTAACCAAAAGAAATTGAATTTCATAGCCACTTTTAACCTGATATTAAGAAATGTGGTGCTAAAGATAAATCCAAGATATCGAGTGCATGGTTAAATGTGAGTTGACAGGTGACCCATAGTTATCTGAGGTCAGTTTTATGGTATCCTTGTATCACGAAGCAGCCCCTCTGTTTACTGTTATTTAGTTGAGATAAATTTGAGGTTAGAAATATTGTTTGGTTCGATTAAAACTGAGTGTCAGCAGTGTAATTGTAAATATTTACTGAGAATATCCTGTTTGCCAGGTAGAAGCTAAACTAGCTTTAGGCTTTTTAGGCAGCACTGGAGCCTGAAGAATAAGCTGGCACGACTCAGGCTGTCTGCTCTTTAAGCCCCTGTTAATCGTGGTCATCCATGCTTTTCATTCCTCAAATTTTTGGCCTCCCTTTCTCTCTTTTTCTTCACTTCTCTCTGAGCCCAGTTGGCCAACATTGTGAGCCAGCTGTGAGGCTGCAATCAAACGAGCTCCTGCTGGACCCCCTGGGGCTTTTACTGACACTACACAGACAGAAAATGGAAGACAGAAAGTGTGCGCATACACACACATAACAAAAAGTAGGTTGGGATGAGCGAGTGCACAGCAGTAATGAAGCCTTAGCAAAAAATTGTGCATAATTTTTGGCACAGATATGGCTTTGACTCTCTGTATTAATGGAGTCTTTTATTATTCAAAGTACAAATTCCTCCCGAATCTCCTTCAAGATTTTCTCTGCCTCTGGGGAAAGGTCATGGTATAAATCCAGAATATCTCCTGCTTTGAATGGATAAAAGTGAATGTGAAGGGACTGCAGGCTAAACACATTTTCAAAGGTATACCTGACAAACAATGGAGCTCAGAAGTAAACAGAACCCCTGATAAACATGCAGCCAACAAAAGACCTCTTGTAAATCTATCATCTTGTAAAGCAGCCATTCCCTAATCCCTCTTCAACCCATCTTTTTCTCTATGCCCGAACTGCACTCAAAGCCAGCAGACTGCTTGTTACAGGCAGTAAACAGGTCTGTCTCCAGTCACTGCCTGAGTGCGTTGTTATGTCATGGCTGAGAGGAGACCCCTGGTGCAGCTCTGTAACCCACTTACCGGTGAGAAAGGCAGGCTGAAGATTGGAGGAGCAGATTTTCGGTGAGTCATGTCAGCTCTGCATTAGGCATCAGCAAGAGAGAATTTCAAGGCAGAATGGAAGTGTATAGAAAGACAGCATGTGGAGCTGGGCCAGCCCTCTCTTTGACTTTAAAATCAGCTCACAGGGTATGTCAGGACAGTCAGACAGTGCAGAGAGAAAATGCCACGGCTTCAGCCCACCACAGTCCACCTATACAAATGTAATTGCATAATATCCTACTCAGAAAAAAGTTTAGAAACATTGTTTTTGCTGATTATTTCTCTCCTTTAATAATACCAGTTGATGTTGTATTTTTATGCTGGAAAGCCTGATAAGTCACTTTTACAACAAGGTGCAATTAGAATGAACAACACGGCTAAATATGAGTTATTTTAGAAAAACAAATGTGAGTAAATGACTTGCTTTTACAACAGTGTGTTAATTTTCTCCACAAACAACACAACAAACTGTTCAAAACTACATTTCTTTGAGGCTTTAAACTGTTATTGCTTTTGAAAACTCCTGGTCATCCATGTCCCAGGTAACCCAAAAAGATATTTCCCTTGTGCAGCAGGAACATGCTCTGCCTCACTTCTAAGATATTTGAACTCCCCGCAGTGAAATCAAAATAGGAAACTCATCTGTTTAACTAGCCCAGCTCAGCCTAGCCTTGTCCCATCTCAACCCAATTGTGACAACAAAGCTAATTACCAAACCTCCGATCCCACAGTGCTGACAGTCTTGTTAGCCTCCGATTTACTCTTTTAATTATATCAAGCGTATCGGCATCATCTGGCTCATACTAAGTATATTTGGCTGATTGCAAGAGGCAATATCCAGAGCACATCACTTTGATTAAGGAAGACTTTAAATGAGCAACCATACTGATGTAACAGTCTGAAAGAAACCAGTGCACACTAATACCAACTCTTATTTCCAAAAGAGTTCAGATGTTACGTAAAATGTGAAAAAAAAAACAGAAAGCAGAGATTTACAAACCGTTTTTCCACCTATATTTATTTGAGTATAGAACAAGGATGGACCTTTGAATGTTAAAACCGAAAAAATAACATTGATTTTTGGAAATATACAGATGTCTGACAGTGATGATTGCAACATATTCAAACTAGAAAGCACTCGGAGAGCGCAGACCTCCGCCAGTGCCACAGTCCTCAGCCATATTGTCATTTTGAGCATAAATATTAGTCCTACTTTTATTTCTTAGAAATATTTACATTCATTGACCATGAAAACATACCATTAGCAATTGGATTCATAATGATATCTATTTTAGTTCAGTAGTTATTCACAGAAATCACATTTTTCACCATGGCGGCCAGATGCTGATTCGGATCAACACCAAAATCGAATCACTTTTTCCTTTTCCCATGCTGAACACTTCCTGAAAATTTCATCAAAATCCATCCATTACTTTTTGAGTTATTTTGTTCACAGACAGACGGACAGACAGACAGACAGACAAACAAACTCTCCCGAAAACATAACCTCCTTGGCGGAGGTAACAACAGTTGGGGCTAGGGCACTGTATTTTAGCACATCTTCCTCCAACAACACTTACATTTGTCAACTTAAGACAGAAGAGTATCAAATTTTTTTGCAATCATACTTGATGTTTATCTTGAGTTAATCATCAGTGCAGGGCTTTTGTTATTGTACTTTGTTAGACAATAATTCACACATTTTCAGTGGGAGACAGGTCGAGACTTCATGCAGGCCAGTTTTGTACGTGCACTCTTTTACAGTGAAGCTGTGCTGTTGTAACTTGTGTAGAATATGGTTTGTTTTGCTCACATATGCAGGGATGTTCCTGGAAAAGATGTCAGCTGTATGGAAGCAATGTTACTCCAAAACATACATGTGCCTCGCAGCATTTCTAATGCATATACAGATGTGCAAGTTACCCACGCCATGAGTATTAGCACCCCTCCCGTGCAATCACAGATGCTGACTTTTTAACTTTTCATTAATTGAATGCTGAGTCATCTGTTTACTATTTGGCTTGGAAGACTTGGGAACTTTTTGCTGATAGCAATGTGGATAGTCATCTTTCTCTTTAGCTTGGAGGACAGCCTCTGTTATTTAAAAAAAATGTCAATGTGGACTCGTCAGACCTAACCATACTTTCCCACTTTTGGTCTACCCATCTCAGATGAGCACATCAGGATTTTGTTAATAAATGGTTTTTGCCTTGCAGGGTAGCTTAGCTTCTTATGTTACAAAGATGACATATTGCACTTTGTTGAAAAACAGTTCCAAAGCGTTCTCATGTTGAGGTTTTGACACTTATGGCAGAATAAAGCTGGGTTTTTTTAATGCAGTACTGCCTGAGGTGTTGGCGGTCATGGCATTTGTTGTTGGTTTTTTGCCTTGCCCATCTGTGCAGGTGTCTTAATCTTAATCTTAATCTTTTAACATATTTTAAACCTCATACCACTGTTGATTGTGACTGACTTTTAGGCATGCTTCTTTTTACCCAATCATAGTACTATCCTCTTTTACTGATGCATTTACTTACTTGTATGTATAATTGAGATGTATCAGGTGTTTAGCAATACATAATTTTCTCAGTCTTTTCTTAGCCTTGTCCCAGCTTTCATTGAACTTATTGCAGGCATTGTTGTGTGCCATTGTTAACTTACAAAAGTGTAATTGGCCTGTTTCCTCTTAGTCTGTAGACCAGACTTTTAGAAGACGAAAAAGTTATGAAGTACAGTGATAAACATGCTCCCATCCATATGGTCAAGATTATAAAAGAACAAGTTGGCTGCTCACACAAAACACCCCAAGAGCTTAAATCCTTTATCCTGCTATAATCTTGACCTTTACTGTACACGAACATATATGTGTGATAACCAAAGCTACCAGACCTTCCTCATCCCAGCCTCCTTCTGCATAAGCTTGAAAATCCTCGCCAGCAGAAACTCTGATCATCGTTGCGTGAATAATCTCTTAACATCTCTACTGTGAATTTTAAAAAATCCATATGTTTTAGTTGAATTTCTGGCATGGACAGTAAATGTTGAAAGGATCAAAACGTTTGCCTTGTTAATATCTATTCCTTAAATGCCCTGAAAATTGATATTTTTTAAAGTGTAAACTTTAGTTTGGTAATGTTAAAACACATTTATGTTAGAAACACTGGAGTGGTACAGGAGTGGTAGGATAAATTATGCACATGCATCATGATCAAAACATAAATTACCCTAAAGAATCCAAGACTGCATGACATACTTGTGCTGTAGTTTGTAGCCCCTACTTATTCTTCTTCCTCTTCTTTAAGTCTATTTTATCCCTCTTCACTTTTCACCTCTGGAAGAATTCCCCGTGGAGGAGGGTATACTTTAGTATTGCCAAAGTTTTTTAAATCTGTTTTCATCCTTCTATTTAGCAGTGTTTTCATGGATATTTTGTTCCTTAAAGAGTTTGTGTGTATCTTGCTACCTGTTGGCATAGTGCTCTGTGACATGTTAAACTTAACAAGATTCATGTGGGTTAGCGTCTTTTAATCAGTAGATGAAGCTGCTATTGAGAAGATAGCGTCACACACTGTGCTGGACTTTGTTGAAATAATACTGGATACAGGAATGCCTACTTTTTTGAGCACCACAGTGTGTGAAATAGAGCTACATGAGGAGAAAGCATGGTAGTCAAGACACTGGAGACAATAAGAGACAGAGGCCCTGTTTACATGACATTTTGATGGGACTTTTTTTGTTTTTGTTTTTATTGTTTGTGTAACAACCACTGTGTCCACAATGTTACTGATATGGACCAAAACAATTCAATATACACGCAAGGCCAGTAGTTGGCATTGCTACTTTTAAGATAACAGATGAGCTCACATTCCCTTCTGTCTACACAGTCGTACATCTAAAAAAAATGTCAAACACATAGATGCGTATGTGGATGAACAATAAAGGACTGTTAAAGAAGGTAAAGTTATATCTTTTGAGAAGTTTTCTGAAATTCAAAGTTGAGCATTTGGTTTATTCTTAACACATTGGAAGTTGACATGGTAAGTGGGAATGATGTCATATCCCAGGTAAATGTGTTCCAGTTTTAAGCTGGTATAGTCAAGGTATATGAGGACTGTCCCACTTCGGGAGTTGAAAATTCTTACCTAAGGGGGCAAAACCTACCTTATTAACAAGGTTTGTGATCTGCCATTGTGTTTATTGTCCACTGTACTTGGAGTGTTGAATGTGTAGGTACACTAATTATGCAAGGCTTTTGAGTAAAACTATAACACAAATGTGTTAGGATCCCTATTACAATTGTGATTGCGGAAATAGCCACATAGACTGCACTGTTTTCAAAAGTTTGCATACTGGAACCCAGTATCAATTCTCTCTATTTCCAAGTTCTCAAAATGCCATTAATGGGATAAAAGAGACGTCAAAATTCAACAAAAGTTTAATGTTTCTATACCAAGGTGTTGTGGGACAATACCTTAGCTAGTGTTATAGTTTTTTGTTGCTGTGGCTTGCTCAGTGGCTGACACGCAGGAGAGCTCTGTGTTTGTTTGTTTGCTTCTCTGTGATTTTTTTCCTCTCTGTGCAAGACGAATTCCCTCTGGGGCAGTAAAGGTTTCATTCATTTCTAACACATTTCTGTGCTAGAAGTTAATATTACACTTTCCTTAGTTATTTACTTAAAGATAGAGCAAGAACTGGGCTAGGGATGACAGCCATTGAGGGTTTGCAAGTACAAAACTGCACCATGCCAAGTAGACATAACACAACCTATACATACAGAACAGTTTTCCACCCATTTAGGGAAGTACAGGCCAAAATAGCATAACAAATCACACATACCATCTCACCTGCCCGGGAGTTGGCTTAATCTACATCTAGGGCAATGTAGATTCACAGCAATATAGTTCAAATGTCCCATACGGTCAGTAAAAGTATAGTAATACAGTTAGCATATGGTTTGATACGTACCTCGCTTTTTTTGTCCAGTTCTGTTTGGTTCGGGTTCAGCCCTGGTCACCATTCTGTGTTCTGGCTGGCTGTATGTTGCCATTTTCTTTTCTGTTGGCTGAGAGGAATCCCTTTCATTGCAGTGGTATGTTTCTTTTTTGCATAATAAAGCTTCTCAATATTCAGGCTTTAAGGAGAAGAGTAATTGTCTTTGTATATGATTTGTTTTAATCAGGACAAGCAGCAATCCATTGGGAGAGTTTTGAATCCAAGTCTAATATCCCAGGTACAATAACCAGGAACAATCCTCAATCTGTTTTGGCCACATTTTGTGTTTTAACATCCAGACGGGGATTTAGCAGTTTATAGGGTCCCACTAAATGGTTTAAACCTAATCTAAACTTTCTGATGTTTGTGGGCTTCAGAGAGAGAAGGGTGTAAAGAGAGAAGGCAGTTTTTTGGCAGCCTCGCCTAAACGATTGTCTGCATAGTAGGGAGTGCTGCATGCTTTAACAGCCTCTAAGCGCATCCTCAGCCCTTGTAATTTGAGATAATGGCTTTGACATTTCAATGTCGGACCTACTGAGAGCCACGGAGAGCTCACCTCCTGAAAATCAGGGCACCAAATTTTGGAACAGTGAAGCTGCTGAATCTGTAATCCCTCACCCTCTTTAAACCTTCTGTTCAAGGAGAGAAAAGAGAAGGGGAAGGGAGGGGGAAGCACATATGCATGTCCAGAAAAATCAATGTATGAACTTTTAAATCCTATATTTTCATTTATAATGATGCAATGAATGTACCAGAACAGTGCTGAAACATGCACTTTTATGACTACAAGCTGCCAGAATCACACATCATCACAGGTCTTTAGGATATTGAGGTTTGCCCAACCCATCTTATAAAGCGAGCAGCTGCTTCACAACACACAAAGAGCCAAAACATATTGTGTTTTTTAAATTGAGCCATGACTCTAAATGCAGTTATGGAGTTATTAAAATACCATTTGGCAAATAAACTTTCTTGTTTGCAAGTTTGTGACATACCCACAAAGTCTGGGGTTGGGTTGGCTAATTTTTGGATTTAGGGATTTATATTTAATCAAACCCTTGCAAGGTTTATCCCCTATCTCACCCTATCTTGGCACAGCTGTTTTTATTTGGATTGATGTCTGTTTAGCTGCAGTCTGCTTGGTCAGGTGACCTGCTGCAGCCAGGTGTGAGGACGAGGTGAAACTGGAAGGGAAGGAGAAAGGGAAATGTTTTTGAAGATTTGGCTGTTGGTCTTAAAAGGAACTCTGCAATGCCACAAGGTCTCTGTTTCCAACAGAAGAGACCAAATACTCCATTCAGGCTGTACTGAAACCTCCCCAATGCTGGAACATTGTCGCTGGTGGAAAGGTCGGCTATGAGTAACAAAGCTGAAAAGAACTGGGCTCAGGGGAAGTGTTCCTGGGACCGGTGAGTCTCTCACATTTGAATTAGTTTTGTATTTCCAGTTTTTCTTTTTGCAATGCAGTGCAATGCCTTCAATTAATTTTTGCTGGAATATTCAGTTTTTTAGTTTTGAAGGACAATTGTTGGGCTTTTGTGTTCAGCTCATGACCACTTCTTTGGATATTTACCCCCTCCTTTAAACTGAACTCAGGCATTAAATGGCAAACTGAACTATTGGGAGGGCATTACTGAAGTTTTTTGTTTTTAACAGGTTTTCATGGGCCAAACCTACCGATTTTGTGTTGGGTTTGCTAGTTAGGCAGGGAAAAGTGGTGTTTGTGATTATAGCTTGGGAAGGAAAATTTGTTTGGGATTTTAGTTAGGAACTGGAAAAGTTGCGTTGGGGATTGAATTCTCAACCTTAAATTAAAATTCATGCTTATTAGTGGAGTCATCTGTGGTTGTCTTTTTTTGTTGTTTGAGGGAGTTTTCAGGGCTCCTTAATCATTTGGACGCTTAATGTAAGTATCCAATCATAACTAAATGATAAATTACAGTAGTTTTAAACCTGTGATTATAATTACGCTTTAAAAAAAAACAAGTTGATTGTTATGTGTTTGATTGGTAAACTGTCCCAATTTAATGCAGTAAGATTGAACTGCAGAGGTGGACAGAGTGACTTGGAGGCTGTGAATCTGTACTTCACAATTATCACTGTAGTCCGGGCGCTCAACAGTTGTATTGTAGCTAGCAAGATAGCAAATAGTACCTTGGAATGGATTATGCTTCACACTGATAAATTATCTTCATTATACAATGACCAAGATTACCATGAGACTTTGCTCACACAGTCAAGTTAAACCCTGCTAGTAATGTGGTAAAGTGCAATTCAGTGCAGTCCATCCCCATGCTTTTGGTGTTTGTGCACTCCTTGTATAGAAGTAGCAACAGGTTGGTGTCATGCACTGTTTTATATGCCCAGAGTCAGCAGGAAACATTTCTAAGAGATTTGATCTTCAGTGGCATGATAGCATCAAACAGTTGTTGCAGTTTTGTTTGCTGCACATCTGTGATGCAAAGTTCCACCTCATCCCAAAGGGGTTTGGCTGCATTTGGATCTGGTGACTGTGGAGATCACTGGAGTACCGTGAACTCTTGGTCATGTTTAGAAAACACATTTGAGAGGATTTGAGCTCTGTGATATGGTGCATTGTACTGTTTGAAGTTGCCATCAGAATATGGTGATCATAAAGTGATGGACATGGTCAACAACAATACTCAGGTAGAATGTGGCATTTAAACAATGCTGTATTAGCACTAAGGGGCCAAAATGAGCCCAAAAATATCCCTTGCACCATGACACCACCACCACAAGTCAGAACCTTTGATACATAGCAGTATGGCTCCATGTTTTTGACATCAAATTTTGACCCTTCATCTGAATGTCACAGCAGGAATAGACTCAGCCATGTTTTTCCAATCCTCTGTTGTCCTATGTTGGAGAGCCTGTGTGAGCCTCAGCTTTATGTTTGTTGCTGACAGACCAGTGCTGTCTCCAGCTGCTGTCACTCATCTGCTCCAAGATCCAACTTGTGCATTCAGAGATGGTCTTCTGTATGCCCTGGTTGCAACTAGTCGTTGTTTAAGTTGCTGTTGGCTATCATCCCAAACTAGTCTGGCCATTCTTCTGCACCACTGGCATCAAATAGACATTTTTACCCAGAGAACTGCTCCTCGCTGGATATTTTCTCTTTTTCAGACAGTTCTAGAGATTGTCGCTGTGAATAATCTACTTAGATCAGCAGTTTCTGAAATACTCAATCCAGAAGCCATCTCATGTCTTAAGTCACTGACATCACTTTTGTTACAATGTTATGCTCAGTTTGAACTAGAGCAGGTTGTCTGGATCATGTCTTTCTGCCTAAAAGCATTGAACTTCTGCAATGGGGTTGGCTGATAAGCTGTGTTACCAATTGTATTACATAAAACCCGGGCCCTGGTACTAAAAATGTTAGGGACCACTGCTTTGAGCTCACTCCCTCTAGACTTTTTGGCATCTTATTCAATAAACATAGCTTAAATTGGTGATTAAAACACAGTAATTACTCACAAAAAGCAGAGTTCAGTTTCTTCTTAATGAGGCCAAAACACCAAGTAAGTGACTAAAATTATCCAAGTCAGAGTATAATCTTAAATGAGACATGAATTCCCACCCCTGCTGTGCCTTTGGATGGATTTGAATAAACAATAAAACAGAAACAGATGATGTATTCGCAACTCCAGTCCCTGCGCTTAGATTAAACTCTGGTTATAAAACCACATTTATTTTCCAAAATAAATTGCAGGCAAGCGTCAGGCACATCACTTGGCCTGTGTTGGAAGGTAACGCCCCATGACAGGCTGTAATTACCCACAGACCAGTCTCCGCTGTAGAGAGAAAAAGCAGTTGAGTTGATGTGTGTGCGCTTGTATCTTTGTGTGTTTTGAGAGCGTGTGCATCGAGCCCTGACTCAGCACATCCACATGGGCCTCAGAGGCTGCTGGCTCTTTTATTACCTAATCCAGTTTAGGAGATGAATCTGGCTCATAATCTAATATTCTCATAAATGATTCCCGCCTTATACACGAGTCCCTGACTTTAGCTGTAACAGCTTGCAGGCTACAGCGATGGAACCAGCACCCACACATGACAGCATTTATACTTGTCTCTTTTTCACTAATTGCTGCTTTGAGTACTCCCTGTTTTACTCATCCCTACCCTGATGGTTTGATATTCGCAGCACTTTTAAGAAATCATGTTCAGAGCAGTGAGAGGTTGATTTAGTTTACAACATCCCCCCTTTGCTCTTCTTGTTGTGTTTGATAGATGAAAGTAGAAATGAAATGTTGCTTCTAACATCAGCTTTCATTTTTCCAAGGTTTCACTGAGCCTTCTTTTGCACCTTAAAGGGCCCTTCAGGCCACAGCCACTAAAATACCCAGCAGCCCTTTGGACTTGTGGCCAGCCAGGCACCAAAGTGAAAAGTCTGAGTGAATCCCCTCAGAGATTCTGTGTCATGTATTGTTCCATTTCCACTTTTACAATGGCTCCCATTTCTCCTCAGCTCACAGTGCTAATATTTGTCAGGTAATGCTGGGGCTTCCACAGAGCAGTGTCTGTATTTGCTCCGTGTCTGTAAAGGCAGCCATGTTGGATGACTTCCTTTCTCATTCCACTTTCATTGATTTCTCCTCTACTGTTGCCATTTAACCAAACTAGTATGTATTTGTGTTCCCTTCTCACATTCACCAGACAGTCATCACTTTATTATTCAAGTTTAATTTGACAAGTTCAGCCCTCATGTTAGGTTGTTTTCACCTAGATTGTTTGGGAGTGTTGTTCCAAAATAAGTGGGTGTTATGTCCTCGGCGTGGTTTATTTTAACATATAAATGAACACAGCATTCAGTCATGTATGAGCAAAAACAACCACGCCGAAGCTTGCCTGAAATAGGTAGTCTCAGCTCATTTCCAGTCGACCTCTGGAGTTTGCAGTGAGGGCATGCTCAGCATAGCAACCGACACACACACACAGGCAGAAGTTAAGTCATCACACTGCTGTAAAGGCATAAGCAGCAGCAGTAGTATTAGTAATTACATTCCAGCTACCAGGCAACCAGGCTGATAAGGTACAAGTTAATAATAATGATTTGGATCCCACATTTGTGTGTACAGGTACAACATACCTTAAAAATAATGACTGGTAACTTTCTGCACCGTCTCCGTAGCAACAAAATCACAGGATTCAACAACATCAACTGATTCTGAGTCTTTCAAATTGACTTAGTCCAGCTTGTTCAAGGAGGAAAATGTAGCCTTTGTAAAGCAGCTCCCTATTTTCTCACATTGCTAACAGTTTCTCTGTGGACATATTACATTACAATATGGTACCATGCTATCTGATTTCCTCTATGGTTTGCTGTAGACACCAGCAAGCGTTAAAGCCCCTCTTCTTACAGGGTTTTTTAAACCTTATATCACAAGGTATGGCACATATTTATGAATATGCTCTTATGTATAATCCTATACAGGACATATAAAGCCTGAAAAAACAAATTATAGCCAGAAATTTGGGGAACTGAAATGTTTATGTGACTTGCAAATGAAATCCTAAAAAATCTAAATTTCCATAAAATTTAACAAATATTTTTTGCATCTCATTTCATACATTAGGGGCCAGATCCACAAAGAATGGATTGCTCCTGCTAATACCACCATCATTTGCACAGAAATAGCTCACGCAATCTGCCCTGTTTTAGCGCCTTATCCTCAAAAGAATTTGCTCCAATGATATGCCGGCGCAAACACGCCCACACAGTTTGGCACCTGAGCGCACTTTGCACCTCTGACCACAATGATTTCCCGTGACAAATAGGTGGCTTTGTCCCTGCAAACTTCCAGATTTAGGATGAGGATGAGAAGCTGAGTTTATTTCTCGGGTTTGTTTGAGTATCACTGATTTATCCCCTTATTTAGTGAAGCACTTGGCATTTAGTGGACAACCCTTACCTCCTGAGACACAGCCGCCAAGTGGATAAATGTCAAAGTATTGATTGTGCCCCTTAAGAACTTCAAATTATGTATTATGACCACAAAGTGATTCAAAGTGGTCAAAGGACCATCTGTCCATAAGTATCGTTTTTTGTTGTCTTTTTTTCTGTTGTTCATACTGTTTTTTTTTCTTTAAGCCTTTGTTACTGAAACAGCCAAAACAAATGCAGAACATACAACTCAAATGGCCAAAAAATGGTCAAGGCGGTCATTGTTTTTATGTTTTCTTTATACAGACTGTATTTAGACAAATTATTCATGTTTACCTAAAAGGTGGAATATTCGCGGAGACAAACACAGTAGGCTATATTACTGTCATCCTTGATGTCATCTAGTGGCACAAGGATCATGCCCTGGCAACCGCTGTCTGCAGATGATTTCATTGTCTCTTAAATCAAAAAGTGATACTCTCCTCTGATAAATCCTTTCTTGTGTGCACCTGCCATTTTGCGTGCCATGTTACCTGGCTACAACCACTGCTGCCATGATTATGAAAGAGTCCTGGCATGACAGCCCTTATAAAGGCTCTGCTCCACAGTTACCACCAACTCAGTGCAATTTCCAAACATTTTAAGTGAGCGAGAGAGTGAGAGAAGGAGAAAGAGAAAATGCGTGGAGTGAATACACGGGTCTCCCAGGCGGTAATTTGCACCGCTCAACTGCATAGAAAAGGGGCAATTCTGCTCTGAATTTATGAATATTCCCTAACTAACATGCACCCAAATCGGGCCAGCGCAGCGAGGAGCGGCAGTGCAGTTTGCATGCATTTCACCCTTTGCGTGGGCTTTGAGGATTGCGTGCTATTTTTTTCAGTCATTTGCACAGGTTTAGCGGTCGCAAAAGCAGTGCAATCCTTTCAAGGATCTGGCCCAGGTGTTTTTGACAACTGATAATTCATTTTAGTCCATTTTTATAATTTATCTGATTGTATTTTGTTTTTTTCTATTCTGTTGATCATATTTACTGGATAGAGGTATCATAAAGTATGCATCAAATATGATACAACAGGTGTTAAAGGGTCAGTCTCTTTTATTATCGTTATTATATAACCATTTAGGGCTGGAGTAGCCTGCTGGCTTGACACAAAGCGTGCTGTATTGATGCAAAGCAAAAGAAGCACTGACATCTGCTAAATTTCAGCTCTAATGGAGGTTTTATCGCCATTATGTGTATTTGTCTTAAGTTACTGCACTGGCCTGAGCACAGAAACATGGTCCTCTATCCTTGGTTTGAGGAATGATGCGACTCAGCCTGGACTCTGCCCTTTCTATAGCAATGAAATGATTCAAATGATTTTGCAAATTTGTAGTGATTTCCCAACAGATATGGGACAAATCAAAGTTGTAGTTGTGCAAACCACCTTAAATTTAATCTTCATGTGCCACACAATAGAGCCTTCCATCCAAAAATCAACACATCAGAATAAGTGCCATAAATACCAGTAAACTGTGTCTTGATAATTTCTCCTTTAACTGCATTGAAGATTTTACCTACTCTTATCCTGCTCATTGAAAATAAAATAATGTAATTATATTAAAACTCAAACCTGTATAACCCTGTTTCTGCACATGAAGCCTTTTTGGTACTGACAGGTTTTAGTCTTGTAACCAGCATGTAGAGCTGCAGAGCCAAAAGAGCATCAGCTGCTTCTTGCCTGCCTGAGTGGCGTTTTATGACCTTTCAGTTTATGGAAAAAAAAATGCTGAAAAGGAAATCTTTTTTTGGTTTCACACAATGTGGAAAATGTCAGTGATTATTAGCAAAATACACTGAAAGGCTCCTAAGTCAAGCACAACAAGCAGAGGTGCATTATCAAACAGTTGTTGGGCACTTCACAACACATCGATACACCATAGTCTTGCAGTATTTGGTGTGGCGATAGTATTTAGATCCATGACCCTGAAGTACTGACATTTTTTGATATATTAAATTTCAGCATTTACTAAAGCTTTTGGGTCTATGGAAATAAAATGAGTTAATTTTTAAGTGCACATGGTGCTGTTCGCCATTTTGCCACTAAGGTAAGTCGAGGTGATTTGGGCAGGAGAAAGTGGGACACTGATGGGAGATAAAAGGGATGCGTATCCTTTGTGTGGAATTATTTTGGACTTTAAAAGGGAATACAAGGTGGACATGGCACACCAGGCATGATAATAAAATGCTGTTGAAAAACAGCTTAATCAAGTTGACACCCAGAGGCAGTGAGAGCAAATGACAGCAAGGTTAATGCGAAGCTAACTCTACTAATCACAAAGAAAATTACTGAGATACCAGACTGGGCTTACAAGCCTGAGCTACCTATATTCCAGATTCTATGGTACATTACTAATGCACACTGAGTCAAGATAACATAATTTAGTACATATATATTATAGGAACATTTAAAATCAGGCTACACTGCAACAGAGTCAAAGTGACTGAAAAAAAACAGAGTAGAAAAAATGTACAGTCTGGGGTTTCTTCCACCTTTTTGATGACGACCACTTGCTGTTCAAGCCCTTTTAACGTGGTGACACAAGCACTTGATCACCTTCTGTTAACAACATTTTTGTCTTTGTTTGCAACAGTGAGCAGAAACATTGTCATGGTGTTCTTAGACTGGTAACCTACTATAATTCTCATTTTTGTTGAGTATGTCATGTAATAAAATAGAGAAAATACTTCTTCAACAGACTGACGCTCATTAACCAGAGTGACATACTCTGGACTTCATGTTTTACTTTGATTTAATTGTTTGGTCCATCTTTATTATTCTGAAAGATTCGTGTAATTTTCTATGGTTTTTCTTAAAGTTGCTGATCATTTCAGTTCCTTTTCTTGCTTCCAGGTGCACCGGAATAAAGGGAGAATACAGAAGAATAGAGACAATAATTTGAGAATACAAATATTTAATATACAACAACTCTATTTTCCAGTAAAGAAAAAAACATTTTAAAAAGGCAAATAACAGGATGGGGCACAAAACTGTCTTCCAGCAGTTTCATCTATCTTGTTGTTGTTGTCTTGTTGGAAAAGTAAGGCAGTTCAAAACAGATTTGATTTATATAGTAAACATCCCACAGCAAGAGAGGTGCACTGACATCTTCCTAAGGCCCTCCAGGAAACAGAGGGTCACCCATTGAACGAGTGGTTCTCAACTGGCAGAGCCCCAGGACCATGTCCTTCTCCTTAAGAGGAGAGGAAACACAAATTTCTTAAAGTTGTAACGTTTATTTAGTAAAACACACTGAAATTTAGACACCCTACAGTGATCTAACTCTGCATGAAGTTTTCAAACTTAATGTAGTTTTGCCAGATGTTTTTGTCAGTGGTTCCGACAGTGGTGCTCTTGCTTCTCTTTTACGCTGCTAAATGACAAACATTTTTCAAGAGGCAATTTCATACTAAAAGGCAATCAAGTAGGGGTGTGTGCTGTCAAGAATCGGGTGATACAATAAATATCCCAGCGCAGGGGTAACAATATGATATGATTTTTTCTAGTTATGAATTATCACTTTATTTAAACTATTTAGTCTGAATTTGATTTTTAACACAATTGACAACCTCCAATGTTGCCTTAAAAGTGTCTAATTATTGTTGTTTATAAAAAGCATGGTCCCTGTAAAATGGGTGAACTATATTGTCTATCCCAGTGACAGGAAATTAGACAGGAAGCTTCAACAAAAACAAATGTCTCCCATTTCTGTAAAATTCTTCACAAATAATGTGATATTATGCTATGGAAAATTGTGATGTACAGATGTTTTATTGTTTTCTTACACTCCTACTGTCCAGTCAATGATTGGCCAAACGTGTTTGTCCTCTGAAGGCCCAAAATATGCCGTGCCATTTTATTCTTCCAGGCACATACACTGCAGCCCACATTTATGTCCTGACCCACCACTTGAGAACCACAGCTCTAAACATTGCTGACATTGTTAAACTGCTCTCAGAAGACAAATGAACCCCTCCTTGCTCCGATTTTGAAGCTGTGAACTTGAGCTAAATCTTTAGAGTATAAATAAGTCAAAATAAGGATATAAATCCAATATATTACAAAAAATAATTGGCATTTATGGTAAACATAACCCCCAAATCCATTCTTAAGGCACTATGTTGAAGAAAGGAAATCAAAAATTGTCCAAAATAACTTCTGAAGTCATGAGTAAGGCATAACAAAACAGATATATGTGATAAAAAAATGAGCATAGGCCAAAAATCCATTAGCTTGCAGAAAAACAAAGACTTTTTCACCTGACTTGTTCAAAATCACAGCTAAAAAAATTGTAGCCGATGGTGCTGTATTGATGCTAATCTTGCTGAGAGCTAAAAAATTGTATCTATTTTTAATTTGGTGTAATGCAAGCTGATAAAGACAGATTTTTGCTATGGAATAAAAATGGTGAAGGCAGAGGTTAAAGGCCACATTGTACTCCTAACAAATATGTTTTTCTGTATAAAGTAGTCTCTTTTTCTTTCCTAAAAACACGGCTTTCCCAGCTGTCAAAGTATCCAAATGTCATGTTTGTGCAGACTTCCATGCTTAGGAGTGCACCAGTTTGATCCCCAGCCCAGTGTCCAGTACAGCCGGCGGAAACCAAGCTAGCTTACACCTCCTGAAACATCGAAAACAAACGCTACATAACCAAAACAGATTGAGGCCACAGCACCAATTGGAGAGGTGCACCATGGGATATGTAGCCTTCGGAAAGTGTGTCTTCCAGTGCTTGGCCACATCGCTTCCTGTTGGCAGGTGAAGTGTGTAGTCGCTCCACCGTTTTGACACACCATAGGCCGCCGTGACCGTCCTGCCTCTTTCTGACCACTGGGTGTCACTGTCTGGGTTGCAGTTGAACTCCACCCACTCGTAAGTGAAGTCCCCAAGGTAGGGGATTTCACCAGCCTCGGTGTCCACTCTTGTGACGGCCAGCTCAGCCCCCTGAACGGCCACGTAGACGCCCTCCACCCTGCGCACCTCCTTCACCCAGGGGAGGGAGTTTTCGGTGTCCAGGACAAGGATGAGGCGGGAGCCATAGCCGGCGTTCTTCTCCTTCCAGAGCTCAAGCAGCTGGGACAGGTGGAGGCTCTCACCTCCTGAAAAAGGCCACAGAAAAACAGAGAGAGAGACAGGAAATCAAAAACAGAGTTAAAGTGTTACAAAATGAGTTCTGACGTGCGAGCAAAGCTAAATCTGTGAAATCTCTGCTCTTCACTCCCTCACAGAGATATTTAGAGGTGCCCAGAAAGGCACTTTTAGTTTTGTGTTGTGCTCAAGGACATTTTGACAGGACACATGACTTTTGATGGACACAGTGGCTTCTGAAGGGATCAAACCTGTCAAGGTCCAATTGCTGCACTGTCTGTCTGTCTGTCTGTCTTACTGCTGTCAACAGTACCACGCAAACTGCACAAAGCTGAGTGGAAGACAGTGTACACAGCTTATTTCTGATGCCTGATATTGTTCCTCTGAGAAGGGGAGAGGACATTTGGATGCATGGGCTGCAAACATTAAGCAAATCACAGAGTGCACTTTGATCAGTAGAGGTGGGGATGTCTGGGAATCCCAAATAAGTTGCAAGGCAATACATTATGATAGGATAGGGTAAAGTAAAATATAGTTTGATGCAGTGTGGAAGGATTCAGTGCTGCATAGTGAAGCAGTATATGATACAATACTGAAGGGCACAGTACAGTACTGTATGCTACTTACATTTTGATATAATACAATTCAATACACTAAAACAGTGGTTCTCAACTGGTAGGTCGAGCCCCAAAAGTAGGTGGCAGTTAAAGGATAAGTATGGTTTCTACAGCTTTTACATTGTTTATAGAATGAAGTAGAACAATATACTCACCCAGAAGGCTTTTCTGATCCAAACAGTGCTTTGGGAGATATTTAGATCCAAAATCGAGCGGCGGACATCCGTATAATGGTAGCACACGGGGCATGTATAGCGCCGCTCCTAAAACTGCATTAATCGTCCAAAAACTCATTAGTTTCAACAATATTTCATCATGGTCCACTTACTCCTCCACAACAGTCTGGTGTCGCTCCAGACATGTTTTTGGGACTGTGCTAACCTCTGAACTGAAAACTTTGTTTACGGCCGCCGTGCATGTGCAGTATGGCTCATTGTTTCAGGAGCGACCGCCGGCTACTCAACGACTTTCTTCTTCCAGTTTTGTGCAAAATGGACAAATATCTATCAGATGAAGATGTTGTGGAGGAGAACTTTGAATATGATGGGTGTCCTTATAGTTTCGAGCCAGAGTTTACAGATGAGGAGCTCATCGAAAGGAGGACTCGGAGGCAAAGAGAAGAACAGCTGGCCAGAGAGCAGTTTTCAGTTCAGAGGTCAGCACAGTCACAAAAACATGTCTGGAGCAACACCGGACTGTCTTGGAGGAGTCGCGCGAGCGGACCATGATGGAATATTGGTGAAACTAATGAGTTTTTGGACGATTAATACAGTTTTAGGAGCAGCGCTATACATGCCCTCTCTGCTAACATTATACGGATGTCCGCCGCTCAATTTCTCTCGAAGCACTGTTTGGATCAGGAAAGCCTTCTGGGTGAGTATATTGTTCTACTTCATTCTATAAACAATGGGAAAGCTGTAGAAACCAAACTTATCCTTTAAGTTTTCTGTGGGCTGCTAATGTGTGTCAAAAAAAGTAAAAAATGTTGTATGAAAGCCCTTAACAGACTAAATCAGTATTTAAATACTTTTTGTTCTGTTTTGTATCAATGATGAGTAAATCGTGGTTGTCCTACTGAGATCCTGCCTGATGTACCTTGTTATCATTTCATAAAAAAGTTGATTTTCTGCAAAAATTAGTTGATTTGGGGTTTTAGATGTCTTTAAAAACTGAAATTTATACTCTGTGTGTTGATGAAATCTAACATACATGTGTATCCTCCCAGAGCCTATGTCTGTCCTTTCTCCCTAACACTGCATATGTACTGTAAACATAATTCCACTTGCAAAACTGTTTTGGCACATCTAATAACATGTGCTATCAACCACTTCTCCTTTTTCTGGAGCCGAGATTGCAAAGAAAATGTGAGCAGCCATAATACTTCCAGTGGAAACTCTGGATTGAGTGAAATATTGTAGTGCAGGATACATGGTACAACAAGATGAGATGTAATACAACAGCAATACAGCAATCTTTTCAATTTATTTCATTTCTTGTTGCAGCAGTGAGCACAGGTATTGTCATAGTTTTCCTCTAACAGCAGAGCTGCACATGACAGGGTGTTAACCTACTGTGATTCTCATTGTTGATGAGGAAATTCAAGTCTCATCAAAGACCAGGCTTGAATTTTAACACAGTTTTCGCTTCTAGTGCTAAACTTTTGCACAGAGTTCTTCACAGTGCCCATAACTCCTGCCTGATCAGTGCACTCTGACTGATAAAGAAGAAGGAAATTGAAAAGAGTGGATATCAGAGCGGAGAGCAAATTCACTTTGCAGGGAAAAAACATTTTCTACTTAATGTATCCTGGCAAAGTCACTTCATTTTCCTTCGCTGTTTGTTGACTTTGAGGAGATAAAACTGATGTCTACTTCGCTGATATCTACCTCGCTGTTTATTGTGATGATTGAAGATGACAAATATCTCCTTGATGTTTACACATGCTGTTTTTCTTGAGGCAACAGTGTGTCTGTCAGCATCCTGTGGAACCGTTCCTGAGACTAAAAAGCAGCTAAAAAGCAACAGCACAGACTTCTAATATATAAATAGACTACTCTTTTTCAGTGTTGAAGTTTAGTTAGTGTACGTAAACATTTAAATACTCTGAAAATGCAGTTTTTAACCATGATCATGCTTTCATAATAGAACTATATTTTACACAACAAATATAACTTGACATATTAGCAATAATGTACAGGAGGGAGGTCATACTGTCGGATAAAAACACAGATTAGAGGGATGTGGCACACGGATTAATACACAGATTGTTTTTCTATAGCCCAAACTAAGCTTCTTCTTCCCTTTACTATAATGCTGTCATCAAAAATGATCTTTACCAACCAGGCACATCAGGTCGGCCTGGTTGGCATCATAAAACTTCTAACAGGTTTTGACAGGTCATTTCACATTCAGTAGAACCACAGGGAAGATGAGCAGAATTATACTTTTGACATTTGATAGTGACTAGAAGACTTTAGGTGCTATGATTGCGAGGTATAGCCTTATTTTTAACATTGACTTCTTTACTGCTTTGGAGAAATGCACACAAGAGTTAGCATCTTTCAGCTTCTCAAATGTTAGAATTAAAGTATATGTCGTTTGCCTATGTTTCCATCCATTATGTCTGGAGTAGAGCATGACACGGGAGCGGATTTTCACTCCTGTCCCGTCCCACTCCCAGAAAAAAAATCCCATCCCAATCCCAGGCTGGAGTAAAAAATTAATCCTGTCCTGTCCCACTCCTGTAGAATGACTCCCACTCCCATCCCGCTCCCACTTAAAATTACTCCCACTCCTGTCTCGTTCCCGTTTCAATAAAACCAAACATGTTGAAAAAATCTTGCATTTTTTTATTTTAGGTAAAAGTGCAGTGCATATAAAAGGCATTGCCTTTAAGTTTTTTTTAACTTTGTGCTGCAGCTCTCTTTACGTGTCGTCTTCTCCCTCCATGTTGTTTTGGTATGTGTGTCGCCGGCAGCCGCTCAGACTTGCTTTTTCACTTCCGGTGGTGACAGAAAGTCAAACCACTTTTGTAGTTCTTTTGTGTTGCTAGTGCGGCCAAGAGTGTTGGCTCTCACTGAGAGATGACTACAAAAATGGACGCAGCTGTTCATCTGGTTGTTTAACACGGCTGAAAATGATCATCTATTAATGTCATTCCCGCTCATGCCTGCTCCCGTTGCTTTTTTTCCCATCCCATCCTGTGGGATTCCTGTGGGAATCACGTGACCCATGGGAATTCTGAAAAATGTTATCCTCTAGTCTGGAGCCTATCCTAGCAGTCATTGGGAGTGATGGTGTGCCAATCACAGGGTATTAGCAGATATGGAAAGGGTTAAGTACCTCTTCCAAGGAGGTTATGTGATTGCTGGCATTTGTTTGTTTGTTTCTCTGTTAGCAACATAACTCAAAAAGTTATAGATGGATTTCAATGAATTTTTCAGAAAATGTCTGGATTGGGACAAGGAGCAAATTGTTAGATTTTGGGAGTGATCTGGATCAGCATCTGGATCTACCATGACGAGAAATCTGATTTTTGTGAATAACTACTGAGTTAAAATAGATATCATTATGAATCCAATTGCTAATGGTCTGTTTTCATGGTCATAAATCTAAATATTTAGATGAAATAAAGTTAGGACTAAAATTTATGGCGAAAATCACAACATAGGTGACAACTGGCGGAGGTCTGCACTCTCCAAGTGCTCTTCTAGTTAATCGTCGCAATAATTTTAAGTGTATTCTAACTTTGCCTTTCTAGTGACTTGTGTGAAAAGGGCACAGTAAAGGGGCTTTATATAAAAAAGAGAACCCAAGTTTCCTACAATGGTTAGCGAATGGTGCACTGATTTCTGATAGCAGCTACGAGGATCAGTTGAAATAGGAAGATTAATAATTTGCCTTTAAATCACAAATACCTAATGACAAACAAAAGGGGCTTAAAAAGATAAATTTGTTCTTCTCACCAGCCAGAACCCAGGTCCCAGTGCCTTTCTGCGTGTGCCCACTGTAGAAAATCAGGTAGGTGTCATGGCGGGGCCCATCCTCCGTTCTCAGATCCAGGAAACTCCGTAGCTTTGTCAACAAGGTCTCAAGCGTAACGCCACTCGTGGAGTAGTCGCAGCCGAATGTCTGGATCATGTGGTGTGAGAAGAGCCGCTGTACATTGTTCAGCATCCCTGTGGAGCGCAGGTTGAGCTGCTGGACGTGCTCAGGCGGTAGAAGGGAGGGCTGGCCATCAGAACTGAAAGGAAAAGAGAAATGAGATCCCCATGTGAGAAAAACTTAGTTGTTAATCTTTGTTTTTTTTATCTTCTCAGAGGGAGCTTCGAGTTAGGTGGCTTGTCAGAGGCAGGGGGGTGAAAAAGGGAGATGAATGAGTGAGAAGTTGATGATTTGACACTCGGGGGATGGAGGAGCCGTCTGCATCAGCGGGGAGACAGAGAGCAGAGGATGAGAGGAGATGGGGAGAAGGATATGGGAGCAGTAGGAGCCCTGGATCACTGCTGACGGAAATGACATTAGCCTCGAGGGGTGTGAAGGGAGGCAAGAATGAAAGGAGAGCAAGAGAATGCAGAGGCAGGAGGGGGGGCTGCGGAGACTAGAATGGAGCAGATGTGAGCGAGGAGTGAGGTTAAAGATAGCTGAGGGCAAAGAGATTTTAGAAAAGTGTGTGTGGATGCATGTGGCACAGAGCCCTGCCTGATAAAAACAACACGACGATAACACAGCCAGGCTCGCAGCTACTGAAATCATCTTTGGATCTATCTTTGGTTTTTAGTCTTTGTGTGCTTTTGTGGTGGTGAAATTTATATTTTCAAGTAAAAAAAATAGATATGTTTAGTTCTTGTGATGCAAAAATGGTAATTTGTCTCAAAAACAAACTATATTTGATGAAATTAAGTTACAAATCTGTGAAAAGACTGCAAACTGTGTGTGACTGTATAATGAATTTAGACAAAGTTTTTCCACTCTTAGCCCAGTGTTAACCATGGCGGGTCAAATGCAGAGCTCAGTGATGCACCTGAGTTCCTTATGCTAAACCCTGTCCTTTTTTCCTTTTACGTATTTTTGCCTGCTACCTGAGGCCTTCATCAGAGGTTATGCGATAGGCAATCCAGCTAAATGCAAACCAGTTTTTGTTTGTTCTTGCTGCTCCGACAAGCCGCAGGGGCAGGCGAGTCCATAAACAGAACCTAATGGAGTGATAAGTGACAGATAACGACATCATTTGATTCCCAGACTTCTGCCTCTCCAGCTCTTAAACAGAGCCAGGCAGCAGCACAAACCTTTACTGAAGGTCTGACTCAACCATGGTCTCACTTTTTGATTATATTGTTTTGTAAGTGTAGAGCAAGGTTCTCCATGATTTAGACATCGGTGAGAAATTTCCTTATTAACGTTTTTGTATCAGTATCTGGATTAGAGCTGCAGCTATCTAATCTTTTTGTAATCGATTACTCTATCATATTTTTGTCGAGTAATCGAGTCATCGGATAACGGTTGCATTGCGCTCACTGCTATTTTTTTTTTACATTGAATCACTACACATTATCATTATTAGTAACACACAAAACAGAAAAGCCAGGTCACTTAAATTAACAACTTAGTTTTCTTATTTTGAACATTCTGAGCATAAATGGGATCTCAAAATCAAAATCTATACTTTTATTTTACTCTGGGCTATATCTTGCTTTTTTCAGTATTTTTTTTTAGTATGGATATTTTTATTTTGTGTTCATGCTTGTATCTTTTTGCTAAATTATTGTATTTACTACTGTACCATATTGATGATCTTATTTTGCTTACTTTATTTCTAGGACCAGATAATATCATACTTAGATACTAAGATAATTTAATTAGCTAATGTACATTTCTATAACATATGAAAGCATTCCCTACACCTGTTTCCTCTACTCACTGTCAGAGTTTCCTGTTCTACTCTCTGCAATCAAATTAAATGTAAAGTTCTTGGATGTGAAAAGTATGTGAACAAAATAAAGATGATTCTGGGCAAGTAGCCTCCGCATTGATTTACGTTCTGAAGCAGCCTTTATACGGAGCCATAATCAAAGTAGGTTATTTACTAGTCCATATCTCAGTTATTGATCACATTAGCTACTTCTGTTGATGTACCATGAGTGTCATCCTGTTGTGTCGCTCTGATGCACAGACTGGATGTCTACTGTTGACGAGCTGCAGCATTGATGATGTGCTATCATGCTAAGCTACGTGCTAGGCTAACTCTGTTTGATATCAGACACACTGCTCTGTTTTCTTTTTGTCCCTTCTTGTAGTGACCACACACTTGGGACACTCTCTGCCATTTCGTCTGAGGACTCTCTCCTTTCAGTCCCTCTCTTTTCTCTTCCTTCATGATTTTACAAGCCGCGCAGCAGCAGAGGTAGCAGGCGCGTTGTGCCACAGAAATGACCGTCCGTGTCAAACACTGTGCACTGTATAGTAGTCCAGATATATATTTTATATGTATAATTATATATAAAACGAGGCTTCCAGGTACACAATTTGCCTCGAAGATATTTTGTAATTGAATAATCGAGATTATTCGAGGAATCGTTTCAGCCCTAATCTGGATAACAAACCAGCTGACACTTGCACTCAGTGTGTTGGAGTAGTTATTTAATTCATGGATGGAATATTTGAAAAAAGTTAAAGAAAATATATGTCAGGATGTGTTGACGTTTGTTCAGTGCTGAAATATTGTAACTTGTGGACACAGTTGAGCCCCTAACAACATTTATCTACTATTTACTCCTCTGTTTTTTTCTCTATGGAAGTATAACTTGGCCATGTCTCATCAATAGAGTATCGCATGGAAAATAACGGCCTTTTATTCAATATCCTTTCTATATCCTTCAATATCAATATCCTTTTCATTCAAAATTTGTTAAAGCTAATAAATGGAAACATGGTTTGTCAACATCTCTAGAATGTAAAGCAGAGGGTAGCTCTTCTTGCCTGCTGGTGCAGTGTGCACCAAGTGTTTGATGTTATGTAAAAGTTATCAATTCGTATGTTAATTAACTCCCTTGATATGAAAATAAAATATCAAGAGTGTTTTTACTGAAGCAGTAACTTTATAACCATTCATTACAGTAGATACAAAACAGTAAATATGTCAGCAATCTATCTGGAAAACAGCCCATAGAAAGTGTTTGGGGAGGGCAGAACCTTTCAAGAGCATAACTGCCAAGTGATTGTGTTATTTGTTTTTCAATTAATAAAGACGTGAGATCCAGATCTGACAAAACTGCAGCTAAAGCTGTTAGCATCTGCGCTAACATCTGTCTGAGCAGCCACCTCCTTCTGTCACCTCACTTGGAGCGCCCACCTCTTCCTGCTCTAAGGATGCTGATTGGGCTGTGCCACTACAGTCCGAACACAAACATTGTAAACTGGAGCTTAGCATGATGGATCTGTTTGATTACAGACACTGAATCAGGTGGATCCAGCGGCTGCCCAGGGTTAGCTACTTTACTCAGCACAGACGTCCAACATACAGACACGGTCACAAAAATGAAACATGAGAGGGGTGAATATTCCAGCAGGATGAGATTCATTTCCAATTCTGTGCATCACATAACAATCAGTTCTTTACCAGACTGATTTATAATTTGCATAACATTCCGTATTTGCTGCTTTGGTGCTTATGACATAATCTGCTGGTAATATGACAACACAAGAAGAAAGACTAAACTATGATTTAGATATATAGCTCATGTATTTTTAATTTTTGTTTCATCTAATAACAATAACATGGATACCCTGGGGATAAACAAAAACAAAGCAAACAACATTTAAACATCTGGCATTAACAAACATTTGAATGTGAAAAATAGAAAGATGGAGCTAACACATCAGGAACTGGTTTAACGTGCAAAGATAAAGGAGGGAGAAGCAGCATGGTAGAAAACCTCTATTATCAGGTTAACCATTTCTTAAAAGTTGTAAAGCTCATTTATCTTGTGCATAGTTTCAGTTCATTTTATAGACACCCCTACAGCGTTTGAGAGCAGACATTAATGCTTTTTCTCCAGATTTTGAGAATAATTGGAAATTTTTTTAATACAGACACTTGGCCCAGGGGGTCGCGACACTATCTGCAGTAATATAACTACCTTTTATAAAAAGATGTTCCCACTTTACGCAGACTTAAACAAAAAAGTATTCTATTAAGACACTTCTCCCTGACATGCTGCAACCTTTGCAAGGCCTGAATAAACTAAACTGATCTTTTCAGTTCTCCCAAAGCACGGAGTTGAGAAATCGTGTAGTTTTGGATTCACACCACATCCTCCCCTGTTGCACTTTATCTTTCATCCTTAAAAAAAAATCCTGTCCTTATCTCCAAGTTCTCTCGGAGCTCAGAGTCTCCTTCAGTTCTTTTACAATTCCCCCTCTTCCTTTCCTTTTAACAACCTCAGACCTCTCCTTGTGTTTTCTCCTTGTTTTACCTTATGCACCCCCTCTTTTCACACCAAGTGCTCTAAAACTCCCCGCGGGGATCTTGTCATTGTGAAAACATGATCTGCAGCCGATTATACACCGCCGCATTCTCATCATGCTCTCAGTCCTCCCTCCGGACCGTGCACATACAGCCTCGCATGCAGAATGTCAACAGCTCTGATCGGACATGGGCTTGCATTCACAAGCTCACCTGGAGACTTAAACTCCAGTGGAGCTGCTGCCATTCTGAATGCCAAAGCTACCTATTACCTTACAGGTTCAACATACAGACTGAAATCTTCAAAAACAGGTTTTGAGACCTCCAAGGGGCTACCGAAGATGGAAAAAGTAATTTATAGCTCGTGGAAATATGTGTTGGAATCATGAAAACTAACTGGCTCATTTCTTAAAAAAAAAAAAGGTTTGGGTTTGGGAGAGGATGCTGTAAGAGGCAGAAGCAGCAGCTAATGGTTAACCTTCTTATTATGCTGCAGAGGGAGCAAAGGAATGATCCCTTAAGGGCCCAAACATTAGCAGCATGTTTATGCATAGTTATTGGCCTATTTATCCAGTTGGTTTTTGTGTTAACTGAGGAGGGAGTTGGAATGAGTGATCATATTTACAAGCAGCTCCGATGCCGAAGGAAGGCTTCGGCGTGGGGCAAAGTCAGTCCAGGGTGTTTATATGTGCAAATGAGGAGGGTTTTTCTTCTGTGTACTCTGTGATGAGCTGAATATATAATAATACAGTTAAATAAATAGACTGTTGTGTGCTTAATTGGCAGGTAAACAGCAAGGACGGCAGTAGGAGGGCAAATGCCTCTTGATGAAAAGCACTCCTTTTGTAAACAGACACAATAAAGATAATTACTCTACATATATAAAGATCCGTGATGAATTGATAAGGCCCTTTTGAACAAATATTTTTCAAGGAAGAAGGAATTTATTTTGATAGTAATTTTTTTATACTGTTTTGTACTACATTAAATGTCAATGTGGCCAGAAGAGTGCCTTTAGGTTTGTGTACACTCTTTCAAGGAGTGGGAAACTACCTGCATGTCCTTTCTTGATCCACCTAATTTTGATGCATCCTTGTCGTCTAAGGTAGTTTTCACACCTACAGCTTGGTTGCTTTGGTCCATCTCAGTTGGAACTAGAAAAGCACTCGGAGAGCGCAGACCTCTGCCATAATCCACGGTCCTCACTAGGGCTGGGCTTAAAAAATCAATTTAATCGCTTTCCCTTTAAATGGTTCATAATCGATCCATAAAATCCAAAGATCGATACCACAGGCAGAGAAGCAGCCTGTGGTATCAACCCAGCTAGTATTGTGTGATCTGCGTTTAGCGCTGCTTTCCACTGAACAGAATCTCGTGAGATGTTACTGCAAGTAATCAAACAAACACGGCAGAAGCAAATAGCACTATATAGGCCCCACCGGCGAGTTTAAAGGCTGACGAATGGATGTATTTCGGATTTTACAAGCATGAAGGAAAAGAGGAGCTGGACAGAAAACAAGTAATATGCAGAATACGCATTAATGTATATAATTAATATAAGATTAATGTAACTGCTTTGGGTTCATTTCTTAATGTAAAAACAATTTTAATAATGCACACGCTCAAAAGTCACTTTTTAAGTTAACAATATTATTTTAACTGAGATATCCCAGACTGAATAAATATCTTATTGTATCGTGAATCGAATCGATTTGATACCTCGTAATTTCGAATTGAATTGATCCAGAAAATCTGAATCGATACCCAGCCCTAGTCCTCACCCATAGTGTGATTTTCACCATAAATATTAGTCCTACCATTATTTCATCTAAATATTTAGATTCCTTAACCATGAAAACATACAAATATGGACAAATGCCGAAAATGGCCCTATCTTGCAATGTTAATGAATCCTTTGAAAAACTCCTGGATCCAGACAGTGATCTGGATCACTCCCAAAATTTAATCATTTGTTTCTTGTCCCAATCAGAACAATTCCTGAAATTTTCATCGAAATCCGTCCATAACTTTTTGAGTTATGTTGCTAACAGAGAAACATTCATTCATTCATTCATTCACTCACTCACTCATTTTCTATACTCCTTATTCCTGTTGGGGTCACAGGAGGGCTGGAGCCTGTTCCAGCCGTCATTGGGCGAGAGGCGGGGTACACCCTGAACCGGTTGCCAGTCCATTGCAGGGTCACATAGAGAGACAGACAACCATTCATGCTCGCACTCATACCTAAAGGCAATTTAGAGTCACCAATTAAGCTAATGAGCATGTTTTGTTTTGTGGGAGGAAGCTGGAGTGCCCACAAGGAACCCATGCTTGCACAGGAAGAATATGCACACTTCACACAGCAAGGCCCTGTCCGACCTGGGGACTGAACCGGGAACCTTCTTGCTGTGAGGCACGTGCACTACCTGTCGTGCCACCGTGCCACCCTAACAGGGAAACAAACATAAAAAACCAAACAGACGCCGGCAATAACATAACCTCCTTGGCGAAGGTAATAAAAAAAATCCTACATGCATAATCCCTCTTGATTTATTCATCCAGCATCCAATTCATTCATTTTAACGCTTGCTGGTGTCTACTGCTGAAAACAGAGGACACATGATAGCATGGTAACTTCTTACACAGTAACACCATGAAAGTGTCCATCAGTGATGTGAAAAAAGTTGAAGAGCAGCTGTAAAAAGGATCAGTTCTCCTGCTTGAACAAGCTTTTTCTGAACTTCTGATACTTAATAAACTAAGTACTAGTTCGACTTATTACACTTTTGAATCACTGGATATTGTTGAGTCCTGCAAAAATCTGTTCTAGAGTAAGGTTAAGCTGGTCCTTTGTGTTTGTGCACAGAAAGGGACTCTATGGTTTCCAAATCATTATTCTTTTTTTGCTATCAGCCTGATTTTAGCTTTACTGTTTTGATTTTAACTACAACTGCTGCTTACTCTGCTAAGGCAGTGTGATGAGTAAACTAGTCACCCTGTCTGTTGCCTGGTTGATTGTGTCAAACAAACCTCTTCAGAGGTCAACTGGCAGCAAACGAAGACCACCTCTTTCAGGTGAGCTCGGGGTAGGTGTTGTACAGAAACAGGGACCAATTGTTGTGTTCATTTTCAACAAACTGTGCCAAGCAGGGAATGCCCATTTTTATCAGAACAACTTTCTAAAATGATCCAGGTGTAAATACTACCTCAATTAGTAGTTTTCATCAGATGGGTCAAATCCTAAAGATGCATCAGTGATGTGTGGAAAAAATGAAAATGTATATGATATTTCAAAGCACTTAGTTACATCCATGTAATTATGTTTCTTCGCTGCTGTTCTGTGATAAAGGCAAACCTCTGGATTATCTCTCGAGATCTCTTTTTTCTATCCTCTTATCTCGGTGTAAAGATACATTTCACATGATAATCTGTACATTTTGTGAGCTCTCGAGAAAACAATCAAACTATACATGCTATTACAGGAAACAGTATGCATTCATGTCCTCCCAGGACATTCAGTCTTGTCTTGTTCATTTTTGGTTTGTTCTTGGGTAATTTGAGATCATTTTTGGGGGTGCTGATATTAATCCAAGCACCCTCTGAGATAATAGCTATAAGGAAACATACCCCAAATAATGTCTGGAAAAAATGTTCCTTAAGTCAAGTTTAATCATTAATTTATGCCAGATTGCAAAAGCATCTATCAGTTCGTTGTGTAGCTGATCTTAAGAGGCTTTATTTTGTGTGAAAAACATGCTGTTCATTAAAAAAACTCACATGAAGGATAATATTTTCTGATTTGTGAATGAATGATTAAGAAGAGGACTGAACACTTGAAAACAAAGAATTAACCAAAATAAAAACATATTGTGGAAAATATTTTCATCAAATACATTAGTAGTTAAAAATTTGGGAAACTGGGTCATAGTTATCTTCAACGAGATGGCGGTGGGTCCTGAGGCTTGACAAGCTGAAAAGCACTGGGTTAAAAAAACAAACATAAGCTTTCAGCTGCTAAATGACTTATTTTTAAACTCATGCTGTTGTCCTGAAATACTGATTAATGCAATGCAGACCAGCATAAATCAACTATACTTTTATATCTACGTAAACTGTTGATTACAGCACCATATTGCTTTATTCTTTTTGTCTTGTTCTGTCAATTTTACCCCCACTATTGGAGAATCTTATGTTATGTTTGAATACATTTTTCAATATTAAAATGATGGTATAATGTGTAAAAACTTCACGAAGTTGGGAAGTGTATTCAGGCTGAGGTTAGCTGTCCTACTTTCTGCTATTCTTCCTGTTTTCTACTGCACCTGTGGTTGAAACATGCTTCTCTGAATCTAAAATGAACACAAGTAACATTTATTCTCCACTAAATTGGCACAAATTAATGCTACGGTAGTTTACAGCTAGCTTTAGCTTCATCTGAGTGCATTAAAAAGTTTGAAGGCCTATTAGACTCTTTAAATATGGATTTAGATCAACTGTTCAGGAAAGGTTGGTCATGCACAATAAGTGATTAGATTTTGGTAGAGAGCCATATCCTGATGTGAGTCCAGGATTTTTAAAAAGGGTTTGTTTACATTGAGCAATAGGACAGTTTTCCAAAACTTTGATAAAAACTAGCTTAAATGTGGGAAATGCCTTGCTGGCGGACTGATCACACAGAGTTTTTTTCTTTTTATGCCATAACTTTAGACTGCTTCTGTGTATTTTATCATAATGTAATGATAAAATTCCAATTCATAATGTGGTTCTAATGAAAAGTAACAGGACCCTCTCTAAAACTTGTAACCTCCACCAAGGAGTTTATGTTTTGCCATCTGGTGGCAAGATAACTCAAAGCTATAAACCTTTTTAAATGAACTTTTCAGGGAATGTTGATCAACAAATTGTCAACCATCTGTGAGATGTCAGTCCATTATGTGTTAGCTGCAGTAATAATTGACAAATATCCTCTCTAAGCTCAGAATATGTACAACAGGCCTCTAATAATTAAAAATGGTGGATTGCAACACACAAATACTGTAGCCCAGTTCAAATTAGAGATTATAGATGTCATTTTGTCAAGCTAAACAAACTAAACTTAATGTTTTGAGAGTCAAAACAAGTAATTTCACCCATGTAACCTCCAGTAGCCTCATTCAATAAACCAATTTGCAAGTTTGTCTCTGTCTATGTGGATCTCTAAACTTCTCTCACTACTCTTTGTAGTTACCTGGAGTACGCTGTGGGTATGACCAGGGCGTATCCAACACATGTTCCCCCGAGGCAGCTGCCCAGCTCATGGAACAAGCCGTGGGTCAGAGACTCCAGGGGCAGGACAACCAGCAGAGCACTGAGGAAGAGACCGTTGGAGGCCTGCAGAAGGTGAAAACAGTCAGAGTTACTTTTCGCTTCCACTCTGTTGTGACTGAAGCACTACACTTGATCAGTCAGAGGCAGCCATGACTGGACATGACAGGATATGAACAGTTTTCACATCACTGCACTCTTTGTTTACCAGTACATCTAATGTTGAAATGACTGGAAGCACAAAACAACTTCAAGTTTGCTTCCCTTCAGATTTGTATGCTTGAGCACCTGCTAAGCCTTTCAAAATTGCAGTCTCGCACAAACATAAGACTTCACATGAAAAAACAGTATAAAGTAGATCTCATGCTGCTATGTTCTGTAGGGTTTAAAATGTAATAAATTTTCCAGGTTGCAGGGATGAGGTGCGATGTGATTTAAGCATCTTTAAAAAAAATACACTTTGATTTCTCAGGACAACTTGTACAACTGAAAATGCTTGTCAATACCTCCCTGGTTTGGAGCCACTTAACTTGAGTTTACAGAAAGTATTGACCTGCTCGGGGATTGCCTGAGTCACAAAATGTGCTGAACTCATTTTCTGATCCTTTATGATGATGTCTACCCCTCAACAGACAGTACTCTGTGATGACTGAATCTACCCCGCAATAAAAGCAAAAAGTCATAATACACTACAGAAGATGATTTTACAATGTAATGTAATTCGGTATGGGTTTTCTGAGATTCCATTTTCAGTCCTGCTCCTGACATTGAGAGTATGTCAACACTGGAAAGCAGCAAAAACCACAGAAATCAGAGTAATAACAAGATCAGTGCAAATTATCAATCCTTTTCCTTACAATTGCACAAAGGTCATTTTAATTCAGCCTTGCAAAATGTTAAAGCTTTTTTTCATTGCCTTTATTGGATGAAGAAGAACATTATCCAGCTTCAGGCTTTTACTTAATCATTTGTTGAGTCTTAGACTAAGAGTAATACAACTCATGTTTGAAAAAACCTGCTTTTGTTTTGACAGAAAATACAACATGTGATGATAGCAGTATTTCTATCAAAACAAAAGGCAGGTTAATTACCCAGAGGTCATAATACTACCTCAATGACATGACTTGATTTAGAATGACAGGACATTAACACGGCCAAAGTTAACAATGCATAATAACATTTTTATATCACAAGAGTGACTCGTCCACTGAGCTTTTTGAAACTACTTTTAACGGTTCAAAGGAGTAACAGTGCCATCTCCCTTAGTGTGGATCAGGGCTGTAATTAAGCACCTGCCAAATTAAAGTACTTTTGTGCAGTTTTAGGTAATCCTGCCTGACCCACTGACTAGAGCTGAAACGATTCCTCGAATAATCTCGATTATTCAATTACAAAATATCTTCGAGGCAAATTGTGTGCCTCGAAGCCTCGTTTAATGTATGATTATTA
The DNA here is from genome assembly GCA_036419115.1 of Scarus forsteni. Classification (NCBI taxonomy): domain Eukaryota; kingdom Metazoa; phylum Chordata; class Actinopteri; order Labriformes; family Labridae; genus Scarus; species Scarus forsteni. Next base: position 30,893,375 of record JAZDUH010000341.1, on the reverse strand, counting down.
AACGAGGTATAAAATATATATCTGGACTACTACACAGTGCACGGTGTTTGACACGGACGGTCATTTCTGTGGCACAACGCGCCTGCTACCACCGCTGCTGTGCGGCTTGTAAAATCATGAAAGAAGAGAAAAGAGAGGGACAGAAAGGAGAGAGTCCTCAGAAGAAACGGCAGAGTGTGTCCCAAGTGTGTGGTCACTACAAGAAGGGACAAAAAGAAAACACAGTGCAGTGTGTCTGATGTCAAACGGAGTTAGCTTAGCATGTATCGTAGCATGATAGCACGTCATCAATGCTGCAGCTCGTCAACAGTAAACATCCAGTCTGTGCATCAGAGCAACACAACAGGATGACACTCGTGATACAACAACAGAAGCAGCTAATGAGATCAATAACTGAGATATGGGCTAGTAAATAACCTACTTTGATTATGGCTCCATGTAAAGGCTGGTTCAGACCGTAAATCAATGCAGAGGCTACTTGCCCAGAATGATGTGTATTTTGTTGACATACTTTTCACATCCATAACTTAACATTTAATTTGATTGCAGAGAGTAGAACAGGAAACACTGACAGTGAGTAGAGGAAGCAGGTGCAGGGAATGCTTTCATATGTTATAGAAATGTACATTAGCTAGTTAAATTAGCTTAGTATCTAAGTATGATATTATTTGGTCCTAGAAATAAAGTAAGCAAAATAAGATCATCAATATGGTACAGTAGTAAAGGCAATAATATAGCAAAAAGAGATAAGCATGAATACAAATAAAATAAAAATAACCAAACTTCAAAAAAAATACTGACAAAAGCAAGATATGGCCCAGAGTAAAAATAAAAGTATAGATTTTGATTTTGAGATCCCATTTATGCTCAGAATGTTCAAAATAAGAAAAATAATTTGTTATTTAAGTGACCTGGCTTTTCTGTTTTGTGTGTTACTAATGATAATAATGTGTAGTGATTCAATGTAAAAAAAAAAAAAAAATAGCAGTGAGCGCAATGTAACCGTTATCCGATGACTTGATGAATCAACCAAAAAAATTTGATAGAGTAATCGATTACAAAAAGAATCGATAGTTGCAGCTCTAACACTGACCATGGCAGAAGGTCTATGAAAGTAAAAAAACAGCATGACTTGTTAAAAATAAAAACATAGTTAACTAGGGTTGCGTACAGCACTAAACAGACCTAAACCTGGAGAATTGTGCTCTCATCTGGTTAAAGCCTGCTCTCTAGAAAAACAAACTTATTATCCGACATTTTAGTTGACATTTAATTGCAGCAGAGTCAGTCTTAAAAGACATGGCTGCAGTGGAGACTTTGCCCAGCTTCAGCTTCACCATAATCAAATAAAAGTCAAATATATAAATACAAATGTATGTATTTGTCAATATTTTTAATGAGCTGGTCAGATATGTGCCCTGGCTACCTGCTATGAAGACAAATAGCAGCTTTACATGCGGTGTGTGGGCGTATCCAGCAGGCAGCTGTGTCTGACTAAAGCAGTGAGTCTGACAAACATCTAGGACTGTGACTTGCATCTTTTTCTGACTGATAAGGGCTCTGTTAAATACTGCAGATCATGCTGTTGTTGCTTTTATTTTGTTTGTACCCGGAAGACTTATGTGAAATAAAGTTACTGAGAATACTAACTCTATTTTAACAGCAGAAGGAAATAAGAAAAAAAACTGACCACTGACCATCACATGCTCAGACTCAAACAGCTCCCACGTTTTACTCTCCAATTTGAGACAGCATCAACAACATGCCTATCTCAAATTAGGACTTGAGCCCATGAGACTCTTAAAGGTAAATGTCTAATAGGGCTAAATAAGTTACTGCTGCTCTTTATACAAGGAGATAGGGATATTAAAGAGCTAATTAAATTGGTTTCGCATGAGAGCAGAAGTGTCTCAGCTGTGGGAGCAGCTTCAAATAACACACCGCCACTCAGATCTCTGTTTTGTGATAAAAACATGAGTGCATGATGTTTATTCTGGTTTTAGAGAGACACTCGACATGCAATAGGTATGAAAAAAAAACCTAACAAATCCCAAAAGAGTTGGGCCATTGTGTAACATGTAAGTGAAAACAGAATAAAGATACCTGAAAATCATTTTCAGCCTGTTTTTACCCGATTACAGCACAAATATATTTAATGTTCAGATCTTTTTATTTTAGTTTACACATATTGTGAGTTTATTTCCTGCAACACATTCCAAGAAAAACTGGAGCAGGAGCATGTTTACTTTTGGGTTTTTCCATCTCTTTTTCGAACATCACTTGATTGTGTCTGACATTAACTGATGGCATATTGAAAGTGAAATTCTTTCCCATCGTCTCTCGATGAAGTGATGGAATTGCTAAACAGTGTGTGGTTTCACTTAGTCATTTCTTGCTCACTGAGGTGCCTTATAGTTTCGATAAGAGACAATTTCGTTCTGCATGCAGCTCAGTCTCGAACCTTTACCTGTTGCCTGAGGAAAGAATGCCCCGTCCGGACTGTTTTTGAGCATGACATTGACTATTTTGTCTCTGTGCCGTATTCAGTTGATTATTAGCTGCAAATCTGTTTTCTGTTTTTATTCCATATTTATATATCCCAGCTGTTTTGGAATTTTTTCTGTGAAAGACTTGAATGCCCTCAAACAACATGAATTTTATTAAAACCCCTCTTGTTTGTCCTACCTGCCATGACACAGCTCCCAGCACCACCGTCGACAGCATACTAAAAAACATCAGGCGCTCTGAAATGAGGCAGAAGTGTCGGATGCCCCTGGAGGCCATGACTTGGTCGAGACTCCTGCTGCCAGACCGCTGAGCCCGCCAGGCCTTCTGACACTCGGTCAACTTGGTATGGAAGCCCCATATTGTGATCACCAGAATAATGTGGCAGATGGACCAGAACAGACCAAACAAGCAGAAGCCTGGGATCACCAGATACCAAATCTCCAAGTGGCCAAGCTATGAAAGGCAACAGGAAAGAATCAGAAAACACAAGCTTTAGTTACACGACTGAGCAGCTTAAATATAATCAAAACTATTTCAGAATGTCTAGATATTGATGGAAATGACTTCAGTGTTGAACTCAAGCAACGCCCAAAAGACTCATATCATAAAAACTGAGATTTGTATATATTTCATTCTTTTACATCATCATAAATTAAATATAAAAGTAAGACAATATCATTTATGTCAAAACATTAAATAATACCATCAGTTTATACTGAATGCTAACTTACCACAAGATATTTTTTAAACTTTTCTATCAATGAGGTGAAATTGTTGTATTCCTTCAAAATTACTTAAAGAGTCACTAACAACAAATCCATTTTTTCCACATAAAAATAGCATAATTTGGAATTCAGCTGCATTGTTGACCATTCATAATTCAAATCTCTACATTTAAAATTCAACATATCAGGTTCAGGAAACTTAGAGTGACTGCCTGCTATAGGTTGAAGCCCAGCTTCTGTGCAGAGTTACAATTGGGCTGTTTCTCGAGGTAGACGACTTTTTCCTGAATTTGACATTTACAATATTTGGAAAATTGTGAAACTTGTCAGTTCCACTGTTTATTCAAAAAGATGTCAATGACTTGTTAGACAACCCTCAGTCTCCCTTTTGATCAAAACCATAACTGGGGATACTTGACTTTCTCTTCTTTCTCGTACCATCTAATAGGGGTGTTAAACATTATTAATAAACCAACATATAGTAATATTTTGTGGGGAAAGACAAACATTTTTTGTGCAACATTGTGATACTTGCTTGTTCAATAACTTATACAAATTTGAGGAAACATATTTGTATTTTTGTGCAGCCTCCAGCCATGAAGCCATTTTCATCTCCCTCTCTCTGTTGAATTAGTTGCCATTATTCTCTCCCGAGGAAAGGCCATAATGTTTATGAATGTTGCAGAGACCATGCTTTACATAAATAACTTAATTTTATGCACACACTATTTTTGGTTTTTATATGCTATTAAAACATTAAACTATCTATACTTTGATGAAAAAATAATGTTGTGTTGTAGTGTTTGCAGTATTGCAATACCCTGTGACAAACTATGCCAGTTATGTATTGTGAATCCCCAGATTATTGCCAATACACAGCCCTACATATGTATAATTTCAATAATTGACAGTTTATCAGTTTAAAGATAGGGTAATTTGAGAGGATAGACACTTTGAAAACCTCAAAATATGTGACTTTTGCCTAGGTTTCTGTTCAGTTTATACAGTGTTTAAACCTTTGTTTAAACAAAACCTACCCTAGCAGCTTAGGGCTTCGGTGTTTATTACAGAAGTATGAAACACTATTGTTTGGTTTTCACTGTGGTGCTGGTATTAACAGTTTTTGCTCTGGTACTGTCACAAATATTTATCATGTTCAAACAAAAATATCTTTTAGGTATGTCATGCATATCACCATATAACTAAGAAACATCAAGATATGATTTTTGGTCCATTTCTCCCAGCTTTCATGTAAAAGTCATTTTTTCCACAATAGCATTAGCCTTTGTTATCAAGTAACCATATATATGTTTTAGAAAATATCATTTCAAAAAATATCATTTTATGTTAAAATTACATTTCACTAGTATTACATTGGTTGTACCACCTGATATGGAAATTGTGCCAGCCTACCTATGAACTGAAAATATGAATTTGTATCAGTATTTGAGAGAGATCTACAAACCTTTTCATTTGGCCTTAAGGGTCAGTTGGGGTCCTCTAGATGATGCAATATCCTTTTTACTGTTTCCTCTCTTCACTTCAAAATAAAAGCCCAATGTCACAGTTGCACCACCCTGACAATAAATAAAGTGCAAATTGCTAGACAAAGTTTTAGTTTTTAAACTGCCTCAACAGATTAAAAAAGTATTTTTATTTGAAAAAGTATATATTTTTTAAATGTCTCCAAAATGGATATTTTCAAAATTGATTATCATTGACACACTAATTTATTGTTTAATTTGTATGTTTATTTGCATGGATGGTTGCGCCACCTGACATATTGGAGGCTCAAAAATAAATAAAAATTTATGAATGGGCTGAAGATATATTAAATTAAATAGACTTTATACATTGCAGCAATGCATGTAATGATTGGCTTAATTTATTATGTAAGGAAATGTTGTACTCGGACACTAAAATATACAAGTCATGTCAATGACCCATTAAAATGAAAATAAAGTTCAATGTACCTTCAATGCAGCCAGCACAAAGAAAGCCAGCTCAAGCAGGCAAAGAGGCAGCAGGGACAACCTCCTCCACACCTTCCCCATGGACAGCACTGGTATCCAACGCTCGCTGGACCCTAACCCGCTGAAGTACACATCCAAAACAGGCTCACACAGCAGCCTACCCAGGTAGCATCCTAACGCATATGGGTTTGCTGTGATTTGAAGAGCCTGGAAAAACACAAGGGCCGTAATCAAGGCAAAACTGACCAAGTTAGGCAAAGCGAAAAGGGACTTCATTCTCAGGTCCACAATGAGAGCCCCCAGTGCTACCACCAAGCCTATTATGGCAACTGATTTCTGAATGGGCATGGTAGTGCTAGCAATGCCAAACCCCAGGAGCTCCAAAAACTCTGAAGATGTTAGCAAGGTGGGTTTGTAGCGAATGGAGCTGCATATGCGCTCAGTGAAGGCCCACATAGTCTTCATAATGACACTAGCTAAGAGAAGATAGTTAGCAACCAGTTCTTTGACATTTGAGTCTAAAGCGCGGCTGTTAAGGAAGCACAGAAGGCCGACCAAGAAGCCAGACCACAAATGGAACAAACTGAGGCTGGCTTTCTCCATAGCAAAGTAGTAGTGGAGTATGCTGGCTATCCCCAGGACGAAGAGGCCCAGGATGAAGATAACAAGGATCATGGGCTCGTCTGTGACCTCCCAGCGGACGTACATGCCCACGCATACTGCCACCAGGAGGTTGACACTGGACAGGTAGCCGAGGCAGCGCACTGAAGTGAACATGTCCACCTCCTTGGGTCCCTCGACCATCAGCTCTTCCTCTTCCTCCTGAGCCATTGTAGATTTAGAAACTGTTTATCCAAATGAAGTCAAAGTCTCTGTTGGTTATTTTTACTGTTTCCTCTTGAACATGGAGTTTGGTTTCGGAGGACTTTGCCTCTTTGTGTTGTAGTCCAAAATCAACCCCTAAGAGACAAAGAAAAAGAGTTCAGTCCTATGGGCTTAATATTTTCTATTAAATATGCAGGCAGATAGTCCAGGCTTAATAAGATGTCTGTTTTATATTAGGGCAAACAGGCTGGGTGTTGCTGGAATTCAGAAAAAATTAAGACATACTGTGGTATAACTCAGGCTTTTTGAGAAATCAGTCAAATCCAAGGGGAAATGGGTTAGTCTTACTGGGAAGTTAATGAAAAATAAGGGCAAATAGATTATGCTTAGAGGGAATTCAGGGTGAAATCCAACCAGAAAACAAAGGCTTGTGGACATATAGTGAAAAATAAGGGCAAATAGGCTTGGCTTGATGGTAATGAACGCAAAAAGAAGGCAAACAGTCCAGGTATTATGACAGTCAAAATAAGAGCTAACAGGCTAAGCTTAACTGGAGGACAAGACATTATAAAAGCAAATAGGATGGGCTTAGTGGGAGTTTAGTTGAGATTGAGGGCAATTAGAATAATCTTGAAGGAAATTTAGTTGAGAATAAGAGCAATTACAAAAGTCTTAATGGGAATTTCGTAAATAATAATGGTAAATGGACTAGGCTTTAAGGAAATTGGGTTAATAGTAAGGGTGCAAAGCTTCAAAATATTTAGCATTCAGTCAAAAAATCAGGACAAATAGGCTTAGCATTGTGATAACAGTTGAAACTCAGGGAAAATAGGGTAGACTCAAAGTAATACAGACGGAAATCAGGGCAAACTGGTCAGTCTTACTGGGAATTTTCTGAAGTCAAGGGCTAAGTTTAGTCTAAATTCATTTAAAAAGGCATAAAAAGCAACTGTTCAGTATGTTATTGATGAATAAACCTTAGAACTCTTTAATTCGGAGGAAGGTTTCCTTACAAGCTGAAGTGATTTCGTTCACAGAAGATCTCATTCACAGAATAACATCGTTGTAGTATTAGCACACAGTTGATAGTCTATGTAGACGTATGTAATATTTCCGAAAGGGCTGGTATGTGTCGGCAGACCTACTTCATTTTGTGACGATGTGGCACCAACTGTACACGGAAAGTTTGCTAACTCTCATAGCGCCTCTGCTCACTTTTCGATATCTATTGTTCTCATTTTAAAGCACCACCTTCAGCCGAAGAACAACAGGCAAAACCTCTTGCACAGGTAGTCCCATAAGTACTTGGTAAAACAGAAGAATATGACGTATTTATCATAAACTTTTACTTACATGTTATTTATTTGGATGACAGCAGCTACGCTTCCGGATTCCTCAGTACGGTACCGTGCGAGGGTCAAAAATGGGAGCTTCGCCTTTTAGACAGAGGATGGATTTCAGATTATGTGACGTTCACGGACACATGAAGCTCCACACATATAGCAGACAATTCTCGAAAAAGTAATATATAAAACAAAAATATTTAGACGTTACGAAGTCTGTTTTGGTGACGTCAGGTTATAAATTAGTTGTCCTAGATTTTTATATTTCTGTTGGTTGAATGTGACTGTAAATAATTTCTAAAGCAATAAATTACATAGTCTATTTAAGTGATTCTCTGAGCCCTCGATAACATTGGTGTGACATCGAAAAGATGGACAGGGAGAGTATCAGACAAGGCGCTGAGTAAAAAAAAGACAAATAGACATAAAAATCTGCTGCTTTTTGTTATAATGTGAAGTAATACTGTCAAATTTGCCAACTTTTCAAGTTTTTCATCCAAACAAATATAAAAAACAGCATCTTATCCATAAGAATCCTGCCTCATGTTTAATTTTTTTGGTAAAGAAGTGATTAAAACAAGTTTGCATGGGCCCTTTTTTGACTGTTGAATCTAATGTCTAAGAGTCAAAAAACACTTCTGTGTACTTATGGATAAACTACATTTTACTATTTTTGATATATTTTTGCAATTGACTACTCTGTTTACAAAATGTTAAATTCTATTCGGAATCAAATTTTGACAAATGCTTCATTTAATTGTTACTTGAACTTTTAAAAAAATTCTTTAATGTCTGCAATTTATTTGATACTTGTACTCTTTCTTATTTCACTTATTCAAAAACATTTATCTGTGTATATACTAGGGCTGGGTTAAAAAAAGTCAATTTAATCGATTTTAATCAATTTCCCTTGAAATGGTTCATAATCGATCCATAAAATCCAAAGATTGATCTTTTAACGTGGGTAGTTTTTTCTTCACTGGACTGTCCGAGAAGCAGCCTGTGGTATCAACTCTGCTAGTCTCGTGTTTCGCGCTGCTTTCCACTGAACCAGATCTGATGAGATGTAAATGCAAGCAGTCAAAAAACATGGCAGAAGCCATGTAGCACTATAAGGGCACCACTGGAGAGTTTAAAAGATGACGTTTGGACATATTTCAGATTTAACAAGCATGAAAGAAAAGACAAGTTGGACAAAAAACAAGTAACTTGCAGAATATGCATTAATGCATATCATTAATATGTGATTAATGTAACTGCTTTGGGTTCAGTTCTTAATGTAAAAACAGTTTTAATAATGTACGAGGTCAAAAAGTCATTTACAGCATTATTTTTACTGAGATAACCCAGACTGAACAAATCTCGAAACGTGAATCGAATCGATTTGAGACCTCTTAAAATTGAATCGAATCGATCCAGAAAATCTAAATCTATACCCAGCCCTAGTATATACGTTTTCACAATTTTTCTGTAAATATATGTGACATATCAATTGTCAATTATCTAAGAGCTTAATACAGATTTTAGGGGAACACACTTTTCTGGAGAGGTTATTAATAACATAAACTATGTTGCAATTAGCTCTAAAGGCAGAAATGAGTTAACATTTTAGCAGGTCTGGTTCCCATGTGTCTTGATGTTTGCAGGCTTAAATATTTTTTTTTCTGATAAATGCACAAATAATGCCTGCCAAAAAAACAGACACCCACCTTCATAGCATCTGTATTTGCCCTTCTTGTGAATTTAAAACCATAATACAAAAGAAGGCAGTGATTATGCTGGTGTACAAGGCCTACAAAGTTGGTCAGGGGCATTAAGCATTATTTTTTTGATTGTTTCTAAAACAAAGCCAAAAACAGGTTGACACACGAGTCACAGCAATGAGCACAGCCCAGGTGAAAGTGATGACCACAGTGGGCAGTGGCCTAATGAGACAGCTTCACACCTGAAGATAGTCCAACATTTTTGACGAATTGTTTAAGCTTGCTGCTGTGCTTTTTCTGCTGAGGCCATGCCAGATAATGTAATGAAATACAACATCTGGAATCAATATTTAGGTAAGCAATCACATTGTGGTGCTAATTTCTGGGTTACATGGGGCTGTTGTCTGCATAAAGGGCTTCTTATCAATGACGAAAATAGAGGATGCATACAATGTGCTTTTAAACATAGTCATGAATATCTGGATGAAGCTGAATGGCTTTAAATATTTTTTGAAAATGTCCTAAATAGTAGATTTCCAAATGGTGACTGTTGAATATTTATTCAGCCCACTGAAACCTTTTTTCTCGCTCCAATCATCCAACTCCCACCACAACAGTCTGTATCAGTGGCTTTGTAGACCAAGATAAACCCATTGGCCTTTGGGATAAGATGACTATTTACTGCATTACTGAGGAGAAGCCTGTTAAAAGGTTTATTTAGGATTTTCCACTGATGCAATGTGATAAATGTAACGATCGGGGAGCATCAAAAAGCAGGCTTACTCAATACCCCGAGGATATACCAAAGAAGCCTTGTGCATGCATGTGTGTGTATTTTTTATGCCTGTATTTCTTTCGAAGTGTGTGTGCTGCTTTGATCAGATGTTGACATAAAGCACAACTGGGACCACACAGAGCGGTAGCCCCCTCCCTTACTTATGCATACAGCCTTCTTTTTACTGCTGAGAGTAAGATATAAACATGGCTTTGTATAATGATGATTTGTTCTAAGTAACAATCTTTAATTTTTAACTGACATGAAACATGAAATTTTCATAGAGTATACTTACTGAAGAACGACTACAATGCTCTTTTTAAAGTCTCCAAGAGATTGTTGCAGAAGTGCTGAGGGGTGGGGGTTGGATGCAATTAAATCACATTTATTAATCACATGCAGTAGAGGTACAGTTGCAGGAAAAAGTATGTGAACCTTGTTGGGATTACTTGGATTTCTGCTTAAATTGGTCATAAAATATGTTCTGATCTTCATCTAAGTCACATCATTAGACAAACACAGTCTGCTTAAACTAGTACCACTCAAATTAATGTAAGTTTTCATGTTTTTATTTGACACAATATGTAAACAGTCACAGTGCAGGGTGGAAAAAGTATGTGAACCTTTGATTTATTAACTGGTTGACCCTCTTTTGGCAGCAATAACCTCAACCAAATGTTTCCTGTACAAAAGCCAGGAGGAATTTTGGACCATTCCTCTGTAAGAAACTGTTTCAGTTCAGCAATATTCCTGGGATGTCTGGTGTGAATCGCTCTTTTGAGGTCATGCCACAGCATCTCAATCGCTTTGGGGTCAGGACTCTGACTGGGCCACTCCAGAGGCCGTATTTTCTTCTGTTGACGCCATTCCCTTGTTGATTTACTTTTATGCTTTGGGTCGTTGTCCTGTTGCATCACCCATCCTCTGTTGTGCTTCAATTGGCGGACAGATGGTCTGAAGTTTTTCTGCAAAATGTTTGATAAACTTGGGAATTCATTTTTTCATCAATGACAGCAATCCTTCCAGGCTTTTAGGCAGCAAAGCAGCCCCAAACCATAATGCACCCTCCACCATATTCAAACTTCAAATGTGCAGCAATATTTTTTTTGGACAGCAATGGCTTCCTTGGTGGTGTCCTCCCATGAACTCCATTCTTGTGTGATGTTTTACGTATTGTAGATGTGTCAACAATTATATTAGCATGTGCCAGGGATTTCTGTAAGTCTTCAGCTGACACTCTAGGATCCTTCTTTACCTCACTGAGCATTCTGTGCTGTGCTCTCACAGTCATCTTTACAGGACGACCACACCTTGGCAGAGTAGCAACAGTGTTGAACTTTCTCCATTTGTAGACAGTCTGTCTTACCATGGACACATGGACATCAGGGCTTTTAGAGATACTTTTGTAACCCTTTCCAGCTTCATGCAAGTCAACTATTCTTGATCATAGATCATCTGAGAGCTCTTCTGTGTGAGGCATGGCTCACATCAGGGATCTGCCTCTTGAGAACAGCAAACCCACAACTGGTGTGTGTTTTTTATAGGGCAGGGCAGTTTTAACCAACACATCCTATCTAATCACACTGATTGGAACCCAGGTTGGCTGATTCCTGGCTCCAATTAGCTCTTGGAGAAGTAATTAGCCAAGGGGTTCACATACTTTTTCCACCCTGCACTGTGACTGTTTACATATTGTGTCAAATAAAAACATGAAAACTTTAATTTTTTTGCGCTGTATTAATTTAAGCAGACTGTGTTTGTCTAATGATGTGACTTAGATGAAGACCGGAACACATTTTATGACCAATTTAAGCAGAAATCCAAGTAATCCCAAAGGGCTCACATACTTTTTCCTGCAACTGTATCTCGTTTCTCAATTTAAGGGATGGCTTGAAGTTCACTTGTAGACACATATCAAGAGTTGAATGTATTTATCTCTTCTAACTCTATACCCAGGGCCAATTGTCCTCTTTTGGCTGCACAGATGCTTAAAAGTTGTTTTTCCATTGATAATCAAGCTCTGTGTAATTACTATTATCACGCTTAGCAAATTAAGGTCAAAGAGCCACATTCAAACTCACAACAGAGTTTTGACAATATGACTCTCCCTGCATAAAAGCATCTATTCTCTTTGAGTATGCTGTTAATTTGCAGGCCAGGCATCTAATTAAGCAGTTAATTTTTTTTTAGTAGATGGTTCCAAAACATAATTACAGTACTTTTGGCAAACAGATGCACTTTTCATGAACAAGTACAGAATTTATCCAGGAATTTTACATAAAAGTGAAATTGCTCAAAAATTAAAAAAAGAAACATGTACTGAAAGAAATGTTTGTGAATATCTTCTACATATATATCAAAATTATAGATATATATACGCACATGCACTACATAGATATTGTTAAAATTAAGTAACATCAATACATAATAGTTATACCCCTCGAACATTTTGCATTGTTTGAATGGGAAATCATGTTTTTTTTTAAATTCCAGGGTCAAAAACTAGTCTATAAAGGGTTATATTGCTGACTATACATATTTGTTTTCTAAACATTTCAGAAATTGGGGGAAATGCCTTATACAGTGGACAATAGTGTATAAAATGAATGATATTTTGATACATCTGGTTTTAGGGCTATGTTTGCCAAGTGAGTCATATTTTTAAGTTGAGATGGCACCAAAAATAAAATTCACTAAATTGATTATTTTTCTGTTATCATCCATCCATTCCAGATATAGACAGTGTTGGGACAGACAGAAAATCCCTCCCAACATTCTGTATATGATAAACACATTTATTGGGTTTGTTTTGTAATTGTAAATGTCTGCAGGAATTACTCAAACTGGCATATGAAAGGTTAAACTTCTTTGAATAAATCATTTTTATCTGACCTATGAGCAGGACTTTAGTTGATATATCTGATAAAGTAAAAGTGGAAAACTATTTTATTATGCAATGATTTTCATTCTCTGACTTTTTTATGTGTTCCCTTTTGAATTTTTATATGCTGTTTGTCGCTTTTTTTAATGGGACCAGAGGGTGAAAAGATAACTTAGGGAGGCAGCTGAATTCTTTTAGGACATCACCATTAAAACACTCAAAAAATGCTATTCAACTGGAAAGACAGCAAACGGAATGGGAGACGAAGGGAAAAGTGGAAAATGACAAGGGACTGAGGACTGTGGCATGATGTTTGTAACAAGTGAATATTTGTCCATCAGTATGAGACACAGCATCCATCTTTATATGAAGTCAACGCTTTATTGTAAAAGTCTGTATGCCATTTAGTGCGGTAAAACAGAATTGTGCTGGTTGATTCAATTCACTCTGGATCTCTTTATCAGCAGTACCGCACTTCTGTTCCATGTTTGCATGGTTGCATGAAACTAAAGTCCCTTTGGTCCAAAAACTTATTGCATATGTTAACACACACAACTGCCCCAGGCATAAGAAGCTGCAGCTTAATCCCAAAAATGTAAAGGATGCTCATCTTCTGAGATATAGAGAAGAAAAAAATCAAACAAACAATGAGCAACTTTCTCCATATAGATGAAGCAACTACTTTCAAAAAGGGTTTCACTTGATGATTAATGCAGGGTCTTAAAGCTCATGTTAATTAGCTCTAACACAATTTATTTCAGGATAAAGAACAAGATACAGTGAGGAAGAAATTACATTTATTTAATTAAAGAATTAACATTGCATTCATGCATAATTAAACAATCCCAAATGTGGTGTGTGAGCCTGCTGTTACTCGCTATCATTAAGAAAAATAGTGCTCGACCTGATCAGACTTTATGATTTATCATGATTTCCACAAGGTTAAAGTGCTGGAAGAAGTGCTGCAGGGACATAGAGACAGAGAGGTAAATTTAAAATGGGCAGGGCTACAGGAGGAAGAAGAGAGAGATAGGAGACTAAAGGAGACAGGTTGGTCTGAATTATGCAGAAGCTACCTTCATTCTAATGTCAGACACACATCCACCCCAGCTGCATGTGCCTGGCTGCACAGAAAAACTGGACAATTTAAATACAAAAACGGAAATCACAATAATTCTGCACTGATAGTTTATGGTAATTCTTAACAATGTAATACTTGTTTCTAAATTGTGATACAGGAATCAATGCTAGGAGTTTTCAGCTATAGTAGTGCAGGAAAAGTTATAGAGGTCATAACTTGCTTTAAGTCAGGTTCATGCTTTCATTTTTGATGACTGTGAGGATATGTTCTCAATCACCAATGCTCAAAAATCATCTTGTCTTCATGTTTAGGGTAGCCTGATTGAGGTGTATTCTCTCTTTCCTCGATACTGTTAGGGCTCTCCCGCCTAATGTTGGTCTAGTCGACTCTGATTGGTTCATGGCTTTGTTCTGTGGTACTTGGACATTTTATCTTTGTTCCATGCCACGTTTTCAACAACTTTACATTCATTCTAACTTCTGTGTCAATCAGTGGGCTAGCCACCTTGAGCCCATGGACCTAAACTGATGATTAAACCATGGTATGACATGACACTGGTAGGTCTATGGGCCAGGGGAATGAAACATTTCAAGGAGCTGTTTGCACCATAAGGGGAAAAGTATAGTTCAAATGCTGCAGACTTTTTCTTTGGCTCATATAAATGCTTTAGGTGGTGTTAACATGACAAGCTTTTCGGCCAAAAATGGCGAGTTGTTATTACGTTTATGCCTTCTGGGATCCACATTCAAGATTTCGTGCTGCTTAACAGAAGGTTTTTTCTTGCCGCCATGATGGAGGGATTCATGATTGGCTATATGGATTCATGTTGGGTATTGGATGTATGTATTTGTATATATATATGTTTGTGTGTATCTTTATATGTATCTATGCATATACTGTATGTGTATCTACAAAATGAAGAGTTTTTGCTCTATTGTAAAGTGTCCTGAGATAACACTTGTTATGAATTGGCGCTATACAAATAAAGATTGATTGATTATACAAGACCAGTGCCCAAAGTGCCTGAATCAAAACCTACCGGTGTTCAACTTCATGTAGACGGGATTGACGTCACTGCGCTGTCTACTGAGCAACACATGCTGCTTATCATGCTCGGTTTGTTATTCAGACAAAACTATCCAGACAGGACTTGAAAATCCAGACTGGAAAGTGTATATGTGTTGTAATACCACTGTTTTTCTTGTTTCCAAAAAGAGATGTTCATATGCACAGTTTCTGAAAACAACCCAGTTTACACAAAAATGCCAAAATCCCTGTTGAATTACCAGCCATGTGCAACTTTTTTGCTTTGTTTTAGCAATTTCTATTGAAAAACTGTTTCATTTTCAAACCTAGTCCAACTAAGTCTGACTAGTGTTACAATTTAACTTCAACTTCTGTTATTTCAGTGCATTCTTGAGTACTCTTGTTGGTTGTAACATACAACATATTGTTACCCTCACAACCACAAAAGCAAGTGACCATGGGTCACCAGTCAACATGGTCACTTGGGAAACAGAATCACCAGGTCTCGTACCAAACAACGTTGGCAACATTGGCAACGTTTATTTTGTTTTTCAAGCAGCATCATTGTGAGGAAGCAGATAAAAGTCTAAGTGATAATATATTAGTCCAGATAGCAACGGCTAAAATAGCAACAGTTTAGCAATGTATGCTGCAACACATGTAAACAGTCGTGATAATGTTGCCTCATGTGACATCACCTTAACGAGAGCTAGGTGCAAAGTGTGATGTTTAGGTCCATTTTCAGCCACCATTAATGGCTTTTCCATGGGAACAGAATGTCAAAACTCAGAAAGAGCGGTGTTTTCAAAAACTCATGACTAAGTGTAGAACGACTGTTCGTAGCAGGGTTCTTGTATTGACTGGGTTGCCATGCCACATACTTTCATTTCGCCCTCTGTGTATGTCTTAAATGTTCTCTGATTTTAATTCTCTTGTGCTTTGCTGTCTTTATGTTCCTGCCTGTCAAAGCACTTTGTAAACCTCTGTTTTTAAAAGTGCTCTACAAATAAAGTTTATTATATATTATCATCATTATAGACTTATCCCAACATCTACTGGCTCAACTCTGATTAATTTTTACTACTGAATCCTGTATCCTAAATGGGCTTTTGCATTGGATGTGAGTCAGTTTTTAGGACTTATTCAGCAATATACAAAGCCCAAAACCAGTGAAGTTGACACACTGTGTAAATCGTTAATAAAAACAGAATACAGTGATTTGCAAATCCTTTTCAACTTATATTCAATTGAATAAACTGCAAAAACAAGATATTTAATGCTGGAACTGAGAAATTGTATTTTCTTTTGCAAATAATCATCAACTTAGAATTTAATGGCAGCAACACATTGCAAAAAAGTTGGCACAGGGGCATTTTTACCACTGTGTTACATCGCCTTTCCTTTTAACAACACTCAGTAAACGTTTGGGAACTGAGGAGACCAATTTCTGAAGCTTTTCAGGTGGAATTCCTTCCCATTCTCGCTTGATGTACAGCTTAAGTTGTTCAACAGTTTGGGGTCCCTGTTGTTGTATTTTACGCTTCATAATGCACCACACATTTTCAATGGGGGACAGGTCTGAACTACAGGCAGGCCAGTCTAGTACCCGCACTCTTTTACTATGAAGCCACGCTGTTGTAACACGTGCAGAATGTGGCTTGGCATTGTCTTGCTGAAATAAGCAGGGGCGTCCATGAAAAAGACGTTGCTTGGATGGCTCCAAAACCTGTATTTACCTTTCAGCATTAATAGTGCCTTCACAGATGTGTAAGTTACCCATGCTTTGGCTACTAATACACCCCCATACCATCACAGATGCTGGCTTTTGAACTTTGTGCCTATAACAGCCCGGATGGTTCTTTCCCGCTTTGGTCCGGAGGACACGACAATCACAGTTTCCAAAAACATCAGGGTCCATCACTTTGCATCAGTCCATCTTAGATGAGCTCGGGCCCAGCGAAGCCGGCGGCGTTTCTGGGTGTTGTTGATAAATGGCTTTGGCTTTGCATAGTAGAGTTTTAACTTGCACTTACAGATGTAGCGATGAACTGTAGTTACTGACAGTGGTTTCCTGAAGTGTTCCTGAGCCCATGTGGTGATATCCTTTACACAGTGATGCCGGTTTTTGATGCAGTACCGCCTGAGGGATCGAAGGTCACAGGCAGTCAATGTTGGTTTTCAGCCTTGCCGCTAACGTGCAGTAATTTCTCCAGATTCTCTGAACCTTTTGATGATATTACGGACCGTAGATGATGAAAATCCTAAATTCCTTGCTAAAGCTCATTGAGGAATGTTGTTCTTAAACTGTTGGACAATTTGCTCACGCATTTGTTCACAAAGTGGTGACCCTCGCCCCATCCTTGTTTGTGAATGACTGAGCATTTCAGGGAAGCTGCTTTTATACCCAATCATGGCACCCACCTGTTCCCAGTTAGCCTGTTCACCTGTGGGATGTTCCAAATAAGTGTTTGATGAGCATTCCTCAACTTTCTCAGTCTTTTTTGCCACTTGTGCCAGCTTTTTTGAAACATGCTGCAGTCATCAAATTCCAAATGAGCTAATATTTGCAAAAAATAACAGTTTACCAGTTCGAATGTCAAGTATCTTGTCTTTGCTGTGTATTCAATTTAATATAGGTTGAAAGGGATTTGCAAATTGTATTCTGTTTTTATGTACGATTTACACAACGTGCCAACTTCACTGGTTTTGGGTTGTATTTTAACCAGCTGTTTATATTCTCTCTTCAAAAGCCTGGATTGCATTTAAAAGTGGCTTTTTAACACAGACTTAAATTAAGCATTAAAAAAATGATTAAAAAAAAAAGTTTTTTGAACAAAAAAGTCGATTTAAAAATTGTCAAATAAAATATCCTGATACTTATGTGAATCGATTTTTTCTCCCACCCCTACTAGATTGTCTATCAGGCTTTATAAACTTCAGTGGGCAAGTCTGCATTGTAGACATTTGATTGCATATCACATTTTTGGATCCATCATCACAACAGAGCAGACTTTGGTTTAGAAGAATTCAGATTGAAGTGAAGCTGATTACACCTAAAAGAGACATCTTTAAATATAGGTCATACGGTGTAAGGTGCACCAGTTCGTTGGCTTTGCATCATTTGCCAGTCGGGTGATAACAGTTCGTCCTCCTCCATAAGCCGTCACAATGCAAGACGCGAGCTGGGGGCCCCCTCGGCCGCCAGGAGAGGTCTGTTCAATCAGAGTTTCATCTTCAAAGAAATCAATGTGATGGAGCGCTGCACCCAAAGTGGATGTTAGGAGAGACAGTCAGCATCAGAAGCCTAAATCAAAAGCCGCCGTGCTTAGTATATCCATCAGGGCTAGAATGAATTTCGGAAAGGAAGGCGTGTGACTAGAGTTAGAAAGAATAGAATGAGAAGAGGGGTTGATGAGGGAGAAGCAGACAGAATAGAGGATAATCAGATAAGGTTAGAAGACTTGTTGACTTCTGAAGAAGCAAATGTCCTTTTTCCATGCACGAATTCAAAGATATATTTAATGTGGATGTCAAAGATGCTCTATGAGAAACATGGACAGAATAGGAACATGATGACAAAAGGAAAAGCAGACAAAATCTGATAGTATAAAAGTGATTTTTATTCCTTCTGTCATTTTTTGCCAAGAGCAGTATTCATAAGTGGCTGTGACTATTTCCTGGGACATGAGGCGCACTTGGTATCACAAAAGTAGGATGTAAAAATAAATCCCCTTTTGCTGATAAATGCCGAAAGGAAGTGAAATCCAGCACTCACAGTCACTGTCTCCTTTAAGGTAAACTGTCTTCATGTCACAAGGACAATGTTTCATCTGCCAAGACGGAGTGCGATTTGAAGGGGATCAATTCAAAAAGCTATTATGTTGCTTTATCCCCCTGTCAACAATACAGAAAGGAGTGGATCATGTCAGTTACATCACATGGGAAAATGGTTTGAGCCAGCCGGGCCTTCCCTACCAGACCAACACAATTACAATCATTACCTTCTTATAGTTCAATACTTTCATCTGTTATGGAGCAGTAACATCAGTTTGTTATGTTAGGTCTCTTTAATACCTATGACCTAACATGTTTGGTCCAGACCAAATGAACCCTGGTTTGCTTTTTTGTAGATTCAAAGTTTGATTTGAGATGGTGTAAAAACTCCCATGAATTCTGGTGCAGGCCAAAGGACCAAATTCTGCTCAGACAAAAGACAGGGGTCTTGGTTTGCTTGCAAGTGGACCAGAAGTTGGTTTGTAACTAAACAAGAACCAAATGAGGCAAGTGAAATAAGAAGCAGAGTGTTAGTGGCTTGACTTTGACTTGACTGAATTTAGTAAGCAAGCTAATATGAGGTTCACTGACAACATGCTGCAGTGGGTAGATAACTAGCACCATAACCCTCAGGTAGTCTTAACAGTGAAAAATCAGATTTTGAATTTGACATTTGCTGTATTCTTTGACACAGCAGAGGCCCGAAGCAGGTGTCACTGCATGTCAGGTTTCTACCTGATTGGTTCATGGATAAAACTAATAGTTCTGAACATTGCCGTTGTAGCAGAGGGAGTTAAAGGTGTAGTCAGCGATGTGGGAGAAAACGAGTGGAGAGGTTGTTTATAAACAAATTTAGACCTGCCTCCTCCTTCATACCTCACCCCTGGCTCCACCCCTGAAAGCTGATGGACATGCATCGTCATGGAAACGGCCGTAGAAACTGCGTAGCTGACCAACGTAGCTAAAGTAACCCTGATTCGTCAGACAACTCGACTGACATTATTGATAACATCACAACAACAGTACATTCTGGCAGATTAGACAATAAGATGAATGCCCGACGGCTGTTACTGTTATGTGAAGCACCACAAAGCTAATGTTGCTTACCTATCCAGCAGACAGACGGCGACATTAGCGTCCAGTTTCAGGTCTTTAAATTGGCGGAGTTCCCTCCACCGTCGGAAAGCAACACCAATGTTGACCCAGGTCTTCGCTCTTTCATGGTCATAGCCCTTCTTTTTCACTTTCTGCTCATCTGAACTTTTTCTTTTGGGCTGTTTTTCAGCCATTGCTACTGCACATATTGTATCTCTCTCTTATGCTAACTGCGCACGCTACGCAACCTGACTCCTCCTCCCCCCTCTGCCTGATCTGCGCATGAGTATGATCGCTCCCTGGATGTGGGGGGGTGTACTCTATTTTGGTAACTCGGCCCGAGTCCCAGTATTTACTTGCTGAAAATCAGAGTCGAGACTGTGTTTTGAAACCCAGACTTTTTTTTCAACATGCTGTCAGTGGGGATATCTTGTGGATGAAGAGGAGAAATATGGTGAATTTGGCAAATCCTGCATTAGATTAGAAGATTAGAAGATCGCTGACTACACCTTTAAACTTAAATGATTGATGCAAGTGCTAACATGAAAGTGGATCAGTGGTAGAGTTGATTGTCTCTCAACCAGTAGTGTAAAATTTAACCCAACTCCTGAAATCACTTAAAGATGCATCCTTGGGCAAGACACTTCACCCCACATAGTACCGACCACTAATACTGATGGAAACTTAATAGTATCCTCTACTATCATTATGTGACTCTGGGAAAAAGAGACAGGGAAAAAGTGTAAAAAGTGCTTTTAGTTGTCAGATGCTTCGACGAGTATGATATAATATACTGTCTTTTTAAGTAATACAATTCTTTTGATTTATTGTGTCAGTTGGTGATATAGTTTTATTTCTTCTACCTTTGTTTTTAGACACATGATGGCTGACAGAAGAGAAGAAAAGGATTTTGGTATTGGATTTGCAGGCAGCTCTCTTTGATAAAGACGTTTCAAAACAAGCTTGAACTGTTTGGGTCGGTTCACAGCCTGAATTTTCTCACCAAGGCTGCACAAAGTTCAGCTGGAAACTTGGAAGCAATTGCTTTTAAAAACTTTTGTGGAAACCTGACTGGATCTATAACAGTGCACATGGAAACTAAACTTCACAACCAGCTTATTGGACTCTTCATGAGGAAATGGAGATGGATAATCCAGCAACTTTGGTAAGTGCAGTGCTTCTTGTACATATTTGCTAGCTTTATGAATGTGTATATTTTTCTCTTACTATTTATTTTTTTAATTTTCATGTCTTATGTTGATGTGAATATTGTGTCTTGCTGTTCTGTCTGGAGAGGAGGTTCATGGGCATTTTTGGTGCTGCAATTAAGCTGCTATGTGTGGGGATATGTTTAATTGTGTTTATGACTTTTAAGGCATTTTACTATCATGGAGGTCATGATTAAATCTGACCATTAGTTGTAAGTCTTCCTAAAATCCTTACCTCATCGTCAGAGGCATGCAATGCCCAGATGTGGTATAGCATCAGTAGTAGCAATATCAGATCTAGGATATTGAGGATATTGTTCTACTTCATTCTATAAACAATGTGAAAGTTGTAGAAACTGAACTTATCCTCTAAGTTTCAATCACAGCGAAATCCTCAATTTCCACAGATGCTTTTTTTTTTTTATAGCATTTGCCACCATGATAGACGGTTTGTTTATTGTTGCCTTGAAAACATGGCTGTGTCTAAAAGGCTGCTAGACAGACAAACACTTACTAGTTCCAGTTCCTACTTTTATGTTTCTGTATCTCATTCATGTTTCGTGCTGGTTATCTGTAATTGGCCACTATTACCAATTTTCCTCCCTGGTGTCTGATCTGTCACCCAGTCTTCCTCCTGTAACTCCATCCCCCAACCCCTATAAACAGACTTTTACAAGTTGAAAGGAGAACTCCTCCCTCCTTCATCCTCTTTTAGCGCTTCTTCTTTCAGGATTGAGGGCTTCCCATGATATTTATTAACTGCAGTGCAAAATTACTTTGCTGTTTTGCAGATGAAGAAAAAAATGATTCATGTTAAACAGTGAAGGTATATTAGTCACCCATACTTAGGTCTGACATTGGCAGTAGTTTAGCTTAGCTGAAAGCTCCTTGGCTGTAAAGTTTTTCATATTGGTCTCTCGATGCAAACCTTAAAACAATTTAGACTAAAGACTCTACTTGTAGTCACTTTGTTTGATGCCAGGAATTGGTGTGGTTAAAAAGCAGAATGTTGACTGACAGGATCTAAACCGCTGTGCACCACATGCTTTCAGACAATACACTTCATGCAATCAAAACAGGCCCAATTGTCTATTTAACTATATACTCATTACTTGATGTATGTAAGGATCACACTAAAATTAATCACTCTATGCTTTGGGTATATCATCAAAGCTAGTAGAGCATGAAATCTAGCTGTCAAAATAACCACAATGGCCTTTCAAGGATTGATAATAATTTTATCATGTTAAGTGATAAAACACCGACGTAACCTCATCATTTTACAGCTATAGTTTAAGTACTGAAGGGTAACACTGAAGGCCCTGGTGTAACATGCATGGGACAGCACTTGGTGAAGCAGGAAAGGTTGGTAATATTCATCTCCATCATAGAAGGACAGGGCCCCTGCATGAATATGGACTTTGAATATAATGACCATTTGAGGGCAATCATACATTGCCAATCTAATTTACTCCTTTGCCTGAGATCACTGAGTGAAGTAGCAATGACTTTTTAATAACCCGACCTGCTCAGTCCCACTGAGCTGTGACGATGAAGAGTCTGATTCATTAATGGTGCCTATGGGGGGGAAATTACGATTCAAACAATGAACGTGTTTGCAAGAAACGCTGTACACCCCCATAAAAAAGGCGAACAAGGCCCTTCACGGAATAGACTTTCAATCTGTGATCAACGATGCTGATGATAATGGTATTGTTCATTAAACACACACGCTTTCACATACGAGGGATTTGACTTTTATCTCCACCGTCTACTTTTAATGTGTTTGTGCTGTAATCGGCCTGGATTAGTCAGCGGTTTGTCAAGTGTGAAAGCAGCCCAGTTGCACTTAGCAGATGGATGTGAGACAAAGATTTGGTCACTTTGTTTACCCTCTGCTCACTCCATTCTGCAGCACTCCCACGCCAGCGCAAAGTGGGCTTGTGGAGAGAAAATATGCCAGAGAACAGGGCAGCGTTCAGGACTCTCGCTGTGCTTTCTCAGGTTTAACAAATCAGCATCTGTTGGCGAGTCTGCGAGCCAAAAACCCACTGACTTCAACCTAGATAAAAAGAGAGAGAAGGAGAGGGGGCTGAGAGCTGGGGCACAGACACGAATCATCTGAAGTAAAGTGAAAAAGGTATTTGTTGAATGAGGCTACAGCACAGTTCCATTTATCTGCCCTTTTATGTGTGTATGGTGAAAAGAGGCACTGCACTTTTGGCTGAGGAGTTTTTCTATTAGCCTTATTCTGGATATGCTTTACTTATAGCTACACTAACATCTCCAAAGAAAGAGGTAGTAGTTGGTTGCTCTATCACACTACTTTAATGGGTTGAATGCCATGACCTCTGTGCTCTCTTTTATGAGTAATCTGGCACACCAGGTGGACTGTTTCACATATCCATTTTAAGTTCGAGCAATCTCTACGCTCTTTCTTTGTTTCATTCCTCTCTGTCCTTTTCATTTCCTTCTCTTGTTAAATTTTATTAGGATGACTACATTTTGTACTTGTGGATATTTGATTTGTCTTTAGTTTGTCTCAGAGTCGTGGCATAGGCAGTATAGGCAAATGCTAGGGGCCACTTGCCATCTATGGGAGCACCTCTAGCAGCCAAAATTAGTGAAAAGTGAAAGCTGAGCATATCAAGATATGACATAGGAAAAGAATGATCTCACCATTGAATATCACATTTTCCACAATTGACTCAATTAAATTAAGTAATTTTGAATTTTTGATAGACATGTTTCCTGATTTAGCCAAAAAACAGCTGAAGTATTTTTTTAAAAAAGCTTTGACTCTTTTCTTGTGAGAATTCTCAGCACAGTACAGTAGCCTGACATACTGGAAAGACTATAGCTCTATTCAAAACTTCACACTATACTAGCAGTACGCACTAATTTTGCCAAAATGTACTAACTAGAATACAGTAAGTTAACATCTACAAAATCAGCGATATACCACAAATACCCAGATATTTTGCTACTTTGGGAAAAATTAGCAGTATGCATACCATGTTTAATGTTACCCCACAATGCAAAGCACCAATGGATGGCCACAGTGTATACAGTGTCAGCCTTAGCATTATTAGCATTAGCATTTGTTCCATTCCATTAATAGAAAGAAACACTTAAGCAGGTTAGATTAACAGAACTTGATGTAGTTTGTGATTTGTGCTGCCAAGGAGTAGGCTACATGAGACCCAGTTGGCTAATCAAATGCCAAAACCATTCAAGAGAATAGCAAAAACATCTTTCCCGTCAAGAGAAGCTTTCTGTGTGGTTCTGTGCTCTTCTTTTCATTCAGAAATTGTCTCTTTTTAAAAGCTACCAATGTTGATAATCTTGCAGAGTTTATACTAAAGTCATACTTTTAGAATGATTGTTCAAATGTGCAAAGATGTCACTGTAAAAGCTTACTGCTAGTCCACAAATTGCTACTGTATATGCTTTGTACAAGGCCATGAGTTACTCTCTCAACTGTAAAAGACTTTGAACACAGACACAAAACATATTTGCAAGTACAAAACATTTTCACAAGCTCAAAATATTTATGAAACCTGCTTGACAATACTCACTGTCTTGGCAGCTAAACTGCATCTAAAGGAATGCCGCTCTGTTGGTACACTTTCTGACTGGAAATGAGTGCATCAGCTTAAAGCCTTGGAAGATGTTTTTATCAGATTACAAACATTGAAGTCCAAGGATGTCAATTCAAGTGGCTAGGGCTGAATTCCTGATTAGACTAGTTTGTTTGGGTCATCTCTGGTTTGTCTCAGTTGCTTTATCTCACACCAACTCTCTTCCTTTCTTTTGAACACTATTGGTTGTGTTTGTATGCTTTGTTCTGTCTTGTTGAGCACCTGTTGTTACATTGTCAAACTTTTGATTGACAAAGAAATAACTCATTCCAAACACAAGTCGAAAAATAAATGCAACCCGGAGCCAATCATTGATTTGAACCAGAATTGACCGTGTTTTTCCTTGATGAAAAGTTTGGCTTTTTACCAGATTTGTGTGACTTAGGAGGATTTTACAACCAGCATCTAGGTGACTGTCATGAAACTGTCTTTTTCTCTTTGATTAAAATGCTGTTAACTATAGGATATGGTGAAATATGCAGAGTGCCTCAAGTTACATGACCACCAAACGCTGCAGTTAGTTGTGTAAGTTAAATTTGGTCACATAAGGTCAACACTCGTCGCCATGGTGTGCCGCCCTCATGCCCCTGTGGTTCCCTTGCAGTTCTACCCACACCACTGTTACGCAAACCCTCACAGGAAACGCTCCCCGGATCATCTGAAGTGTGATATTTGAGTGCAGAGTGACTCATATTCAGAGACTGAAGAGTGAGTAAGTGTGGACACACAGGCAGCATTTGCCTTAGTGTGAAGAGGGACGCTGGTGTTACATATTTTCAGGACTGTTAATGAAGATTACTGTACATGCTGGGCATTAACAAAGCTAATGAAACACGTAATCTGAGAGAATGAATTAAACAGAGGGAAAGTTATTGCTCAAGACAAAGCCACACAATGTTACGATGATTCTGCTGTAAATGTGTCACCCACGACTCGTCGCAGCATTACGGTTCAGGACACCTTCTGTGCACCAGCTAATGACTCATTATTTAGAGTACAGCTCCACAGAAAATACGTGCTGTTTCTCTCTCTATCACGCTCTCTCTTCTTTATTGTGTCACCGATGCTGTTTCTGTGTCACTCCTCCTCTCTCTTACATCTTGCTCTACTTATTCTCTCACATACACACACATTTACACAACGTCAAGGTGAGAGTTCAGCACTTTCATGCATCATTAGAGCAGCAATAATGGCACAGAGATTGGGACAGGAGATTCCTGATTGGCCTGGAAATTACTTAGAAAACGCATTTACCTCAGTTGATCATCACCAGGGGAAATGTCAAATGCTGTAGCTGTGTGTGTGGCACGTAAGCCAGTGGGAGACATCAGAATCAGTGGATTAAATGTGAGCAGGCCCCTGTTAAGTAATTTGTTGTCATAGAATCCCCAGTGATGGATGAGTCATGCATCATGAGGAGTGGTAACATTTGACCAACTGGAAACTGGCTTAGTGCAAATTTTGAAAATAAATGGGGCTGATTTATTCATGAGTCGTGGCAGAAAAAAGACCACATTTACAATACATAAATATAAATTTCCTGTTAAAGATATCTGATTTTACAAATAACTTCATTTATATCCATGGCTATCAAATCTTCTCCTTAACTTCACAATTTTAAACCTTTCAATACCACTTTGATGACACAAAGCATCAAACATTTTTAGCATTGGCCGTTTTTTCCTTGGGCTGTGAACTGATACCCTGACAAGCCAGATGGACAGTTCCATACATCCGCCACAGAAGTATTTCATGAGTCCATCTGGGAAAGAGCCATTTGAAAATGTTTTCAGAAGTGGAACCTTCAAAAACAACAGCAGCTGGTGGTCGGATGATCGTTCTGCCCATCACACTCATCATAGACCAATCCAAGCCACAGTATGACATAGCAGCGAGACCCTGTTGATAGCCATTAGTCTAAACTACCTTTTAGTCCACAGACTATCAGCTTGCATTAAATTAGACAACACAGATTTATCATTTACAACTTCTATGTGACATTAACCTCCTCAAAGACAATCCCCACCAAGTTCTCCCAATAAACTTCTGAGGAGAGCAGATTTCGCTAGGTGTTGCTGAGTAACCATGACTACCACAGACTAACCAGCATCATCCGCAGAGGATTTCACATTCTGTCCTAGTTCCCCAGCAGTGATCCCCAGCATCCCAGCTTCTCTGATTTGATCATCCATGAGGGCAACCAGCAGAGACTCGATTATCACAAGGGGGTTTGGAGTCCTTCCCATCTTTTTCACAACCAGAGAAGCCAGTTAGTAGATCAAGCTGTTACTGAAACCAGTCTGAAGAAGAGCGAGAACATTGTTTCCCGTAATAAAAGCTTAAACTGACATTCTTCTCTCCTCTTTTAAAGAAGGAATTTAGTCAGTTTCTGATGAAACTGCAGATATTGCCGCATCAATGTTGACTGCTTCACATGCAGCCATTGTTTTCAACAAGCAGTCATTTCCCGCTGTTGTCATGTCTGCAGCTACCGCCTCTTTCCCCTGATTGGGCCATTAAGCTTTTAGCCGAGTGAAGTCCTTGGAGATTGGAGGTTGGCAAGATTGACCTGCAGGATTTCAGAAAATGAATCAGGCAGGTCCATCTGCTTTGCAAGGTTAATGAATTGAGAACTCAATGTGAAAACACTCACTGATGGAATCATAATACTGATGGAATATGAATGCACTAAGCGCAGTAGGGACAGGCCCAGATTATATCACTATGGAGGGCAATCTAAGAAAACTCAGAGAGGAGAAAACTGTGGATTATTGCTTGTAGGAGCTTTTATAGGAGGCTCCGCAGTGGCAGAAGGTTATAGGCAGTAGAACCAAACATACCTCTTCTAATGTGGGCATGATATAATGTTTTAACTTAATCAATTATTACTGCTGCTTGGACAAATATCACTGCTGATAACAGTGTGACAGCCCCAGCTGTGCTGATAATGTAATTTAATAATGTTTACAAGCTAATGTTATTTTCTAACTATGATTTATGTTTTATGCATGTAGAATTCTGTCTCCTCGCTTTCCATGTATAATTAGCATTGATTCAAACACTGAAAATGCTTAATGCTGTATCAACTGTTCAAGCTTTTTATTTTGGTGGGGGTTTAATGAGAAGTATTTTCCACTGTAGCAATACGTTGATATCACTGAGGTGATCTTCTGGTAAATACAATTCTTTAGTATTCAAGATGCTGTCCAGAGAACCAAAACATGTAGTTGAAATGGTACCCTGGTCCTGCTGCCCCGTCTATGACGACATCTTCAACGCTTATCTTTTCTGGTGACTTTTAACGCAACTTAACATAACTGTAGTGGGTTGCATGACTGAAATCTATCAACAGATGAGCTTTTAATGATAACTATGCTACAATCACTTCTTATTGATTGACTTTTTGGATTCTTGTGGATAATCTGTGTGAAAATACTAAGCATTCACAGCTCCTCAGGGTCAACAACATCAAACACATGGCTCTGTGTGCAACTTATGACTGTTTTATGATGTTGCTCATGTTTCCACTTTTGCTTGAATTCATTCAGCAACAAAAATATTTCCACACTGTTGGCGTTATAATGTGCAAGATTAAGGCACACCTCAGTTCACTTCTCTTTTCTGTCTGCAACCTTGCATCTTGAGGGCCTTTTTAGCTTGTGTTACGTTTTGGCTATCCTGTGATCACATGCTTCCTATCATCCCTCTGGAAAATTGATTTAATTACAAAAAGTCTTCATCCTACTTCAATTTTAGCCAAATACAATAGACGTGTTTGTTGTAAAGTCTCAAAAAAGGCTGTTTGCCAGCATGCTGTTAATAATGTTGCCAGACAGCTACCCTCTGGCAGCACTTTCAGACGGTAATTATGATGGTACAGGGAATTTAGATTCTGAGACTGATGGCCTTGTTTGCTGTTATAGATGGAGCAGAGCAATCTGTATTGATTTAAGTCTGTTTCATAAGTAGTCAAAACTTCCAATGGAGTTTTTTTGGGTGTAAATATAGATTTTTTAATTTTCCGGATTGTTTAAGGGTTTGATGAAATCTTTCCCAAAAACTGACCTCAGCAAACTACATCTAAGACAGTACACTTTCAGAATCTGCTCTGGTACAGTTCAAGCCCTCTCTGCTGTAGCTGGGCATCATACCCTCCAAATTATTTGTATAATATGAAACTAATGAACATCTTATTCAATTAGTTGGGTCCTTCTCTGTAAACAACGTTAACAAACTCTATAATCTTCTTGTTGATGTGATGCCTCTGGTAATTATCCTCTGATGTCATTCATGATGTAACTGGAGGTTCCTTCTATTCTTAAGTTGCACTCTCACTCAGCTAACCCGGCTTGAGAGCTATGCATAATCTACAGTCAAAGCATATGCAAACACGAACATGGTTCATGAACAGGTGGGCATTTATCAAATGTAACCTGGTCATGCTAATGATGTCTGGGGAGCAGAATGGATTAGGTAAAAATATTGGAAACACCACTGGGGACAAAGATGGTAAAAGTTATTACCTCATGAAGATTTATCTACATATACAGTATCACTGTTGCATTTAAAAAAAAAAATCATAAATCATGTTGGGACATTCAGATGACTTGATAAGGCTTCATCATTTTATTCTGTGTTAAAGGTAGAATCAGTACATACTTATTTGTCTTTTTAAACTCACTATAAAGTAAAATCTGAAAACTGCATCTGAGCACATGTTGCAATAAAGCTGCCTTTTCAGTTTCTGGGGACTTCTGGGACCTAATGTAGTGGGTAGGTTAGCAACAGTGACATAATGTGATTTGTAACCAGTAAAGTTGTACTCTAAGACTGTTATAGGTGTGCTCTAACAAGGTAAGAAACAATGGGTGCAAAAGTTTATGGCACCACTTTGTGGCATAATACTGTATCATTACTTTAAGAGCAATATAGTGTTATTTCATCATTTAATAATCAGTAGAAATGTGGCATGTGTGTTTCATATTGTAGTCCAGCCTCCAGCAGCAAACATTCAGACATTTTTCCCTTCCTCTCTGTTACATTTATTTCTATTATTTCTGTAACTGGTAGACAATAAAGATTCTTAATGTCGCAGGGATCGTGCTTTAATTAAAAAGAATGATCAGGAACTTTATTTTGAATGGGCACAGTGCTGTAGGTTCTTTATACTATCTTCAACAAAAGGCAGAAAATGAAAAAAATGTGTAGATTTATCAAATCATATCAGACATGTATTTTCTGACTATTTACACTCACACTGTCATTCTTAGAATAGTTCATACATCTCAAATCCAGAGTGATTCAGGTCGTGTTAACTGAGAACAATTGGCTGATGATGCCTTAAATAGGGCGACACGGTGGTGCAGTAGGAAATGCACATGCCTAACCGTAAGAAGGTTGCTGGTTTTGAACTCTGCGTTTGTCAGGGCCTTGCTATATGGGGTTTGCATGTTGTCTCTGTGCATGCGTGGCTTCTCTACGGGTGCTATGGCTTCTTCCCACTGAACAAAAACATGCTCACTACATGAAATGTTGAAAATTGCCCTTAGGAATAAGTAAGTGTGTGAATGGTTGTCTGCCTCCTGTGTGGCTGGTGACGGTTTGGGGTGTACCTTGCCTCTTGCCCAATGTCAGCTGGGATAGGCTACAGCCCAAAAGACAAACAGTATAGATACCATAATTTCTCATAAATAACACTAATTTTTTTGCTCTTAAATAAGGTCTAATTTTCAAGTGCATGTTATACACAAGCAAAATATGTTAAATATTTTGTTTCACCAACATTGCAATGACAACACATCTGATACAAAAAGCCATAATATTCTCTTTCTCTGCAAAACATTACGACCAAACTTTTGTGATTCTTATAAGACTGACTGATAAACTGCTATAATCCAGTATTTTGGGTTTTAATTAGTTACCGTTGTGTAATGATCATGTAATTCTCAAACGTTACGGTATCACTCATCTGTAAACACTAAGGACACTGCCATCTAGTGAGCAAGGGGGCAGAAATAGCTGTGCTGTGATTGGTCAAAGACATTGGCATATTGATAGTTTCTCTCTGATCTGCCAGTTCACTACAACTACTACTACTCTGCCACCACTCTGGCAGAAATTGAGTTAGTATGTATGCATGAAGCACAAAGCATTTCCACATCTGGTTGAGGGAGAAACTTTGCTTCTTTTTGTTTTAAAGGAGCCAAATCAGAAAATGAGGTGTAAGTGGCAGCAGCAACTTGCAATGTCTCAGATTTACAATAACAACACGATAACTAAATGTAACTTTAATGTAAAATACCTAAAACACCAAACCAAAGCAGAGACTACAGCTTCATTTTCTATTATTTTAGAATAAGATTTTACAAACTAAAGGATTTTCTTGTCATTCCTAGAGAAAATGTGTATGAAAATCAAAACCTGCACATTTTCACATTGCTTTTTAGACTGTCAACTGTTTGTTTTGATCAGTATAAAAATGATTTCTTCTCTAATCTTTGTAATTACGAATGGGAGTTGAACATAAGTGAATACCAGACATACTCTCTGTAAAATAAAGCTATCACTCAAATGCTATATATGATGAATTAATATATTCCTTCATCCTTCCTCTGATCTTGTACTGCCCGAGAAAATGAGCTTTTAAAGGTCTTTGAATTCTAGACATGTGCTTTGCTTGAACACTTTAGCCGACATGCAAGCAAGACTTTTAAAAACAAGATTAATGATAGTTGACTGATATCATGGGGGTTCAAGCCCCTTTGCAGGGTCTAAATTTTCCAACACGTGCACAGAGTGCATAATTTTATTCCACTTTTTGAGGACCCTCATTACAGACATCAAGACCCAAATGCTTACTGCGCCACGCAGGCTGCCTTCACATCACAGGGATTCAGAGGGAATGCTAAAGAAGGTAATTAGGCTCAGCAGAGGGCTTCTGAGTGTTAACATTTCATAAGAGGGCTCACATTTTAAAGTAGATAAATCACGATGTAAGTGCAGTCTGTTGGAGTTAGGAGCTATCATTTGTAGACAGACATCTTCAAGTTGTAAACAATATGGATATACTCTTGACTTTTCTGCTTCTCTTTGGAATTCAAATCATAACTCTATGTTAGGCTGAGACACTTATATCAGCTTATGCCGGGTGCAGGCAGATTTTAAATTTGTACCCAATTCTGGAACTTTGGGAGACCCAAAATATAAAGACAAATAATGACAGATGTAGGCCCTGTCCATGTGGAGATGCAAACATTTCTGTGTCTGATATTCTCCATGTCCTCTTGTTGCTCACATTGGTCCAAGAGGAGCAGTAGATTTGGATGTAAAAGCCCTAGCAAGCTCAGTTGCATCTGCAGCATGAACGCAACACAGTTTTCTGCCATTATTGTGAGAGATGTGGCTGTGACATCGTAGTTTCTAAAGCTATCTGTTTTCGCTGTCCACATGGAAATGCTCAGCCAGCATTTTTCAGATTTACACACTTTGGGATCCTTTTCCAGAAAATGAGCATTTTCAGGCACCTCAAACACCGTATCTTAGTGGAATATTTGCCTATACAACTTTAAGCTTTTGTGGATACACTAGAATTTGTCTCTGTGTGGACGGCCCCTTATCAGTTTTGTTTGTAGGTGTCTGGTGTGCTGTAGGCTTGTCACGATACCAGAAATTTAGTAGTCAATACCAATACCACTTAAATTCTTCGATACTCGATACCACTCGATACCATGGTAAAAATAAAAAAATCCCCTGTAGTTCAACATACACTCCTTTATCTGAACAAAGTGAACAACAAACAATATTATGCTTAAATTGAAAGCGTCCGTTCTTGTTGGCTGCGTATCTTGATGCTGGCTTTGCCTGGCCTGTCCATGTCACTGTCCTCCTCTGGCTTATACTGTGAAAAGAAGATTGAGATTTGGGTATAGCTTAATGACTGTATGAGAACAGCAGAGGCAATACTAACACACAGAGAGAGAGAGAGAGAGAGAGAGGGAGCAGCAATTTACAGACATGGTGGTGAAACTTTTTAAAAACCTTTTTATATGACAGTGCCTATTGCCTTTACTACTGTACCATATTGATGATCATATTTTGCTTACTTTATTACTAGGACCAAATAATATCATACTTAGATACTAAGATAATTTAACCAGCTAATATACATTTCTATAACATATGAAAGCATTCCCTACACCTGCTTCCTCTACTCACTGTCAGTGTTTCCTGTTCTACTCTCTGCAATCAAATTAAATGTAAAGTTATTGGATGTGAAAAGTATGTGAACAAAATACATATGATTCTGGGCAAGTAGCCTCCGCATTGATTTACGTTCTGAACCAGCCTTTACACAGAGACATAATCAAAGGAAGTTATTTACTAGTCTGTATCTAAGTTATTGATCACAGCTGCTTCTGTTGATGTATCGTCAGTGTCGTCCTGTTGCACAGACAGGATTTTTTTAGCATTGATGATGTGCTATCACGCTAAGCTACGTGCTACGCTAACTCCGTTAGACATCAGACACACTGCACTGTGTTTTCTTTTCGTCCCTTCTTGTAGTGACCACACACTTGGGACACTCTCTGCCATTTCTTCTGTAGTCTCTTCTTTCTGTCCCTCTCTTTTCTCTTCCTTCATGATTTTACAAGCCGCGCAGCAGCGGAGGTAGCAGCGAGGCTGGACTTAACGCTAATGTTATTTTGCCAGGCAGCTCATTTACTATGGGCTGGGCTCATCTCATCATTGTAACGTAATTAGATATGAGAAACAGTGATAACACGTGAATTCAAATGCACTCACCTTGAATTCTCTGTACAAGTCTGGATGCTTGTCTTTTAAATGTTTCATTGTTGACGAGCCGGGTGCGTGTGCCTCCGACATGTCGTGTGTCGTTGTTCTTCGCATGTGATCAGCACTGTGTGAGGGTTGCCAGATAATTGCTCATTTACAGCCAAAAAAAACATCGCTAAAGAAGTGGCCAGATCTGGCGCCTCGGTACCAACGGTACTTTGGGTAGTCTAGAAAAGTCAGTACTGTCACATTTTCTGAATCTTAGTACCAACTTGGTACCGAAGTATCGGTTCTCGTGACAAGCCTAGTGTGCTGTAATGGCCCTTTTCCATTAGCCCTACTCTACTGTACTCGACTCTACCCGGCTCTACTCTACTCGCCTTGTGCTGCTTTTCCATTAGCCCAAGTCGCCTGCCCAATGGGGTGCAGTGTCGCTGAGCGGCTCTGCGGTGACTTCATTTTGACGCAACACAACAATCTGTGGCTGTTTGTCACAAACCGAGTAAAAAAGGAAAGCAGAAGAAGACTGCAGGTGGCAAGAAAAAATACCCCTTGAGAAGAACAGGAGAGTTTTGGAAACTATACAACAGAATGAAGCCGAAGACGAGAGCAATCGAGCTGCAAAGAAAAGACGTATGAGGGTAAGCTACCGGTAGCTGCTGCTAGCATGCTAGGTCGTCGCGCTCATGACTCATCGATGAAGATATTGTCTGACCAATCAGTAGCCGGCAGTTGGTGACGTCATCTCTTCGTATCGACTCTGCTCGCTTGGAACCAGAGCGGAGTAGGTACTAAAACTAGCTTGTTTTAGGAGGTACCAGGCTAGTGGAAACACGCCGCAAATCGAGTAGGGCTGAGTAGAGTAGGGTCAAGTCGTGCTAGTGGAAAAGGGCCATAAGTGTATGAACACTGCACACCACACAACAAGCAACTAACTCACCAACAACCAGGGCGTCTACTCTCACAGCTCATAACCGTGTGTGCTCAAATATGCCTTAAGTTTAAACAAACATGGCAGACAACAGCAGGATAAATTTAAACTAAATGAGGCTAGTTGTATTGCTGCTGAGATCAAGTTTAGGCCAATCATCTTGTAGTGTGTGACCCACTTTAAGAGTCCAGACTTGCCTTATGGCCAGTGAGCCAAATGCCTTTCTATATGTGATGCACACAATGTGAAGATGATGCCTAAGCTACCCTGCATCAGTGAAAATCTTTCCTGTATGTGTAGGTTGTACATGTTGATAACTCACTATAATGTAAATGAGTTCAAGTTGTAACCAGCAATAGTGCCATGGTGGTATCCCCTGCAATGCATAACAATGTATAACAAATTTAAACATTGTATTATTATTAATCCATGTCAAATGCAGGTAATTGCCATATTACCAGAGGTATCAAATGTTTTTGGCTCAGAACCTTTTTGAGAATCTAACTTTCTCACATTCTTGATATAACTGCATGTTTTCACTGTTTTTATATCACTCAGACTGACTGACCGGATCAGCCTGATTTAATGTCAGTAATCATGCAATATATATTGCGAAGCTCAAATCTACAACGATTGTGAGCAACCCAAAGTGGGACAGCCCAATCAGAGTCCTTTAAAGCAGGAAGTGACTGCTCATCCAGAGATTTGCATTGATACTATCAGCTTCAGTAGCAGTTTTATCAGATCTGGACCATATTTCCTCATTAAATAAACAAATAACACTATAAGCTTTTAAAGGATATTTTTGCTCCACTTTCCACATGTTTTCCTCAGAGTTTGGTTTACCAAGTGGTCCATGTTCTGTCCTTTACACCAATGTAGTAATTCCCACCTACCTCATTATCAGATTGACCCATGATGAATATATTGATGAAATGATGGCCCAATCATCTACTGGATATGCTGTTGACTGGTTCTGTTCATGAAACACTTTCTGTTGACTCTTTCCCAGATGGAGTAGTGGAATATCTTGAACAGTTCATCTGGTGTTTTGAAGTATTTAGTTAACTCCTTATTATGATATTTTGACAAAATTCATATCCACTTTTTTCCCCAAGATATTTGATTAAAGCAAGTTACAGAGTTATTTCCAGCGTTTGTTTGAGATACATGGTTTTTAATTAGCCTTTGGGTGTTTTATTTTACATCTGTGTGGTGCAGCTGAACTAAAACACAACCTTTTTCAAACTTAAGTGTCAGTGAAGGACTAGCAGTTAACTTTGCACCATAACTTAAGATAAAACTGTGCATTGTTTGTGAAGATTTATTTAATATTTGTTTTGCATGCCACTAATGCTATTCAGAGAACCTGAGTTAACACAGCTACTCTTAAGTGAACTTGTCTTGCCATTGTTTCTATAAAGTGGTTTTGTTGTCTACTTTGTTTCTCATTTTATCATTCTTCTCATTTTTATTCTAACATTATGATTGGAAGTGTGCATCCTGTCAGACTAATTCAGTAGCAACAGCAGTGCAGCTGGCTAGCTGTATTTTCCTTTCTGCATTCAAAGCACCAATTTGAAGGGGTACTTCATTTTTTTCCATCTTTTCTTCTTCTTGTCTTCTTTGGTGCATGTTTTTGAACTTCTTTTCATGTTTTTGCTTCGACAGCAAGGAAACCATAGCCCAAAAGATCATGTTCTCTTGTAGGATAGTATTTTCGAGAACACAGCTTATTACATGCAAACTGCACTTTTGGCCAGTGAAAACACATATTTTGGCTAACTCCTGCCAGGGTGAAGATTTTCTGTAATAGTTCCCAAAAAGTCACACTCTGAAAACAAAGATTTTCTTTTTAAAAATGCCTACCAACATGTGGAAATAGCCTTATTTTCACATGCCAACCCCCCAGCACAGAGTCAGAGGGTGTTTGCAGATACAATGAGGAGAGCTTTGTGAAAGGAAGGCATATAACTTTCTCAGAGATGAGTTTGAAAAGTGACTATGCTTGTGTTCCACATTTTCTTCTGTGATGTCTTGACCTCATCTAACTCTTAACACACTCTGCTTCTTCATCTCCACTTGGCCTTGTTTAAGCTTGTCGTGACTCAAACAAAAGTATATTGTATGCATTCATGCAGGTAATGCATGCACAAAGGCCCCCATGTGCCCCCTGTGTGACCCCTTTTTCTCCAGAACTCCCATGAGTCACTAGTTCATCATAAAACGCAGTGATGTGCTGTCAGAGCCATTTGCTGTGACACAAAATAATCCTGAGTCATTCTCTTTTCCGAGCTTCAAGCGGCGTTAGAAATGAATTGCCGATCAGCATGGACAGAGTGAGAAAGAAAAAACATGTTGAGTTGTTTCCAGAGCAACCTGCTTTAAAAAAATCTTCTCAGAACATCTGCTCTGATTTTCTGTGACTAAGAATGTGTTTTATTCATATTGAGCTCTTGGCGCTAATAACAATAGAGGTGAACAAAACGAAAGCTGCTGCATTGTGCAAAGTTTTGACAGAAAGTGCTCTTGAGCTATCACAGTTGAGAACAAAGGATAATCTCAATTTCTTCTGAAATTTAACCGATTACCAATTATAATTTGACTGATTTATCCTTAAAGGGACAGTTTGGGTTTTTTGTAGTAGGGTACGTGGCATAAGCCTGAACATGTGCTACAGTGTCAAAGCTCAGTTCTTTCTCCATTCAAATAATCTCGGGACAGACCCTTATGCTATAAATTGCTCTACATTGTGCCAAACATTTTGCGTAATTAAATGACATTATGGGAGAAACCAGCCACAAAAACAGCATGGGGTGATCATGTGCTACAGATTGTTACATCTGCTGAGTTTTCCACTGCACCACCCATTTGATTAGGCACATTATGAATTTTTTTTGTAAAAAATCCTAAAGACTTGAATATTTTGTCCCATTCAAAGAAAAGAATTAACACGAGAGTCCTTGAATTTGGTCTTTCCTGATGGCCTTTAAAATGTCATTAGTGTGCTTCTGAATCAAAGAGAAAATTCAGCAAATTTGAAGAAAATTTTGCAAGGCCTTGTCGACTTTTGTTCACAAGCAAGGGATAAACATGAGGCCCCATATCCTTGGTCACTAACCATGACATCCAAAATTGAATTAGATGTGGTTGCATTGGAGAGGAATTTTGTTCACCTTTTTTTTTTTTTAAGAAAAACCCTTAAATCAGGGGTGTCCAAACTATGGTCCAGGGCCCAAATGCGGCCCACTGCCCATTTTGAATTAGCCTCAGAAACAGTTGAATGAAGACATCTTAAAGACATCTTAATTACAGCAGCAAATACCATCAATAATGTACATTTTCTGCCATATTTACTTTGTCAAAAGGTCTCATCTACTAAGTATATTACAGTGCACATCTTCAAGCACTAACACTCTAGCAGTTTATTCTTGTTTTGTGTCTGACAGTGGACATAAACCATCAGTGTCTCCCATCTCT
Organism: Scarus forsteni; assembly: GCA_036419115.1. Classification (NCBI taxonomy): domain Eukaryota; kingdom Metazoa; phylum Chordata; class Actinopteri; order Labriformes; family Labridae; genus Scarus; species Scarus forsteni. Next base: position 30,855,613 of record JAZDUH010000341.1, on the reverse strand, counting down.
GCCACTCAGGTCATTCTCGCCCTGACTGGGTGTGAATCCAGAGATAGGCTGGGGTTACAAGGGTCCCTTGACAGGTGATAACCCACCTCTAAACCCCAAAAACTTTGACTTCAATACACTGAAAGCAAGTGGCTCAGTTGTCCCTGTATTCCTCTTTATGCAGCCCTTGATGTAAAAAGTTAGGACACCCCTGCCTTAAGTTTTTATTGATGTATTGTGTCATAAGACTGCAGGACCTTGGTATTTGATCTGTGTCCCCCAAAATCTAAAAGGAACTGTTACTGAGCTGAAGCAGTCACCTGTGCAGATTTAGTTAGAAAACAATCTAAGCTTGTTCTCTGACATTTGCCCATCTGAATCTAATTAGTTTGTCCAAAAAAAAAAAAAAATTGGCCTTTATGCAGTCAATGTAAATCCATAAAGCCGTTACTGAGTTCTCACTGGGCTCTCATGTGCACAACAAATAGATGTTCATAAGGCTCCATGACCTTGATCTCCCACCTGTGACCTCAACAATCAAGATTTGGATGTCCCCTGACTATAGTTTGAGTAAATCAGTAATAAGCAGTCAATAAATATAAAACTTGTGACCCTGATCTTCGACCTGAGCAGCCAAAATCTCAGTTTTACACTTACTCATAGAATCAATACTTGGTTCTCATGTTCATAAGTAGGGGATAAAATAAAGCTCCATGGCCTCAAGGTTTACTATGAACTTCTACGATCTACGATGTTGTGAAATTGGGCTTGGGTCTTTGTACAAAGATTGATGAATGTTTAAAGGTGCTATGAGGAGAATCTGTTACCGGCGACATTAGGACTCTGCTACCCATGAGCACGTGCGGCGACTGTCGTAATGCTGCATTCCAGTAACCTCGGAACTGGGAGTGACATCATCTCCGAGTTATCGGCGTTCCAGTTGAAGTCGGAAAAAAACATGCAGATTTACCAGGCTATTGTTAGCTGTTGTTCGCTCGGGAGTGGCGAGGTTTTACCGAGTTCCCAGTAGGAAATTCTAACTTCGGGGAAAATTCCAGTTGCAGTTTCCCACTCAGAACCGGGAAATTCCTACTTCTGACTACAACTGGAACGCACCAAAAAACACAAGCCAAAGTGTGCTTTTGTTTTGATGTGTGACAACAAGCAATTTTTGGAAAACTTAGTATCGTAGTTTTGTAGCCGGCTATTTATCGCTGATTACAGCCCAGAGCTCTAAGACGAGTCCGAGTAATATAAATTTGCTCTAGTTTTAATTGTCTTGTTCCTGAAGTTGAGTATCCAGGTCTGTCCAGCCCTGTCTGACCCGACCAGTAGGCTAAGGGATAGCATTTATAGGTAACCTATTGTGATGCTATGAAACTCATATTAAAGTGTGCATTTCGATCAGGCATATATCTAAAAGTGAGACTTTTTTGTAATTGCTTAGAAACTCCTCACAGTCTCTTTAAGGTCAAGGTCAAGGTAAACTTTATTATCCCTGAGGGGCAATTTGTTCTGCAGCCAGCACTATCACACAAACAACAAACTAACAATAAATACAATAAATAGTCCATTAAAAGCAGTAAACACAGCACCGACATTAGAGAGTTATTCAGCATCACAATGGTTGCAGGAAACAAAGAATTCCTCATCCGATTGGTTTTGCCTTCTTGAACACTGTATCTGCGACATGATAGAAGCAACCTGAACTCATCATGCAGGGGATGACTCTGATCATCAAGGACTGACTTGCCCCTCTTAAGAGTCTGCCTCTGGTACTACATATTCAGGTCATTTAGTGTGGTACCAGCAATTCTGCTACACACTTTTGCCAAGCCCTGCAGCCTGTTTCTGTCTTTCAGGGTGAGCAGCCCATACCCGCTGATAAAAGAGAAGGTCAGGACAGACTCGATAAAACATTAATAAAACATTTTCATAAATGTGTTATCTACTTTAAAACTGCAAAGCTTACAGTAAACATCCTCTAATGAGCTTTTTTACATTTAGCATCCACCTGATACACGAACGTTAGCCTGTGGTCGAGCACCGTCCTGAGGTTCAGTCTGCTTAACCACCTCAACAAACTGGTCATTAATGGGAGAAAGGACTGTAGGATTCTTTCTAAAATCTACATCATCTCCTTGGTTTTTGGACACATTCACATTTAAAAAGGACGTGTTACTCCAGTCAGTGAACTTAGACACTCCAGGGCCAAGATCAGGGTCATCATTCCTGAGAAGAGACACAGAGTCATCTGCAAACTTTAGGACATGCCGGCTTGGGTATGGAGTTTGGCACTCATTGGCACTCGTCTTTAAATCCTTACTGTGATATTGTGAACACATGAAACAGCTGTTCTTGAAACTCCATTCTCTTGATCTTTGACCTATGACTTCAACTACTAATTAAGTTTGTCCTTTAGTTGAGTGGGCCTATGTGCAAAGGTTGAGGATAATTCATTAAACTCTTTAAGTTATTGTGATCACAAGCACACGTACATAGGTTTACGTAATGTTTGACCTGCTGTGTCCAACCTGTCTGAGAGGCCATTATAGCAAAGTCTGACGACAACCTCTGAAAACATTCTTGAAACACCTTATTCTCTGAAAATTGGACAGACTGACAGACACACTGACTAAAACAGATGCATGACCCTGCAAACAACCCAATAGCATAATCCCTCTGCATCAACAGCAGAAGAAGTTGGCAGAGAAATATCTCTGAGGTGAACTAAAGTATCAGTTCTCTTAAACTACATTATCAGAGCATTTAATAAAAGAACGACTCAGAAGTTTAGCCGGTGTGTGGAAAAAGAGAGCGATGGGGGTGTCGGGAAGAAATGAAAAGCAAAGAAATGAAAGCAAATATAGGACAAGGCCTGCAGCTATGTGAGGATTTATTACAAAGTCTGACCCGGTGAGCAAATAAGTATCTGCAGTTGAAATAGAGCTGTCCATGTATTACCTCATATACCGAGGATACTTTGAATATTACATCTCTCTGTATCGCTGAGTAGAAGCATTCAGAAGAAGACACAAAGCTTAGTGGAATATTCAGGGGAATTGTGAGTAATACTTCATCGGAGGGGTAAAAGGTGAAACGGTTAAATCAGCCCTCGTCACTATTCAGCACAGTCTCTTCTCGATTTTTCCCGGCAGAGCCTCCACGAGCACGGCTCATCCGCAGTTTTCAGTCATAAAAAGCTCACTTTTTTATGTGCAGCTCCCATCCATATAAAGCACAAGCATCCGCCAAGATATACAAGTTTGCCCACACAGCCACAAAAAAAGGAACATAAGCATTCTGCTGTGCTGCTTCATTGGGAAAAGTTAGACTGGTGAGTTGATTGATGGCTTTATCAATAAAACTCTGAGTAGGAACCACAAACAGCCAAGAACCTCCTGACTGCCAGATCTCCAGTTGTTCAGAGCAGAATTATTCCTCTTAGGATGAGAGTGCTTTTTAATTTCATACCTTATTCCAGGGATGAAGTCAAAATCAGGACTCAATTTTAGGATGTTTCTGGGCCACTTACCTTAAAATCTACCAAAGGCAAAGCTAAAGTGATCTAAAGAGAAGAAAAAAACACAAAGAAAATATCAAAATTTTGCCAAATTGCTCCAGCTTCTATGCCAGTTTTCCCAAAACAGGCTGCTTGCACCTCTTGCCTATACCTTAAACTTCAGACCAGACTGGCATATTTGCTTGGTATGTGCCTCTATTTTATGCCTCTTAATATATAAATATGGCTCCACCAAAGCCATCGGCATTTACTGCCCCCAAGCTACAAAATCAGCAATTAAGAACAGAATTATACAGTCAAATAATATTCAAGAGGAAAACAGGCTGTTTTGGGCATATATGACATTGAATAGGTGTTTATAGTGCATGAAATATCTTCCAAATAAAGCATTTTTATAAAAAAAAAATACAAGGGGGAAAACCCCATGGGAGTCTGAGCTGTCTTCCAAAAGACCCAGAGTACTTTGTTTGTATTTAAAATCATATTGTTAGATCCAGACTGAATTACTGTTTTGCATTACTATTTTGCATTAATAATGTTTTAAGGATGTGAAACTGACAAAAAAATATACAGTTGCCAAAAGTTGAGCTGACCGTTCTTCCCTCTGAGGAAATATAGCCAGGCATGGCTGCTAGCCCATATTATGCAGTCAGTGGTGCCACTAATGGCCCTTCTCCATTAGCCCTACTCTACTCTACTCAACACTACCTGGCTCTACTCTACTTGCCTTGTGCTGCTTTGCCATTAGCCCCAGTCGCCTGTCCAATGGGGTGCAGTGTTGCTGAGCGTCTCTGCGGTGACGTTATTTTGAGCGCGACACAACAATCTGTAGCTTTTTGTCACAAACCGAGTAAGAACGGAAAGCATGAGAAGGCTGCAGGTGGTAAGAAGAAACACCCCTTGAGAAGCACAGGAGAGTTTTGGAAGCTATACAACAGAATGAAGACGAGGATGAGAGCAATCAAGCTGCAAAGAAAAGACGCATGAGGGTAAGCTAATGGTAGCTACCGCTAGCATGCCAAGTCGTCGCGCTCATGACTCATCGATGACGACATTGTCTGACCAATCAGTAGCCGGCAGTCAGTGACATCATCTTTTAGTATCGACTCTGCTCGCTTGGAACCAGAGCGGAGTAGGTACTAAAACTAGCTTGTTTTAGGAGGTACCGGGCTGGTGGAAAAATGCTGCAAATCGAGTAGGGCTGAGTAGAGTAGGACCAAAGCGTGCTAGTGGAAAAGGGCCTCAAGAGCCACGTAGTTAACCCACTTTTAGAGAAAAACTACAGAACAATTAGCTTGACTAGACACTGCAGCCAAATTCTTGACAGCATTTCACTCTTTCTTGGCTAAGCTGTGTTGAGAATATTTGGTGGTTCAACATCTAGGCTATGTACATCGCTGGCCATGTGCTGCAATGCGCTCATCAGCTGTTAAGGTCAGTCCTGCAGTGGGATCATGTTAAGGTCACTCGAGCAGAAACTGATAAATCTAACTAAACATTTAATAGATAGATAATGAGTTGCTCCTGTAGCTACTTATCCTGCACCAAGCAAAACAAAGCTCACTGTATCAGTTTCTGTTGCTTGACATAGAGCTTTGCTGACTTGATGTGTTGTTTTAAATATTGATGTTGAGGTACCCAACTCGACAAAAACGGAACTTTATGTTTGCAGCTATGGGTTTGTGGGTATAGGCTCAGACTTGTCAGAAGTTCTGCTTCTCAGTTTCCACAGCAGTTTTTCCTATCCCTGACATTATCTGTGGAAGTTCATGACTAATGGTATATTGTCTTTACTTACATCAAAACCAGTCAGTTTTGGTTCTGTTTGGTAAAATTTGTTTGTTTTTTTCATGTAGAGATTGACAATCTGAACAGCTTATGAGAGGAAGACTGTGCTCAATCGGAACGCAGCCCAGATGTTACACCATTAAATAGTTTCAAACACAGGTGCTTTTCTGTGAAAAAGTGAAACACTGAAGACTTGCTGTCGCATCTAGTCAAGCAAAAGTAGCTTTTTGTGTAGTTTTACCCTAAAAGTTGGGTAGTTGCCAGGCATTTGGTGGCATCATTGAGTGCTTTGTATAGGCTGGTGTCAATGCCTGGCTGTCTTTCCTCAGAGGGAAGAATGATCACTTTCTTTATCGGCAGTTGCGTTTCTTAGTATCAGGGGATGTTTCACTGGTAGGTTTGTCACGAGGGGCCTTGGGGAGCGAGCTTTTTCAACCAGCTATTAGCACTGTAAAGTGGGAGAGTGTGAGAATCCTAATGCCTGGAATCTTTGGTGTACAGCATATAAAATAAAAAAAAAGGAATCATATGGTCTCTAAATCGTGTCGTCTGACCTCTGCATTTAAATTTAGCATGCTGGTACATCAGACAGCTGTAAATAATCCCAGACGGATTATGATTGATGTCTGCGTAATAGATAGCTTGTTGTTAGTAAGACTTTAAGCAGAGTAATGCACCATATGTCTTCATAGCTGTTTCATTTATACATTTTACACTTTGAGCAGCCCTTACTTACTTTTCAGAAATACTCAAATAGATTGCCGCTTTTGCAACTTATTATATTAAGTAAGCTCTTGTCGTTTTAACCTACTAGAATGAGAAAAAGTACACTTAGAAGTGATGGTTTTAATGCCACAGTTGAGCTGCGCTTTGAAGCAATTATTTTGACATGCAGCGTGTTGATAATGTGTAATTTTATACTGTTGAGTGATTGGTTATGTAATTTCTTTTCAATGAGTAAATCATCAACAAGGCCATTCGATTTTTCACTGACTGTTCTACCAGAGGCTGCTTCTTTAGTTGAAAAGCATTTGAAATGAACTTTGAAAAATAATTCATTTTGGTTTTTCCACTACACTTTGTTCATTGTACTGCACCACTGTTAAATAAATTTCAATGATTCACCACAGCATGCAGTCACCAAAGACTTGTTAATTATCTGCCTATCATCCTCTCAAAAACCACCTACACACCCCACCTTCCTTAATATTCTACTCTCCATTCCTGGCACCGATCTGTCCGTTCCTCTTTTCTTCTTCGCTGCCAGAAGGCCAGTGTTTGATAATGACATATCAATCTGTAACGTACTCTGGTCATGACTCACCCACAGATGGCTTGCAGAAATACACTTTCTCACCCCCTGCTGTGCCCCAGTTACCAATAAAGAACTGTCTGAGGCTGTCTATCTGCTCTCTCTCCCTCTCTCTCTCATAGTGTGGTATTAAAATTAGGTGATTTAGATGCTGTGAAGTAGGGTCGGACTCTGGCCATTCTCAAACATAATTTGGGAATTCATAGATTAGGTGGTATTTTGATTCAAAGCTCTGGTAAAAGCATACAAATACATTGGAGATGCTTTATGTTTGGTGCTGATTACAACTGGAATACATCACAACCAAATGTATTTTCTGGGGATTAATGACTGATTTTACTGGGTATGTTACTGTATAATTCATGTTGATACTTTAACGATGCTATGAGGAGAATCTATTACCAGCGACATTAAGACTGCTACTCATGAGCACGCGCTGCGACTGTCGTAATGCCGCATTCCAGTAACATCGGAACTGGGAGTGACATCATCTCCGACTTATCGGTGTTCCAGTTGAAGTCAGAAGAAAACATGCCGATCTACCAGGCTATTGTTAGCTGTTGTTAGCATGCCCTGTGTTCTTGATCACAAATATCACATGAAGAATGTGATTATCACTATGGCAGCATTATTGTAAATATAAGTCTAACAATACTATGTATACAGCTGATCTAGAGCGACACCCCCCAGTCAGAAGTGCAAATAAATTGATTATTACAGGGGCTTAATAACTGTTCACACTGGGGGCATCCATCTTTGATTGTCAAGTCAGGGGTGGCGAGGTTTCACCGAGTTCGCAGTAGGAAATTCCGACTTCAGGGGATGTCCCAGTTGCAGTTTCCTACTCGGAACCCAGAAATTACTACTTCTGACTACAACTGGAACGCACCAAAAGACCCAAGCCAAGGCGTGTGTTTGTTGTGATGCTAATAAATGCAGCTCTGACCTTCCTCAGAACTCTGCATTGCTTTACAACTTCTTTTTTCAACAACTTACAGGATGCAAAGCAATGAAGTAATGTATCTCTTTCTAGTTACGTAGCGGAAGTTTTTGATGTGTGACAACAAGCAATTTTTAGAAAACTTATTATCGTAGTTTTGTAGCTGGCTATATATTTCTACTTACAGCCCGGTGCTCTAAGACGTGTCTGAATAATATAAATTTGCTGTAGTTTTAATTGTCTTGTTCCCTGAGTATCCTGGCCAGTCCAGCCCTGTCCGACCAGACCACGAAGCTAAGGAATAGCATTTATAGATAACCTATTTTGATGCTATAAAACTCATCTTAAAGTGTGAATTTCAATCAGGCATATATCTAAATGTGAGACTTTTTTGTTAAATACTTAGAAACTCCTCATAACATCTTTAATTAGAGGCTTAAAGTATCTGGAGGTGTGTTACCAATATGTCTGAAATCTGAATTTCTGAATGTATGTATAATAAAGAATGGTCAGTATTTGCAACTCCACCAATAAGAAGGTGGAGTGTAGGATCCAGAGGGATCTGTACACAGGCCACAAGGCCCTTAAATGTTTTTCCATCTCCTCTGTGGCTCATTTTGTGGTGCCATTGGTGAGAGACCCCATCAAGGCCATTGACTCAAACTGTAGCAAGCCATTTGAAAAATCCAGGAAATCAATTCCAGAGCCCTTACCACTCTTTTCCTTGACCTAGATGAAAATGTCAAAGACAAGTTAGGAACAAGAGGAGAGGGAAATAAAACTGTGAGGATAAAAGAATAAGACAAGGTAGTGAACATAGATGCTACTTGAGCCCACTGTATATGATCTACAAATCTGCAAATGGAGTACTAGCTTTGGCATTGTGCAGTTTAATGCAACAAATCTTCACTGTCTGACCAAAACCTTTAATGTCCATTTTTTTGTTATTTTCATTTCTTTTCATAAAACAGCACTGTTGGTCACCATCCATACTGGTGACTGATTTTTATAAAAATTCAAACCAGTCAAAAAGACAAAAAAAAGTACTTCTAATCAGAACAGTAAAATATTTATTCATGCAGAGGGGAGAATCATTTTTTAACTTCCTGCAAAGTAGCACTTTGGAGATAAGAGCTTTGTGTCCAACAATGTTGAAATTTGACCTCTACATCTGAATGTGCAGTCTGATAGTGTGCTCGGAGGGTAATTAGAGGGTTGGAGGGTTGAGCCCAGCTCTGACTATCACATGACGATGTATCTTTGGGCAAGACATGTAACCCCACGTTGCTCCCACTGCTATGTCCATGGCAACAGTGTTAATTTTGTTTTTTTATTTAGTTTTTGTTCTAGTACTTTGCCTAAATTATATTTTAGTTTTAGTCAAAATTTAATCATCTAAATTGGTTTGGTCTAGTTTCAGCTGATGAAATTTCACGACATTTTAGTCGATTAAATCCACGGTAGCTTTAGTTGACTAAAATATGGCTTGTAAAGTATAGGCTTTTTTTTATGTTGCTCTGAATTTCTGAAGTCACATTTTACAGTTGGATCCCACCACGATGAAGCTAAGACAGATGTGATTGGATGTCCCTCTTAACTCATCCAACCTTTCCAAACAAGCAAAGTAGCTGTGATTCCTAACTTGTCTCTACTTTCTACTTGACAAAATTAGATCTGATTGAATTTAGTCTCTTTCAAACATTTTAGTCTATTTTTTATTTGTTGATGGAAATATCAGTTAATTTAGTTTTTGTTTTTGTCCATGTGCACTTGTTTTTTTTTTTAGTTATAGTCTAGTTTTCATCGGGGGGAAAAAAGATTGACGAAAACGAGGACAAAAAGAAATAGTCAACGACATTTACAATGCATGGCATGTAAATGGGCATGAAAGGTCGTGAAAGTGTCAGCTGATACTGATGGACAACTGACATCAGTGAGTAAATATGAGAGTGAATTGGTGACAATGGTAGGTGTGACCTGTGGTGTGAAGCAGCTTGAGGAGTCAAACAGACTAGGAAAGTGCTATATACTGAAAACTGAAGTCCATCCATAATTACCATTTGTCTGTGATAGGACCCAACTTGTTCCATCCCGGAATATCACTTTAAAGAGTGATGTCACTCAAAGCATATTATGTTCCCAAAGGTGAAATATCAGACAACATAAAGTTATTGACTTACATTTAATTTTCTACTTTTAAGCATCAAATATTTTTACTAACTTTAACAGCTTCAACCCTCTCTATACACAGAAAACAGTGTAAAGTCTGGTTCATGACTTTTTAAAGATACTTTTTTGGCTCTTTTGTCTGCATCTCCATGAACCTCTTGTTGCAGTCCTTGATGCAGCTGTGATGCTTTACTTTATGATTTTGGGCAGAATAGTGGAGGAGTTCGTTTTATGTGCTTACAGAAAAATGAGACAACAGTCCACCATGCAATGCAACATGTCATTGCCTCTCACTCTTTATTGCTTGATAGCAATTGTCCTTATTTGAGGCCCCTAAGAGCAGGACAAATGAGGACAGGATGCCACATGGTGCTATAGAGATGTTATTCTGATCTCCTCTGCATTAGAACTGACAATTGCTAATGGTCATCTGCTCTGTGTCACTTCTGATGTAGCTGCTGCTTAGTCCAGATTGTTATTGCTCTAATAATGTCATAATTACCTCAAAATGCCTGAAGATTGTTTACCAGCCTGTGGATGCGCTCACGCTGTGGGAGTTTAACCAAATACAGCAAAAAATTTATGCCATCCCTTGGAACGCCCCAAGCAACTTGAAAATAATAGCTACCCTGCTGCTGCCAAAACCTTCAAGATCTTTTTCTGTATCCCCTGCGTGCTTCTCGACAACAAATGTGTAGTCTCTTACTGCAGGTCTACACATTTATTATACCCCTCTCTGTTGTCTGAAGCAAATTGTGATAAATAGACAACCGGTGCCAATGCAGATATACCAGCTGGTAGTCATAAACAACTCAAACTGCTATTGTATGTAAGGCAGGGCTGCAATTCAGCTACAATGCAGGCTTGGGCTCAGGAGTCATCAATCAACACTGTAGAGCAAGGCAATATACAAACCACACAATGGATATAAACCATACTCCTTACATTCAAGGTGTTTACTTTGGTCTGAAATGATAGGATTAAAAACAAACTGTTTTTGTGGTCATGTAATTCATAAAATATGGAAAGAAGATCAATGTGTAAGGTCCTTCCAAAATGTGATGGAACTGCTATCAAGTCAAGGAGTAAGTTTGTACAGTGGAAGGTCTTTGGAATGGATGTTAGAAAACAAAAGGAAAGGGGAAAACAACAGGAAAATGGATTTCTTTTAAGAACTCAGAACTTTTAAAAGAACATACTGGAGTAGAAATAGCTTCTTTTCCCCAAATGTAATGGAATAATTATTAAAAAAAATAATTAAACCTTCAACTGCCAGCTCAACTGTTTGGCAGTCAATAAATTCATGAACATTTTAGTATTAAAAAACATGTAATTATTTGTTTCTATCAGGGTTTTAGGATATAGACTAAACTACAAACAAACCAAAAGAACTGATATGTCCTTTGTGCAGGATGTAAAGCTTTAAAAGATGAAATCTGTTATTATTATCAGAAAATTATTTTAAAAACGTACCCATTTACTGCTATGATTTGTCAGACAAAATCCATTATTCACCCAAACTTTTTTGTGTTTTTCAAAGTCAGTGTAGTCTATTTTTAGTTATTTTTGATTGTTGTTTTATTTACAAACATTTCTTCCTTTTCTAATCGATTTTGCCAAATATTTCGTTAATCAACTGTTAGCTTTTTAAACCTTTAAATCCCACAGAATAAAATATCCTTGTTTGTTTGTAGTTTTCTTTGTATTTTGAAATGTTGATTCAATCAGACAACAGTTTGATTTGTTTAAGTTTTTTAAAACATAAAATATCCCTGTTTTTATTGATGACATGATGGACTGATGAACAGTTGAGCTGGTAGTTTAAGGGTTAATGCAGGATTGGTCAACAGGTTTGAATACACTCCTTGTTATACTGGTTAAAGGATTGTTATGTCCTGATGGCAATGAATGCATGATGTGTTCTGACAAGATGGTGAAAAATAACCACTGTCTACAGCAGGAGTAAAGCAGGGAAAACACCAACCAATCACAGGGATTCGGACCAACTTTATCAATCCATTCAAACTCAGTACTAATGTTCTGCCCACTTTCTGCTCGCACATTTTGTCGGCATGTGCAGTCCCTGATTCAATGCAAGTATCCAAGCTAGGAGGGATCCAAATATGCTGGAGAATGGTAGAGAAACTACCTATATCCCTTTTTACTGGTAACTGCTCCTGCTGCTAAACAGAGCAATAAAAGACAGAAGGAGGCAGAGAAGGCCGAAACAAGAAAGAAAGCCAGGGCAAAAAGAGTGAATGTTTGTTTTTTTACTTGGTACCATGATAGTGTTCCATGTGTTCTTCACGCCAAGTGAGACATGACTTGGCACAGTGCAAAACAAAAATGATCTGTTGAGGACCTGTTTTGAGTCGGTGGTTTGAAATCATTCCTATGGTTGCGTATCAAGCCACATCGTTTTGGATGAGCAAATTTGTGCTAGTTTTCCAAACTACCAACCCCACCTTTAAGTCATGTGTAGATACTTAAAAAATGCTTTTTATCTTGGTTCGGGAACAAACGCCACACCTAATATGCATCCAACGTCCGTCCAGCAGGTATTTAACTGCATCTTTTCTGTTTTCTCCCTCCTTGATTCTGATTTTACATGCACTGAGACAGCCAGAAAGCAGACTCCCATATAACTCTGGATAAAGAACTCCATCTTAATACCTTGAATGGAGAACTTTTCGAAGGCCAGCTTACCAGTGAAGTTTCAGATTGCCAACAATCTCCCACTCTTCAGCCTCCTCAGTGACCTCGGACTCACTCAATACTGTATGATTGCCTGGTTCAAATAGTCAAAACTTCACATGAATTGTGAAGTGTTGACATCCAGCAACATCCAATAAAAAGTCAATGGGTTGGGCAGAAACTTTAAAAAAACAACTGTAAGGTAATTGAAAAAATGTTCTCTCTCTCAAATAGAAAGGAGGGTAATAAACCAGTTTAGGTTTTGAATTAGGAACAGATGTTTTGTTGGATGAACCTGCCTGATAACAAATGTGGAATCTGGTGAATCTGCTTTGCATGATTATCTTATCGGATGATACTTTGAAAAAAAAAGTTAAGAATTAAAGTAAACTTCCGGTCAGACTTGCAACAAATCCTCATTAACGGATTAAACCCGATGATTGTCTTTTGTTAAAGGGTTTTTCTGGTCAGAGGCACTATCAGTTTTATCTTTTCCATTAGCCTAGTGTGACTCATCTATATTGCTTGATGCGTGAGTCACTTCAAGTATGTAAGAGTTAAACAATCTGGGTCTTGGGTGACGAAATGACCATGAAATACTTATGTTTTGTGCATCAGGTGCATAAAATAGCTTTTCATGTCCCCATCTGTACATGCAGTTAAGTAGGTTAAGTCCTTCTTACAGCTGTGCATTCAGCTTTCTGCATATCCGGCTTGATTTGTGAATGACCAACATTAAGTTTTTATTACTTTAAAAGCCTGAGGGCGTGTTTGCATAGAGCGAGTCTGAGAGAGAGAGCCATAATGCTAGAGGTGATCTGCTGCATGCCTCAGAGTGCAAGGGGCTTTATTATGTTGGTCCTAGGGCAAAAAGCTGGACTAGGCTGCAGCTTTCAAGCTCCCCAAAATCTACCCCAGGATGTATAAGTCAGACCTCTGAGCTCTTACAGCTCTAATCCTCAAATCTTGGTTGCAGGGCTCTCGTGCAGCTTGAGTGAAGATGTGGGTCGTATTGCTGGAAGACTTCCCAGGCTAAGCCATCAAGCTAATGTTGAATTAGGCCATACACGATGAGCCTCTTTTTCTGTTGTTGTTGCATTGTTAAAGCTGATATTTTCCAGCAAACAGAGAGGTTCACAGAGGGCACAGGCTGACAGCACTAATTGGTGGGTACCGTTTGTTTGTTCTGGGAGCGTCCATGATAATAGTGTTGAATTCAAAGGTGGGCGAATGGTAGGAGTGGTGGATGTAGGCTGAGACAAAAGCATGTGTCACAGTCTTTTCTGTCTGTTGACTGCGATAAGCATGTTTAGGTGGAGGACTACAAAGCCAAGAAAAGAGCCTGAACATAAAGAATGCCTCCTTTTTCCGCCATGATATAGTACGCCAAGTCTTGTTTCTCAAACCTTCGCAGAGAAAAGAAAAGGTACTGTGTGTGCATTCTTCTAAAAATGGGCATTTGTTTTTGTACTGTATGCAAAATCGACCGCTGCACCACAATCTCTGTCACATCAAAACAAACAAGGAAAAATAGCCCCAGCAATTTCTGTACCTACGATCAAATACAAGGCTCAGTGAGCTGTTTATCTGATCCCTGATCTGTTCAACCGCTGAATAATCCATGTGGGTGAGCGAGCATTGATCTGTACTGGCGAGGGCACAGTTTAAGTCAGAGCCTGGGAAGACTTTCAAACTTTTGCCTTGTCTGAAATGTAATTCAAAGAGAAAATTGATTCTTGGTTGTGATACATTGTGCGCTGATGGCAGGTAACTATCAATGCCTGAAAACCTCATTTGGAGCTTGTATGTGGCAGCATTTGGGTTCATGTAAGGGTAATTAAGATTAAGACTTGCAATTTACCTCTTCCAGGTCACAATGCCAGGGTAACTTTAAAAGTCTAAGTCCCAAAAGAGAGGACATCCAATGTAAATATGGATACAAACAGAGAACAGTGATTAAAAAATCCTTTTTGGTCTATCTATTTTTTGAGAACAGCACAAATAAAGGACATTCAATGATTAAAATATCACAGCAACATTGATGAAAGCAGAGTTCAACCGTGTCTTTCATCTTAATGAAAAAATTATGTCAGTGTTTGGCACGAATCAAATTATCTGCAAAGCTAATTTACTCGCATTATTTTTTCAAACCTAAAGTAGTCAATGCAGTCATTAGTAAAATAACATTTTTTTGAGACTGTGGTCAGTTTTTCTTAAGTTATGAATTTGGTAAGCCCACATCCAACCAATGAAAGCACTAACACTGATAAGCTATCTCAAAATAATGCTTAACTCTGCATTGTGATTTAATTTGGTAGATTCTGGTCGTAGTTAAAGGGACTGTGAGGAGTTTCTAAGTAATTACAAAAAAGTCTCACTTTTAGATATATGCCTGATGGAAATACACACTTTAAGATGAGTTTAATAGCATCAAAATAGGTTATCTATAAATGCTATTCCTTAGCCTTTCGGTCGGGTCGGACAGGACTGGACTGGCCTGGATACTCAACTTCGGGAACAAGACAATTAAAACTAGAGCAAATTTATATTATTCGGACACGTCTTAGAGCACCAGGCTGTAAGTAGCGTTATGTAGCCGGCTAAAAAACTACGATACTAAGTTTTCCAAAAATTGCTTGTCACACATCAAAAACTACCGCTACATAACTAGAACGACATTACCTCGACGCTTTGCATCCTGTAAGTTGTTGAAAAAAGAAGTTGTAAAGCAATGCAGAGTTCTGAGGAAGGTCCGAGCTGTATGCCTCATTAGCATCACAACCAAGGCACGCTTTGGCTTGGGTCTTTTGGTGCATTCCAGTTGTAGTCAGAAGTAGGAATTTCCGAGTTCCGGGTAGGAAGCTGCAACTGAGACGTCCCCCGAAGTCGGAATTTCCTACTGCGAACACGGTGAAACCTCGCCATCCCTGAGCTAACAATTACTAACAATAGACTGGTAGATCGGCATGTTTTTTTCTGACTTCAACTGGAACGCCGATAAGTTGGAGATGATGTCACTCCAAGTTCCGAGGTTACTGGAACGCAGCATTAAGACAGTCGCCGCACGTGCTCATGGGTAGCAGAGTCCTAATGTCGCCGGTAATAGATCCTCCTCATAGCACCTTTAATGGCATCCACTCCTACTCAACATCACTGAGCTTTGTTCTTGCCTCATCCAGGTCATTTTCAGATGGACCCACGTTGGCGGTTGTCCTCCACCAGCTGAGGTGAAGAGGGTGCAACATAAACCAGTGGTGTAGTGAAGTGTAGTAAAACCAAGTTGCTAAGTCTCTCATTGTCTCCAGTGTCTTGCAAGTTGGCATCTTCTCATTCCACTGCTCTCTGTGCAGCAAAACATAGGTTTATTTAATTAAAGCTAAAAAGACTCCCCAAACACGAAAATGCTGCCTAAGCTTCCCTAAATGAGTTTGTAGTCATCCTGTTTTGTGAGGTTTACCCGTGGAAATAACTCACCAAACGCTTTAACTATGCAGCCAACTTCATCTTCAACATTGTCATTGTGGAGGTCTTTGTTCAGCTCACACTTGGTGCTACAGTGGTATGGTTAAGATAGTGCAACATAAACCTGCAGCAGTGATTGTAGAAAAAACAAATACCCAGTCCCTTATTGACTCTTGTGTCTTTCATCTTAGTGTCTACCTCACGTGATGTTAGTTCCATGCAACCACTCCAAACCTACTTTATAGTATTAAAGGATGTATTAAAGCAGCATTTCAAATACAACTCCCTTTCAAGGTTAGATATTTTTGTGATTCAAATCAGAATTTAAGCTCTTTAACTTCAATTAGATAGTTGCCCTTCATAAATTTAAATTGGTCACATTCTTTGCCTTCAAATGTCTCTTAACCTGCACGTGCACTCATCTTCTTATGCCTGCAGTGTAATGCCTGCTCAGTCTCATCTTGTTTTTGACTTTCTATTTGCTTAAGTGCTGGCCACTGCCCGAGGGTGAAGAGAGAGGAAATAACTCAGCAAACTCAGGCAGAGTTCAGCAGAACAAAAAAATAACATTTTGGTCTAAGTGACACAGGAGTGAGATTCTGTTGGCTCTGCCGCATTATACCACCAACAAACTACAAAGCTTGCAGCTCATAGGTCCAGACTGGCCCTGTATCTCTGAGAGGAAACTGAAAGAGGACATGAGAGAGAAGGAGAGGAAGAAAGAGATTTTCCTTAAAAGCTCTGAATCAATTTTTTGTATCCCTCGGCAGCGTTCATAGATGGTTCATTTCCAAAGAAATCTGAATAATGGTTTTGGACAGCATCAATTTAGAGTGCACTGGAGGCCACGAGTCCCCCAAACTCAATTACCAACTGTTCAGAAAATGTTCTGTACAATAGTAATAGAAGGGTATTGGACGGAGATGGTGACAAATCTTTTTCGCTAGCCCTCATTGATTTTACGAGTGCGATGTCTGTGGCTGGCTCTGTGATTTCCTCTGTGTGCAGCCAAAAAAACGTACATAAGAATTAAAAAAAGATGATTCAATTTGCAGTTAGAAAGCGAACTGTTTAATGTGCTATCATTTCCATACAGTGCCTCTCCTCTGACATTTGTATGATTGGTTTTCCAAGCAGATACCATGACTACTGCATCCCCACTTGACTCCAACAGTTGGTGAATCGGTCCAATTACTTTAACTACATATAAATGCATTATTCACACGATATGTGTGTTATTTTGTTTGCCCAGATGCATAAAAGACACAGCATCTATAATTTTGGAGTGTTTTGATAAGATGTAATTGCCATCGTGGCTTCATGACTGAGTTGCCATCTACATGTTTGTTGTCGAGGAAGCTCTGGGTGTGATGACAAAAGCTGCTGCCTAAGAAAACAGGAACTACTGCTTGAGGCTGCAGTTCTGTTTCTCTATCTCCCTCATGTTTTGTGCTGCCAATATATGATACACCACTAGTGTTCTCTGCCATCAGCTGCAAGTGCTAAGCACCAACCTAACTGTGTATCATGTAACCTCAACTCAAGACTCTTCATCTGCCAGTCCATAGCTGTTTAGACTCCTGTTTTGGCCATTTTTTTCCTCTCTTTCCCACCATCCCCCTGTATTAGTATTCTCCTGTAAATCTCCTGTATACTTCTACTATTACTACTACTAGTACTACTACTACTACTACTACTACTACTACTACTACTACTACTACTACTAACAATAATAATAATAATGATAATAATGATGATAATAATAAAAAAAATTCTCTGTCTCTCCAAACTGATCTTTGTCCCTAGTCTTAGGACAATGGGGCGGTAATGCACCAAAGTGATGGATACCAACTGCCGTAGAACCAAAAAAGAAGAAAAAGCCTTGTAAGAACTGCCACCTGAAGTAGCATGGGGGGTAGGTGTCACGAGGTTAGTGCCAACAGTGGGAACAAACCAAGAAAAACAAAGGAGAAAGATGGATACGACGGAGAAGGCATTTTGCCAAATAAACAAAGAAGTTGTGTAAATATCTTGAAAAATGATACAGCGAATTTACTATCCTTTTAAAGTGTAACAAATGCTGAAGCTTGGTTGTAGTGGTATGACATCGTGCAGCAGGTGCCAGAAAATTTCCCTTATTTTCATGTCCAAAACTTGACAGGTATGTGCCAGTCTCTTAACAAAAGTGTGGCTCAGCTACCCTTTCCAAATCAGTAAGAGCCCTGCTTTGATCTCCACTAACGTTTTCTTCATATTATTGCAAGACTTAGAACTATATCCTTTAAAAATTGCTTTTCATACCAGTTACGTATTTATGAAACATTAATGTGTATTTATGATGGATGAATTTCACAAATGAAATAGAAAAAGGTGTCAAAGAGACTTCCTTGTTCATGCTGTGAGTAATCCTGCATTTATAAGCTAATAGTGTATGGCAGACAATTAATGCATTACTTGCAACTGCTTATTCATACTATCTGAACCAGGGACATACAACTTTGGTTACCAAGAAGGCCACACCAAATTACCTTCATTACCAATGGGACAGATATTTCACAATATGAAGGGTACCAAAAGAACCAGGAATTTAGCTGTCATCAATGATAAATATCCACAAGTATTTAGATGAAATACAGTTCATGATACTTCGTCTAATGAGCTTAAAAAGAATTTAAGCCAGTTTTTGCTGCTTTTTGCTGCAACATATAGAGCATTTAGACATGATCAAAGCATATTTCACTAAAAGTTTTTGTGCAAATGTTGACAATGATACTAAATGAATATCTACATAAGCAGTTGAAGCCAGTTATTGCTCTATTTTCTTTGATATTTTTTCAATGTTGACATGGACATTTTAATCAGATTTTCTTAATAAACATTCATCCTTTTAAATATTATAAACCGACTGGTGGGCCACGCTAAAGAGGAGGATGGACACAAGTGGCCCATCCCTGATGTAAAGCATATTCACGAGTAAGATCCACACCATCAACAGGATGAATTTGACAATTATTTATTGCGTACAGTGGATAACAAACAACATAGTAGGTAGGTGAAGCGGAATACAATTTGGGGAAACTTCATGGGAAATTCGCCGTACCTCCTGGGCACGACAAACCCCCTCTTTAAGGCCCTGAGGAAAGAAGCTTCAAATAAGGGGAGGGAGGGAGGGGTGCGTCAAATGTGCGAAATAAAAAAGGAAAATGATCGGTTAGAATTTATAGGAACACAGGAAGAGGCGTGGTTGAGGTGTGGTCCTGCTCCCGAAATTCTGCTTAAAGCTCCACTAAGGAAGAGGATAAATATGGTGCTCCTGATCTCTTTGCTTCCTCTGATCTGTAAATTAATGTTTTGTAACAGCAACTTAAAGCTGCTGTTTTGTGTCTGTGTCTTTATCATGTTTTTTCGGCCAACTTGGGATCAACTTTATTCTGCTTTACCACTTTACCACCAATCACAACTCAATCCCTCATCAACCCAAACCCCATAACTGTGTGACCCAACTAAGCATTTTCAGTTCAGCGGAAACTCATTAGCTCAGTTCACCTCTGTGGGTCATTTCTTGTTTTGAATTGAGGACTACATTTAAGTAATTGCTTCCATGTGACATCACTCGTTTATGTATGCCTGAAATGGCAGCCGTCTTGGTTGCAAACTGCATGCTTGTACCAGGCAGATAAACCACTTTAGTGTTGATATAATTTGTCATTACAAGAAAGCTTGTTCTGTATTTACATACTTTCCAGCTGATGGGAAGGAGCAGACTTGTAAGAAATATACTCCCTCTTCCTGTGATTGGTGTTTGCATGTGAAGAGCTATGATAGAGATGTCCCTCATGCATTAAATGGCTTGATTAGCTGAAAACCACTGACTGTTGGTGGCTAAAATATCAGAGGCCCTTGTTGTTTTTGAGATTATATGACATTGACAGGTCAACGTTTTTGCAATAAACTAAAGGTAAAAAGGAGCTACATTGAATTGCCTCAATTAACATAATAAGAAAAACAATATTAAAAAATGGTGATGCATTGTATGAACACCTTTGGGTATTTTAAGGCAGTAACTGGATCAACTCATGCTCCACTGAAAGGCTTTAGAACAGAGAGATGAAGTTTAAACTATTCATAAAGATCTCTACATCAAAACCATTCACTGAACTTCATTTCAATTTTTCATGAAGACATAAATCAAAGCTGTGAACTTGTCATCTCTCTAGAAAACTTGTTTTGAATAGTAAGAGCTTTTTAGAGATAGTGTCTACCTGGGAAAATAGGAGGCATATGAATTTTATGCAAGGCCGGTTTATTATACTTTTAAAGCTTGCCATCAAAATTGAGTTTACAAGAGCCCCAGTTTTTCAATTACCTCTCATTTTGCTTCTTTTATTGTAACTTTTTGAAAGATTTCTTTCCTCACACCTCTGCACCAAAAACAGATGAGGCCGTGGGCTTTGTTTTTGTGTCAGTACTCCATACAGTATGTACGTACATCTGTATGGATCAAGTCTTGTGAGAGCAATCTCAAAAACTCTTCAAAAATACTTTTCTTCAGCTTTGATCACATGTCAACTAAAGCCCCGTTTCCACCAGAGGGTTCAGTGTAGTTTTGTACGACACGCTTTTTGTGGCATTTCCATAGCCTAAAACCAGGACAGGACCCCTTATAAGCGAACTGTACCGTCCTATTTTTTGGGACCCTTCTGTTGGCGTGCCAATCTGATCCCAGAAGGTGGAGCTAGAAACACTGCAGTCCATTGATTGGTCGAAGGAGACATCACTTCCCGTGCGACAGCTGAACAACACATTACCCTGCCATGTTTAAATCTCCACTCGTCTTCGTGATGTCACAATCTCAGTCTCAGCCTCAGTCTCACCTGCAGCCTGCCACATTCCTGCTGCAGCCTTAATCAGCCCAAACTCACTTCACCTGCGCTCCTCCTCACACCTGCACCTCATCTGCTGCAATCAGGCCACCTATAAGAACCCCAGCTCCACACAAAGTCCAGACTTGTCTCCCGGACTGATCACCCGTTGCCGACAAGTTTCGTCCCAGTTTCTGCCTCATATGCCTGACCCTCGGTTTGACTACAAGGTATCGACCAAAGCTCCTGTTCTTTACTCACCCGTCTGCCTGAGTCCCTGGCTGTCGATCCTGCTTCCGTCTTTGACGCTGAGTTTTCGCCTGTCCTGATCCGTGGTGGTCTGCCTGGTAACTGATCCCTGCCTGTCCTCGACACTGAGTTTCCGCCTGAGCCCTGCTCCGTGTTGTCTGCCTGGTTTCTGAACCCCCCGCCTGTCTTCGACAACGTGAGTTTGCCTGAGTCACCTCTCCAAGTGTTCCTGAACGCCTCTGCTCGTCAGTGAGTGAGTCAGGCCTTTATCACTCCCCTTTTAAGACTGTGTGAGCCCTCGTCTGAACATTCCCTGTGTGGCTCAATCGGGAGAGTGCTCGTCTTCAGATTCCGCTGCTGTTGGTTCAATCCTCGCTCAAGCCGCAGCTTCTCTCCCGTAACTACTGTGTGAGCCTTTGTCTTAATGTCTCCTGTGTGGCTCAGTTGGAAGAGCGCTCGTCTTCAGATTCCGCTGTCGCGGGTTCGATCCCCGCTCAAGCCACAGCTTCTGTCCCGTAAAGACTGTGTGAGCCTTTGTCCAAACGTCTCCTGTGTGGCTCAACTGGGAGAACACTCACCCTTCATCCCTAAGTGTGCGGGTTCAAACCCGCTCTGAGCTGTGCCTTGAATATCTGTTAAAGCTATGGTCTACGATTTGGAAGCTTTGTACATATTAATAACACCGTTTATAAGGCTGTTATGGTCCTATGGTCCTATCTACACAGTATAAAGACCAAAAAGAACGAAAAAAATCCATTCAGTATATCCGCTGAAAAGCTGCATACTAGCTGACCAATCAAACCTAAGAACCTGCGACTATTAATTGGTCCGTGAGTTGGTCTGTGAGTCCATCCAATCCTCGTCTCCCTCGCTACGCAGCGTCATGCCCATGGTCCCGCCTCCTCCCCTCTACCTCCAGTGAGCAGCTAGCAGCGTTAGCTACTGAACTATCATGGAGCCGGAAAAGCCTAGCGCCGAGACCGAAGCCGCCTCCCTCTCCCGCGGGGCCCAACGGAGCTCTGCCCGCGGGTTGAAGCCTGTTAGCGGGCTAACGGCTAACAGCTAACGAATAGCCTCAGCCGGCCGTCAGACCTTCAGCATCGACCGTTTCGCCCCTGGTTGATCAGGTAATGGCTTTGTTTACTACAGTGGGAGATGTCTGCTGAATAACTCTGGTTAGTTTGTGCCTGCACGGGCTAATAACTTGTAGGGGAGCAGGTTAGCCTGTTAGCCGCTAATCGTTTGCACTGTAAGCTGAGCTGGGGAGGACAGGCTGAGAAAGATAAATCCTCCCCCACACTCGGCTCCGCTCTGGCGTCGCCAGACCCGCATTGCCGCCGGTCCAGTTGAAATGGCTACTGCTGTGTGTTATAAGTGAGATGTCTGTCATGTTTGATACTTTCAGTTGAGCTGATCTGTTTTTGATTGAGTTTGCTGCTGATATATTGTGCTAGTCGCTCGTAGCTCTGTCCGAGGGGGCTTTATGAGGCGACACGAGCTGGGGGTGGGATCTTGGAACACCGAGGGGAGAGGTGAGGGAAGGGGGGGGCAGGCTGCGGTTTCAAATCGTAGACCCTAGCTTTAATAAAGACTGTTCATTGTTCGCATCTAACTACTTGCTTCTGGGTCCTAACTACAACCATCACACGTGAAGATAACTCACGGCACACAGCCTTCTCTGAATCAACACTTGATTGAGCTTCATAACAAAAAGCTACGTGCTGATCACAAAAAAGAAGAATTGCTGGATGTCATCCATCTTTGCTCTTTGTTTACTGTGTCGCGTTTTCTTCTTCGTTGTATTTAATAGCTGGGTACACTGTGTTGCACTGCTATGACATCATGGTATCAGCATCCAGCTTATATGCCGCCTACCAAGTAGGGTTCGGTTGGCTGTGGAAACGCAAACAGGATCAAGCTTTACCGAGCCAAACCGTGCCGATCCATACCGGACCACTTGATGGAAACGGGGTTCTAGAGTCAAAGATGAAACTACACATTGTTTGTAAAAGCATTTTGGAGGACCCAATATCACAGGAATCCTTTGTGAGATCCATTAACTTTGCACTAATGCTCGCCATGACACAAGAATGTAATGAAAAACCTCGAAGGTCATCAAGGTAAAATATGAGCATTTAGATTTTAAAGGTTATATGATAAGATTTAGTATTTTATTTTCATAGGGATAGGAATAGAGCAGTTTTACTCATTTTTCCATTCATAACTTGGCTATGAATGTTTGGAATACCTTGGTTGATGGTTTTGTCAGCTTTTTAAACAGTGTGAAGGCTCAGCAAAAAAATTACATCTACAACATGAGGAACATGCATGCAAGGCTTATGAACATGCATGCAAGGCTTATGATAATATATCCTTACTCTCCAGTGGGACTGTTTCAAGTGTCCATAGGATATATTACAGGTCTATCTGGATAATATCCAAAGAAAAACTGGAGGGGGACTGGACACATGTTTTGTCAGTCTTCATTATGAAGGGTCAATCAGAGGTTTGTAGTGAACTCTTGCTTTCGCCCTCACCTGTAGTAATTCTTTGACATTAAAGGAGACATATCATGCTGATGCATGATTTAATACTTACATATAATATAATAAATTTGAAAACAAGACCTTACACCCCCTTAATTTTCAAAAATGACATTGTATTTTTTCTGATATCCTAGAATGAGATTTGATGCCTCTGAAAATAGGTCATTGCGAGATGTCCGCGAGATTTCAAACATCATGACGACACGAGGTACCTTTCTTTTTATTGGAGTAATCTGATAAAACACTTCCTCCTCTGTGATGTCCGTCAGCCCCAAACCGTCACCGAGGAACACATCCAGCAGCAGGGGTATAAAGCTCCCTCACTCACTCTCCCTCATTACCAGCTCTGGCCCGTAGGGGGACTCAATACGTGGTCGCTGCTTTGAGCCTGCCGGAAAATACAGTAGAAGAAGAAGGACAGGCTGGCTCTACCCCCGATAGAACTGACCAATCAGAGCACAAAGGGCTGTGATGTTGCGAGGTAACTTTAGGTCATCCTTGAGACCAAGCGTTTCAACAAGTGCTTCATAATGGCCTAAAATGAGGATATTGAGAACACTATTGTGGGGCAATGAAGGAACTAAATGACTTGTACTGAGGGCAGAAATGCTTTACAGACATTCTAGTCTGGCTTAGTGAAAAGGAGAAACAAGCATGATATGTCCTCTTTAAAGGATGCTGAAAAGTATGGTCATTTTCTGACTATAACTACTTGTTTCGTTTTGCATGATGACAGAGCCGAAATTCCAGCAGATCCAGCTGCTTTGAAATGTCAAAGATAAGGCTCATTGTTGGTCAAATTAATCCTGTACTTTATGATTCCATGCCTCCACTCCTCCGTAGTTACTTTTCTTGGTTCAGCAAACTCTACTTGGAGAAAAAGCAATCAGTTTTAGAAAAGAAACAAAGCATTATCCTAAGTATTCCGCAGCATCTTTGAGATTATTAAGTTGAACATCTAAAGTTACCTGAGACTCTGATGTGTGACTGTTTGAAGATTTCAGCTTCAATCTTCTTGGTGAATCAGACACAGTAATTAGTTTTGACTTTGCTTTAAAACTGCTATTCTGAAAGTAATTATTTTGATGACTTATATGTCAGAGAAACCCACACAATGACACAAACAAACACATTCACGTACCTGAGGGAGTTGTGAGAAGGCAGAAAGACTCCATTTGTGCCAATTTATCCATGAAGTAAGTTGCTGTCTGGCTCTACCTGTCACAGCGTAGAAGCAGCGCGACATTACCTCCCACTATGCTCTGGGGAGAAGGGCTTACCGCAGATGGATGGGCTGATACAGGAGGGATCTGGTTCAGAGGGATGGCTTTCTATATGTGAGCTGTGAATATAGGTCAGTAACACATTTACACTCTTTCGCAATGTCGAGCTTTTTCACCAAGTGCTCCAAATGACGACTCCCACTCTTCAATCTTGATTGCTTTGTGGTGAATCAAAGTCACACCGATAAAAGGAGTAGAGTAGACTTTCAGTCAGAAGATTTTTTTTTTATTTTACTTACAGAATGATGCAGTAAAATGCAGCCCCAAACCACAGAAGTGACTCAGCATTTTAGCACTTCCAGCACTGTTATTTCAAAGGCTGTTTTTGTTTTGATGAGTTTTCAGTCAGATACCTAAGATATGGTCTGTGGTAAACTTCACATTTTTTCATCTGGAGATTTTGGAGCTTCTCGTGTTTTTTTTAGAGTTGCTCATAGCAGCTAACCATGCAGACCGAGTTTGCCTGGAATATTAAACATCTTTGATAATCTTTAAAATTCAGTTTTTCTATCTTTGTGGAACACAATCCAGGTTCAAATCAGGGGTTGGATTGAGCTGTCATATTAAACATAGGTGGGTTTTTGGAAAGCATGAGTGAAACCAATCAAGTGTTGGCTCTCATACCTTAAGTTCAGTGTGAGCCTGCAAGCTGGTGTGTTACCTGTATGGTGGATTTTAGTCCACATCGAGGCGAATATATTTTAAAAATGTGATAAGTGTGATGAGCTGAAAGATTGTCAAATAACAAGCTGCTGTTGTTTCTGAAGGCTCTGCTTCTGAAAACATTTTAAAATGGCTCTTCCCAAATGGATTAATGAAATATTTCTTAGGCGGATATATGGACTGTCCATCTGGCTTGTCAGGTTGTGCCTGCTTCTGCATTATCTGATTGACCCATCATGAATCAGATTGAAGGAAAGATCATCCAACCACCTTTCGAATATAGGGACCGGGATTTATATGATTTTATCAATGCCAGTGCTATGATCTGCTAATCGATCCAATTATTTAACAATTGGCTTACTGATTCCTGTAGATTTTCAGTGGCAACAATGTCAAACACACAGCATAGTTAACTGCTTCTGCAAGTTGCTGGTGTTTCCACTCACTTCAGGTTGTGCAGAAGGAGCCATTTATAAAAAATTAAGCCACAATTCTGACCACTTCTGAACCCTGTCAGTGGGAGGAATTGATAAGGGAACTGATTAGCAAAGAGTTGTTAACAATTCTCACCTGAAATTGGTTTTCGATTCCCATTCCCATAGTTGGATATGCTTTTTAACAAGACTCTGCCCATTTCCACTTTCTATGGGCTGTTGTTAAGATGGACAAATATGTGAAAATATGCTGTGTAGTGTATACTGAACTGCATATCTGCCGTTCTGGTTCACAGCATATGATTAATCCAATGGACTATGTAGACTTCAGCTTTAAACACATTTCTAGTCTTTTGACTACTCAAAGCTCCTCTCACATTGACTCAATAATGAACTTAAAGGGACTGTGAGAAGAATCTTTTTCCGGCGACACAAAGACTCTGCTTCGCATGAGCACGTGCGGCGACTGTCGTACTGCTGCGTTCCAGTAACCTCGGAACTGGGAGTGACATCTTCTCCGACTTATCAGCGTTCCAGTTGAAGTCGGAAAAAAACATGCCGATCTACATCAACCATGTGACAGCCAAAGCTGGGCTTGAACCTGCTGTATTTATAAATTTTACAAATTTGATATGTCACAACATGCTACTATGACTTGGGATGGGATTCGAAAGCCAATTTCAGTTGAGAATTGTTAACAGCTGTATTAAAGTATCAATATCATGAGTCTTTTTTGTTGATCAATTCCTTTATCAATTCCTTCCACTGACAGGATTCAGAAACAGTCAGAACTGTGGCTTATTTATTTATTTTTTACAAAAGGCACCTCCTGCACAACCTTAAGTGAGTGGAAACACCAGAAGCTTGCAGAAACAGTTATCCATGCTGTGACAAGTGTTTGACATTGTTGCCACTGAAAATCTACAGGCCAACATTTACCCACACAGAAAATCTGCAGGAATCAGTAAGGGAATCGATTAAGAATTGGACTGATTAGCAGGATTGTTAATAGCATTGTTATCCATATAATCTTATCAATTCCCATCCTTAACTATGACACCACAGAAATAACAGAGACCTTTTTAAAGTGTGTGCATGTAAGCAACAACAGTGGCTGTGATCCAACTGAACATTAACATATTTAGGTAAAAGCTTTCATAAAAGCAAGAAGAACATATTTTACCTTTAAAAAGAAAATTATCATAACTCTAATGTCAGGACGAATGGCTTGTATGACCAATTCTGCTTACATCGGGAGACCAAAAGCTAATGAATACATGCTGAACATCTTTGCATGACACACAAATGACAACCCATAATTTATCAAAATCACCTGGCGTTAGCAAGACGCTGCCTTCCAAGTTCTCCATTCGGGTTGGCCTTCAAATTTTATAATCCCTGCACATTTATCTGGGTCAGTAACACATTTACACTTAGTTGTTTTGTTGAGCTTTAACACTGAATGCACCAAATTACGGCTCCCACGTTTCCATCACCATCTTCTTCACTGCCTTGGTGATGACTCAAAGAAACAGGGACAGCGTGTGTGGATTTTCAGTCTCGAGGAAGAAAAACTTTTATCTCTGTTCTATGAAAATTTTTGTGGGGAAATGCCAAGTGAGGAACAGACATATCATATTGATTATTTAGCAAAATGGAAAACAACAGCTTGGTTTAGCTTCTGCCTCTTCCTTATTTCTAAGTGCTTCAGGAAAGCAGAAACGACAGATTTTAATTTTTAATATTTTTCTGTCAACATCTCCAAAATGCTGTCACAATAAATCTCACCCCCTCCTCCTGAGTGCAGTGGGATGTTTTTTTTTTGCAGGATGATCGTGTAGCATTGGACTCGGGTAGAAAAAAGAGACAGAGGAGGGGGTTAAAGTAGAAGGATGGAGAGAGGGACAGCGAGAACGAAAGAGAGAAGGAGGCAGAGGGGGCCGTGCTGCAGTGTTCTGGCTGCTTTCCAAGGGCAGTGTTGCTTCTAGTGAACAAACAAAATACTGGTCTCAGCTAAATATAACATTTCCCTTTCGTGCACAGGCCTTCAGAGAGAGGAGTGTGTTTGTGTGTGTGTGCAAGGCCCCCCTGACCTGCCAGAGGCCACCTGAAGCAGAGTGTGGCGTTAATAACACGAAGGTCACGATCTGCTCCCCCTGTTTGATTACCTCTTGGGGCTTTTCCTCCCTCCTCCTTCCCGCGCTATCTCACGATGTGCCCAAATGAAAAAGTACTTCCCCTCTCCAGTCTCTCGTGTTAGCTTAACATGCATGAAAAACACAACAAATGACGCGCTTTTTTTCCATTTTACTCCTGCACAATTTCTCTCTTTCTCTTTACCCTTTTTACCTCTTTCTTATCGCAATATGTTTCTTTTTTTTCTCCGTCCGACACAAATACAGAGCTACGAAAATGAACTACCACCGCCGATGGACATTAATAATTTACAGGACAGCCAATGCGGCAGGCAGGAGAATGGAAATTAAACATAGGTTTTAGCCCGAGCATGGGAGGCGGGAAAGCAGCCATGCGTAGTGAGCAGAGTGGGAGAGTGGGAAAATTAACATAGGCACACAAACACACTACTATATTTTATTGTTACAGAGCAAGATATTGGAGTTTTTTTTAACTCCCTGCAGGTATTTGTTAGAGACCAGTGGGCTGCTTTATTTAATAGGGTTAATGTAGTCGGTAGAAAATGTACATATATTATTTTCAGTCCCTTTGGGGCAGGAAATAACTTAGTCTTTCTGAGAATAAAGGAAAATTCAAACAAAGAGAATAGAGTTATTTGTGCAGAGAACATAAACAACATTCAAGAACCTTATATCAGTACTGTACAATCCCTGTTTCTATGCAGGCAAACCCAAATTCATTATGTGCATTATTTAAACTATTTAGAAGTGCAAGTACATATGATTCATTGGTTTGGTCCCATTTGTTATTTCACCCCTACCACTCCTTTTTAAGGGGTTCTTTTATCCTTGAAACAGAGTCAGAAGTGTTAGTGTTGAAACTTCCCCTACAAAATGAGCCAGCACTTTCAGAACCTGGCCATTTCCTGCCTTGAAGCAGATGAGATGTCTTGTTTGCTGAGGAGTCCCTGATCGGACAGAAAAGGGATTTATGAGTTTTGGTGCTTATATTTCACATTTCTTATGATTTTACTTTCACATTTCCTGGTGACATTTTTGGATTGAAACATAATGAAGAGTAAAAGTGCGTTCACACCAAACATTGACTTGGGCATCGCAAACCCAAGTCCCGTAGTCTGTCCATAGCTCATTTTGTTGCTGTTGCAGTTTCTATTATATGATATTATATGATACATGATATTATATCATTTAAGCGTATGGATTAGCTAACATTATTCCAACTGTATTCTTTTCACTCACCTACAAACCATAAAACACTGCATTTGATGGTCCTGCAGCAGCATCATATGTGAGTTGTCTTCGGTCCTGTCGAGGTGGAACTAATGCACTCACCAACTAATGTTTCCCACATGGACATGAATTGTTACTCTGTGACTGGAATAAAAGCAGTCTGTCATGAGGGTTGTCAAGCACTCACACAGCGCTGATTGGCTCTTGCAACATCACCTGGACATCACCTGAAGAGACCAAGTTTCGCAACCTGGTCATGCATACAATGTGACCCCAGAGTTCCTATCTGCAGCAACAGGAGCGCTGCCCCCATACGTGAACCATGATGTGTAGAGGGAACGTCTTTAGGGCCATTCACCCTTAGCACGTACCCCATGGCTCTGTTTAAAAATGTAGGGGTAGGGCCAAGTGGTAGGGGGCAAAGGGGGTTTAAGCCTAGTTCTAGTTGTCATATATAGATGTACCTTTGGGCAAGACACTTAATCACAAGTTTCTCCCAATGCTGCGTCAAATGGATATGACAGGCTGCAGAATTTGTTTGCCAATACTGAACCAATGTGAATGTAAGAGTTTATGGGGATACATTTTTTTATCATTTTTAAGAACATTTCTAAAGTGTGGCGGTCTCTTTCTCAAGCCAATGCAGATACTGTTATTGGTGCTTTTAAAGCATGCAGAATTGATTATTCTAACACTCTTATTTCTGGATTTCATAAATAGAACATTGCACATCTTCAGCTGCTTCAAAACTCAGCAGAGACGAAGTCTCTGAATTGGCTTCAAGTATCTTTCTGAATTGATTTTCAGATGCTTTTATTTGTTTTCAAATCTCTTAATGGACTTGGCCGAGGCCATTTGTCTGATTTGCTTTCATCACATGAGCCTATTAGAGCCCACAGGTCATCAGGTGGTGGTTTGTCAGTTGTGCCAAAAGTCCAAACAAAGACTCACAGTGAGGCAGCTTTTAGTTATTACAGCCCTGTAAACATCCTACCTCCAGACCTGAGGGCTGCACAGTGTTAGTATTTTTAAGAGCAACTCAACACCTACCTTTTTAATCTCACTTCTGATTTTTTTTACTTTATTTCAG
The DNA here is from genome assembly GCA_036419115.1 of Scarus forsteni. Taxonomy (NCBI): domain Eukaryota; kingdom Metazoa; phylum Chordata; class Actinopteri; order Labriformes; family Labridae; genus Scarus; species Scarus forsteni. The sequence continues at coordinate 30,825,233 of JAZDUH010000341.1, read as the reverse complement.
ATAACTGTAGTTATGTAATTATTATTATTTTTGCATTTTAACATGTTTTTTTTTATAATAATCTCACTTTTGATTTTTAACTTTATTTCAGATAGTTGTAGTTAATTATTTAAACATTGTTGGATCCAGATAACCACCATTAGAGAATGATAGTCATTAATCAATAACTGTCTAGCTAATAATGAAATTAACTTCATTCTGAGTGCTAGTTGTGGGTTTTTAGTGTCAAGGGATCATATTATGATGCTCACTGTATCATGCAACTATTACTATTAAATAACAGCAACAAGGTATAACAGCAATATGTGAGCTACCTTGGCGTATGTTTGCTCCAAGTGCTTTCTAGTTTTATTTTGATATCTTTTTTACTTTTATTCTGTTTTATTTTTAAATTTTTATCTCCAGTCTTTACTCATTTTGAACTCAAGATGCCTTTTCACAGTTCCTGGCTCACAAACACAGTTCTGTTAAATCAAGGTCTTTTGGGTGTTTTTATTTATTTATTTTTTGCTTATTTGGGTTTGCTTGCTGTTATTATTGTCATTACAGTTTGTAATCCACAAAACCTGTTTTCCTATTTGTTTTCTGTTAATGAAAATTACGTTGTGCTGCACATGTTGTATGAAAAGTCTTGTCCAAAATAGGTTAACTGATTGATTGACTGATCTCAGCTGTTTCTGTGATGATCCATCTCTCAAGCTTATTTTTGTGGACCGAGTCTGCACCCCATCAGGACTTTCCTCAGCAAATAAGGATGATTACTGAGATTTTATTGATACCAACACCATTTCCGCTCTTTATTGATACCTGTGGATTATTAATGTGAAATAGAGCAGGCCTACAACAGCTTTCAGGGTCATTGAAGTCAGATTCATGGTACTCCAAATATTTAATGCTGCACTGTGTATAAAGTACTTAATGAAGTATCTTGCATTTCCAACCTTGCTTAGAAGCACTCTGGTGCAAAAAAATGAATGTTGCACAGTTGGTGTAATTCTGTTTTACATTGTACATCTGCTTCTGTTTTTTTCCTGCAATGATGACTTTTTTAGCATGACCTTTTGATTTGTACATGCAGAACCTGGTGGAGGGATTGATAAAGGAATTATATCACTTTCTTGGATCTTTATTGGATCTCAGTGCAGCATTTGACACTGTGGATCATGATGTTTTAATTAATAGACTAAGGCAGTGGGTGGGCATTTCTGGCTCTGCCCTTGATTGGTTCTCCTCCTACCTGTCACAGAGAACTTTCTCTGTTACTGTCAATCCCCACACCTCTTCAAATTCCCCCCTAGCTTGTGGAGTTCCTCAAGGCTCAGTCCTTGGCCCAATATTATTTTCTCTGTACCTGCTCCCACTAAGCCACCTAATCAACAGTTTTTAAAAATGTATCTTATCATTGTTATGCAGATGATATCCAGCTTTTCCTTTTCACCTAATGATTATTCTCCAGTGTCAACCCTGCTCAGTTGTTTGTGCCATGAGAGACTGAATGTCAGGTAATTCACTACAACTCAACTCTGAAAAAACAGAAGTCCTTGTCTTGGCTCCAGAGAGCTTAGTGCCAGACACTTCAGAAACTCTGAACACTGTCCACTGTTACAAAACCAACTCTTCGTAATCTTGGTGTTTCTTTCAGCCTCTCACTCTCTCTAGATTATCATGTCAATAACCTGGTCCATTCTTGTTTTTTTCATCTCAGAAATATTGCACAACTCAGACACATTGTTTCTGCAGCTCAAATGGAGATGGTTATTCACGCATCCATTTCTTCCCGTTTAGACTACTGTAACTCACTTTTTACCTGTCTCAGTAAAACATCCATAAACCGTCTACAATTAGTACAAAACGCTGCAGCCAGACTACTTACCAGGTCCCCAAAAAGGTCACACATCACACCAATTCTGTTTTCACTCCACTGGCTTCCCAGACATTTCAGAATACATTTTAAGATACTTTTCCTCACTTTCAAAGCCCTCCATGGCCAGGCTCCCGTATACATCTCAGAACTTTTAAAACACTACATCCCTGGCAGGCCTCTCCGGTCCACTGAGCAAAACCTGTTGGTTGCTCCACACTCCAGACTAAAAACTAAAGGTGACTGTGCTTTTAGTGTCGTGGCTCCAACTCTGTGGAACCCGCTCCCCTTGGGTTTAAGATTGGCTGAAACAGTTGATTCATTTAAAAAATAACTTAAGACCTATTTGTTTGGTCTGGCCTTTGCTTAATATGTCTTGTGTGCTGTGTTTTCTTTTATTGTACCTTTAAAAATTGCTTGTATTGTTTTTATTTGTTTTGTGAAGCATTTTGTGACTTTGCTGTTCTTGAAAGGTGCTATATAAATAAACTTATTATTATTATTATTTCTTTAGCTATTTGCTTTCGATTCTCAACTGGAATTGGTTTTCAATTCTCATCCCCATCAGTGAATTAAATGTTAAAATGCTAGGGTATCAACCACTTTGTATTGTCTGCAAATCACTCTTATTGAATTGAGGCAAGTGAATTTGTAAAATTCATTACAAATATTCTGGACATTTAAATTTAGTGTCCATAAATAAACTATTGGTAGGAAATACCACCATACAGTGCCCTCCAGTCCAAGTTTGGCCTTTTTACTCAGAACCCAGTTTACCTTAATAGACTTCAGTAATTACAATGGTGTTGCTTTTGACACTTCCTGGTAAAAGTTTCAGCTGCCAGGAGGGTCACAGCCTGTAGACGCTGTTATAGTTTTTCGTCAGTCAAACAGCTGACAGGACATACCAGTATTTATCCATGAAATCAATTATCTGCCAATGCAGATAACAAACCAATAGTATTGTACATTCCAACTTTTTCTCCTTTATTAATGAAAAGACTTTCAAAGACTAAAAAACATCAAAATGAGGGTAAAAAAATTGCAAACCAGAAAAAAATTTGGAATGAAAATGAAATCAAATGATTTAGACAGAACAGAACCAACTTCATGAATTGAAAGGATCAACATGGGACAGAAAAGTCTCTCAGAACTAGTAAAAAGCAAAATATAAATTTGAAAGTTTTGTATGTAACAGAAGCATGATATCAGAAAATTTATGGAAAAACAACATCAGTTTGGAATCCCTTAAAAGATGATGATTTGTACAAAACGGAGGCCTTAATAAGTGGCTACAATACAGGAATATTCATCGAACATTTCTAAACTTCAATCTGAAACTAGAACAACTGTACAAAAGGATAATATTTGTTTAAAATGGACACATTTGTATAGTCTCTCCAAATCTTGGTTTAATGTTTCCTCAGAGTGTTTTTTTCTTTGAAGCAAACACATCCACATTCTTGAACAGAGCTCAACAGCATGAGAAAGAAGGAGGCCTGGAGTTGGAGCTGGGAGGCTCAAACACTGAGTGTTGCTTGACACATGCAGAGGCAGACGTTGCAGTGGACTAGAGGCTTTGCCTGGCAAAAACTCAAAACCACTCCTCACTGCACATGACAATCCATGCTGACTTGTGTGGTGGGGGAAACCTCCAGGTGAGATGCTGCCAAGACTCAAATCCAAATCACCTTAGGAGACCAATACTGGGAATGACAAATATAGTTAGCTTTGCTGCATGATGTGTTTCAGAGCTTGGTGATGAGTCTTGTCAGTATTTTATCACCTATTATGCAATTAAACCCCCTGAAGAGACAATGTTTTTCAGGAATTATCAGGCTTAACACTTTGGATCTAATTATTTGACGACATTAACTGTGAACAATTTTATCAGAGTTAAACTGAGCCCTAGAAATGTCGATGTCAGGCTGCAGCCACAGGATGAGCTAATTTAATCACAGATAAGGAATTCACACCTCCTGAGCATGTCAACCACTTCCTATCTCCAGACAAATACTCAGAGAGACAGACAGACGCTCTGCCAGCCTCAGGCTGACCGTGACACACAATCCAAATTGACATTTTGGCGTTTATAATAGACTAAATGATGACATGCTAATGGTATTTAAAGCTGCCGCCTCTACTTTTGATGTACTCAGAGTAGACGGTGTAGAACCTGCGACCTCCAGGTGTGAACCATGATGTGTAGAGGGATGGAGTCAACCTTCCTTTGAGTCTGACGTCTTACACTCTAGATGAGAAATTATCATCTAGAGTCTCCTGCAGACTTTGGAATGACCTCAAGCATTGGACAGCATGCGTGTTACAAAGTGACAAAGCATGTGGACAGTGCATTTAAAGTAAAATCTACCACTGTATTTAGACAGCTGTCAGGAGCTGAAGACTCCTGACACACAGACTCTGTTACTGAATCACATATCTTTATTTAGCTTGATGTAGATTGTCCCCAAGGTTACTCAGCAGGGGTTATATATCTCATACTGTTGTTACACAGCAAATCCTGGATCCTCCTGATGATTCACTGTAACATCCTCATCATATAACCCTTCCTATAGCAGGGATGACTAAAGGGAAAGAAAACCCACTTCAACCTCACATCCTCAGGGATCCATTTCTAATGTGGTGCACTTTGTCTACTTGAAACAACACTATGAAGGAAGAAAAAAAAACCTGCTATTAAAATCCTCATGTTCTTATTTTTATCTTCCAATATTTTTACATTTTTTAAACCAGGTTTAAAAATATAATAATTTAATTAATTTTGTCATCCTAACTGATTAAAGAGATTGTTCAGGTTCTTTTAAGTGGGTTTGTGTGAGGTACATGGCTTAAGCTTAAACGTGTGCCACAGTATCACAGCTCAGTTCTCTCTCTTTTCAGAAAAACAGATGCGACTGCTATATAAATGGGGCCAGATTCTCCACTTAATTGAAAGAACTGTGAAGTAAAAATTTATATCCATTCATTTTTTCACTCCGCTTTGATTTGGCTCTATTTTTAGATATGGTGCAGTGTATGTGCCCTTTTAACTGCAGACCTTTCAATTGGCCTAAACCTAAAAACCCTCAACAAAAAGCCTGTGGAACCAGTGGGGCTAGCCTCTGGCTTCCTACAAAAATACATCATCCCTGCTACACTCTAGACCACCATTTTCTTGTCTATCAAAATATAAATGAAGTAGTTTGTTTCGGGGGACTGTTTATTCGTGTTTAATTATTTTGACATACCATTTCCTTTTTATCACAATAGCACAAAGTATAATATAAGGACTGAAATACCAAAATTGGTAACTAAAGAACTAAACACACACTCAAAATTCTGTTATGACTTTGAAAATGTGGCTGTGATTTGGTTAAATATAAGGCCAGCATTTGAATAAATAAAAAAACTCCATTCACTGATATATCAAATGATTTAAAATGACATATCTGCAACTTATTTGTTTTGTTTTGATGCAACATTATACCAGTAAGGATAAACCTATATGTCTTTGTGGTACAACCTAAAAATACTCAGTTAAAGTATAATTTAATAATGCCAACATGGGGTTTATGGTGAACTGTACACCATAACTTAAAGTAGAATTTATAAAGGGCTCAAGCTACAGGCAGCCAATGTCTTGTCCTATTCTCTGGATTTTATTGTGCTATTCCTTCAAACCCTGCTGATTTTTACTCATATTTGATTGTACAATGCTTCTAAAATGAGGCCATCTTTTCGGCAAGCGTAGAGGGTTCTTTCTCGTCTATTAGGTTGGCATCTTAGCAAGTAACAAAACCATTGGATGCTTGGATGACACTCTTGGACACAGGTTGGTGCACGGGTGCACACGACAGCTGCCCACATACTGCAGTAGAAGCCAACCGCTCTCTCTCTCTTTCTCTCCCTCATGTTTATTTCAGGAGCTGTAGTTCGGTTTCACATAGGAAGTTGCTGCTTGACAAGGTGAGCCAACTGAACAAATTATACTGAGAGCAAATTTCTGCATGAGATTAGATGAATAGAAGGCTGCAGGTATGAATTTATAATGCAACAAAAACTTGTTTACCCTTTGTATTGACTAGAAATGAGATGAGTCTTCCATCTATTTGAGCAAATTTGCTGCTGTTTGGATGTGTGTTTTCCACTAGTAGTAACCATGCTTGGGAAATCCACCAAAGCTAATTCATTGATTTCATTGGGCTGTCTTCTTCTTTAAGAGTACTGCCATGGAAATGCGGGGGCAAAGCAGCTTATATTGCATCTATGACTCATAATATATTAAAACAACCATTGTCAATAATATGTTTACTTCATGAGCTGCCTAAACACAACAACTGATGCATTTTTCATAAGACCTAAATTGATCTCTCCAGTTATTTTAATTGAACTGCATCAGGCGCTCAGCAGAGCACACACTGTAAGGGTCTATTAGAGTTCCATCTTCCATTATGAGAGAGTTTATTAAAGTAAACAAGGGCTTGTATAACCTTCATGGACATCTTATTTTTTTGCACACACAAAATGCCAGCCTCATTCTGTCTCTTCTCTGGTTTCAGCCCTCTCTTGCCAGCCGTGTAGAAAGTAATAAGTGCGTGGCTCAATTCCATAATTCATTTTGGAGGAAAACAGGTGTTTGGCCTTGTGTTCACCTCCCACAACGGGGCGCCGGCTCCCTTCAAGCAGTCACCCTACTTCCTTCAACACACACACACACACACACACACACACACACACACACACACACACACACACATTTCAGTGCATGCAAGCTCTTTAAAATCAAGATCACTGCCAGAATTTACACTCCAATTCACACTGTATGGAAATGTGTTTACATGTGAGCATGTGTATAAGCAGAACATTATCTCTCAAATGGTTAGGGTATTAACACCGTAGTTTACTGTTTGGCAGGATATGACTGAATGAAAGGAGGCTTTCATGACCTTTGTAGAGGAAGTGTGGAGTTGTGATCTAGCATTATTTGTAGTTATAGGTCGAGTAGTTGACAAAGCAGTATTAGCAGTAGGAGCAGCAGTATTAGAGGTACCCCTGGTAAGCCACCAAGTAGAAGTTGTGGTGGGCCTTGTTGAAAAGCAAATGTTTTTACTTGAACTTAGGCGTAATAGTGGTAGCAGTATTGGATTCATTTGCAGTACTAATAGTGGTGGTAGTGGAGTGGTAGGCCATGTTATACATGTAATAATATAGTAGGTCTAGTTGTTAAAAAAGTAGCTTGAAATACTAATGGGCTTAATTCAAAAGGATGCCGTATTTTTGGTAGTTGACCTAGTGGTGAAAGCATTACTTTGCTCAGTATCAATAAAATAAATATGGTTGTTGGCCTATAAGATTAAGTCTGTGACAGCAGTAGTCAAAGAAATGGTATTGTATTGTATTCCTCTTCATAGTAGAAGTAGTAGTAACTGTGATGGACCAGTTAAAGAGGGGATAATCTTTCTTATAGTAGACCTAATGGTGATAGTGTATGAGTACTACCCCTGGTGTTAGTATACCGACGGTAGCAGGTCTTTTCGATGTAGTGGTAGAGCTTTTATATATGTAGAAATAGGTCTACTAGTTGAAAAAGTAGATGTAGATCTGTTACCAGGGTTAAAGCACTATTAGAAGCAATAGTTGTATGCCTCACAGTAGGGGTAGAAGTAGGGATGGGACTTGTTGAAGAGGAGGTAGCATTTATGATAGAAGGCCTAGTAATGGTGGCACTAGAAATTGGCTTAGTAGCAATACAGATAGTAAGGACTGTAGAATGAGGCCTACAAGAAGAAGATGTAGGTCTAGTAGTTGAAATAGTAGTAGAAGTAAATGTGTTAACAACAGTGGTAGCTGTGTTAGAAGTACTGTGTGATGCCCGTTAGTTGTGGTAGCATTAATGGTGGGCAAAGTTGAAGAGGAGGTAGTATTTGTGGTAGAAAGTCTAAAAGTTGTAGTAGTAGAGGGCTCAGTGGAAACATTTAGTAGTCACAGTATTTATTGGCCTATTAGAGGTAGTGGTAGGCCTTGTTATAAATATAGCAGTAGGTCTAGTAGTTGAAAAAGTAGTAGAAGTAGCTGTGCTAACAGTACTGGCATTAGTAGTACTGGTAGTATGCCTTGTAGTAGTAGAGGCAGTAGCAGAGGTAGGAATAGCTGAAGTAGTGCTGTTTATGGTAGCAGGCCTATCGGTGGTAGCGTTATGTGACTCAATAGGAAAGTAGTGCACTAGTAGTTGTAGTAGGATTAGTTTTAGTACTTAAAGGCCCAATAGTGATATAAATAACGGTAGAAATATCCTTTGTCAATGTTCATGTTGTTAAATGGAGTTTGTTAATAGTAGCAGTAGTTGTTGTAGGTATTTCGGTAGTCATTGTTATTACCTTAGCAGTAGATGGAGTTGTTTTGGAAAAGGAGTTTAGTGGTAGTGGTACTGAGGCCATTAGTCTTACTAATAGAGGTAGTGAGCCATTCAGTTTCAGGTATGCCAATTAGCTGTATGAATAATAGTACTGGCAATAGGCCCTGGAGGTGGTCATAGAGTTGGACAGTTGGAGTTGTGATCAAAGTAATAGTCCCAGCAGTGATTGCTGGTCATAGCGGTGGAAGAAGTAGTAGTAGTAGTAGGCCCTGAAGTCGTCGGTCGAGCACTTGTAGTTGAAGTAGGTCTTGAGGTAGTAGTTGGTCTGGTAGTAGGTAGGAACAGGCCTGGTAGTTGCAGTTGCGAGCCCAAAAGTAGTAGTTGTGGTTGACCTAGAAGAGGTAATCTGATGGAAAAGTAGGCTTAGAAGGAGTTGTAGTTGCATTTGAAGAGGTCATAGTAGTGTTGGTTGCAGTAGCAAAAGGCCTAGTAGGCATGGCATATGAATGGTAGTGCGTGTTAGTAGTTGGAGTCCTTGTAGGCCCTTCAGTGAAACAGTCAGCAACATGGTAATAGATACAGAAGACATCATAGTCTATGTATAGTACTTGCAGTAGTAAAGTGGTGATAGGGTTAGTAGGCCTTGCAGTCAAAGTATGCCTGGCGCAAAAGCGGCCAGCCTGGAAGAAGTAGAAGTAGTGGTACTGCTAATGCACATCCATCTATCCATGCATCCATCCATGCATCCATTCATCCATACATACATACATACATACAAACATACAGACATACATACATACATAGTATAACTACAACAACATTTTATTGTATTCTTTTATCCATCTTTAGTTTGTAAGTGAGAATAAGACTGAAATGTAGCCCACCCCTATTTCAAACTTTAGTACCCTGACACCCTACCTCCCACTAGGTATAGGCCCCAATTTCCTGGTATAGTTTATTATTTGAACTGATGAGCAATATTAATTACCTGCTCTCCTAAAATAAACTATAATATCAGTGGAAAAAGATATGTTGAGCAGTATAAATGTTAATATGTGCCTATAAATGTTCCCCCAGAACATATCATCCGTCTTTATGCATTTTATAGCAGTGGAATGATCCATAACAGTATATCACACGGCACAATACCAGCGTATCATGTGGCGAATTCCACCAGCCATGATGAGAAGCATATTTCTACGAGACTGTAAATAACATCCCCTGCAGAGAGACAGGCGAAATACATGCATTTCATCTCCATCCATAATTCATTAGCAGATGTTGGTTTTATATTGGTTTCCAGGTACCTGCAAGTGCTCCGCAGTGATTGCAACATCCCCGTGGTTTTTTTGGAATCATTTACTCTGCTCCTTGGCTGCAATTCTCAACATGCTTGGAGCATGATTTCTATCTGTTGCCAGTGATTGCCGCTGAGAACATCCTTGTTTGGGTGATTTATAGTTCATAGCATTAGTGGCAAAAGGTTGGCACCAGAAATAGTTTCCTCTAGATGTGTTTCTTTGTGTAAACTGGGATCAAAGTGGAGAGAAAAAATAGCAGCAAGCTTGTGCAATGTAGCTTAAATTAAGTTGAAGCATCCTGTTTGTGTCTTTAATAGGCAGTCAGTGAGATCGTTGGCACACCCCCAACTATGGTCTTTGAAAGGAGGAAAAGGGTTGGTGGAGGTGCCGGTGGTTCTGACAGTGAACTCTGAAGATCAGTGAAGACAAAAGCTTGCAGTGACAAACTGTTATTCTAGGCGAGCTCCTCCAAATCCATTTGAACGCCCACGCAGACACCTACAAGGGCTGGCTCATCCATAGCCAGATCAGGTCGCAAGCTCCAATCCATTACCTGCTGCTTGGAATGGATGGTGACAGATTCCTGCGCTAAGGCCCCGCCATTATCAAAGAGAAATGGAGAGAGAGAGAGATGGAGGGATAAACAAAAGAGCAGCCAGGGTATAAAGGATGACAGCGGTGGGGACCAAAGGGGAAGATATGGGTGAGAGAGAGAGCCAGATGGATTAGTCGATACTAGAACGCAAGAAAAACTGGGATTAAAGGAGAGAATTGCAGAAGAAATAGAGCAATATAAAACCCAAATCCTTTTTTGTCATTTTCTGGGGCTTAACCATCAGACCTCCTACTGGTGGCTGTGGCATGGCTGTAAGAGTATGTTGTTTATGTAATTTCATTTATACTATATTGTTTCAGATGAAAAATAATCAAACCCAAGGTATGATTTACATAAAATTAAATCAATAAGGAAGGGTAATTGAACAAGTAGGTGGCTACTTGAGCAGAGGTGTTGTCAAATGTGTCCCTTATACTCTTGGAATCTGATTGGCTAACCCATGTGCCAATCCAGAATCATGAACTGTGATCAACATTTTTTCTTTGAAGAGGTGAGATATACCTAACGAGGCATGGCTATTTGTATATCAATGTGTTTCTTATATTTCCTAAAAAATCCTAATGTGACTTAGTCCTGTCACCAATAGATTAGTGCTTGTGTCCACATACCACGTTTGGAGTCTGTTGTGCTCAACACAGTAGGCCCAGGTTCAAGTGTTGCCTGTGACTCTTTTCCTGCATGCCATTTCCACACTATCTTACCCTAGTCTCTTACTGTATTTACTGTTTGTTTTCTTTTTGAAGAGCCCACATTTTTCCTTCACTCGGGTTCATATACCTGGTTTTGATGACTACTCCAGCATGTTCAAAATTATTGATGTTCCAAAATCCCTCCTAATTTCATATCCTGAATGCCCCTGATCCAACTATATTCTCGGTCTGCCTGAGATGCTCTGTTCAAGCTCCTGCCCCTTTGAAGTAACCTTGCAATGCAGATTTATAGGGTCCTATATGGTGGTTTTTTCAAGTTTTGTGTGCCATTGAGCATGTTTATCATGTTTCCTCCACATGACAGAGCACCTCAATAAACAAGACAAAAAATCTGTAGCATTAAGAAATGTCTCTTCCTTGCAGCCAGCTGCCTAATTTGTCTTCTTTCCCTGCCATCCATGGACACACCTTGTGGTGTCATACCATTGTTTTGTCCAGCTTAAGCCAGCAGGCTTGTGGAAACCCATTGAAGAGCAGAGGTTAGAATGATAGAGATGGTGACAAAAGGGTGTATAGCAGAGCTGAACTGACATATTAATAATAATAATAATAATAATAATACATTTTATTTCAGGGCGCCTTTCAAAACACTCAAGGTCACCTTACACAAGTCACAAACAAAGAGCACATCAAGTATAAATAAAAAACACATTAAAAGCAGGCATAAAAGCAGGTATAAAAAGAAACATAAATACAAAGACAACACAAATGATCAGAGGGCGATGAAAGTCTGAACAGATGAGTTTTAAGTCTGGTTTTAAAAAGCGGTAAGGAGTCAGTGTTATGGAGGTCAAAGTGAGTTCCATAACTGGGGAGCCGGCGAATGCTCGGCCCCCCATGGTGCTGAGGCGTGCAGAAGGGACAGAGAGGTGGATAGAAGAAGAGGAACGAAATGCAGGCACAGGTACAGAAATGTGTATAAGGTCGGACAGGTATGGGGGGGGCAAGGCTGTGGATGGCTTTGTATGTATGGAGCAGGATCTTGTACTGAATGCGGTGTGTGATGGGGAGCCAGTGGAGCTGCTGCAGGATGGGAGTGATATGATGGGTGGATGGAGTCCTAGAAATGATCGAGCTGCTGAGTTCTGGACCAGTTGAAGCTTATGGAGGGTTTTATGGAGACCAAACAGAAGGGAGTTGCAGTAGTCGAGTCTGGAGGTGACAAGACTGTGGACCAAGATGGAAGCAGATGTTCTGGCATGATGAGTCAAAATTTGAAATATCTGACTGTAGCAGGAGGCAGTCTGTTCACTGAATGTCTGGAGAGTGGTGCATTAATGAGTGTCCCCAGGCAACAGTGAAGCATGGTGGAGGATCCTTACAAATTGTGTGACTGTATTTTTGAGAATTTGAGATTTGGTTGAATTTAATTGTGAGAAATACAAGCAGATACTTGTCCATCGGGCAATATTATCTGTCTAACTGGCCCCAGCATTCATTCACATTAATTTGCATCAGGACAACGACAGGAGCATACAGCCAGTGCCATTAAGAACTGTCTTCAGCCTAAAGAAAAATCAGTCCTGAAAGCAATGGTACGGCCCCTACATAAGCCATGATCTGATATCTACATGGATGCAAACATTTTTTGAAGCTATAAGCAGCTATTTATGTGTGTTCTGTTCTTCTGTCCACATGTAAATGCTGCTTTTTGTCATACTTTTGTCACTCCCTCACCATGATGCTGCTTAAAAAACAATCCAAAAATAAAAATACTGCCAGAGTTTTTGGACGACACTCCTGTATTGTTGTTTTACAAACTGACCGTGTTGACTGATGACTCTCATCTGTGGATGTTCTGAATGGGAGTACCTACAAAACTGCAGGTTGAGAGACAGTGTTCTCAAGTGTTAGATTATTTTCTCATGCAGTTTTTCACAAAGTAATGCATCTTGCCTCATCCTTGTGAAAAACTGAGCTTTTAAGAGTGCCTCTTTTATGCCCAATTATGACACTCACCTGTGTCCAATGAAGCTTTTCACCTTTGGAATCCTCCAGACAGGTTTTTGTATGTGCATTTCTGAACTTTTTCAGTTGCCCCAATTTTTTGAACATGTAGCAGACATCAAATTCAAAACGAGTAGATGTTTGCCAAAAGAAATTTAAAGTGTGAAATAGAATAAGGCTACAAAAACTGGACTTTCTGGTTTGTGCTGCTGCTGAAAATACCACTAAACCTTGACTTAAACCAGCCTTGGCTGATGATCAGCACCATGGACAGCAGCCAGTGCAGGGCATGTGTCCACACCAAATTGTAGCTCACTGTGTGTTCAATTGAGGCTGCCACGGGTAACACACACATCCTCTGTTTCACGAGTAAGGACGACACCCTCAACAGGATGAATTTAACAATTTTTTATTGCGTACAGTGGATAACAAACAACATAGTAGGTGGGTGAAGCGGATAACGGTTTGGGGAAACTTCGTGGGGAATTCGCTGTAGCTCCTGGGCACGAAGAACCTCCTCTTTAAGGCCCTGAGGCAGGAAGGAAAAAATAAGTTTTAGATAAGGGAAGGAAGGGAGGGAGGGGTGCGTCGATTGTGCGAAACAAGAGGGAAATGGTCGGTTAGAATTTATAGGAACACAGGAAGAGACGTGGTTGAGGTGTGGTCCACTCCTGAAATTCTGCTTAAAGCTCCACTAAAATGCCCGTCTTTACACCAGCAATGACCTGAAGTGATTGTCACATCACTTCTTGTCATCTGGTCCGTGTAAATAGATCAGAAGGTATAAAGAAATCACAGTTTGCTCTGATCCTGATCTCAGGGCCTCATTATCACAATTTTCTCAGTTTAAATACACTGATCTAGTTTCCTGCAAGTGATAAACCAAACTCCCACACAGCCTCGCTGACACACAGAAGCCTCAGTATTAGCTGTGCTCCCTGGTGATGCTTTGCTCTAATCCACGTTGGGACTGTTTCTGCAAGTCCAGGGCATAAATTGGGACAAAGAGGATCAAAAAAGAAAGATAAATCGTGTTTACCAGTTTAAGGTATCACAGTATAATACACCGTAAACCCACATTTGTCTTGTTTGATCATTTAAAACCAAGATCTATTATGTCTTGGTGAAATGAGTTGCAAAACTGTGTCTTCCTCCTTTTCATCATTTTTCACCTTTAATTAATACAATCAAATCAGATCATTACAGGGATGAATTGATGGATGAGTGGATGGATCAATGGATGGATAGATGGGTAGATATAGGTAGACTATTGGTGTCAGTAGCAGAAGAAATTCCACAACTACCTCTACTTGGCCCACTGCTTTCAGAAAATACAAACTACTGTTCTGCAGTCATAACACCATTACAATCTCCATCACTTTGCCTGCTTCCAGTGGATATCTTCTATGCTGTTTTGCTCTCTTCACGGTGTCATCATATCACCCATTTTATTCTTTGTTTACATTCAGGTCAGAGGGAATTTGGGGTGAAAAGCAGTCATTTAGTACAGCTGAAGAGATTTGTGGTGTCAGGTGATGGTGATACATCTGGAGAACTTGACCAAAATTTGGGCCCTTTTGATTAGAATGTAAAGAATCAGTTTTATTCACTTGTAAATACACACCCTGTTATGTGGTTTTGATTGGAAAGCCAGCTATCTGTGTTCTTCCTGGATGAAAATTAGTACTAATTATTATACAAATAAGCAATTTCATATAGTTACTGTTATTGTCAGTCAGAGCATTAGCAGTTGTTGTACAAATGCAGGTGCTTCAATTTAACTAAATCATGCCTGAATCCTACTATAATTACACAGATCCATGCAATTGCAGGGTGTTTTCATGAGATTGCACTTAAACCTTCCCCCTAACAAAGCCTTTCAGGTGATCTCAGAGGTTGAAATGTTTGAGTTGCAAATATGTCACTGGGAATGTCCCCTTTGGTAGGGGTTTGTACTTAGGACTCAGACAATGTTTGGGCAGGGCTTGACGCTTAGCATTTTCCCAAGTAGCACGGGTGATACCAAGTTAAAAAATCTAGTAGCACATAAATATTTTTAGTAGCACAATGAAAAGTTACCAAGTACTGTGTTTTTCCAGATATGAGGTCAACAAGGAGGCATTTGTAAGCAGAATTATTACATTTATTTGAATAAAAAACATACACTCGAAAGTGGTATAAACATACACTTAAAGTGAATGCATGTGCAAAGTGCAACCGAGGAATGGTTTAAGAAACAAGTTGATACAGAATATAATAATATAACAATTATCTGTTATTAACCAGTACTCCTAACCCAATACTCTTCTCCAACAGACTCAAGCTTAGAACTGTGTTATAATATATATATTATTTGATTTACTGTGTTTCTCTACAGTATCTCGTTCAAGGTTTGGGTTGTGCGTGACAAATACAGACTTTCCAGCTGTTTTCTGATGCGCCATGCAGTACTTACAATACATCAATGTGTTCTCGTAAAGGAGCCATGGGAATGCTTTCTGCCAGTCAGCATTAAACTTGTACCTCTTACGACTGGGTACGGCAGCGGTGTTAGTGTGTTTTAAAAAAGAAAGCACTAACTCTTCCTCGCCGTCAATTTCGCCTCCTTGCTCCATTTTGTCCTCTTTCCGCAATTTAGAGTCCACATGTTCTGGTTTTGTTGGTCTTTTGAAATAATAACAGATAGGCTTATTAGTTATTTGGTTATTGCTCGTTTGGTCTTTCTTCTAAAATAGTTTATAATGTCACTCGCTGTTCTGTCAGTGAATGTTGCCTGGCAACCAGTTCAACTGATGTGCTGTGATTGGTCGAGATGAGGCTTTGGGAGCGCCTGCTTATGTTTGTCTGTACCTCGCGCAGGGCAGTGCAGGCATGTCAGGTGTACCAAAGGCTAGCTAGCAACGTAGTTAGGTCAATAAAACAAACGTTTCAGGACCGCCACTGGCCACAACTTCCAACGCATTCAACACAAGATAAAACATGTTTTGAATGATTATTTTTCGTAGTCGCACGGGTGCTACCAAATGCAAATCACAACTCGCACTGTAATATTTTTAGTAGCAAATGCGATTACCTCCTCGCACTGTCAAGCCCTGTGTCCAGGTACCCCAACTTAACCAGCTCACAGATGAATCATATTTATCTGGGATCTGACGCAATTTGGGAGTTCCTCATCCGATTTCTGGGGATAATGGAACAAACCATCATTACAGTTGCTTTGGGATTAACTACTGACGATGTGTTTCTCGTCATCGTCGAGGGTCCAATTACAGCCACATCAGACGGCTTCCCTGCTTGTTCCAGACGTGAACCAGTCAAGCTCAGACAAGAAAAGCTGAAAAATTTAGGCGGCTCTATCTGTTAAAGTAGTTATCTTAATAGCATTAGTCATTGATGGTAGCATCCATCCACACATCCATCTATCCCTCCTATTTTCTTCATATGAGCTTCCCTGAACAGTTAATGCTGTATAATCCAAGCCGGAAATGTGTAAAAACAAAGTTTAACTCTTGATTTGCAATTGAATGACAGGATTTTAAAGAAATATAATAAGATCAGGTCATATATTTCCGTATCAACAGATAGATATTGAAATTATGTATTATTTGTTATTATTATTTAATTATTACTTTGCATAGTAATGACTGTGATAGTAGTAGTACTTGTTGTAGTATGCAGTTTTCATTTTCCCCTTTTTCAATCCAACACCAAAGGATAAACTTTGGGGCCATGACCCTCTCATTGCACAGGACTTCTCATCAATGCTACCGCTGGCATTTCAAAGGGACGTACAAATTGGGCACATAAGCAGACATCCAACACAAGTGGCTTCGATAACACAAGGACAGAGGAAGTCTCCCTTCCTTTTCTCTCTCGGACTTTCTCTCTATCTCTCTCGCGCAGAGTTACCGTCCTCTGTCTTTTTTCCCCCTTCTTTCTCCAAGCCCTCCAATCCCTTCCCCTTGACTGCTCGTGTCACATGGGATTATGGCCACATACACCACTGGATGTTTTTGTCGCAGAAAGACACTTGCAGTCGCTGGGAAAAAAAAGAAAAGAGAAAACACTCAGTTCATATTTCTCCCTCCGTTTGCATGTTGAGACAGCAGATTTCGTCGTTCCCATTTTAGAGCTGCGTGATGGGACTTTCCGCAAGCAATTATTTTGCATGATTGAAATTTCCACTTTGTGATTATATCAGTGAGAAATAGGCCACCTGATCCTTGTGTTTTGGGTGCAAACAACTGCAGGATTAATATTAGAGCTGCAAGGAAAGGCTTAGTGGTTTGACACTTTTGTTTCTCTCCTGGGATCAATGATTACCAGGAAGATTATGAAGGTAAATAATATTCGCCTGAATATTATTCAGGAACAACAATTTAAAATTGGAAGCACAGCTTTTTTGAATTCATGTTTAGTGCTTCAGACTTTTGAACAAACAGCAGCAATCGCCAACTGAGCACAAAATATGTGACATTTGTGATTTGGGCTTTAAGGACCAAGGGACCCACTTTGAATTTTGAATGCCTCTTTATTTTGTGAACTTGACAGAACACAACAGTCTGAGCTGTTGAATGCCAAGAGATATGGTTAAGTTCAAGAGATAACTTTATTTAAGACTGGTGAGAAAATGCAGTGACAACCATGGTGGCATCAGCTTATATTGCCTTTTAGTAGCAGATATTCTGCATACGCAAGTACAATATATTTGAAAGGCTCATGACTCAAGTTTTAAACAGGTTTAATAATTGATACCTAAAATGGATTTTTTTCAGTTCCCTTTTGAAAGGAATAGGCTGGATTTGTATATGACCACTTCTGGTTTAAATAAATAGTTTGTGAGTTTAGAAGTGTGGCTGTTTGAGATGCATGACTTATGCCAGAATATAGGACACAGTGATAGAGATCAGATCTGCATCTGTACAGAAATAGACATCACAGCATTCAGGGCCATACATTACTGCAGATGGTGCTGCCATCTTGACAGATTTTTAAGACTTTTGGTTGAAAACAAGCCACAAAAAAACAGCATGTTGAAATTTGGCACTGCATGTAAAACTTTCTTTTCCACTTGCAGGCTTCTTTTTTTCACTTCTTTGGTACACTGTGCGGCCTAGATGTCCCTCTGATCCCCCTTGATCTACAGATCAAATTATATGCTTTCCAAGTATCCCAACATTCCAAATAAAGCTTTGTTAGATTAACTAATATATAGAGATTACAAACTCTGCAACAAACACACCATTTTAAAAAGAAACAAACTAAAGGTATCATTGAAACCATAGATCCAGTCCTTCCAAAATAAGCAATCAGTTGAAGCCGAACACTTACTTTAGCTGAAAAAAAAAATCACCCATTGATCCACTCTGGTAGGGTTTTTCTCCTGTGAAACCTGCAGACTGTTGCTGGTCGGCACTGCTGGTGGAAAGACTTGATGGATTTGTCCAGGGCCAACCAAAAGTGTAAAGGCTTATTGGGCCCTCATGTCATGTGGGGACCCCTGAAGGTTTATGAAGACATTATCCATTTAACATGTAAATGATTATTTCCTATTATCTTCTAAATACAATTTTCTCACTAAGGCTGAAAAGAGAAACAATTGATTTTTGCAGTCTGCTTTAGAGTTAAACCTCTTGTCCTGAAATGATAAAATCCTTATTTTCTGATATTAAAAACATTTAATTCCAGGGCAGTAATTGTAGATAGCACAGTAACATTGGTGTGTTTAGTCATGCTTAGGTATGAATCTTTTTTTGTCAACTAGAGGACAAAGTTCTCGGCACAATTTTTTCTTTACAGTTTGATACTGTGTTTTTGGCATGTATTTTATGTATAAGCTTCTTAATGCTTTATCTGAGTGACAGGACAGCATTGGCAGCTAGGGCGAGAGAGTGTGGCATGAAGAGGTAAAGGAACCACAGGCCACATCTAAACAGGGGAAATAACTAAAAGTATAACAGCCTACACTTGGGCATACAAACGAGGCCCTTGGCATTTTTTACGCATTCATGTCATTAAATTGTCTAAAAGGGGCCCATTTACCAGTCTGTAAAGGGTACAGCCATTTCTGAGGATTTCCCTGGCTTTTGTGTGCAGAAATAGTGCCTCAACAAAGCTACTTGGTTGTGAAAAAGTAAGTTGTTGCAAATGTTATGAAAATAGCATGCAAACTCTTTCACTGTTTCTGAAGCATGTTTCTGTAGCTTGTATAGCCTTGGTTCTTTCTGTACAGATAAAGAGCTAAACCCATCACCATGGCTTATGTTGAGGCTTATACTTTTGTACTATGATACCTCATACAACCCCACCTCTAAAATCCCAAACTATCCTTTTACATCAAACATATCCCTGGAGGAAATCAGTAGTTGAATTTCATAATCTATTTAAACAACATAAGTGTTGGGTGTAAAATAACAGCTAAGCCAGGTTCAGAATTAGAAAGACACCTGCACTTCCTGTCAAAATGCTTTACACCAAGAAAACAATTGGGCCCAAAAGATGGATTAAAAGTTAGAAAAGAAATGTAGCTTGCGTGCCAGACTACAAAAACCCACGAACAATGGTTCACTAATAGATGAAGTCCTCAGCAAAAGGGCCCTGAATTGTTCATCAAGCTCTCTCCTAACATATCATTCACTTGTTCACTTTCCATCTCAGCTAACATCAACCAAACCCCAGAGCAGCGACAAGAACACAAGCTTCATGAACAAGTGAAAAGAAATTAACTTTGCATGTGCTCATGACTGAAAAATTGAGAGGAAATATGATGAGAAATGTTTGACTGTTGGTCTTCTCATAGCTCCGCAACTTTTTCATAAAAATGTGAGGACTTTATTAAAAAATAATGAGAGTCGAATATTAATCAGTCAGAACATTGTGAATAGCTTAATTTAAAACAAAAGAAAATGATCTGCAAAGCCTTTTTGACTGATAACTAAATACACAACAAAGACAAGGCATTATTGTTCAGACTTATAAATGTAATTTCATTTGTGCCTGCAACACGTCCCCTAACAATCTGGAACAGAGAAATTTTTATCACTGTGTTGGATCACCTTTTGTTTTAACAACACTTAGTAAGTGTTTAGGAGCTGAGGATACCAGTTGTTGAAGCTTTGTGTGTAGAACTCTTTCATTCTGGTTTAATGTACACTTTTGGTAGCTAAACATTTCACTCCACTATCATATCACTTTTTTTTAAATGGAGTCAGGTCTAGACTGCAGGCAGGCCAGTCTCGTACCTGCACACTTTTACAACCAAGCCATGCTGGCACTCTATTTCTGAATTTAGCAGATATGTTGACATAGACGCTTGTACCTCTCATCATTACTGGTACCCTCGCAGGTGTGCAACTTACCCATGCCATGGGCACTAACACACCCTCATACCATCACTGCACACTTTTCCACTTTTAGTCAACTCATGTAAGATAAGCTTAGGCCCAAAGGAGCAGGTGGCATTTCTGGGTGGTGTTGATTTAATTGAATCTTTATTTAGCTAGGTTATTCCCAGAGAGATCTGAGATCTCTTACCCAGGGTCGGTGTATGGCTTATGCTTTGCTTGGTAGAGTTTTCACTTGAACTTATTGGTACCCAAACAGGGAACCGTTGTTTTGTTCATATCCATGCAAACGGCAAACAGGGAATGTTCACTTGTACCAGAACAGCTCTTCCAAAGAAATGAGGTATGTGAATACCACCTCAGTCACCTTGTGGGGTCTCAAACAGTTGTCCCTGATTCCCTCGTATTCTCTCTCTGTTTGAGATACTTTGTCAGAGCTCTTGCTTAGAGAGCTCCTTTACCAGGTGGGCTCAGTCTAAAGTCTCTGAATGCTTGACTTGTCTGCTCTGTGAAGTTGGTCAGTTTAATGTGACTCAGTGCCATTTTTTCAGCAGGTCTTAGTACACGGTCCTTTCATAGCACTGGGCTTCTTCTTTTCAGTCAATGGGCCCAAAAGGCTAATGAAACAATGGCAGGAGGACACACTTGTAGGTCTATTCAGGGAGGCAGGGGACATTTTAAGGAACTACCTGGTGCTTCAGTTGGGAGAGAGCGAAGTCGAAATGCTGCTGACGTTTTGGCTTGTGCATTGAAGTACTGCACCATATTGAACAGACTGGGAACCAATAAATCAAAATTTAAATCTATGCAGAATAAAAACTAAAAGCATTTTGTAATAGTTCTAATTTCGAATTTATATCTATATTAAAATTGAAGAGCTCCTTTCAAAAACGCTTTAAATCCATTTTCATTTAGAAGAAATGACATTATTTACCCAGACCCACCATTGGGTTGGCTGGGGAACTGAACTTTGAAATACAGCTTAAACATGGACATATAGCTTTCTGGCATTAAATACTGATAGGGCAGGTAGTACAATCGGTATAAAAAAAGATAGCACTGAGTAATATATTTTTTTTTAATTTCGGCTTTTATAGCATTTTGGAAAAGAACTCTTCAATTATTAAAAACATTTAAACCAACAACTTACCAATCACAGATTATAGACAACCATCAAATACATATTTTGTGCAAACTGGAGTTAGTGAGTAATTGAAAAAAGATGTTTTGTTTGCCATGCATTATTGCATTATGCATTATTAGGAGGTTTTCAAACCAAAGCTCTTTGTACTCTTCCTGTCCTGACTTTGTATAATTACGTATATATAAGTATTTTAAAAGAGGAATCACAGTAGATACAAGAAATGGTTAAACAGCACTTTTGGCTTGCTGGGAAGAGTTGCAGCAGTAATAGAATAATGAAGCTGGAGGGAGGAGGCAGACATTAGTATGTTAATGGTGTCCTAATTAGCGCTGATGTTTTTAATACTTAATACTAGCATGTATTACTCTGTGTGCTGAAAAGACCCCAAAACCCTAAATCAGCAGTTCTTTATATAAAAAAAAGTCTTTACTGAGTGCTTCTTCTCTGCGTTCTTTTTTTCACAGACATACAATGATTAGGCTGAGATTTGTCATTAATTTGCTTTCAGTGTTTTATTTGCTTGCACCTCCACCTTGACATGGTAACTCGTTTACCCCTGAACTGCACCAAAGACAATCATGTCTTGACATTAGAATCTTGTCATCACAACAGGGTCCGTCTTGACTGCTGCACAGGAACTCAGACACGATGTTTTATAAATCTTCATCTCTTCATGACCAATCATCAATCTGATTTTATCAAAGGTGAAAAGAGGTGAAAGTTAATATTACTTTGAATTTTACAGGCCTTTTATGTCCTGCTATGAAGTTTTAGAGTGGGGATATTTAAATGAAATAATCATAAGAGGACAGCTGAGGCCTGTTAACTTCAGGTGAGGGTAGATCATTTGAACCAAGGTCATAGTCAAACAAATTAAGAGCTCCTCCCTGATTGGCTGACCGAAGATAACAGGGCAAAAAAGGTTTGATATCAAAAAATGTTTGGTCTGTGTTCTGTCACTGTGTAAGTCGACTTCAGAGGACAAAACTGTGATTATTTTTATCCTCACTGCTTGCGGAAGACCTTGGGTTTTACATGGTTTTGTAGTTCCTTTGTATTTCACTTTTTTGTGCCCAGCGTGAGTAAATTCTTCTGACCTAAAAAGATAAATCAATGACAAGAATTTCTGTCTTATTTTCTTATTCTGGAGGCAAGAAACAGAACAAACATAAAGACGGTTTTGGAAAAAAATGATCACAGGAACTATCAGTACTGAATTATTAATACATACATACATACATACATTATCTTTACGGCTTATCCCTTTAGGAGTTGTGAGGGGCTGGAGCCTATTACAGCTGACACCAGGAGAGTGGCGGGATACAGCCTGAACCAGCTGCCAGACAATTTCAGGGCTACAAACAGAAACAGGAATCAAACCAGCAAACCAGCAACCTACTTGCTTTGAGGCACATGCACTGACTGCTGTGTCACTGTTGCTATGGTTGCTGTGGATTACTTTTGATTAATACAATTATATCATTTATTTGAATCATACTAATCATGTGAGGGTGGTTTGTTGTAAGCTGGACGACACATTAGCTGAACTGCTAGCAGCATCCCTGACGGACTCATGCTTTGCGTTAACGTGGTACTTTAAAGAGACTGTGAGGAGTTTCTAAATAATTACGAAAAAGCCTCACTTTTAGATATATGCCTGATCGAAATACACACTTTAAGATTAGTTTAATAGCATCAAAATAGGTTATCTATAAATGCTATTCCTTAGCCTTCCGTTCGGGTCGGACAGGGCTGGACTGGCTTGGATACTCAACTTTGGGAACAAAACAATTCAAACTAGAGCAAATTTATATTATTTTATTATTTATATTACACGTCTTAGAGCACTGGCTACAAAACTATGATACTAAGTTTTCCAAAAAATTGCTTGTTGTCACACATCAAAAACTACCACTACATAACTAGAAAGAGATACGTTACCTCGTCGCTTTGCATCCTGTAAGTTGTTGAAAAAAGAAGTTGTAAAGCAATGCAGAGTTCTGAGGAAGGTCCGAGCTGCATCACAACACACGAACACATGCTTTGGATTGCAGACGTCTTTTGGTGCGTTCCAGTTGTAGTCAGAAGTAGGAATTTCGAGTTCCAAGTAGGAAACTGCAACTGGAACGTCCCCTGAAGTCTGAATTTCCTACTGGGAAGTCGGTGAAACCTCGCCACCCCAGAGTTGACAATCAAAGATGGACACCCCCAGTGTGAACAGTTATTTAGCTCCTGTAATAATCAATTTATTTGCACTTCTGACTGGAGTGTGTCGCTCTAGATCAGCTGTATACATAGTATTTTTAGACTTATATTTACAAAAATGCTGCCATAGTGGTAATCACATTCTTCATGCAACAACGCAGGGTGTGCCAACAACAGCTAACAATAGCCTGGTAGATCGGCATGTTTTTTTTCAGACTTCAACTGGAACGCCGATAACTCGGAGATGATGTCGTTCCCATTTTCGAGGTTACTGGAACGCAGCATTACGGCAGTCACTGCACGTGCTCATGGGTAGCAGAGTCTTTATTTCGCCGGTAATAGATTCTCCTCATAGCACCTTTAAGCTGGAAGTTCTTGGTGAAAAACACCTTCTGTCCTGCAGAGTGTGCATATAACTGTATATGTGTTCACAGCAGTCTTGCATTTTTTGTTTTCAAATTTCCCACTGAGAGTCAGGACCACTGTGCTGTTTAGCATCTTCTGATTCAAGTTGGTTGGTTCTGCCAACTCAATCCATGCCCATGTGGGCATGTGTGTCAGCATGTGCTACAGCAAGTCGACAGGGACAAACTGCTAAAATGTATTTCCAGAGACATTTGAAGGATTTTGAGTCATTCTATGCTGCAGATGGGTTAATTTTGTTAAAATGTTTAAATCAGATTATCTATCTATCTATCTATCTATCTATCTATCTATCTATCTATCTATCTATCTATCTATCTATCTATCTATCTATCTATCTATCTATCTATCTATCTATCTATCTATCTATCTATCTATCTATCTATCTATCTATCTATCTATCTATCTATCTATCTATCACCTGAAATCAGTCAAAATTTCCATCACATCCTTTCCTTTATATTTCCTTTATATTATTTTAAAGGCATGAGGCATATTTCAAAGGCCCAAAGGCATCTCACAAATCCTTGGGGCCATGCTTTCAGTTGTAAGACTTTTAATTATCACAGTCCATCTCAGGTGATGCAAAAACACACAGATAGCAGCTCCATGTGGGAGGTAAAGTTATCAGACCTGAATATATGCTGTCAAAGGCAAAACATAAAAGCAAAGGCTGAGCCCTGAGATTGTACGGGCCAATTCAATTACTCCAGCAGGTCTTTGTCTAATGGAGAAAGAACCAACCAGGCGAGGGGGTTAGTTTGGGATGGCTCTGCTGACGACTGCCGCTTGTCTACATGATCTAATTTACTAAGACACACAGCTATTGATTGGCTTCTGCATGCCAATGGAGGAAAACCTTATTAGAAGCACTTTTTGCTGTTTGCTATCTTGCAGAGGGTGAATAATAAGCAGCTCTGGGCATAAAAGACGGGCACAGTAGAAGAAAAAGCACATGAATGCGCAGGTCATTTTGTTATCGCTGTAAGCCACAGTGACCAAATTGGCTTGAGCTCCTACTACATGGGTCAATAAGAAGAATCAATTCTTCAACTGTGAGGGGAAAAAAAGGTGAAAAAGAGATTTGACCTCTCCTTATCTATAGCTGAAAAAGGGTTCAAAGGTAGAGCGAATACAGCTAAACCCTATCAACAATATGCATTCACTACAAAATGCTGCTTTTTCTCACTGATTCCCCCATTTCTCCCCCTCCCTCCACTTCCTGTTTCTAGCTCAAAGCTGTGGACACAACAGTCTTATCTAGTGCTGCCTTGCTGTCAACAAGAGTGGTCTATTTTGGGTTTTATCTTGAGCAGAGGCCGAGCTGGAGCCGTGGGTCTGAAGCTGAGCCGTTGCAGCAGGAGATAAGGCAGACAGGGACAGTGTAACCTGCATGTCTGTGGTCAAAGTGGGAATAGATGGATCCTGCTCCACAATCAAACAGCTTCCTCTTAGCCCTCCATGGATCAGATTGGGATCACACAGCAGCTGCAGAGGCAGGTTTACAGAGGCTCCTTTAAGGCACAGCTTGTTTGAATAGATTTGTTTGGAGCCTGCAGGTAGAGGCAGGGTGGTGCTACGCTGTGAACAGTAAAGGGTGATGTATGCTTTTAATCCCTGGCTACCAAGAAAGCAGTGTTACTCTTCTCTGTTTCTACCTCCTCCATTTAAAAGGAGGAAAATGTGCTTGCCCCCAAACCCAAATTTACAACAAAAAAAAGTACAAAATGCAAGGTTCAATGTCCAAGACACAATTTCCTCTGCTTCACATCATTGGGAAGCTGATAGTTTAGATTACCAATGTCCTATGTCCAGTTTTATCTTTTTTTTTCCTCAAATAAAATATTTTCTTTTAATTAACTTTGTACCCAAGGAGACAAGCCTGAATTGTACTTTTTCAGCTCAGCCTAAGAGATAAAACACAGAAAGAAGCAAATAATGAATTAATGCTGTCAGATGCTCTAGGTTATGTTCAGAACATCCCTTCAGAATATCTTCATGAAAATACAGCCCAGAGATACTGAATAAACCTGAGAGCTGAAAGGGATAGTGCCACCATCATTAGACAGCTTTAATAAGCTAATGTTAGCTTAACAGTACTTATCAATACAATGATGCTGATGATTTTTTTTACATTTAAAACAGCAGCATTATTCTGTTTTTAAAAATTCTATATAAATCTGTCTATACCAATATCAGCTTCAACTCTGCAAGGGGTGTAAGGTGAAGGATTCTCCACTATCACATATGGAAACACTCCTAATGTGACATTACCGTGCTTTTCATAATCATCATGGTCAATATGTTGAAAGAGGGTTTAACACGCCAAAGACATGTAGTTTACAATAATATTCCTGTGTAGAAGGATGTATATGTCTTCTTTCATTAAGTTTGTCAGAGCACATGTCCAAGATCTTCCCACCTCCAGATATAGCCATAAACATACGCTTATTCTGTCATGTATAGAAAAGTTAACAACAAAAAACTATCTCTGCTTCATTTAAAAAAAAATCTAAATTCTGAAATAATAATTAATCACACTAAGATGAGATACAAGTAATCAGTTAGAGGTAAAGTGTAGAATTATTGGACAAAAGTCATCATTCTTAGACACTTGGGCACATTATGAAATAAAGTTTGTGACAAAAGTAGAGGCTTTAAAAGTGATGGCTAAAATCTGCAATGGTGTGCACGCAGAGGAAACAGGACCATAATTTAACCCTGCAATAAGAACCCTGCGATCACAAATAATATCCACTTCAAATTCTTTAATAACAGTGTCTGAACTTGTTGTAAATCCAGAGAGTAATTTCATACAAAGTTTAGCACTGAAAGAGAGGATGTATCTAAGGACACGGAGATCTAACAAATGAATGTGCTGCATTGATGAAAGAAAAAAAGCTGAAGAGCAGTGATCATTAACTGGCTGCCCCTGGGCCACGTCAGGCCTCCCACAGCTCCCATCTGGCCTTGAGAATATCACCAACCTCAAAGAATATGAGCATGATTTTATAAAGAATGGACATTTAAAGTGAAAGATGAGTTTTTATTGTCTGTTTGATGATAGCTGAAAACATTAACATGATAAGATAACTAGTGTATAAACCATGATGTCATTTTTTTTGGATGGAGCCTGGTTCAGGACTGCTTAACAGCTGGCACTTAGTAATATTGCAATGTGTTAGAAGTTTTTCTCGGTTTTATATCTCTGTCCAGCAACCTCAGCCAAACTTGTTACTTAGGGTGGTGTCATTTTGCCAACTTATTTGTAAGCACTCATTAAAAAAGCTCCTTTTCTTGTAAAACTTTAATCAACTGTTTGAAAAAGAGGTACTTTAAGGATGAATCAAGCTGTGCTCCTTATGCAAGTTTTGCCAACAAAATGAAAGGATTTAACGATATGTTGAAGTCAAGCCACTGTTTTTATAACTTAAGTCTTTTAACATAAAAAAAAATCAAGCCACCTAGTGAGGCTAAGTAGCTAAAGGGTTTCTAAAAAGAGATTTTTGGAGTATTTTCAAATTTTGAGATTCTTGTCATGTCCAAGCATGATTGTATTCAACACTCCCCCAACCTGCTGGTCTGTTTTCACAGTAGTAAATTGTTTAACGTGTAGTCAAGTTCTTACCAAGTGGATGGACAATGCCTCTTCTATGGATGTTTCAATCATATATCAGACACTTACAGCAATCATATTCCTGCTCCAACAACTCCTGTGCAACTCAGGAGATAAAATGTGCCCATGGTTCATGGTTACTTCTGTACATGATGGAACTGAAGACACCCAGAGTTACTGTACCTGCAAAGCCATACTCACCAATGAGTTACAGGATATGACCCTTAACGTAAAATGCAAGGTCCATAATTAATTCATTTTAAAGAGACCATGAAGTCAAATTCAAGGTTTTTCTTTAAAGGAGACATATCATGCTTGTTTCTCCTTTTCACTATGCCAGACAAGGATGCCTTTAAAGTATTTCTGCCCTCAGTACAAGTCATTTAGTTCCTTCATTGCCCCACAATCTCAAAATCCTCATTTTAGGCCATTATCAAGCTGTCGTTGAAACGCTCGGATCTCAGGCTGACCTACAGTAACCTCGCAACGTCACAGCCCTTTGTGCTCTGATTGGTCAGTTCTATCGGGGGTAGAGCCAGCCCGTCCTTCTTCTTCTACTGTATTTTCCGGCAGGCTCAAAGCAGCGACCGCGTATTGAGTCCCCCTACAGGCCAGAGCTCGTAATGAGTGAGTGTGAGCTGGGTGGATGTGTACCTGACTGATGGTTGTGGGGGTAATGGACATCACAGAGGAGGAAGTGTTTTATCAGATTACTCCAATAAAAACAAATGTACCTTGTGTCGTCACGGCGATTTAAATCTCGTGGTCATCTCACAATGACCTATTTTCAGAGGCATCAAATCTTGTTCTAGGATATCAGAAAAATACAATATTTCATTTTTTTGAAAATTAAGGGGGTGTAAGGTCTTGTTTTCAAATTTATTATATTATATGTAAGTATTAAATCATGCATCAGCATGATATGTCTACTTTAAAATGCATCAATTCACTTAAAGCTCACCTCAAGATATTGGAGCAATGCAGACCTGTAACAGAAAAAGCTGGTTTCTTAATCTTTCACTTTCTCAAACTGTGAGTGAGCCTTTAAGAAAACAGAGCTGTTTTTTTTTTATCTTTGTCACTTTGAAAATTTCCCTTCAACCATCCTATTTATCATAAACCAAATTCTGGAGCAACAGAAATTAGGTCATTTATTTACTGCCTGGATTGCGATGCCTTACTGTATGTGTCCCAGAAATTAATGAAGTTCTGTGCTGCACTCTGTGTACTTCCTGCCTTTCTGTCTCTTTTCAAATCCCATGCCTCCAGTTAAAATATCTGCAGCTAAAGCCGAGCAAAAGTACTTAAAGGGCTGGACTTAGCAAAGGGTCACTTGGGCAGGCAAATAATTAAGCACTGAAAAACCCAAATGGACAGTATAAGCAACTCAAATGAGATGAGACTAGCATCGCAAGGAGCTACACTTGCATGTGTCACGCCACATTAACAGAGTGTGGAGGGGCAATGGATTGTTTTGTGCTAATGAGAGTCAGGCCAGCTGCAGGACCTGGGCTGACACCGAGGCAGAGGCTAAGGCAGAAGAGAGAAAAGAGGAGATCAACTCCAGAGGAAAAATATCCGGGACTAATATTTCATTACATGATTTTAGAATTTATTTACATGTTACAAAAAGGATAAGCAAATTGAGTCATCAAAAGGGCCACATTCAGTTTGCTTTCTCTGCAGAAGGGTCAAATGATTACATATTGAAGGTTACTCTTGATTTAATAGGAGGACTTTAAGACTGAAAACTTACACAAAGAGGTGAAATTATTTCAAAAACATATATTTTTTTGTTTTTTTATCCTCATCAATTTACAGTGATCAGAAGAAACATATTTTAAACCAGTATTTGGTGTTTTGTCTTTACATCATTCATATTTTGTAGGAGTACAAATAATGTCTGTGATTTTGCAGGATTACAGTAAATTGCATGATGATCCAGTTGTTCTAAGCAGGTACTAATGATCATAATTTTTATACATCACAGACCGGTTAATGTCACAGGGCGTTTACCAAAAGTGTCCAAAAATGTTTTCACCAGACAAACAAATGTATGGAGGATCAGATGCTTTCGCCTTGTGCAAGCAGCCCAGGATGAGGTATCCAATTATTAAAAATGCTTCAATGAAAACTAAAGTTTCTAATAATGCCTTAACAAGGCAAGAAGTCACTCGTAATAACAGATTTGGAGAGGCTAATCCGATTTGTGGGGGTCCTGATTGGCCCAGGCGATGATGCTGTTGTCTCATCTCCACTTTTAGATTGACAGACTTTAAAGGAGGTTGGTGTTTGAAGATGACAGCAGAATAATTTTTGAAGATAAGACTTTGAAATGTAGAAGATAGTGAAGCATGCTGTAACCAATTTGTCTTTAATTATCAGCAAGGCACAAGCTTCATATATTATAGTGTGGGCCAAATTTCTAGCATTGTTTTAGGCCAACTAATTGTCAACCATAGGCCGCAGTTGGCCCCCAGGCCATGGCTTGGATGCCCTTGTCGCACACCTTGGCAAGACTGAGCTCAGCAACAAGACACGGAATAAGGCAGACAGGAATTTTAAGATGTACTCATCTTAAGAAGCACCAATTGAAGTAATCATGAACTTACTTTCCTTAAAAATCAGGAGATATCCACCTGTGTCATCAGCTCCAAACTGGCAGGAACCAGCTGCTCCTCTAATATGAAAACAAGGACAAGGGACTTAAATGTACATGAAAACAGAGAAACTGGGATGCAAAAAAATGGAAGTTTTTGTTTTGGACTGATGAGGCAAAATCTGAAACACCTGGCGGTTTGTTTGCTGAAGGGCTGCAACAGTGAAGCATGAATGAAGTTCCTTGTATGTTTGGAGATGCATTTTTGCAATTTGAGTTTGAGATTTTATCAGAATCAGTGTTTTTTTCACCAGAAAACTGATAAAATCATTTAGCCAATGTTGGTTAAAAACTGTCATCTAAAGTGGTATGGTCCAGCAGAATGTTGCACCGGAGCGAAGTTCCCCACATTCTCATCATTACCCGGCCAAGAATGTCAGAAAGTGCTTGGTGGAGGTTTGTGGTTTTGAAGCACATCTGGTTTTATCATGCCTTCATGTTTTCACTTATTAACCACCATGTCAACAGGATAGATGTTTGGTTTTGCTTTGGAGATTATGCTTTCTTATCCTGTCCAGTTTCACCTGTTGAGGTTTTATACACGTTAACAGTGCACCCATGATCAATTACATATGTACATTGTGCCTGTTAATTATCCAATCAGAATCATGTATTTCTGACAGCTGTGCACTAAAGTTTAGATCGGACCATGAAAAAAATCCAGTATGACCCTGCCCAAGCCCGTAGACCAGCGGTCGGCAACTAACGGAAATTACTTTCTTAAATTAGACTGCATTTTGTGTTCACACGATAAAAGTAGCCTATAAATAAGGGAAAAGGTTTTTTTAAAAAGAGAGAGAGAGAGAGAGAAAGAAAACATGTTTCTGATTGATGTGATGTTTTGGCCCACCATTCAGATGCTCGGAAAACTTTTGGCCCAAGGCCAAACTTACCTGCCGACCCCTGCCATAGACATTTTGAGTATTAGGGCCATGTTGGATTAAGAAAATGATTTTGGCGAAGTCTAGATTATAGTCCAAATTTTGAGATAAAGTCAAAATGATGAGAGTAAAGTCAAAATAGAATTTTGTGACAAAAGTCAAAATGTCAAGAAAAAAGCAGACATGTAGAGAATAAAGTTTAAATACATTGTATTTCATAAACTTTATTCTCGACTTTCAACTTTTATCACAAAATTGTATTTCAACTTAATTGCTGACATTTCAACTTTTGTCTCATCATTTTTTGTTTTATCTCAAAATTTTGGCTTCATTCTTGCCATTTCGACTTTAATCTCGACCTCCTAAAAATTATTTTTCCATCTAAAATTACCCTAATAGTTTTCCGTACCAGCGTGTCCTTTTAGCTAGAGATTTATGGACCTGAGCTTGATTAAAACCAGACATTTTTAATATTCTACCTTGAATAAGTCAGGCTTACACAGAGAGCTGCTTGATTAGGGATGGGAATCAAAAACCAATCCCAGTTGAGAATTGTTAACAGCTCCATCAAAGAATCAATATCATTAATCTTTTTGCTTATCAATTCCCTTATCAATTCCTTCCACTAACAGGGTTCAGAAGCATTAGAATTGTGGCTTAATTTTCATTGCACCTACTACACAACCTTAAGTGAGTGGAAACAACAGCAACTTGCAGAAGCAGATATCCATGCTGTGACGTGTTTGACATTGTTGCCACTGAAAATCAGACCAACATTTGTCCACTCGCAAAATCTGCAGGAATCGATAAGGGAATCGTTAAAGAATTGGATCGATTAGCAGGATCGTTAACAGCATTGGTATTGATAAAATCTTATCAATTCCCATCCCTATGCTTGATTAGGGCAAAAAGCATGGTCTTGACTGAAGGGATAGATATTGAGATGACAATAATAAAACAGGATTAATAATAGATGTCCAACATCTTCACCTTTATTTATTTTATAGAAATTAAAAGAAAATGCAATGAAAAGAAAACCTTCAAAAATAATTATAAGCAAAAAAATAATGGAACAAGTGTAACAGGGCATGAGGCAGAATAATCTTTAAATCTTGATGACTCAGTTTTTATAAATGTGGGAGACAGTGATTGCAATGTGATTAATTGCACAACCCTGCCTGCAAGCTGTAATTTCCCTGTTGTTTGATGGCAGAGACCTTAATAAACACATCATAGACATACTATGTGTCCTCTGACAAAACAAGTCTTTTCTTTTTACATCCTCAAGCTCCATTTGTAATCTTTGTATTCTTTGTGCTTTGAGATGGACTGTTGTAGCAGATGCACAAAGCTGAGAAGAATTTAAATTTATGTTGGGAGTGCATATGCATGCACCATCACTTTTTGGCTGGCTAAATGCATATGTTTATGATCATCACCTTAGCTTTTCTCCCCTCAGTCTTATAAAAAGCAAGCCTGGCTCTACCTGACCCAGATGATAGGGATGGATCTTGTGGACCAACAGTCTGAAGCTGGGTTACTACTGTATACACCCTCGATAAGGGCACTGCAGAAGGCTGCAGATGAGAATATATTGATTTGAGGGAAAGAAAATGCAGACAGTGAAAAAAAGCACAGATGAGACTAGTCAGAAATTCTTGAGCTCTCTCCCCCTGATCAACACTCCTCAGCCTGACAGCTCCATTTCAAAGCTGCTGTGTGCTGATGTGTGCGTGTGCATCATCAGCCCCTGCCTGAGTACAAACACTGCTTTCTTAATGAAATCCCTAACAGTAAAGAAACACAGAATGAAATCCCCCAGGCTTCAGAGACTCACAAATATACCTTAACTTCCAGTGATGTGATGATCATGTCCTGCGAGTGACCTGTCAGAAACACAATTCACTTCTCCCCGGCACCAGCTCTGAAAGCCAGAGTTATCGCTTTGTACGCCAACATGACATCTACCTTTGTCCCTGCTCTGTGATCGCAGTCCTGGTACCTCCGAGGATTTTCTTTCTCCCTCTGAATTGGTAGCTGTTATTTCAGTCCAGATGACTCAATTATGCATGGGCTTTATTTTCAGCTTTTGCTCTGTGGGTTCGAGTGAGGGCAGAGCGCTTACATCAGAAGGCATACGATGAAGTGAGGGTACTGGTGCCTTGTTGAACCACTTCAGTCAGTGTTGCTAGAAAAGTGCTAAATACAATCAAGCATGTGTAAAACCCTGCCCAAAGGGAGGTTTTCCCTCCACTTAGCCTCAGTTTTATTATGTATGCTATCAGTCTGCGCTATACTGTTTAATAATCCACCAAAGCTCTTGAGATCAGCCTGCATCTGATATTCTTTTTTTTCAGCTCATTTTGAGGTCAAGTTACATAATTGGAAATGATGCAATGCCCTTTTAACGTAAACTCACTGATAACACTATTTTTTAAATCACAGTAGGTCGGAGAATATTTATGTTGTAAAAAAGTCAGAATCAAGAGAACAACATCAAAAATTCCAACTATGAGAAAAATATGAAAGTTAATAAGAAATTGTTGTGTATATATATATATATATATATATGTATATATATATGTATGTATATGTATATATATGTATATATATATATATATATATATATATATATATATATATAGATATATATATATATATAGATATATAGATATATATATAGATATATAGATAGATATAGATATATATATATATATATGTATGAAAACTCTTCTCTCACTCACCACTCTCTCCCCCGGTGGGGTGGGTGGCTGTTGATCCGCTTCAGCTCGGGTCCTCTACCAGAGACCTGGGAGCTTGAGGGTCCTGCGCAGTATCTTCGCTGTTCCTGGGGCTACACTCTTGTGAGATGTCTGATGTTTCTCCAGGGATCTGTTGGAGCCACTTCTCCAGTGTGGGGGTCACTGCCCCAAGTGCCCCGATGACCACAGGCACCACTGTTGCCTTCACCTTCCAGGATTTCTCCAGCTCCTCTTTGAGCCCTTGGTATTTCTCCAGTTTCTCGTGTTCCTTTTCTTGATGTTGCTATCACTTTGGATGGCTACATCTATCACAACGGCTTTCCTCTGCGGCTTATCTATGATCACAATGTCTGGTTGGTTGGCCATTAGCATTTTGTCGGTCTATATCTGGAAGTCCCACAGGATCTTGGCTCGGTCATTCTCCATCACCTTGGGAGGCGCTGCCCATTTTGACCTTGGGTCTCCAGTTTATACTCTGCACGGATGTTCCTGTACACTATACCGGCTACTTGGTTATGGCGTTCCATGTATGCTTTTTCTGCCAGCATCTTACACCCTGCTATTAGGTGCTGGACTGTTTCATGGCCTTCTTTACACAGCCTGCACCCGGGTTCTTGCCTGGTGTGGTATATATATATATAGAGAGAGATAGATATAGATATAGATGTATATATTCCTCAGTCACTTAAGTTTGTTCTGGTGTAGTATATCGCTTCATTACTTCCAAATTGTGCAGTAAGAATTGCTTTTGTTATTTATTTGATTCATCAGTATAATTTGTCAAGAAGTTGTTACTTTCTTCAGAACAAAGAAAAACATATCTGTTTGTTTATTTAAGGTGTTATAATAGCAGATGTACCAAGTAAGCTTATGCCATTGAACAGCAAAATCTTAAATTGCTTCAGTTTTTCACCTATTTGACACAGTCGCATTAATCACTTCGGTTTGATCTGGAGGGTGTACCAATTGATTAATGATGTCTTTTTGTTTGAATGGATTTAGTAATGTAAGATTTAAGAGTTTCAATGCAGCATCTTAGAGCAGAGAGTACTGCTTCAATTGTTATGATTTTGCTTCAGTTGTTATGATTTTGGAGCCATAATTTCATTTTTCACCTAAGTCAATTAGGTGGTTGTAATTCATATTAAATTATTATTGTCCATCTAACGTGTCTATTTGTGGCATATTAACAAGTTACGAATGCAACATCCTCAAACAGAGATTTCTGCATCCTTTTTAATGATTCCATAATTAAACTAGAAAAGCACTCAGAGAGCACAGACCTCCGCCAGCACCACAGTTCTCAGTCATATTGTGATTTTTACCATAAATATTAGTCCTACCTTTATTTTATGTCAATATTTAGATTCCTTGACCATGAAAACATACCATTAGCAACTGGATTCATCAGGATATCTATTTTAGTTCAGTAGTTATTCACGAAAATCGCATTTTTTGTCATGGCAGATCCAGACGGTGATCCGGATCAACACCAAAATTGAATCAGTTCTTCCTTTTCCCATGCTGAACATTTCCTAAAAATTTCATTAAAACCCATCCATAACTTTTTGAGTTATTTTGTTCACAGACAGACAGACAGACAGACAGACAGACAAACTCTCCCGAAAACATAACCTCCTTGGTGGAGGTAATTAATCCAATAATGTACATTTTCTGGTTGTTCCATTTCACAATTAAAGAATTTATATTTTTGCTATAGGACATGTTTAACAGGCATTCTTACAACATTATTGATCAAATTTTTCTGCTTTAGGTTTTAAATCTTTAAGACTTAACTAAAGTTTGTTTTTCATTATTTTTAAGTTGATATTTTTCATTGTTATGAAATTTAGTCTTGTGATTAATAACTTAGTTTTCTGCAAAACAACAAATCCAAAAGTTATTTATCTTTGTTACTTAAAAATGAATTTAAGTGTTTCTTTTAATTATTCTCGAACTACTTTTGGGGAGTTTCTGTTTTGGTTTGTTTAAATAAAGCATGCAGCAACTCGTCCTGTGACCTGCTGGCCTCCTGTCAGAAACTTTTTTCACAGAAGGTGTCAATTCAATGACAAAATTGGCAAAGACTTGCAATTTTCTGTGAAAACTCTGTCACTGTTGCTGCCTCTTTCACCAGCCAGTATGACAGGTAGGTTTTTTCTTTCCTCCGGATTTCCTGGGGACCTGAACTCCTCGAAGCAAATTGACATGACACATTTGCAGGCCACAGCTCACTTCCGAGAGTAGTTGAGGGTTACTATATTTATCAAGTTACACAATGTTCCTTCCCACAAAATAACAAACAAACGAACAAGCAATCAACAAATACAATTTAACCCTCAGGTCCCCCTGGTCCTTTTTGAAGTTTTAGAAATGTGCAGTTTTCTTTATAAATTTGAAACTGAACTTCCTTCGTCATAACAAGCCTGTGGTGCTTGAGCAATCAAAATAATCACACTGAGCTCATTAAGGACAAAAACAGTTATGCAAGGACACCTTTATTCCTCAGGTTTTTGATCATATTGTTTCAAAAGCATTAGAACATGTACTATCTTGCAATATACTTTGAAGTTATATCTGTAGTTTTGGCTCTCTTCCAACCATCAGGAGCATACTGCTTTTTGATTGTAACCTTGCAAGAATGCAGTTCTTCCTGTGACCAACAAAGAATTCATAAAGAGGATTTTTCTTCTGTCTCAAAAGCACAAACAACATTAAAATGAATAAAAACAATACTAAAATGCAGAAAAGAGCCATCAGATTCATCAACAAGGTAGAATTTAAGAGACCTCACAAACAGGCTTTTCTTAAAATTACAATATATAAAACTTCAAGATCTGATCCAGTTTAAAGCAACACAAAAAATATTCCAAGCAAGAAATAATTTACTTCCAGACAACATATGGGAACGTTTACAGGAAACAGAAGAAGGCTTTAGTTTTGGAGGGGAACAAAACTGTAAAATACATCAGAACAACATTAAAAAGTATATGTGTCATTCTGAGGGGTTAAATTATGGAACAGTTTAACAGATGAATCAAAGAAAGTAAAAACATTAGCAATGGTCAAAAAAATAAACAAATCAAATTACATACCTTAAATAAAAGATGAAGAGCAGCAATTTATTCCAGGAGAGATATGGCAGAGTTCAAGAAAATATTGATATATTGCATTGATTTTGTAATGTCTTTTCTGTGTTTGAGTAGGGGTGTATTATATGTATAGAAATCATGTGCAGATTTATAGGTGAAATGTTATGTTTGTTATGATGTACAAGTAGCTTATCACATTTTATGGTCAATATATTATAAGGAACATTGGCTCCTGAATGGGTGTTTGATTATTGTAAATATTGTAAAAATGTGGAAATTAAAACATCACTGTGGGACGTTGTAATAAAAGGGGTAAGATTAAATAAGTTTAGACTTCATCCTACTCCTAATTGAGCATGCAAACGTCACGTGGCCTTCAGATTAGCTCCAGAACAGTGTGCAGAGAGCTTCATGGATGGGTTTCCATGGCTGAGCAGCTGCATCCAAGCCATACATCACCAAGTGCAATGCAAAGCGTTGGATCCAGTGGTTTAAAGCACGCCGCCACTGGACTCCAGAGCAGTGGTGATGCGTTTTCTGGAGTGACTTATCGCACCTCTCCATCTGGCAATCTGATGGACGAGTCTGGGTTTGGTGGTTGCCAGGAGAAAGAGCCTTGTCATACTGCATTGTGCCAAGTGTAAAGTTTGGTGGAGGGGGATTATGGTGCGAGGGTGTTTTTCAGGAGCTGGGCTTGGCCCCTTAGTTCCAGTCAAAGGAACTTTGAATATTTCAGCACACCAAGACATTTTGGACTATTCCATGCTCCCAACTTTGTGGGAACAGTTTGGAGCTGGCCCCTTCCTCTTCTAACATGACTGTGCACCAGTGCACAAAGCAGGTCCAGAAAGACATGGATGACAGAGTCTGGTGTGGATGAACTTGACTGGCCTGCACAGAGTCCTGACCTCAACTCGATAGAACACCTTTGGGATGAATTAGAGCCGAAACTAAGAGCCAGGCCTTCTTGTCCAACATGAGAGTGTGACCTCACAAATGCACTTCTGGAAGAATGGTCAAAAATTCCCATAAATACTCCTAAACCTTGTGGACAGCCTTCACAGAAGAGTTGAAGCTGTTATAGCTGCAAAGGGTGGACCGAAGACATATTGAACCCTATGGATTAGGAATGGGATGTCACTTCAAGTAAAAGTTTGGTTTCTACAGCTTTCACATTGTTCATAGAATGAAGTAGAACAAAATACTCACCCAGAGGGCTTTCCTGATCCGAACAGTGCTTCGAGAGATATTTAGATCCAAAATCGAGCAGTAGACATCCGTATAATGGTAGCACACGGGGCATACAGCGCCGCTCCTAAAACTGCATTAATCATCCAAAAACTCATTAGTTTCACCAATATTTCATCATGGTCCGCTCGGACTACTCCTCCATTACAGTCTGTGTCGCCCCAGACATGTTTTTGTAACTGTACTGACCTCTGAACTGAAGAAGAAGAACGTATGCCTCCGCGCCTGCGCAGTACTCTCTGGAGCGCTGCCTCCGCGTCCTCCTTTCGATGAGCTCCTCATCTGTAAACTCTGGCTCGAAACTGTAGGACACCCATCATATTCAAAGTTCTCCTCCGCAACATCTTCATCCGATAGATATTTGTTCATTTTGCACAAAACTGGAAGAAGGAAGTCGTTTAGCCGGCTGTCTTCCCCTGAAACAATGAGCCGCACTGCGCATTCATGGAGCAAGCGCTCTTCTTCTTCAGTTCAGAGGTCAGCACAGTCACACAACATCTTTGGAGTGACACAGACTGTAATAGAGGAGTAGCCCGGGCGGACCATGATGGAATATTGGTGAAGCTAATGACTTTTTGGACGACTAACGCAGTTTTAGGAGCGGCGCTGTATGCCCTATGTGCTACCATTATAAGGATGTCCGCTGCTCGATTTTGGATCTAAATATCCCCCGAAGCATTGTTTGGATCAGGAAAGTCTTCTGGGTGAGTATATTGTTCTACTTCATTCTATAAACAATGTGAAAGCTGCAGAAACCGAACTTATCCTTTAAGTTTATATGTGAGTCAAGGCAGGTGAGCGAATACTTTTGGCAATATAGTGTCTAAAGAGGAATTTTCTAATTGGCTGTTTGAGCTCATGTTTTCTGAAAGAGAAGCAAACAAAGGGTTAGGGCATTCATGTAGGGGCTGGTAGACCAGCCATAGATACATTTTTGTATAAATA
This sequence comes from Scarus forsteni, assembly GCA_036419115.1. Classification (NCBI taxonomy): domain Eukaryota; kingdom Metazoa; phylum Chordata; class Actinopteri; order Labriformes; family Labridae; genus Scarus; species Scarus forsteni. The sequence continues at coordinate 30,786,125 of JAZDUH010000341.1, read as the reverse complement.
TCAAGAGAGGATATTTCTCATATTATGCATACTTTGAACTGACACTTTACAAAAAGGCACAGAGGTGAATTTCACAAATATCATATGTTCCAGTCATTTTTGATAAATAAGAAAGATTTGCTCCTTATGCCATTTAGTATTACAAGATGACTTTTTTTTTAGTGCTTTATCACTGCTGATGCATCTTATTTTGAATGGCATGTCAAGTGTTCAACTTTGAAACTGTTAAATTAAAAACCCTTTTTATTGACGAGAATGAATTTTGGTGAAAATTTTTGATGCAATGGAAGTTGAAAATCAAAGTTCTTTGAAACTAGGGATACAAGAATTGGAAAAATTATTTCGGTCATTTTTCCAATTCTTTATTTTTTCGGATCACAATGTGATATGTGTAGCTTATTTGATAATAAGGAACGAGAATTAATGCTTTTAAATGTCATTTTGTTTTTAAACAGTAAACTGAGAAAAGGTTGCAAAATAAGCCGTTGAAGTAATAATTGTTGGGATTATGTTCTAAATTTTATCCACTTTAAGGTGATTTTTTGAAGGGCTGTTAACTATCTGTGACACCATTAAGTTTTATGTATATATTAATCTTCACACTTGCCCTTATCAAGCTGAATTTGTCTCTCATTAGTCCACATACTACACCACTGATACAATTAGCTCACACATCAATGAGGAATCTGTCTTCAACCGGCTGACCTCATTTATCTCATGTTTGCAAAGATGTGCACGTGCGTTTTGTGCTCTTCCAACCCTGCGTGGTGCTTTGAAGATAAAAATATTTCAAAATTCAAGAAAAGATGGCACGCTTCAATCCAGTTTTAGAATTGTTGCTAAGCAACAACAAGATCCAAGACCAGCACATCCCTGTTTGAGCCTAAAAACAGGTCCCTTGTGAGTAAAAAAAAATCTCAGTGTTTTGTTCATGTTAGTATTTGCTTAGAATTACAAAGAAACACCTACTTATTTACTTTAACAAACTAGGGATGCAAGATAGTCAATCATAATGTACAAATTTTTGACCCATATGTGGGCATAAACCTCCCAAATGAGATGTTTTGATCCTCTGATGTTGGGCTCAGAGTGTTTGCAGCGCAGGCCCGGCAGGTTTTTCTGCAGGACACTCTGACATCATTATGCATGTATTATCCGGTCACCTCCATGTTAGGGAACAATGAGATCAGAGCAGTGGATGAGTAGGTAATCATATCAGTGACACACCGCAGCCCTCAGCTGCCGAGCAAACGACTGATGAAACTGATTATATTAACACTGGATCCACACAGGGTTTTATGCAATACTTCAAACATGCATGACAGTTTTATTGTTTGCTGTTGGTGTATTTACCCAGGAGTGGAAAGAGAAAAGAATGAAGGATACTCAAGGAAAGCACATAGAAATGTTACCCATTTACAAGCAAAAATGGCACTTTATCAATCTACTCAAAGAGTGAAGTACTTCTCTAATGTACTGAGTATTTTGCATAAGTCTGAGTACACTTTTTTTGTTTTTGTTCAACAAAGAAAACAAGAGTGTGAAAAGCCAGCTATGTTTTTTTTATGGTAATGTATCAGTGCAGTATTTAATAACATTAGACTCAAATAAAGTGAAACAACAGCAGATCAATATGGCCATATCCATATAAAGATTAGATGACAAGATTATGTCTAAATTGTACTTTGTAAAGTGAGGGCCCAATTTTGGCAGTCATGTCATGTTAAATAGCATTAACCACCCTGCAGTGTTAGGCTTTTCCATCTACATTTGCATTTAAGGCGGCACACAGTCCAAGTACAAAGACAGGATAGATCTGTGCTTTAATGTTGTTAGCACTGTATCCAAGTCCACAAGTGGCAGAAAATGAGACTCATCAGACCAGGAATTTCTTTTCATGTAATATTTTGTCAAGTTCTGGTAAACTCATGCAAGTTGCAACCTCAGTTACCTGTACTCAGCTGACAGGAGTGGCACCAGGTCTGGTTTTGTGTTACCAATCTGCTTCTAGATTGGGCATGTTTGGTGTTCAGAAATGATCTTCTGCAAGTAAACAATACAGATTTTCCCTTTTTCAGTCCATTTTCTGTTAGGCATGGAGAGTGTAATGCATCAGACATCTACAGATCAGCAGTTTCTTAAATACTCAGTCTAGCCGGCACCAACAACTGTGACACTTTGGATGTCGCTGGAAGTCAACTTTATTCACCAATCTAATGCTCGTTGGGCCTCAGCATGTAATCTTGTCCATGTCCACACAGGAGTGCTGTCATGGGGTGAAAGTTAGGACCGTTCAAAGGGCCTATGATTGGCAAGGGTCTTAAGAATATTAAGGTACTTTTTTAAAAAATCAAACTACTTGCTTGAATCTAAAATTAGACTTTTCCTCTGCTTCCAAAGTTTTACCCCTATTATTCAAGAAGACTTTGAATCACTTCAAGCAATATAAAAAGTAATGAACCTTCAGGTTAAAACACTTCAGGGTAAAACAAAACATATTAGTATAACATTTGGTGTTTCAGGAGTCTCTAGACAAAATAATATTTAACCTAAGTACTTTGTTGAAATGAACCATCAATGTTAAATGAAGTTTAATAGCCTCTTTAATGTCATTCATTAGGTCTAACGTCATACATCAGACACACTTTTTATTTATTTTTTAAGATTTATAAAGAGTTTCATTGTACAGCCCAATGCAGCTTTTCCATAATCCTTTCACGAGGGCCACAATTCAGAAATAATCAAATGTATTAATAAAAGTTGGTCAAAACACAAGTTAATTTCAATTGTTTGAAATGTTAGAGAGGTCAGAATCAATAGATTTTGTCCAATTTAGTAACATTTACTCCAGAGGCTTCATGAAGGTTCAATTGGATGCTCAGAAATAAGGACAGAAAGGTGCAAATATGCAATATATCAAGTCCAATGCTGTAGAAATTTCCATGATAAATTGCTTTCATGCAACTATAGTGTTCAAGGTAAATGTGAATGCATAGTACCGGCCCACATGAATCATGAAGTTCATATGGAATGCAGACTTTCTGTCTGGCATCTCAGCTTTAGACTGTAAAAAGATTTGGACAAAGCAATGTGACAACAGCCATTTTATTATCATGGAGCCTTTGGAACATTGAACTTGAACTTTGGCTCAACATACTCAGACAGAAAGGCCGTATTAAGGGGATTTACAGCCATCTGACCAACAGCAGCCTTGCTTGGACACTTGGCAGTGTCGATCATACCACTAATGTCTAAAATCAGAAATCCTTAAGAAAGTTATATTAATGATAAATGGGCGAGATATAATGAAAAAAATCAGTTCTGCCTGGGGTCAGCAGACTTCCTTGCTCAATTAACCGGAGTTCATAGCAAAAATCCAATCCACTTTATTGATAGAACATTTAAAAAAAAAAATCAAGTTTACCAAAGTGCTGCTCAGAAAAATCAAGGGAACAAACATTGTAAAAACAGAAACACAACAACATAAAAGAAATACAAGCAATAAGTGAAAACCTTGAAGACTGTGATGGGCCAGGCCCTCACTTAAATGTGCAGAAACTATAATATATAAGCAGTATTCTTGTTAAAATTATAATAGTAATCCTAAGTAACACAAGGATCTATGTGATGGGAGAACATGTGAAAATTGCTTTTTTCCTTCTTTTGGAAAAATGAGGAATTAGCCGAACATTTTTCTGTCAAGTTATATTTTTCTGTCAAGTATTAATACTCACTTTTTTTTTCTTTTAAAATTGTGCTTCAATGTATTTGTATTTAATGAAAGAAACACAATTGAACACTTAGCAAGCTTTCTTCCTCATTGTTCAATATTTTTCCAGGGGATGTGTGATGTCACAGTATGTCCCATTACTCATGTTCTTCATGATCTTAAGTTCTGATGCCATTAAAGTCTGTAAGGGCTCAGAGCTTAGCCCTTAGGGTGGAGACTGGGGGCGTTTTCACATTAGGCCCACTTGTTTCGAACTATACTGCAGCGGGGTTTGCCCCCCTTCCCCTCCCCGTTATGCACGTAACTGGTTGCCAAACCTGCTACGGAGGAGAATGAAGAAGAGGCTACCATGGTAACCATTTGCTATGCCAAATAACCAATGTTTACGTTTTGCTGTCTTCTACATTTTCCTTCAAATGTTTTTTTTATCGTGTTTGAGACGGCATCAGCGACCTTCTGGACCCTCGTAAATCATCATAATCCTCAACCAGAATAAAAAAAATCAACAAATTGAGTAAGCAAAAGATTCAACCGTGGGATTAACAGGAAGTAATGCATCAAAAGTAGATTGGTTCCACTTTGTTTCACACCAGTGAAACCACACCAAATGTCGGGAGATGGAGCAGATCGAGACCACCCCTTCATGGAGGTCCTGTACCGGCTGATTTGGTGCGCAACAAAGTGCGGTGGTTGCATTCACATTGATACTAACGTACCAAACCCTGGCCCAAAACTTCTTTGGTGTGCACTAAATATGGTTGGTGTGAAAACACCCCTGGGATTTGCCAAATGATGTGTTTTCATGGGACCCAAAATTTCTGGTGGTGCTCCTGTGTCTACACGTATACCTAAATCCACTGAGTTACTGGGTGTTATAAAGCAGTTGAATAGCTGCACCTTATAAAATGGCGGGTTAGTGTGTAACTGTAACCGGCGAAATACATAAGCTGCCTAGAAAAACACTTTTTTGACCAAAGTTCTTGATAAAAAGATGAATGCACTCTGTAACATGGCTATAATTAGGAAAGACATGTAGAAAGCAGAGCCCTGTCTCAAAGACCCTCAGATGTACATACGATGCACATGTGATGTACAAACACAAACACACATGAAAGCATCAGTGTGTTCTTTCATCCAGACACACATATACATCAACCCCTGATTTCCCCGCTGCTCCCTCCTCCAGTTCCACCAAAACAAATGACAAGTTGGCTTTTTGTTCCTTGTGCTGATGTAACCCAGTGTTCATTGAAATAATTGGAGGGAGCGATCAGAATTGTGATCTTATTTAGCCGGGGCGAGCCCTCGTCCCAGGAGATGGAGAGGGGGGCTCGATGTTTCTTCGCACAAATGGAGATGGTTCAGTTAACTGACGAGGGAAAAGCCATTAAAATAGGCTCTTTGGAGGAAGATAGCTGAGCCAGGCTGGAAAGAAATGCAGCAGTTCTGACCCTTATATGATTTTAGAGCAAGGTTTTTACTGAACTGGTCAAGAAGATAAAAAATAATAATGAGCTTTAGTTTTGTTAAAAGCATGGATGAAAAATAAACATGCTATTCTTGAAAACATTGTGTCTTGAGCAATGTGTACAGTCATTACAATGACCATAACTGCAAACTGGCTCATTTTTCATCCATTAAAAGATATACACGAGGGATTCATGATAGCAGGGTTATGTCAGTACTGGAAGATACTTGCCTTAAAGGATAAGTTTGGTTTCTACAGCTTTCACATTGTTTATAGAATGAAGTAGAACAATATACTCACCCAGAAGGCTTTCCTGATCCAAACAGTGCTTCGGGCGATATTTAGATTCAAAATCGAACGACGGACATCCGTATAACGGTAGCACACAGGGCATGTATAGCGCCGCTTCTAAAATTGCATTAATCGTCAAAAACTCATTAGTTTCACCAATATTCCATCATGGTCCGCTCACACTACTCCTCCATTACAGTCTGTGTCGCTCCAGACATGTCTTTGTGACTGTGCTGACCTCTGAACTGAAGACTTTGTTTCCTTTTTGATAGATCTAAATATCTCCCGAAGCACTGTTTGGATCAGGAAAGCCTTCTGGGTGAATATATTGTTCTACTTCATTCTATAAACAATGTGAAAGCTGTAGAAACCGAACTTTTCCTTTAAAAGTTTGTATCCAATATCATGTCAGATCTTAATGTTTTTACTGATTTTTACAGCTAGTGTTTGCAACTTACTAACTGGTCATAAATCTCCCTTATATGGGCTGTTATATTGATAGAACTTAGAAATGTATCAAAACAATTTCTCTTATCACTGAATGTGATGTAAATGATTTTGAGACTTGACTCACATCTGTCACTAACATAAATAGACTGTAACCATGAAAGGAACAGGTCTGTTGTAGATAACTTTGTGAAGATGTTGTGCTCTTGACAATAGAAAATCCCAGTATCAGTGGTCATAAGTTTGAAAAAGCAGGAAAATCAGTCATCGGATAATGCCAAATGTCATGCATCTCTTGTAAACACTCTTGTTGTTACTGGCCTTTTCAAAACTGAAGTAAATATCAGCTGATCGAAGTCCAGCATAAGTCATATTTAGAGCTAACAGCATGTTACTGATTTTCAAATTTGACGAATGTTTGCCATCATAAAATTCCATTTTGGAAATTTAAAATTTGATCCAATTAAAGAGTCTGGAAATTTAAGTCTTTATTTTGTTGCTTTACAAATCCTCACTGCTCTGATTTGGTTCAAGCTGAGTTTTTCGAGAGCAACAATGACATTCTGGACAACATACGGACCTTGAGTACTGTGTTAATAAGCTACATTTGAAAGTAAAAATCAGCAACAGATGCTTTTTATATTTTCTAAAATTTATAGAGACATTTTTAGTGGGAGGCAAAAGACCTTCAGAACACATTAGCAAGTGGTTGTTCAGTTGGTTGTAGCTTGTTTTCACCAACTGAAAAATAGTATATGAAGCTAATAAATGTGCAACAATAGACCTTTTTTTTCAGAGAGTAAGAATGTTAAATGAAAAGCTTACCCTGACAAGCAGGAGTAGAATCTCATTAAGCATTACCTACAGGCCAAGAGAGAGACCAGTATGTTTCAGTGTCTGTCTGGCCTCCAGTTTTAGAAATCCATTTGTGCCACATTAAGTGAAGTCATACAGATGGGAGTGAGTCGGCCAATAGCTAAGATGCTAGTGCTGTCTATTACATATATGTGTATGGTTCTTTATTTTGTGACATAACATTTCATAAAATGAAAATTGGCACACCACTTTGACTGATATGAACAGTGTTATGAGCGCTGTCTAATTGTTATTGTGCCAAAACTTATTTTTTGCATCAATATTCATGTTTTGTGGTGTTATTGGCTGTGCACATGCATTGTTTTGAAAATATGTAGAAATTAATCAACGTTATGTCAAAAGTCACTGATCTCCATTGTCTTTGCATGGCTATATGATGAATATTTGTAAAACACATTGGGTTATTTTGATGTCTTTTTTGATAATATTAAAATAAGGACCCTAAACATTTATTTTTACACTTTTGATTGATTTATCTTACAGTCACATGTTTTCTCTGAAAGTATGAAGAGTATTTTCCTTTAAATGACCCCAAAGTCGCACAGAATAACGAAGCCTCCTTAGACTTTGAAAGTAATTAAGCCTGAGTAAACTGGAAAGCTAAATGTACGGAAAAGCTGATTATACTGTGATTATTCATCGAAACAAGTCAAATCTGATTATGATAAAGAGATGAAGTCCTTAGTGACAAAATGATTGCACACTAAGCCTGTTATTCTTGATCTGTTTGATTTAAACAGCAGCATCACATTCCCCTTCGAGAAACAAGATGATTCTTTTGCAACACTCTAGAAGTCTGTGAATGCACACAGGAGTATGCAGTCCATCCTAACATGCTGTTTCAAGAACTGTTTACCACGCCCGCTCTGTAATACATTTTTATTTATGCCAAGCGCAGCCATGCATGCACAGCTCTCTAACACTGGTTATATAATGGCTAATTACACAGCAGAACTCTGATTGTTTAGGGTGCATGCTATGATGGGTGATTGCAACACTAACTGATGTAAAAAACCAGGAAGCTGCAAGCGCTGACATCTTTATTTGGTGAGCAGAGAAGAAAATCCTGGCAAGAAAAGCCTTTTAGGAGGAATTTCTAAAAACACAAGGTTCATGAATGTCACACAGAAGGCAGCTTGCTTGGAGAGGATTTCTGCTAGAGTCGAACATTTGCTGCTTCTACGCTGAGCTCCAGGCAGAAAAAAAAAACAGTAAAGTAACATCTTCTAATCTTAGACTAGAGGAGAAATGAGGAGAAGATAAAGGCCCTTTCAGTCAGCTGGTCTGCCAGGATGTTCCAAGCTCACAGCTCTGCTCTGTGTTCATGCAAAATTAAGACTTAGACAGGCCTTGGAAGGTTTATCCTCCTGCATCAAGAGGCTAAAATGACCCATTTCCTGAGTTTCTAGGGAGAATGAGGAAGGAGAGCAGAGGAAGGCACAGAATTAAAATGCTACTTAATGGATGATCTAGTGCTAAATCAAATAACTTGGGGATTTGAAGATAATCGTACAACCTTTAAAACATGAATGTGTATCCTGTAGCAGCACAGGTATAATTATACAACATAGCTGCGTTTCCACCAAGCAGTCTGGTTCAGTTTGGCTCAGTACATGAAAGAGTGCTGGGCATACCAAACCACCCCTAAAATTTGGAGCTGAATACACTGCAATCTGTTGACTGTTCACATGAGCTGTCAGTTCTCATTCAACAGAAAAGAAATTAAAAACACATAATAGGTCATGGATTTACAGTGATTTGTCCACACAAAGCAATGCTCCACAGAGTACTGAAGTGCTCGAGGTCCTTCATCCCTACTCTTTGTTTAACCCTGAAAAATGTCAAGCAGCAGTGACGTCACACATTGCGTAGCTGCAACCCTCTCCTTCCGCTTTTACCCCCTTGAGTGACGGTGCAGCCAGCAGTGGAAATGTGAACAGGATCAGGGCTTACTGATCCAGCCATCACAAACTGTATTGAACCAAACCAGACCACTCGGTGGAAACAAGGCACATCATTCACCATTATCAAATCCAGAAAGTGGAGGGTAAGTGTTGTTGTTTTGAGGGTGTCTTTTTGCCATTAAATTCCTGAAACAATCAATGCATGCCTCAAAACTATAGTGACTGAAACATCATTTTCAAGAATAACTTCTTGTTTGATCTGCATCAGCCATTATTGGCCATAATTTCACCTGGAGAACAAGTGAATTGGAGTCAAACCCAATTTTGACACCAAGATGGCCATAAAAGGAAGTGGCCATATTTAGCAGCACCACCATGTGTCTGGCAACATAATGGGCTCTAATTTCATAGACCAGGCGCAAGCACAGGCGCAATTGCGCCGGCCTTTGCCGCGCGGACAAGGTGTGACCGCCGCACTTTGCAAGTTTCCTGCAGTGCCAAGAGAGGCAAACTCAAGGTGCAGAGGAGCGCAGAGGAGCGCAGAGGAGCGCATCCACGCCCACGTCTCTTCCCCTCTGCGCAAGTGGCAGAGAGGGAGGAGTAAAGCCGTGAATGGGTTTAACACAGCCGAGCGCTGTCTTCACCAATCAAATGAGCTCCTCTCCTTGCCTTCAAATGCGCTGCGGGCGAGGCACAGTGTCTGATTGGTCTGAATGATCCCCGCTGCTCTGACCGTCTCCGCTGGATAATGATCTCCAGCGGAGACCTTTCTTTGAATTTAATGAAATGAGAGAAGCCAGATAAACTGTATATCGGATGTTAAGGCTGTTCATTGTGGACTTGTAAGATGTGCATCAAACTTCCAGATGCCCTCAGGTTAAGTTTCCATTATGACAAACGGCTTTAATCCAACATCAGATGTGACGGGACAATTAATATAGATACAAATGTATATGCTGGTTCAGACCGTTACATTAAATAGTGATTGCTGTGATTGTTTATTGCATTGAAATGTGCCTGACACTCTGGAAACCTGCCTCTGAGGCTTTGTTGACGTGTGCGCACATGTGCGCCTGTAACCAAATTACAGCTGCGGAGGGTGCGCTTCGCCCTGCGCCGAGAATAGACCAGGTTGGAGCTGGCGAGCTTTCAGCGCACCTTCCGCACAGTTTTTTGGCACGAAATTGTCACTGCGCCAACCTGAATCTGTCGGCACCTCCCCCTGGTGCGTCGTCACCTCCCCCTGGTGCGCCGTCACGCCCATCTCTGCGCAGACGGTCTACCAAATTGTCAAATTGGCAGCGCACTGCGGTGCGCCGGACCACATTAACACTGCCATGAAATTAGGGCCCAATATGTGATTGGGACTGGTTTCTCTTTAAAAGTTTACAAGTATATACAATTTGGATGTTTGTGTGCCTGGCACAAAGGGGTTCAAAAACCACCTGAACTGAACGTGAACCAGTGCCCTCTGACTCAACAAGGAGTTTTTCTTAAAATTGGTCCTAATGATATTATTAAGGATTTTTGGTCATGCATGAGCCATAGGGCATGACTGTCATGACTACAGTGTGGCACAGTGTTGCTATATTTTTAAACAACATTATTTCCCACCTCAACACCACCTCTTTGTGTGTTTATAGGCTCATCTAATGTTAAATTTAAACAGAGTGCTTAGCATGGTGATAGCCATTGATCAGACCAAAAAAAAAACTCAAGCATGTCAAGCATGTCCAATCTTTTGTGTAGTCGATGCTACGGACATTTCAACAGGTATTCACCTAGTCTTTTCATTACAGTCACTTCAGGTTGCAAAAACAAGATGGCAGCTGCCAACCTGATGCTTTCAATTGGACTTCATTGACTAAAGGATGGGGTTAAAAAGCCTCTTTTTTACTTACACAGCATGGGCACAATCACAGGGTCATGTTCACATTTGGTCAAATTATAAAATATAATGTTAGAATAAGAAAAATGAAAGTAGTATATGTCATAGTGAGGCTTGAAGGGTAGCATATACGTTTAATTCTAGCTGGTCCAGCAAATAAAAAAACAAGTAGAGTTTGATTAAATCAACAGCAGATGAAAACAGTTCAGCCCTTAACTCCTATGTGGTGCAGACATACAGTATAGTATATTATGCAGTCTTCCAAAGCAGACCAGCATCATCTGTGCTGCAGGTTTTTTGTTGCATTATCTGAAGCGTCTGAAAGCTTTCTGCCCAACAGAGACTGGGGACCGAGTGGCTGGAGAGGAATGACTGCAGTGATTCAGAGGGAAACTTTCAGCGCGCGCTGCTCTGAGGCAGCCATGTGCTGTTGTTGATGACTAATGATGATGGCTCTGCACTGCCTCGCTCGGGGCCCTTTTCTGTTTCATGATTCTTTTCTCTGCTCTCCTTACACACAAAGATGTAAGATGCATCAGGGACTATTCAATGCATGGTAGTCCTCCACACTTAACATAGGGCTGTTTACACTGTGGATGCTGCCATCTAAGATACAGCAGGGTATATAGATGTTTGTGTATAATGCAAATTAAGAGTAAATACACAACGAACAAAGCTTATACATATTTCACTATGTGTGAAATGAAGCAGGGAAAGCCTATGAAATGTGCATACACCCACAGAGTATGAATTCTATTATCTTTATATTAGATGTATGCAGCAAAAACATTTCTTTAGAGAAAAATATAGAAGCACAGGTAGCAAATTATTTTTTTGTGCAGTCAAAAGAAACATTTTCTCATTGAGCTGCAGGGCCATTTTGTTCTCCAAAAAATGCTTTGGAGATTGTAATTACTTTGAAAAACACTAAAAACTTCAAAACAAAGATTCTTCTTTGGAACTTTAAAGCCATTTGGACATGATGCCTCAAGGTATGAATCCATAGAAAGTTCAATATTAGAGTCATCAGGCTCGTTCTTGATTGATAAATACTGCAGCACAGCAGCATCCAAATAAGGTTTTAGCATTCAGCTCTCGCCTATAGCCAAATTAAAGCCTCACCCAGCACAGCAAAAGTCCTTATTATTGTTAGTACACACTGCATAAAATGTCTGATTTGTCACAGCAGGTTATCTCCATAATTAGCACAAGAAAAAGATGAAGCATCCTTTTTCTCATATGCCTGCAAAGATAACAGAAGCATTGTCTGAGTCAGATATACACTTGTGCCCATTATAAGAGATGACAAATAGGCAAAAAAAAATGTCCATCTTGATAGGCTGTCTAATCCTGCATGATGTTGGTGTTTGTTAAATTATTTGCTGTTTCCAAGGCAACTTCATTTGGTACAAAAATTAGAGGAGGTTGTCTTCCCTCTGCCTACCATACAGAACATTCACTAAGATTTTCCCATAGACTTAAAAATGGACTTGAAGCCTTCTTCACTTTAAACCTTAAGCGGTTATCTTTGATCATGTATTATTACACCACTATCACTGCATTAATTGTCATGCATACTTATGTTTTATGATACATTCATACATGGTGTGAGTTTTGTATGCTTATGGGAGTTGTGTTTGGAAAATTTGATGCATGAGAGCTTTTGTTTTAAAAACCCATTCCAATGAAGTCAGGACATTGTCTTAATAAAAACACATTACAATGATTTGCAAATCCTTTTTGACTTATGTTCAGTTGAATTCAATACCAAGATAAGCAATTAAATATTCAAACCCATGACCTTTGCTTTTTTTTCTTTGCATATTTTCACTCATATTGAATTTGATGCCTGCAACATATTCCAAACGAGCTAAAACAAGGGCATGTTTGCCGCTGTGTTTCACCACATTTCACTCAATAAGTTACTTGGAACTGAGGACACTAACTGTTTTAGCTTTGGAGATGGAATTTTCGCCCATTCTTTCTTGATGTTCGACTTTGGTTGCTCAACTGTCTTGGATTTCAGTTGAGGTATTTTGAGCTTCACAATGCACCAGTATTTTCTGTGGGAGACAGGTCTAAACTGCAGGCAGGTCAGTCTAGTGCCTGCACTCTTTTACAGAATTTGGCTTTGCATGCTGTGTTGGAGCAGTAATAGTACTCTGCTAGAGCTCCTCTCACTTAAAGAATTCATTTCCTTGTGGTTCTGTCCTGGTCTGACTGGTAGTAATTGATCAGTTTAGTGCCATGTTTTCAATGACTCAGCATTCTTTCTACAGTTGATGCTCCACACAAGGCTTGAACTGCTGGTAAAACAATGGTAGAACATCCCACTGGAGGGTCCATTAAAGGGGGCTGGGGCAACCAGATCATTCAGAGAGCTTTGGTGCTGTTCACTGGAGGAGAGGGAGAGGGTTAGATGCCCCAGAGTTCATTATCATCAGGGGTGGACAGTAACAAAGTAGATTTACTTGAGTACTGTACTTAAGTACATTTTTTGAGTATCTGTACTTTACTTGAGGTTTTTTTTTTTGGAACTTATGACTTTTACTTCACTACATTTAAAGGACAAATATTCTACTTTTAACTCCACTACATTTCTATAAATGGCCTCGTTACTTTTAGGTCAAGGTATGAAGTCAGCGGATGAAATTTATTTTCTCTTCGAAAATGCGATTTGTTTAAGTGATGTTATCTATACTTTGTGCATCCTGTTCCACACTCCAGTCCAGTTGGTGGCGGTAATGCACTTTTGAGTTGGTTTGCCAACCGCCATTAAACAACAAAGAAGAAGACACGCATACGCTACTGCGATCGGGCAGGTCAAGGTTGAGCTAACGCTGGTGTTTATGGTTTGTCTTGGCAGTAATGATGGCTACTATGGCAGATAAAGATGACATTTCCACACCAGAGCACCCATGGCCATATCTGAAGGGAGGGAGTTAAATTAAAAAAAAGAAAATGGCAATGGTTTTCCTTTTGTTGATTCATTAGTGTTCAGGATGCATTTCCATGGGCTTTGTAGCATATTTTCAAACTCTTTATTCTACATGATCTATCAGCAGGTCAGTGCATTCTGTAGATTGTTTCAGTCATTACGTTCTGTAAGGTCAATGGGAAAATGTACTTTTAATATTTGAGTATTTTCAGAAGCAGGTACTCCAGTACTTTAACTTAAGTAAAAATTTGATTGAGCAACTTTCACTTGTATTGGAGTAGTATTTGAACATGAGTACCTATACTTTGACTTGAATACTGGCATTGAGTACTTTGTCCACCACTGACTATCATGCTTAACATATGTGGGAGATATGCAAAACACACTAAAGAGCCTATAGCATTACCTCTATTACCCATTACCTCCTTTATGCTGTTTGAAAAATCCTTCAGTGCGAGACTTGCATTATGTGCGGGAACATTTTTTTTTACTGAAATGGCACTGCATCAAGCATGCTAATAAGCTTGTCCCTCTTGAGCTGCTGCTGTTGAAAGGTAAACATATATTAATATATGCAAATAAAACAACAAATGGGCGACTAGAGCCAAGCTGACATGTCTATCAGTTAAATCAGGTACCATCAATCAACACCACCATCAACACAGCTCGACAAATTAAGATGGATGCCAAAAATGTGGTTGCATCATCACATTGATTTTGATTCACAAATGGAGCATAAATTCAGCAAGTTTCAGCGTTAGAAATTGCTGCCTGTCACCTTCCCAGGGCCTTATTCTTTTCAGCAGCTCACGCAAACATCCATCCATAACTTGTCAACTATGTAAATACGGCAAATTAAAAATTCACACGGCATTACTTCCTCTTTTTCTCCCTTCCCCCCCGATCAGTCTGCAGAGGAGAGGAAGAGTTGTTTCCTCTCCTCTTCTCCTCTAACATCACAAACAGCAGAGACACGGGCAAACAGAAAAGGGAGGAGGAGGCGAGAGCTCCACTAGACCGAGCCTTTGTGAGCATGACGGGCCTGACTCACGAGAATGAGATGTTTCCAAAAATAAAAGGAGAGAGGGAGATGGAAAGAGAGAGAGAGAGAGGGGAAACGAAAGAGGGATAGGAATGTGCTGAACAGGCTGGAACAGAAGAAAACAGAGTGGATTAACCCCCCTCCCTCGCTTTTCCAAAAAGCCCTTGGATTCATGACAAAACATGCCGAATTAGTGGGAACAAATCGCCTGAATAAACACCCCTAAACACTTTCCCCAATTGCCATGACAGGAAAATTTGATAAATAAATAAATGATGATGCCAGCTTTGGAACAACATTATTAAAAGCTGTAAGGAGCAAAGCATTCAAGCTTCAAAAAAGATATCTGAGCTCACATAATTTCTACATCAGATGCCTTTAATATTCATTTTCTCTGCTGCCGTGGGGGCAGATGTGCCCCCACTGTGTGCCGATGTAAGCAGCTGGTTGCATGTTGTAAATAGGCACCATAATGTACATGTTTGCTGGCTTTCATCATGACAGATTGCCCTCTGCAAATGGAGCGCTACAGCGAATATGGTCTCCACAGCCTCCTCGTTGCAAATCATAATACTCTTGAAAGCTCCTATAAGCCAGATAGCAGCTTCTGAATATTTTAGTCTGTTAGGAAAATGTTTGCACTGCCTGCTAGTTGTGTCGGTTTTATCCTACAAGCTCTGCCTAATTCGAGTGCATAAAGAGGGGAGTTAAGGAAAAAATAAAACGGCTCCTCTCTGGTGAAAGAGTGTTTCCTCCAACACCGGCAACAAAAATCATCATAACACTATTCAATTTTCATGTGACCCAAATACTTCTTTCCCTTTCTGCTGACTGCTGTAGGTACGTCATCCAGATCTCCTCATTTGAGATTCTGTGTGTGTGCATGTGTGTTTGTGTAGTGCCTGGTGGATAAGATGATTATCTCAACAAACTCCAGAGAGAAACCAGTGGAGACACATGATTGGTCAGCCTCCCCAAATCTGAAGTCAGAGAAGAAGCCCGCACAAAAAATCAACTAAATCACATCCACTGTCAAGTAGACAATGATAACAAAACACTATAAACACGGTGACACTGATAATTTGTCACCCTGTGCATTGATTTCCCCATCAGGATTCGGACAACACCGCACGGTATCATGGGACCCTTTAATCTAGCATGAAAGACACGGGTAATCCCCGTTGGAGGATTACTCCCCGACCAGTACTCTCTCCTCACATATTGCAACTTTGGCATACATGTGCTTAAGTACTAACCCACCAATCATGATCTATCCGCAGCTCCATCACTCAGCCTAAGTCTTAGCCGCCAAGGGGACGTGTTTACTCTTGACTCCCGCTGCAACCAAAAGGATTTAGCTGCAAAGAAACACAACCTACGCAGGCTTACATTCTGACCCGTGCTCCTAAGACTCTGCAGCTGCTTCTCAAGCTCTCCTCTCTAATAACATTAGGTAATAACATTATGCTAAGACATTCACATCAACATGCACGGCTCAGTCTGCACAACATCACGTGCCTACAGAGACAGAGGTGCAAAACTCTTTCCCACATTTCTATTTAGTCATGATAGGGGTAGCAGTACGTGTTGGGCTTAACCCAAACATGTAGGCCTGAATTTGTCCTGCAATTAGCACTGCAGGATTTTAGAAATAGCTACTTTTGTGGACACTTTGTCCTACAAAATTTAATATGAAAAGTGCTATGGTCTGATTGATTGATTGATTGATTGATTGACAGAAAAACAAAACAGCCCCATTGCAGCTGTTCGTTTATAATGATTCAACACACGCTCTTATTTTTTGATCTGTTTGTTTTTGACTGCATGCTATTCAGCTACTTTTTCTTGTAATGCAATACTATAGTATAACTCAGGTATTGCAACACATTTCAGCTCTCAAACCCCAAACTACCCATAACTGGGGACCCCAGATGCTCTTTGAGATGTTTAAATCACACAAAAAGTGAATTTCCAGGATTGTTCTCTAATTATTTCCCCTTATTATAATCTTACCAATGGATTAAACAGACCACCTAAAATAATCGGAAATTTTTAAGGTATCTCACCGTAGGTGTGTCATGACCTCCAGAGGGTCCCAACTTTCCCTTTTGAGAACCACTGGTCTGATTCATACCTTTATAACAAAGCATGTTAACATGGGAGCAGATCTGGTGTGGTCAATTCTCTGTGAGGTAGGCCACAAGGATCTACATTGGGTCCACTTCTCTTTTCTAATATTAGTACTGGATTTTCATGTTTCACTTTATGCTGATAATACTGTATGATATGCATCTTATTTGTTATAATGTGAGCTTCTTTTCTCTAACTTAATCTTTTTAAAAAACATGGCTTATCTTCATAGACTGCTCGGCTCTCAAAAACAGTTATGGATTCTGTTTTTTTTATATCAAAGGGAATAAAATCCATATGTAATCCAGTTGTGGTGACATATAAAGACAAAATCTATCTACAAAACGTTGATAATTTCAAGATCTAGGTCAGCCTTCACAAACATGTGTACGTGACCTATTTTGAAACTTGAAAACTATCTATACCCACCCAAACCCCTATACAATCAATTCAATATGTGACTAAAAGTATCTCCCCTTCACCTTTTGACATATTTTAGTATGCTATTATTTATTCAGTATTCCTTTTTTTTTTAACATACTCTGAAACTCTGCTAATTCTTTCTTAGTACTTCTTGTATTCTCAAAACCACAGATTATTTTTTAAATCTATGGACAGAACAGATTAATTTTTGGAATCAAGGAGAAAATGACATATTAAGATATCCAAGGACAGGTCACCAGATACTTCAGCACCAATCAGAGTATCACAATGATACTGTATGTCAGGCAATATCATTATAAAAAGTGAAAATGTTATTTAAAACTAGGGCTTTTTGTTTCTTCAGGGATGTCATTGTTGTCAAGCATTTTATATAGTTTGACATGTGAGTTCAATCAGGCTTACGTTTGTTTTAACCGCATGTAAAGGACCTCTTGTGACACACCAGCAGTACATCCTTGGCCCTTTAGTGGGCCCTGGACCACAGTTTGGAAATCACTCAGATCAAGCAAATCACAACAGCTGTGTGTGACACTGAGTCTTCTGGTTATGTGTCTAAGTAAGTTTTCAAAAGAATGTTCAATGTCAGTCTTTTAAGTGTTTATTCTCAATGTCAGTTTCAAACTTGCATCTGAGCTGATACTTTCAATCCTTTTAATGTCAGTTTGCAAATTGCGCCAGACTTTGTTCATCAAAACACGCTCTGCAGATTTGGCATTGCTTGTGTTTTCTCGCTCATCACTTTCAATGTGCATTGACTTTAATGGTTGTTTCATGTTGTATGAGGGTAGAGGCAAGTTTTGGTTAGATGTATCCATTTAGGCCATCCACCTTACAGTATGTACAAGTATTTTGTAACCTTTTCTTAGATTATCCAACTAGATCATCAAGCGTGTCCATGTGTTAATCCAATGATCCCAAATTACCTGTTGACTGGTAAATGTTGATTTTGTTTTATATGTCAAAATGTGTTTTGTCATCATCATGAACTTTTGGTGTTTCTTCCTTTTTAAATTTAAGGAAATATGCCTTTTCTTGAATGGGCCCTGCAACTTTTCGTATTTATTTTTTTGTTTCTCTTGTGTTTTAGTGACAACATGCTGACCTGTGTTTGCACTCTTATGTTAATGTTTGAAATGACATTAGCATTTTAACAGGTCACCAACAAGTTGATAATCTTGGGCATCGGCTAGAGAGGTAAAGGCATTGGTCAAAGATAAGTGTGCTTTGCAGCGGCTTATTGGTATATATTGCTTCACCACTTTGACACTGCTGTAGCATTTAACATCTCTTTTTTTAGGCAAATTACAACTGTCACACTGTGGCAGTCATTCAGAAAGTCTTTTTAACTCTTGAAACTGGAGCATCAACTTTGACTGTCTTGAAAATGTGCCTAATAACTTTGACACTAGTAATTTGAATAACACATTAAAAAACTGTGGCTCAGGTCAAAGGCTGATACTTTTTTAGCCGGTCTCTGCTCAAGACAAAACTTCGGCATTTTGGGTCATCATGTGGTGAAGAACATTGAAAAGGAAACCTTTTATCATTATATGGCAGTGACATTTTGTGCCTAGAAATCACTTCATTTTGGAAAATATGCAAAAGAACCAGTTCTCCTGGAGAAAATAAAACTGTAAACATGAAGACTAGCTTGAGCTGTTGCTGGTTATTTTTTATCCTGGTAAACTGGCTTTGAGTTTGCCAATAATTACGATAACAGCCACAATAAAATCAAAATATATATTAAGTATTGGAAGCCCCATGTTAACATTTTTTACCCTTCCACACTTAAAAAAAAAACCCTGACCTAAAACAACATATAAGTCTTGTTTGATGGCCAATAATGCAATATTAGATATTCTCCCAATTTTGCATGGGTTGTTCGCAAGTGACCACGTAGTCTGCTGGGGTATCATGTGCCTCATGTATGTTTACTTTATGCAGAAAAAAGGTGCAGTGAGTGAGGAGCATCTTTCTTGGACCTAAATCTCATCAAAATGGCTATCAAGTACATTTTCCAATTAACATATTAGTTCCTTTAAACAAAACATTTAAGTCTCAAACATGTATTTTGCTCATTTTACAGCAACAGAAATGTTCTGTCATTCAAAAAATGGCAACTTACAGACTGCATTCATGGGGAATTTAGAGATTCAGAGTTCAAGAGGAACACAGCTGAGACAGATTTCTCAAGATAATATGGATTTCCATTTTCACATATTTTATAAAGACTATGTGTTCAAACCTCAAAATAATCAGTGTAAACTTCCGATGCATGCAGGTGTGAGGCTAAAGATAGAACTACAACCTTATTCGAAAAATTACCTACAAGCAAATTTCCAGAGAAGTGGTCCAACCACTGAATCTCACATTACAGAAGATGGTGAGAGGGAGAAAAAAAAAAGGCTACTGTTTAAATATGCAGGACGGAACCTTTGAAGCTCCATCCGCAATTTAATCAGTTAATATTTAAAGCAGGGATATTCTTTATAGAAGGCATTTGCATGCCGGGCTGCGAGAGCTGGGTGGGTGAGATTTATGAGTGTAGTTGTTGGAAAATGAAGACTTAAAGATGGGGGGTATATTATGTGGGGAAATCTTTCTCAGCTTGCAAATTTCGATCGGGCATCCTGTTGATCATTGGTATTCAGAGGCCAGCACTGCCTTTATTAGCTTGTCAGACAATAAACGCAGCAACATTTTGTCTTTCCCACCCCCCACAAGGGAATAGAATAATCATTATGTTGCATTTTATTGGACCTTCTGTTTTCCCTTCGCCTGAATCCAGAGACATCTTACTATATAGTAGGAATGGACAACTTGCTCTCTGAGGGCCACATGGGGCCTTACTCAATGCAGCCTGTGTTGCCAATCTTGAATATTACATGTAATTGGCTGTAATTGATTTTGTACAACTCTTTCACAAATTTAAAAAAGGCAAACCCCTAACACAGATTAGCAACGACACAAGAGGTGGTTTATATTGTCCATATTCTCCATACACCCACACTGAACCATTATCTTCTTAGTTATTATCCTTCATAGAGCAAAAAGTCCTTGTGTGCTTTTTTTAAACATTCATACAACCTTGCATGAGGGAAGAGAGGTTTAGCGTTTTTTTAGAAATCAGCATCATTTGTCTCAGTTCAACGATTGGATCCATTTCTTCGGCCTTAAAACAGCCCTTATTTGGTACCATTTCCATTTCATTATGTCTATTAATAATAGTAACACTGGAAAATGAGAGCTATATGTCAAACAGAAGCTCACCAAAGTAGTTTACGTAGAGGCAAAACAACCCTTCAACACATCTGTTTGCTACAAAATAAAGGAGAAAAGCTGTTTACAAGCACTGCTAGCCATTTTGCTCAAGGCTATTGATCAAAACTTAATTTCGATTCACTGCACATAGCATAGCTATAAGAATGTTCAGCAAATGGAGGCAGGACTGACATTAAAAGACTCAAATTTGTCCCTGTGGGCGCAGTGATAGTGCATGTACTCGAGTCCAGTCAGCTTGGTATTTGATAGTATAAGTCGATGAGAATCTGTGCAATATGAATAAATTGTTGACACTGAATGTGCCTTTCACAGAAATCCAGCCAACGTTTTGTATTGGAATACAAAAAGAGCAATGACAATGACAACTCATTTGATAAACAGATTTTGAGAGATTTAAAAATCATTTTAAATCAGGAATTTGTGTTGAATCGTGGAGTTTGACTTATGGTTACCTTAAGAATGACATTATTGCATAAAAGTGCCCAAGGTGTGTTTCGCAATTACTGTCATGACAAAAAACCATGTTGCTCGAATAGCAAGGAGTATGTGACATGATACATATATTGGCGTATTGATTTTATTTTATTTTTTTCAGCACAGGCTGACCATTTAGCCACTTTGCCTTTGCATGACACTTTTTTTTGACACATTTTGTCTCAGATTGAAAGTGACCCCACATCCCACATATCCAGAGAGACCTGTGTTACCTCTCCCAACTGACCATAACAGGCCCAAGACAAATTGCTTGCCAGTACTGGCTAATGTGTCTGGAGGATTGTTCTACTGCCACAAACTTATGTCATACTCTACAAATATTAGGAAAGTCAATTATACTGGTGTACTTAATATGATAGTTTAATGAAGCCCTATTGATCCTTTTTTTGATCTACATCAGTGTGACATCACATAATATAGAAGCAAAACATAGCAAAACTGGAGGCAAACATGAATCGCCACTGTAGATTAGCAGGCAGTCCATAAGTCTTTGTCTATATTATGCATCAGTATAGATTTAAATGTCATTTTATCGATTTTTGTCCATGCTAGTCTGCCATAAAGCAAAATGCAAGTAGAAAGGGTATTTTCATTTGTCCAACCTTGCTTTGGTGATGGGAAAGTCTGTTTTTTTTTTTTTTTAGTGATCTGATCATTGGATTGGGTCAGTAATATTAGCATGTTATGGCTTAAATAGCTCTTTTTTTGTACCACGTTGTTTTTATGTCTTTGGATCAACAACCAAAAATGGAATATGGGGAAACTTTCAGTTACAGACATTCACATAAACCACTGGCTCATTAATGGGGGTTCATTCTCAACCAAAAGAAGACTTCTTATTCATCACTTCTTTTGTCTTGTTTTGAATTGAGCTGTCATTTCAATGTTGCCAGTACCTCCCAGAGTTTATTTGCTAAATTAGACGACAAAGTTACACTTTGTAGCATAGTTTGTGACAACAGAAAGGAGAAAAGCTGTTAAGCTGTTGCTCAAATATTTCATCCCTTGAATGCTACCAACTGGTGTTGTATTTTATAACACTGGAAAGCCAGATTGGTTTCTTTTACAGCATGGTATACCTTGTAAGGATCCTGATTCATGGAATGAGTGTCACAGCTAAACATGTGGGTAGTTCCCCCAAAAAATGTGCCAATCCCTTACAGGCTGCTGTCCTTGTACACAGAGTGGCAGCATTATTTGCTGTCAGTATTGATACCATTTCCAAACTGAGGACATTTTCTGTGGCGGCACTACCCAAATGTCTACTTATTATAGAGGTGACTATTTATGCTTTACAATATGTTTTTGAGGAGTGTATATAAGTGCTGATAAAGTAAATGATTATGAGACCTATATATGCAAATTAGTCTTTATTAGTGTACTTCAAATTGCAAAAGTTTGACCTTCTAGAAATTATGGTCATTTTAATGTGACCCTCTTGGCAACCAAAATTGGCCATCCCTATCCAAAATCTAGAGTAATAGCATAACTTTGACCTGAAATTCTAACACACTGTTCCCAATAGCTGAGTTTTTCTCTTCAAGGTAGCCAGCATAGTGAACAACTTGATTGCTCTTCCTTTAGCTAAGCCTCATCCACAAACAGACATCACACTGTTAACAACATGACAGTAGACCCTCTCAGTTCCTGTTGATTAAGTTGAAAATAAATATGATTATCTTATTTATATCATAAATTTGTAAAAATATGGCCCTCTGGCTGTGAGATGATAATGCTTGTGGCTCATCTATGCTTTAAACTATCTCCAGCGAACAGTACACATCGATATAAGACCGTTGGCGGGTGGTGGTTTGTTTTAATTCTGCACATCCATTTGTCTACATTTTAATCCCTTTTTACCAAGAACCAGCTTGTTTCTAAATGGATTTACCCACATCATCCCAAATGTTTTAGTGACAGGCGTGACCTCATGTTTTTATACCTAATAGCTTTTGACGACACGTTTAATTCTGCCCTGCTCTCTGCTCATTCATAATCCATTGTTTTTTTCTGAAAATGCATGCCTGATCATCGCAAAAACACACAAAAAGGAATAGGGAAGTTCAAAAAAATTCCTCCAAATGCAGAACTAGAGACACATTTTACATTATTGCTCATTTGACCATTAGCAATTTTGCTGTGGCACATTAGCCACGAAGCTGCAAAGCCATTAGAGGGAACTACCGCAGCTCTGCACTTTGATGATGGTTAGCAGTGTAGCTGAAAAAGAGGGCTGCCTGTTCTGACACACAGATAGAGGTTTGACCTGTGAGTGAGGACAAAGATGACTGTGTGAAAAACTCTGCACACACTTTCACAGTGGTCCCAAACACACACATGAAAACACAAAGAGCAGAGAGAGGGACAATTCAAGCAAATATCCCAAGGAGAAGTCAACAAAAGAACATTGTAAGTAAATGTCATTTCACAAAACAAAATGAATGCCCTGCAGATAATATGCAAAACACATTGAACTATTATATTCAAGTTTGGTCACACAATTAGAAAAAAAATGCAGAGTGGGTTGATGCGACGGCGAAAAAGCAATTCTTCTTTCCCCGAGTAGCTTGTCTGAAGATTGAGCCGTCCACTTCATTCCATTCAAAGCTGCTTTTCATTTCTGAGTGCTTCTCCACACACGGACCCTCGCTGCACTTTAATTAAGGTTTGGTGTGCCATATACAAACAAAAATGTTTAAGAGTGCAGAAAGGCTCACATTAGATGTGCTTTTCCCCTCTTTGTAGAAAAATCAGCCAACGTTTCTCAGTCAACAGATGGTATTTACTCAAATTACAGGCAGCAAATGAGGGCCAGTGTGAGATGCTTTTTTTCCAAGCCCATTGGCAGCCCATTAAAACACAGGAATTGTGTGTGCAAATCCACTGAGATGCAAGAATCAAGGATGGTTTTATCATTCATCCACAGCCAAGACTGAATAGCAAAGTCCTCTGATTGATAAAAGAGAATATCTCAAACAAAGTGTTGTAATTACCTCAGAAAAATACACATTTTGGACTTTTTTCCACCATCTAAACACATGTGTAATGAGCCACTCCATGTCAGATGGTACAGTAAACCACAGCATCCTAATTTGCTTTGATTCTGGAACAATACGTCTCTCAGGAGATTCGTTACCTCCGAGGGAAAAAGAGTTCAATGTGAGAGCTTGTCTGCCGAAGTGAACCACTTTCAAGCCCACCACCTCTGCCTGTCATCTTTCCTCAGACGAGGAGAGAAACAGAATTACTGGGGCACTCAAATGAACATGCCAGGAAATGGGCCAGTGCTCAGAAGTGACACCATTTTGTGATTTGCATATGCTGAATGAGGCTAAAATATACATAAGTGGGATGTTTGTTCCTGCCACAGCCTGATCAAGCCTAGTTTCAGCCCTAGTTTGTAGATGAAATCCCACAAAAGCTTCATATGCTGTCATCAGTGGCATCGTAAATATACATCCCCCTGAAGTAACATTATAGTTTCATATCCACACATCAGCCATTTACCTTTTATGTCACTTTTAGCCTCTAAATCAAATTATACTTCAGTACTAAGCTGATTTAAAATGTTGTAAGCCTTAAAAGACATTTACTGACACTGAGTTGGCTGTCTGATTGGTGCACTGATCAACCAATCAGAGAGACCCCTCCTTTAGAATCTCCTGCCAGGCTACTCCAGTCAGACAACCTATCGTCAAGCAGAGTCATGTCAATGCATTATTGCAACATTGTTGCCTTAAAGTTGTTACCTCATCATTGACAGTCACAAGAAAATCTTAAACATACATAAACAGTTGAAAACATCCATTGCTCCTGTAATACTTAAAGAAATTATTAAGGGATGACAGATTTTTCAAGTGCAGCATGTATGTTAGCATCTTGCTTGTGGCTTAGCGACTATGGGATTTTTCACTATGTTCTTGTTTTTGACAATCTTTGCGAACAAACCTTTGCAAACTTTGGAATTTCCACTTCATCATATTTACATGTGTCCCTCAAAGGCCCTTTTTCCTGGTATTTATCCAAAAGGGAACTGTAAAATCCCAGAAATGGGAACTAGAGGTGCTAAAATGCTAACCCACTTCCACATTTTTGGGCTCATTCCTGCACCACTTTTTCTCTTGATTGTTTTACTCAGGCTAAATTGTAAAACAATGTGATCATTAAGTATTAATTAAAGTCAGTTAAACAGTGGACAAGTATCTCTTATTTCAAAACAATGAAAAGCCCAGCAGCAAACTGCTAACCTTGTAACCTAACCTAGAGGCTTGGACTTGATAAGGGATCACTTCCTGAAAGGGCGGGGCTTGACAAAGTATCACTTACTGTAATGCAAACATGGAGAACAGTATGACCTAGGTTCAAATCAAGGCAAAATATTTGACAACGCATTACCCATAGTCAGAAAACAGCAAATTTCAGCATCCAGGTCTTTTAAGAACTTTACATATTCCACTCTGCATTTTGCACAGTTGATGGGACACACAAAAACAAACAGTTTTCACAAAATAATTAGCAAAAAAAGTAAACCTCAAGCTGCAACCTCTGAAAAGGAGGTGCCAAAAGCTGTAGTTCCTCAAGTGCCCACATGAGGCTGGCTGCAGGGACCCTGAAGGTTACAGTATGAACATTTTCTTTACTGCCCAGTTTATATATGACATGTCAAATTTCAGACTTTTTTTTTGTATCATGTCAAAATACAGAAAAGGTATTTTCACTTTCTTGCCAAGGCTTTGCTCTCAACCTCTTTTGTAATGCATGACTTCTCATCTAAACAAACAATATCCATAAAGAGGAGATAGCAAGCTCAACATTTTTAAAACTCTCATGTCACAAGCAATGAGGTGGTGCAAGTTGGAACAAAACATGTCAATTCATCATCACATTACTTCGAATAGAGTAAGTAAGAATACAGTTTTTGTACCTCACTATCGATGGTGACATGCTCACTTTCACTGTCTTCTTTCCCAGGAATGTAAAGAAGTTAGTGCATTATCATGGTCATTACAGTTCTGTTGCGCTGAGCTAAGCAAAATACATGCAACAAGATCTTAAGTACACAACCAAATTTCATTCATTACCACAGCAAAACACTCTAAAAAGCCTTTATGAGTGTTTGTCCATATACAGCTTCATCACATAGTAGACTTTTTTCACATAAATACACACTGAAAAAAGGTCAGGGGGGACCTGACTCACCATTTGAGGATCACTGCTCTAGTAGAGCATGGATGCTTTTTACTTTAACTATTTACATGATAATGCAATGATTTTTAACATGGAGAATAGAATTTTACCTTTGATCTTGTCAGGACTTTAGTGTAGTCAACGCGATATTACAACATAACTGAGAAAACACAATATAATTTTTATCCACTTCCCAAATTTTTATTAACATTGTCTTGTAAGCTAAGTGGTTGACAGCTAAATTAGAAGTCATCTGATAATTTACTCTTATTATTTGTGTTATCTTTAAATTGAAGACTTGACTTCTGCATCATGTAGAGCTTTTACAAATGTGAACAATTTGACGTCTCTCGACCAAGTGGATATCCTTGATAACTCATCAATTTGATATTTTGATGCTCGGTGTAGAAGGTGAGTGATGAGCACATTATTTGCATTGAATGAAAAAGAAACAATTATCTGGAGGTTCTCTTTTCGTTTGCAACAAATCGCTTAGAAGAGACTGGCAACCTATCACGAGCCCCATCAAGGGCTTCAGTTGCAAATGAAACCTGATTAATAGACATCATAAAATGTTTAGCAGGTATCTTAACCGGTATTTGTATCTTAATTAAATCTTTGTACAAAATGATAGGCAGGTTCTGTAGGTTTATCTGATGTATCACATATTGGACAGTATCTCTTTTGCCGGCCAGACATGTTACAACCCATGCAAAAGGTTTATAGAGCGTTAATACAGTTTCATCAGCTATCTAATTAACAGCTATAAAGGCTAGTTAAAGTTAGCAGTAAGCTAGCTCATCGTTTGCTCTAAACTAAACTGATACTAGCTCAGAGTTTTCAACATCTTTTGTGTCATGTTCATCTAGGGCAGGAGTAGGCAAATGGTGGCCCTCATCCTTCATCAGCGTGGCCTGTTTGTCCATTTCCAACATTTATAAAAAAAAATTAACACAACATGACAAAATCTGCCTGGAAACATTAAACATAACAGGTATTTCATTCTGAAAAAGATCTGTAATTAGCTGTAATAATCTCAGTGTAACATAATCTCTGTTGCTTGCATTTAGCAAATAGCTGAAACGTGCCTGAATTATGCTTGTTAAATTTGACATAACTTATTGTTAAAATGCGTGCAACCTACAGTTGCCACAATGCAGCTCCCTGGCATGACCACAAAACTAAGGTGGCCCTCATGATGTTCGAATTGCCCATCTACTTTAGGATCTAGGAAATAGTAGATCACTTTTTTTCCCCGTTGCTCAAGTACGTCAAGTTAATTTGATCTCATTTCTAGAAAATGTTAGTCAGTTGTTTTATCTTAAGTAAAAAGAACATACACCTATAGATTCCTGCAATTTCGGTTGCTCACTGAGTGCAGTAAACTCTTAACACTGGTCATAAATACTCTGAATCTGAGGCCTTCATCAAACACCTGGAAGACAGCAGCATTTGCATTTACACTGTGCATGAGTGTGGCACCACATGATAATGGTCAATAGCAAAAAAAAACAAAAAAAAAAAACATTAATAAAGCAAATGAATCCAAGATCACTTTTCATCTCAAACCAGTTCTTTAAATCTCAATAAATACCCTCCTATTATCAGATGTGGCCCTTTTGGCACCGTGTTGTAATGATCAATGTCCAAATTTAAACTGTAATGGCCTACATCATCATGAAAATGGATCCCTAATAGATAATTCTCATCAGTGAAACCCACAGCCTGGCAAACAATTACCTGGACTGTTTACAGGCCATTTTAGCATCATATTTTATGTTTTCAGGCAACCGGGCTTTGGCCATTACTTAATTAAACCACTTGAATAAAGTACAGCAGTGGCAAAAAGATGCAATAACGGGTAAATCAAATAAAATAGGGAGTAATACATCAAAGATTATGAATTTCAGCCTCTTTCACAGTTAGTCCGCATGACCTTTAAAACACCCTTTACATACTGCAATTGCATCTTTCACAGAGCAATACCACTTAGTTTAAGATGAAATATACTTCAGTCCTGTGCCCATTTATTATCTTCCACTTTCATTTCTAATTTTGTCCAACAAGAGGATCTCTAATGGTTTTGACTTTTTACAATGAATTATTTATTTGACCCAAAAATGTCCATGGTTTTTATTGAATGGGCTGATTAGTCCTTGTAGGGGTTAAATTACCTTTTAGAACATTTACTTACATCCTGTTGCTATGTGAGGTATAAAGGGGAGAACATTAAGTCCAAGTGGCTATACATTTCAGGGTATTTACTAAGGACTTCATATTTAAATTAATACCCAAAGCTCTGCACATCAATTTGACCTTAAAATGAGCAAGAGAATGGGGCAAAAAGCTACAGGGCTCACTGTGGGGCAACTCATTAATCCAGGGTGCTGCACCATTATTCTGTATGGAATAATGTTGCATATATTACATCTGAATTCTGTGGTATTCCCCTTTAACACAGTAGGGAAAAAGCATGAGGGTGAATGCGCCAGAGGGAATCATGGAGATTATTTCCATTAAATGTCAAACACACTTCACATTCAATGACAAGCTTCAGCATACATTCTGTTTTGATGAGCTGTCCCAAGGACGCACATGACAGAAAAGATTATGCTCCAGAAAAGACACATTTGGAAATAATTTCCTCATATGCTAACATGGAAAATGAAAGCCATGAACTAAAGCTTTATGTCTGAAGCCAACCAAAGTTAGTCATTTGTTGAAAACAATTGACTTTTGACATCCCAGCAAACGTAGAATATCGAGAAGAAAACATTTATCCCATGTTTTGGGGCTTGTAATGGAGCAACAAGTTGAAGAAATAGATTTAAGAGCTTGAGTTTTATATTTTTGTGTGAGTAAATATCTATTTGACCCTTTCCAGCCACCATGGCTCCATTCTAAAATACATCCTTTGTGAGCTCTCTGATTAGTCAGCTAACCCACCAATCACAGAGCCCCCTCTCATAGCAACTGTTGCTGGGTTATTTGCAGTTAAATAAACTTTAGCCGAACTTGCTCTACTTTAGAGCAAGTATTTTCATTGTGCCGAATGCAATTGTTGCCTTGATTTTGAGTTTAAAATGTCAGGGTTGTATTTAAGATCCTGTTTGCTGAACTCAAATTTAATTATGATAAATGTATTTTCTGTAACTGACAAAGTAGACACTTCAACCCATCAACAGTTACACAGAATACCAAAATACAGTCAAAGGTATGGGAAAATATTTGTGACACTTACAATATGTGATGTTCTGATAATGATACAAAACTTTAATGTTTCTTATCCTACTGACAGCGTTGGGCAAGTTACTCAGGAGATGTGATACTATTTATTCAAAAGTCCATTTAAGAATAAAAAAATATCTTATTTTGTAAAATCACAAGTACCCGGCCTCTTTTTTATGAGTGACTTTAATTTTCACACTCCAAAAGATCTACATCATTTTTTTTAAATAATGGAGGGCAATGTTGTTTGCATCTGTCACAAACACAAAATAAGATAACACTTAAAGTTCATGAGGATAGGGGAGAGTGGGGTTGGCTGTCACATCAGATGTAGTCACATGTCTTATCACAGTCAAACAACAGTGTACTGTTTTATTTTGTTCATTGACCACAGTCAATTCTATCTAGAAAGTTTGCTGATGAAAAACCAAGTTAGTTATCTACCAGTTGTTCTCAAACTTATTTTGCAAGAGGCACACCTAAGATAATGCTAAAGTCTGTCACACCATAATAATACTGATGAAAGCTAGCCTCTTAAGCATTGTTGTAGTACATTAGCAATATGTATATGTGCGTTTCTAACTGCAAATGCCTAAAATTTGACCAACTACTATGTTACTCTTAAAATATTTGTTAAGGAAGATTTTTTTTAATCAAATTTCATGAATCAACAACAAATAAATAAGAATAATGTAAAAATTGTAATACTTGCAGTTCTATACATAGCAAAACGTTTTCGCTTAGTAACAGAATTTGCAGTTGAACAAGGGAATTAATGTTCAAAAATAAATGATAGAGGAAAGTGGACACTCATGTATTTGTCATATACTGTAGTTGTACATTTTATTCATAAAAAATTCCCAAGGCACACCTAAACTTGGCTTGAAAACCATTTATTTACATCATGTTCTTCATCCTGTTTCTTCAACTGAGAGTTAAATCCTGTTTTTTACTGATCTTTGTAAAAAAAAAAAAAACTACATTGGCAACTCAATCCATTGAAAATTACAAGCAAAACTAAATAAAATATAGTCAAAGGTAAGAGCAAACATTCGTATTAGTGGCAGTTTTTGTGATGTTCTGCTAATGTTGGCTATAAGGTAACTTATAGATCAATGGTGTTGGTTAAGTTACACAGGAACAGACATATAATTACTTTTTATTCAATGCTCCCTTTAAAAGTAATACGATAACTCTCCTTTTTACTTTTTATCAGAAGTAATTAATTACTTTGCCTGAAATGTACTTGTTGCTTTTGTCTTAAAACACATTTAAATGAATTATATTTAAAAAAGACATGTAACAACAAATGTAACGACCAACCTCACTCTCCTGTTCAAGTAAGAAGTTACTGCTCAACACAGGTTAAAGGTGTGTCCAGTTCAGTCGTCAACAACCATTTTTAAGTTTAGGATGAAGATAATAAATCTCTAGTTCACAGAGTAAACCACAAACCAAAACTTCCATCTATCAATGTGTCAAAGAGAAGGAACAGGGTTACAGAGTCTGTGGATTTAAGTCACATTTGAATTTTACAACAAATGACGCTAAAAATAAAACAAAACTCATGACTAAGAGTTCAAGACTGGAACAATATGAGAATAAAACATGTTTTTAAGCTGTTGGAGTAACTTGCTTGTGCTTAATAACTAATGTGGTGAAGGGAGGTCATCATTAATCTTGCACAGCAGCTTAATTCACCAGAACAATGTAGTGAAAAGGTTCATTGTCAGATGAAGACCAAACCGTCTAGTCTTACAGATCCACCATCAAGATCCACAGGTTGGTGACCCCTGCCCTCAGTCATCTGCCAAAGTGAACAGAGATCATAAATCTCATTGTGTTCTCATACCAAAAATTAGTAATGAAAAATGCCTTCTTCAGAATTGACTCTGAGGACAGCCACAGTAGTCCAACCCAATAGTTTAAGAAATGCTTAAATATACTGAAAGGGGGGAGTGAACATCTGCAATCAAAACTATTTTTATTTACATAAGTTTAGTGACATCATACTGCTACAGAGGGAGCATAATTTTTTTTATTCTGTAATGTTAGCTGACTGGAGATGTAAACTCATAAATAAATATCACTGGTGTACTGAAGCAGCTTAAAATAGTGTAACATATCAAATGTACCTTCTTTAAACCAAACGTAACTGCTGATGTGCTGCAAAAGGATAGCAAATGTTTGCTGAAATCACATACATCACACATCTGAACACTTTCATTGATTAAATTTGAGTTGTACTGAGTTATTTTACAGATTTTAAGTTGGACTAAAACATTTTTGGTGACATTGTTGTAAAATTTCACTGTGGCCAAGTTTACAAATTAATTGTTGTAATGTTACACAGCATTAATGTTTCATAATTACAATCTTACTGATAACATATGGCTGATAGTGTAAGCATAAGTTACCCTTTGTCAGCTCTGATTGGTTCACTGACCCACCAATCAGAGAGCCCCCCCTCTCACAGCAACAGAGCCTCAGCCAAGTCTTTTCATTGAAGTGCAACATTCAACTGAGCTTCTTTATTTAAGCATTTAACAAGCTGTTTGGGAAGTTTTTGCAGTGCAAGTCAGGATCTCTCCATCATGACAGAAGAGTGTTTTTACCTCTTTTACTAAAATGAAGATATTAATAAGGATTTTTTTGTGTTTAACTCTTTGGACAACCACACTGATAATACATCTCATCAAATATCATAAAAAGTCCCAACATATTTTTAATGTAAGAGGGAACATTTTGATCTACATTCACAAAAAACAAAGTTCTGTTCGTAATGAATGAAAATAACTTCATTTTTAAATTACCAACATAATTTTACTTGTTATATTAGCATGTTTAAACATTCAATGCTTCTCTGTTGGTCAGCCACCTAGAATAAACACCAACGTATAGTTAGTGCATAAAATATTTTATAAAACATGTCAGCAATCTTGTTTTGCGAGACAATAATTTTACTTCTGTGTTGCCAGGGGACACCAGAATCACACATCAGTAATATTTTTACAATTTGTACATGTTTTTAGAGATTCAGAGTCATTCTCATACACACCTCTGTGTCTTCATTCATTTACTGAGGTCCAATTTATCAACCAAAGCAAATTAACATGAATAAATAGTAGTTCAATCTAGAGGTATCTTCTGATGTTACCTCTGCCAAGGTGTTTACATTTATTAATTTATTTGTATATTTGGGTTTTTGTAAGTAAGTTTGTCAACAGTACAACTCAAAAACTTGTGAACAAATTTTGTTGGCATTTTCAGGGAATGTTGGTCATGGCACGTGAAAGATGAGATTTGATTTTGGCAGTGATCCAAATCTGGATGCAGATCCTGATTTTATTTTTTTTAATTTCTAGGTGTTGTAAGACCGGGCAGTTTTTCTCATTTTTGCTATTAGCTGAAAATGTTGGTCATGGCACAAGGGAAAAGTGATTACATTTGGGAGTAATCTGAATCCAAATGCAAATCCAGGATTTTTGTCAAGAATATGTTAACATTGCTGGAAAGGGCCAGTTCTATTTTTATTTTCTTTCTTTCTTTCTTTCTTTCTTTCTTTCTTTATTTTCTTTGTTAATTCATCACTTGACAATTTTGGAAAAGCCCTGGCAGAAGCTTGTGCTCTACAAGCACTTTTAATTTTAAATGGGAGGAAGCCTGATGATAGGAGAGTTTGTCTAACCTAGCAACAGTAACCAAGGAGGGCGAGGCCTGAACAAGGATCATTTCCTGGAGAGGGCGGAGCTAAACAAAGAGTAAATTAGGTAACCAGTGTTAATTTGAACTACCAGGTTTTCAATTATGCTGGTGCAGTCAGGCAGCTGAACAAGCAAGACATTATAGCTGTGGCCAACATTACATCATCATATATTGTAAACATTTTTACTGGGCAAATCATTCTCAAGCCCTCTGTATTTTTGGTTTAATACACTGCAGCAAAGTTTTCAAATCATCAAATTAAGTTTCAGTTCCTCAGGTTCTTTTAAAAAATGTTCACCAGCTGTTTTTCCGGCTGTTCCAGCACAGCCTTGACCCAATGATGGGGATAAAAGCCAACGTTGTAAAATGGAAACTTTTTATTTTCAAAAAAGCAACAGATTACACAGTTAACTTTCAGCAAATGCAATCCTAAACTGAAACTGTACTCACATTCGGGACTTCAAAAATGAAAGGACTCACATACTTACACACAATCTATCTATAATATACAAAAAAGAATACATAATAAATATTAAAATGGCCACAAGAGAAAAAAGTAAGTCATTGAAAACAATCAGTAGAGAGCAAATGTAGGGAAAGTAGAAACAAGACGGTGTGCCTTAAATGTCTTTTTTTCTCATTTTTTGTACATTTTTTACAAATTGTGCAAGATTTCATACTAAGGCTCTGGTCTTGAAGTGACTGTTGTCTGATCCACGCAGCACACACGCTCTGAAACACACGCACACACATTCACACACACACTCCCTGTGCTCTGAGCACTCTGTGGGGTGTAGCAAACCGTTGCAGAATAAAAATGGGCTGCTCAGTGTTATGGCCTGTGATGCTCATGGGAGTGGACCAGCTTTTAAAAAAATGGACATGCACTTCACATTGATGTGAAAAGAAACAAAAAAACTCCCCTTGCTGTGAAAAAAATACTTATTCCAGGAGTGGGTGAGATTAAAAAAAATAAAATAAAATAACCCAACAACCAAAAAACATGACAATATCATAACCATTAAGGCAAGAACACCCGGAGTGGCATCAGCAATACTGTAACAATATGATAGTGTTTAGGTACATGGATATGATGAAACATTTAACTACTTCTTCAATGTCTTTTTTAAGCACAAGGTTGTTCTTAAAAGCAACTTCTTTTGAAAAATCCAAACATCATTTCATCTTTTTTCCTCTTTTTTTCTGTAAAAGGTGATAAGAAAATAACAATGCCAGACACTAGGGACATATGGATCGTAAAACTACAAGAAAATCATTTCTAGTTTTTAAGTTGCAACTTCAAAAAACCACACATTGTAAATCCCCCATCAGTAAGCCCCCACCCCACCCCAAGATACCGCCGCCGTCACCACCCCGGAAATGAAAAAGATATCACTTACATTAAAACCATTTTATCCTCCTTTTTGTGGTGGTGTATTCCAACAGTCACCAAGTTTTGCTTTTACTTACAGCGATTGTGTAGTCTGTTGCAAATTAAAGCATTCATTGTTTAGTTTGGAAAAAAACAAAGAAAGGGGAAAAGTTGTCCTTGCAATGCAACCGAAAAAAAGCATCTTTACATCTTCTTTTTAGTGCAACCTTTTAAATGTAAAACATTTCCAGTGATTCCTTGAGAGGTATCATTTCTTTGTTTTTGTTCATTTTTCTTTTCTTTTTTTGTATTTCACACCTCACAGATTCATAAGAATATCCAAAGAAAGAGATTTTGTTTCAGTGTTTTGTCACTTCTTTTTCTATTTTTTTTTTTTTTACTTTTTGCTTCTCTGCATTGGCATGGCCTTCCACACGTCTTGTTTACTAGAACATAAACACAGGAGAGGGAAATCCAGACCTCCTGCGTATTCCCATTCCCTTCAGCCTCCATGTTTGATACGTTTCATATTAAACCACCCTGGCAGAGCCTCGTGATTTGCGTCCACCTTCTACCTCTGAAAAGAGGGGTTAGGAGAAGGAGGAGGAAAAACTGGAGGATGAAGAGAAGAGAGATAGAAGAGAGAGTGCGCTGTACAATGGGAGCGAGCCCAGATCAAGATCAATCAGGGAAATAGAGACATAGATGAGAAAAAACCCACAGTAAACCTTCATATAACGCAGTAGGGTTCTCGTGGTAACCTGGATTTTCTGCAGTAGAGAAGCGTGGTGCTGAAGCAGCGCCGCAGCTCCCTGTTGGAGAAGATGCAGATGAAAGGATTGACTCCAGCTTGGGCAAAGCTCATCCAAACAGCCGCCGTCAGGTAGCCACCGGGGACCACAGGGCCCCTCGCAAACACCCGCCAGTAGCAGGCAACCAGGTAGGGCCCCCAAAGCGCCAGGAAGAAAAACGTCATGATGTAGAACATCCTACTAATCCTCTTCTCTGTTTTGAACTCATCCAACACCAAAAGACGCCTGCGACCCGCCGCATTGCTGTTCTGCCGGATTCCCAGCAAAGTAGGCGGAGTAGGGCCTCGACCGAACCCGGCCAGCCAGTTTGCGGCCGCCTGCCCGCTTGCGCCAGGCCCGTGGAAGGTCCAGTTCTGGCTGACGGCAGGCACGAACTGGACAGGCTTCATTTTTCGGCGGTCATGGACAAAGAATATGAGCTTGAGGTAAACCAGCTGTGTGGCGAGGAGGATGAGTGCCAGCAGGAGCATGAATCCCAACGAATCATTTGCCCTGAAAGACCGGTGCTGGAACGTGCACTGGTCTTCCTCTCGGATAAATGAGTACGTCCCTACGTCCAGCACCGGTGGGAATGCCATCGCTACAGACAACGTCCAAACCATGCAGATGACAGCCAAGCAGGTCCAGAAGGTCAGCCTCTTGGTGTAAAAACGGTGATGTGCGATGGCAAGGTAGCGCGTGACACTCACACAGAATAGCATAAATGCTGTGTGGAAACAGGAGAGCACACCCAGGAAGGCGATGACTTTGCAGGTCAGTGTTCCGTACGTCCACGCAGATCCATTTTTGACCGAGGTGAAGACGAAGGGGAAGCAGATGGCGGAGCGCAGGATGTCAGAAGCGCACAAATCCAACAGGAAGTAGTAGGGCGCCCGGTGCAAGCTCTTGTCTTTGACCAGCAGGATGGAGATCAGGAGGTTTCCAACCACACCGACTCCAATGATAAAACCCAGAGAGGTCAGTTTGAGGAACGTGGCGAGAGGAGAGACATTCTGCAAGATGGTGTGGTCCCCTGCATGGCTATAGTTCGCCATAGATGGAGGAGGGATCATATAGATAGCGGAATAGCTTCAGCCAAGTATCATGATCTAGAGGTGGCAGGGGGAGGCGTTAGATCCATTTGGCGGTGTGCTTTGAAGAGGTTTCCAGACGTGCAGGCGACCTCTCCTCTAAGGCATCCTTTGTTCCTTTGTCTCATCACACCTAAAGAAAAAAAAATCCCTGAAAAACATTATCCACCCATCAGCGTTCAGTCCCGAACAACAGCTGCAATGTTTCCAACTGCACTCACACAACAAAGAAGTCTAAAGCAATCATTTCCCTCTGTGTGGCATTAAGTAATTCATAAATCTTACATTTTTTTAAATGGGGACTAGCACAGTGGTGCGCTCTGCTTTTACTTAGCTTGAATACTTTGTCTGGTGATGGACACTCAGACGGACATACAGGCAGACAGTGATGGATCTTGATTAGTCTTAAGCATTCATCTCTTATAGTGTTAGAATGTACGATATGGCTTTGGGATTTATGAAAGAAAAACACAACGAAAGCACGACGCACCAAACCTCATTAAGAAAACACGCATTTACCCGAAAAAGGAAACGGCAGCAGAGAAAAACGCTCAAACTGGGTGCTTTTGGACGCAAAGTGAGACATTTAGAGAAATGCACCACAAAATAAGCCCTCCTCGATCACACCCTACAGCCTGCAGAGGAAAGGACGGCTCTCAGAATGGATATGGAAGTGGATGCCTCGAATAAACTCGCCTCGCCTTCATGCAAAGAAAAAAAAACCCGACGGAGGGCGCATGCATACATAATAAAGCATCCGTGTTTTTGTCTGATTAAAGGTTAACAGGATTACGGCTCTCACGTTGATAAGCAGAGTTCTCATTAGGGGCGATTATTGAGCCAGCATCCATTTTCCAGATCATCTTTTATACGAGTAATTATGAGGGAAGAGTTGAGTGGATACGATGCGTAATGCTGTCTTTAAAGCCGCATTTCGACATTATTTGTTCGTGCTAATGCGCGGGTGTGAATATCAGACTGAAAGAATGAGGGTTTGAAAAATAACAAGCCTGCCTGGTGACAGTATTATGGGATGTTACACTCGGTTGCTATGTTTATTACGTGAAAAACACTAAATAGCCTCTGGTGGTGTTTGATTCCATGTATGTTGTGTCTACTTACGCTTTTGGATGCGTCCTCCGATTGACAGTGGGGTGTTTTACGCGCGTCTGAATCCGATATTTCCGTCAAAAATATAAAAAACAAAAATAAAAAACACTGGTGAGTAAAATCACCCTTAAATCCAAATTGCCTGGACGAGGCTGAACATCGTGGCAGATCCGTACACGTCCATTAGACTCGATTTATTCCCAAGTCCCCGCTATAAAAAATGCCCAGCCACCACACAAGACAAGGCCAAAAAAGGAGATCGAAAAAGAGAGAAGGACAGACACACAGCCGATCAAAGGATCGATCAAAACTCTACCTGTTGATAATCCTAATTTTGTATCCCTCCTCTGAGTTATTTACATTGCACAGGTCGGATTTTTGCTGTTATAAAAAGCCTGGTTTGTTGCCTGCCCCCTTTTTTCCTCCACGGTGAATATCCTCCAGTAAACGGAGCTCAGTGCGCATGCGCTCTGCATCCCTATTTGTGATCCAAGACGCGTCTTGTCTCTTGTTGCAGCAGCAGCTCTCTCTCTCTCTCTCTCTCTCTCTCCCTCTCTCTCTCTCTCACCTGCTCTAAAGGGAGCCGCTACTGGACAGTAACGCGCTACAGCAGCACGTGCCGTTTTTCCCCCTACAGACGTCAAATGTAGCGGATGATTAGTTAAACAAAATGAGTCTTAAAAAAGTGAATACAAATAAATAATTATTTTCCAAAATGATAAAGACTCACTAAAACGTTTAACATCTTCATGTTGGAAAAATATTTTAAATAAAAAAAAATATCAGTTCAAATTGTGTTTTTTTATTCTGAAAAAAATAAATAAGTAAATAACATGAAATATGCCAAATAAGATTTTTAAACGTGTTTCTCAGCACATGTGTTAGAGTAAAATAAGAGTGTGTACAGGAAACAACAATGTGGCAAAAAGACTAGTAAAGCAGATGTGTACAAATTATGGCCTGGGGGGCAAATGTGGTCTGCAGCCCATTTTAAATTGAGATGAAAAAAAGTGGGGTCAAAAAGAGAAAAATAATAAATAAATGAATAAAATAATAAATAGATTATTTAGTTGGTTTATTTATAGAGAACAATATGAGCCCTTAACACCTCAAAATGAAATTCTGCTTCGGGCCCCAATCTGGCTAGGTGTGGTCCTGCTCTTTAAAATATTCAAATTGATTAACTTCGCATGTTAGTATCTTGTATATAAAAACTTATGATGTACACCATGCAGTGGTAAAACATATTTGGGCTTATTTTGATCCTATTTCTAAAGGTGCAATTTACAATGTAATATGAGCTCCAAAACTTGACAGAAGTTATGACGTTTTGTAACTTTCTGCAGTCTTGTTATATATATATATATATATATATATATATATATATATATATATATATATATATATTTCCTCAATTTTGTCATAAAGTTACTTTCATGAGAGCTCGAGTCAGTTATCTTTTTATTATTGACTGATAGTTGGTTGGCCTGCAAAGCTCCAATAGTCTGAACCCCGATACAATAAGAGGGCTGTTTTATATTGTTGTGCTTCTGTTTCATACTTAACAACTCCTGATCACAAATAGTCCAAGAATTTGTCACATTGACAGAACTGCTGAAGTTAAATCTGGCGCATACTAAACACCCAATGTGATGTCACCTTAAGCATAATTATTAAAAGAAGCAGTTGTACATTTAGCCTATCATGTACAGATTAGATCAGATTAGATTAGATAGAGCTTTATTAATCACTTTGGATAACTCCTTCAGGGAAATTAGGATTCCAGTAGCAGTTTAGTATAAGAGATAAAATGCTATATAAAAAGATAGACATGTCAATAAATGTCTGTGTGTATTGTTTTATGTATATTGTTTTATTTTCATTGTAACGCATTTTTTTCTTTAATCACAGGTTAATAATGCCAAAAAAAGCCCAAAGCCCAAAGGAGATTTTGACCATTTTTAGGGGAGTTCAAGCCCCTCAAAATATTGTCGTAATACCCCTTAAATGAGGGATGGGCTACTGTGGCTACCCAGAGGGTAACAGTAATGTTATCCGCATGGATAGAGGACCATACATCAAAGTAGAATAAACATTATTTACAATAGGCTAACTAATTAAACAAAAGGATAACATAGCATTTCTAAGATGTACCGATACCAAAAATGTAATTATAGGACAGTATTAAATGAGCTATACATGGATGTGTAGAGTGCATGAACTGTAAAATGTAATAATATTTACAGCTCGTTTTCCCTCAATATATTTCACTTGAAAGGTTTTTTATTCACACAAATACATTAAGTGCTGTCTCAGTTAACCTTTGTCATTTCTTAAAAAGATCAAAATAATTCATAATGATAAAGATTGTTATGAAAATAATTTGTACTTTAAACTTTGACTGCAAATTTATTTCGTTTTTTCCTGTTTACAAATGTTTACAATGCGTACAACTTATTAGCACTTTAAATCAACATATGTACACAGACTGAGACAGGAAGGGCCACAAGAGGCCCCCAGGCCACATTTTGCCCATCTCTGCTTTAAGTAGGCTAATCCATAACAAGAGGCACACATGTACAACCATGTTTCTGAAACTAACTGAAAATGTGACAATACTGTTATATTTTCTTTTTGGTTTCATTTTATATTGTATTAATGCAAAGTGAAATAACAGTCTGATAATATCCTGCACTAATACAGATTTTTATTAATTAGATAATGAGAGATAAGAGAATTTATTTTGGGATAAAAAATTGGAGACTGTCATAATTGACAAAAATGCTTGTTTGGGTTGTTACATGTAAAAATTTCTGCATTTAAACTTCTAGACATTTTACAAGGGTCCAAATATCTCAAAGCAAAAAAAAAAAAAAATCTCCCTAACATATGTTTTTCAAAAAAAATTCACAAATATAAAAACATGTTTACGGAAAGGGAAATTAAAAGAAGACTTTCGTAATATTCAAAAGTGAGTTGTTACTGTATGTTGTCAGATTTACATTTTAAATAAGAAGATGAGCACTCCTGAAGGTCTGATCCTAAAATCCCCCTGATGATACATTTTTAAACACATTTATTTTGCTCTGTGTCTTTGCTTTTTCAAAAAATACATCGAGAGCGGTTTAACTTTTTAAGAAAGTTGGTGTGCAGTTTCCTGTTAGGCAGATGATGGTGGGCCCTGAGTCTAGACCAGTTGAGAAGCCGGGTCTATAGCACTCGTTTCTCACGCTCTGTCTGCTCTTCAAAGTGCTCATGCATGTTTCACTCAGCAGAAATGTCAACCATTATGTCCAAAGCGAAGGGTTAAATCAGGCAGCCTGGTTCACCTCAGAGTAGAATGACTTCCCCTCCTGTACTGTATATACATAATTGACAAGCACTTTGCCAACTGTTGTTCATTCTGCCCGGGCAGCATGATAAATTCATGGAAGCTGATTTCTCAGCCATGTATGAAGAGCTGTGATGTCATGTGCCGTGTAACAAGTGAACAATGAGTCAACCACATGTGCAAACACCGAGTGCCAGCTTATCTGGACAGGAAACATCAATTAATGATGATCAGGTATGAAAAAGAAGTGTCACAGCATCTGCAACTGGGAGAATTCCTCTGTTTTCTGGTTGACAAAGTAACACAACTACTCTAATAATTACAGCACATTATTCAGATGATGTGACCTGAAGATTGAATGATGTTTTAACTCCCTATCAAAACGGTCGCTGCTGCTTCTAAAACTAAAAGGATTGTGAAGATGTCCTAATA
This sequence comes from Scarus forsteni, assembly GCA_036419115.1. Lineage (NCBI taxonomy): Eukaryota > Metazoa > Chordata > Actinopteri > Labriformes > Labridae > Scarus > Scarus forsteni. The sequence continues at coordinate 30,744,943 of JAZDUH010000341.1, read as the reverse complement.
ATCTTGGGAGGACAAAAAGCTGTTGGCATGGACCACACAATAAAGTGACATTTGTCCATTATGTTTCCTGAGGTTTCCATCAAAGTCTGTTGAGAACTTAATGGGTCATTGGTGAAAATGTTGAAAACTGCACATTCTTGTAGTGTTAAGAAATCTGTATGAGTTCCTACACCTGCATCCTAATTGGGTTTCCTGAAAACTAATTAAGGAGATTTTGAGTTCTCCCTTAAAAACATAACCTCATGGGCCAAGGTAAACAGAGTCTTGACATGATCTTCATTATGGGGCAAAAATGTTTATTATTATGGAACAAAAATGTAATAAAAAAGGTATGAGAAGCCTCTAAAACAGGATATGAAGTTTTCATAACAGTATGATAAAGCTAATATATATAGGAGAAAATTTATTCATTGGTCATTAAAGGTAAAACATGTTGCTGAATCAATTGCCAAGCAGCTCTTAAGATTAAAAAAACATATAATTAATAGTTAAAGTATATGTTATAAAGAGTTAAAATTTAAAAGTGGCAAGTCTGTATAATTATATAAATATTCAAAATGTATATTCTAAAAAGTGAAATGGATAACAGTTAAAATTATAACTCAACTATTATGAAGCAAAGTTGAGAAATAATAATTAGAACCAAGTTAAGCTGTTAACTGTCATACACATGACTGTAAAACTCTTAACTATGAAGTCAAAGTCAGAATAATAGATATGTTTGTCACAAAAATTAGATGTTAAAGTCAAGTAGATGCCAAATCATGAGTTGTTGTCACATAAAAGTTAATACGAGAATGAAAAATAGTGTGAAGTAAAAATTGGTAGTAGTCAAAGTAAAAATTTAGAGCAAAAGACAGGCTTGTTTCCATATTTCAATGTCAGAAAATAGAAAGAAATATTTTGTCTCTTGATGTGTTTGTTGAATCCTTTATATCACTGAGAAATGTTTTAGTCTAAAGTGTAAAAGCCCTGTGCCTGATTTAAGGGTCATTTCTAGGATTTGGTTCCATCCAAGTCCCCAGAACATAACCTGATGTGTCTTTGATGAAAATGTCAATTTATCTTAAATAGAAACATCTACATGTTTCATCTTCCTGTTTAATGATCACAATTTTAGCAACAACTTGACCTTCATTTTCAGACGGAGACCCTGAAACTGATTATTTTGTAGGATGGTTGTGTTGGTGTTCAAATGTAAGGGTAGAAGTAAAAAAAGAATCCCTACTTCTATGTAGTTATGAAGGAAAAGTGACAGGTTGGTGTCCAGCCTGCCACTTTCTATCTACAGTTACCAATCGTTCTTTTAAACATTCATTGTGTCAAAATAGAATATATAATTTGTACTAATGTTGATATATTGAGAAATGAATACACAAAATGCAATCAAGTTTAACCTTTTTTGGTTTTGGCCACTAAAAATGTTTGATAAATCAGCATTTTAAATTGCTGATGCCAGTTTTGCTCTCATAGATTCTCAGGGTAAAAAAGGAGACGTTATAGCTTTAATGAGTATAATCATTAAGGTACCTTCATAATCCACACAATATGGGACAAAGGTATTGATGTCCAGTAGGACTAGATAAGTTTTACTTCTTCCTACTCATTTTCGAGCATGTACATTGTAACTTCTGATGAATATCATAAATTAGTTATCTGTTTTCTTATTATTTTTTTTGTGTGTTGTATATATTTTTGTTATATGTTCGAAATAAAAAAAAATCCATCCTGTATGGATATTTGGCCTTTGTTATTTAAAAAAAATAAATGTATTATTGCCTGAGCTTGGTCAATATATCATTGTTGTAGTTAAGCTAACCTCTCCTTAAATTGCATTTTAAAATTATGAAAATTATTACCTTTTTCTTTTTCGTTCAAGCTTTTCAACCTGAAATAACACCAACTTGTAGAAATGACCCAAACGTACACGTAAACCTCTCGTCGTGGTAGATATGGAGGGATATTATACACCATGTAAACCATATGTAGTGAAAAGCATTAATCATTTTATTATGCTCAAAGCTCCAATGTAACAAATGTAAGCAGTATGTATTGCAACAGCAGCCCCTTCATTTTCTGTCTCCATTCCAACCTTGAGACTTCAGATGATGGAAACATTGCAGATATAAGTGCAGCCCAAACATTAATCACCTCAAACGTGGAAAATACACACAGAATGCAGTGAAAGCGTCCTTATGTGAGAATATATCTGCAGCAGCAGTAAAAGGCAACAGTGTCTGGTCTTTAATCTCAGCAGAGCTACGAACAAATAGTTCCTCTTTTAGGACTTCCTGGTTGGTTCCCTCCACCCTCACGTGCGTCCCATCACGCCTGGCGCACTGGTTCAGAAAAGGCACCTTCCTCATCAGCCTCTGAACGAAAACAGCGTCAGAAGGTCCTTAATACATCCATAAGAGGTATAAACACGCTGGATGATGACAGAACAGCTCAGAATCACGACCATATGAGTCTCAGTACGTGTCATTCCGCCTCCGCGCATACCAGCCCAGGAAGGCGCAGAAGCCCACCACGGTGAGGACAGTCCCGAGGAGCAGAGCCAGGGCGTCCCCCGCATCGTAAGCCTCCGCAGGTGGGACCAGAGTGAGAAATATCAGTCCAAAGACCAACAAAATGAGTTTAGGAGCCATGTCGAGCTGTTTTCAGCTGTTGCCACAGACTTTCTGGAAGCAGGGGTGCTTGCGTCAGAGGGAGATTGACTTCCGGGTTGACCCAGCCAATAGGAGGGCGTATTTCCTGTGACACTTTCCTGAAGCTTTTTTCTCTTAAAGAAGATTCGCTTCACATTTCAGCAGGGTTTTCTCCTGCACGCAGTTAGAATGGAAGCTTTTACTCAAATATTTAATGCGCTATATAGACAAGAATACTTTTCCCGAGCGCCACACTTTTAAATTGCTCTACATTTTGTTAATGTGAAGCATTTAAGGTCTCTGCTCTTCAGCCACGACCAAAACCAAACAATTGTCTAATTATTGTGAATTCTCAGTATTTCTTTACTATTTTGACATTTACCTTATGACATTTCAAATATTTAAAAAATATTTTTGCTTTTATGCAGGGCAGCTCAAAGGGGTTGAAGGTAAGAAGATTCCATTGGCCTGTGATTACCATGGGCCCCTAAAATATTATGTTATCATTTTTTTGGTAGCCTATCAAAGTATTAAATTTTAGCCATAGGTCTTTAGATATCCCTACTTTCTTTACAGAAAAAAAAAATTCCAAGAATTCATTGTTTTTATTTGCACAGAACTAATGTTGAAGCAACTTTTGTGTCAGCCCTCTCACATTAAATTAAATATGTTTCAAAAGTCCTTTTTGAACACTCATTAGCAGATATTAATTTAAGTTTGTCAATGCTGTGCCAGATGGTATGCTAAAATATCCTGGTGTTTCAAAAACAGCTTACACACTAAGATGAATGTATATATATGATATATAATAAGCATACATTTATAAGGTTAAACGACCAAAGCTTAATTAAGAATGTTTTTCAACAATAAATAAAAAATCTGAACACATAAAATGGTCCAATTTTTATGTAAAGTACACAGTTTTAAAGTACACAATTCTATTTACTGTTCTTTTTTCACTAAAAATGATTTCTCCACAGTTGTCTTCAAACAGAATAATTAAGCTGTAATCACTTAATTGGTCAAACAAAAATATGTAGTGTATATATGTATTGTATATGTATTGTATAAATTTATTGGTTTGCTTTGACTTCATCCCCTAAATATTTCAACTATTATCTCTCCCATGCATTTTTTCTCTGATTTTTTTCAAGGTTTGATTGTTATGTCTGAACATTTTAACCTTTTTAAAACACAAAATTTTGTTTTAAAGAGCCCATATTCTTTCTTAACACAGCTTCATATGTTTGATTTTGTTACCTTCTAGATTATTTTCGAACCAGAGTATTTTCACATATTCTGCCCTAATCAGATTAGTGTCTCTGATATGATTGCAGCTGGTGCCCTTTGTACTGACAGGCTTGCAAAGAGACTGGATTTTCCAGATTCGATGTCTGTCATCTGGCTGCTTGTCACTTATACATTTGTTTTTGGTCAGAAAATGGCTGGACCTGTAAACATCCTTAAAAGCACAGTTCAGTTGTAAAGAGAATGAGAAGCAAATTCAGGATTGTGACCACTGGCAGCCCAAGAAGAGATGAGCTTTAGTAGCAGTTTTTTTTTTAACTGGCAAACAGAGCACAAAATAGCACTAAGCTTTTCTTGGTAAAATGTGTTTTTGCTCTTCTATTGACTGGTTTTGGCAACATGGTTTACAAACTGGGTCTCACATTGTAGCCTTGGCAGCACTGCTCATGTACCATGTCATGTTCAGCTGGTCTGGCTGGCCCATAATGAATGTGACCGACAGAATGTGCCTTTATGAATCCTCGAGGTTCTCTTCTGAAAGGATCCGCTGTTTCCAAACACCATCGAGGTGTGTCTTGTATAGTCACTGAACATGTCTCATTGATAGGTAAAACATTCTAAACCAGGGGTGTCCAAACTTTGGTCCAGGGGCCAAATGCATCTCACTGCCCATTGGCCCCAGAAACAGTTTAATGAAAAAGACCAATTACAGCAGCAAATACCATCAACAGTGTACATTTTCTGCCATATTTACTTTGTCAAATCGTCCCATTTACAAAGTATATTGTAGTATTCATCTTCAAACACTAACACTCTAGCAGTTTATTCTTGTTTTGTGTCTGACAGTGAACATAAACAATCAGTATTTCTCATCTCTGCCACTCAGGTCATTCTCGCCCTAGTTGGGTGTGAATCAAGAGATAGGTTGAGGTCACAAGGGCCCTTTGACAGGTGATAACCCACCTCTAAAGGTAAAAGTAACTGGAGCTGTTTGCAATAATGTAGGAAACATAAAAATGAACACTATCATTCACCAATGTTTTAAAAGCATTGCTAGTATATCATTAGAAAAGACTAGATGAAATAGTTTACTCAGTGGTGTGACAAATATTATACTTCTCATCATAATCTTTATTATCCTCACTTTTTTGCGCTTCCCCTTGCATTTGCTTGTATTACCAATGCTAAGAGCCGGCTTTGAGTTTTCACGCACTCTGTGCCTCGATCCACTTATATTCTTGCTTTCTCAGAAGCTCCATTGAATCTCCTGTCACTTTAAGGACATGCCCCCTACCTCCATTCTGTTATGTTGACCAATCTGGTAACTGGCCAGTTAGGCACTGCTTTGGGGCATGTTGTCAATGACTCTGCACCCATTCTGTAATCTCTGCTCTACACTGGTCTTGCCTGCATGAACCCATGGACTTAAACTGTGGACAAAAAATGATATGACTAGAACTACCAGGTCAGTTCAGGAGAGGGAGGCAGCTACTGGCACTGTAAACATGGGAGAATGAAAAGTACTTGTGCCACAGACTTTTTGTCTTGCAGATAGAAGTGCTCTATCATTGGAACTAGACTTGTAAAACGCACTAAAGGATATTTAAAACCTTAAAAGCTTTTATTTTTTTCCCAAGATTTTGCCTTTAACCCCACATTGCTTGAGTTTTTTTCAGTCTTACCTGAAATTTCAACTTTTGTTCCAAAACGTTGACTGCATCACATCTTTGCACGATTTTTCCTTTAATTTTACCTCCACTTTTATGTTGTATTAATCATCTTTCTCTTATTTTTTCAATTACATTCTCAACAACTTGAGTTTTAACTTGACATATAATCTTTTTCTTTTAAAAAAAAACTATTTCCTCTTAGAATTTCATCTTTTTCTTTAAATTCTAATACTTTCAGGATGTAATATTTTTTCATATAATTTTCTCAGAAATTTTCATGTTGCTCAAAATTTGAAATTTCTCATTTTTGTTTTTTTAGTCAGTAAATCTAACTTTTTCTCTCACCTTTTTGTTGGATTTTTCCTTAGTTTTCCCTTTCAACATACAGACCAACTATGTCAACATTTTGATTTTTAGTCAATGAAATTTAAAAAAAACTTTCTTAATAATTTTATATTTCCATTCATAATTTTATCCTTATTGTAAAAATACTATTCTCAGCATCTTAACCCTTTCTCTCAGCATGCCGCAAATTTTGTTAACAGTTAGAATTTTTTTCTCTAGACAATACAACTGTTTTCTGAACTTTCCAGAAACTTAACTCAGTGTTTTGACTTTTTTGCTTTGAGATGTTTTAGTATAATTTTTCTTTTCACAATAAAAAAGATCTCTAAACACCAGCCTCCAGGAGGTAGCCCTGCAAATGCTCTAATCTCAGCAGTAGGTTTGAAAAGGAGAATGAACATAATTTAACGTGATATTTAACAGCAAGGTAATACTCAGTGCATAAGCAGAAATGCTGCATTGATAGAACTTTTTTGTTTTGTCTGCTGCTTTGACTGCCGATACACAACAATGAATATGCATGGTATGTGCATAGCTTTATTTTTTAAATTTTCAAAAATCTAGCTTTTAACTTGGCACCAACAAAAGGAGGAGGGTCCATCATAAGAGCCCTGAAATTGTTCTTAATGCCACCCACTATAGAAGAAATAAAATTCCTCTGTTAATAAATCATTACATGCATTATTGGGACAAGAGCCGTGCTTCAGTCAAATTACCTTATCAAGCTGTACCCTTACTTATCTGTGTGTTTAAGCATTTTTACTGAGTATTGTGGGGGCACAAAAGGCTTATACACGTACCCCCTTAAGGCTTTGACGGTAAACTTCTCCACCGTCTCACACCTCTGTTCAGCCCTGATGTTGGATTGAGAGCCGACAGTCTTCAACCTGCACACCAGTGTCTTATGGGTTTGTGTGGTTTGTAGAGAGAAATAGAATCAGAAACTTGATGGTACATGGGGTGTGGTCTGACTTGTTAGCTTATCATCAGCCGTACCTGGGTTAAGTTAAGCAATGATGTGTGGAGCTGAGCTACATGACAGTAATGCAGAGACTCAAGAAAATTTGAGAGACTTGGTCAAAGTTATTAGGCTTTTGACACATCTCAATCCAACAAGTTTTCTTGCCAACACACACAACCCTAAAAGATAGGAGATTTGCACTCAAAGGGAAGCTTAAAGGTGTAGTCAGCGAACTTCTAATCTTCTAATCTAATGCACTATTTGTCAAAATCATCGTATTTCTCCTCTCCATCCACAAGATGTCCCCACTGACAGCATGTTGGGAAAAAAAGTCTGGTTTCAATACACAGCTTTGGCTCTGATTTTCAGCAGGTAAATACTGTGGCTCCAGCTGAGTCACCAAAACAGGGTACACCCCCCCACATCCAGAGGGCAAAATACTCATGCGCAGATCAGACAGAGGGGGGAGGGGGAGTAGGAGGTTGCGTAGCGTGCGCAGTTAACGTAAGAGAGAGATACAATATGTGCAGTAGCAATGGCTGAAAAAAAGCCCAAAAGAAAAAGGTCAGAAGAGTGAAAAGTGAAAAAGAAGGGCTCTGACCATGAAAGAGCGAAGACCCGGGTCAACATTTTCTGACGGTGGAGGGAAGTCCTCGAATTGAAATACCTGAAAACGGACGAGGATGTCGCCGTCTTTGTGCTGGATAGGAAAGCAACATTAGCTTTGTGGTGCTTCACATACTTCACAGCTGTCGGGCATTCATCTTATTGTCTAATCTGCCAGAATGTACTGTTGTTGTGATGTTTTCAATAATGGAAGTCAAGTTGTGGCTACTATTGTCTGACGAGTCAGGGTTACCTGTACGCAGTTTCTATGTCCGTTTCCATGATGATGCACGTCCATCAGCTTTCAGGGGGTGGAGCCAGGGATAAGGTCGAGAGGCGGGTCTAAATTTGATTATCAACGACCTCTCCACTTGTTTTCTCCCACATTGCTGACTACACCTTGAAGTAACTCTTCATATTATTTAAATAATACAAGGAAGGACATTAGGTCACTTGCCACCTGCAATCAGGCTGTGTGCTTTAGTTGGAGTTAGTGTAGCAGTGTAACACTTTTGTTATCCTGCCTTGACTTGGAAAAACATTAGCATCAGCAGAGGCTCCTTTTCCCCGTATGACCCCTGATGTCCTCAAACCTGTTGAAATTCCTCATCAGCCATCTCGCTACAACTAAATTCAACTACATCTCAGCTCATGATACGATTTGTCTGACTCTCCATCTCTGCGTGTGTGTGCCCTCCTGGGGCACTTTGCCTGTAATTTAATTAGAGCGCACAAGCCAAAGTAAAATATTGACCTTGTAGTGCTGCCATACCTCTGTACCTGCCCTCTCGCTCGCTCTGCACGAGGAGATGAATAGGCGCGCTTATGGCTTTCTCATCATGCGCTCTCCCCTTCGCTTGCTCCTGCTGTCGGTTTGGCAATTTATCTCACACACAAGTTTGTCTGAGCCCGGTGTGATCTCTGTGGCTGCACTCAGCAGACCACATGTCCATTACAAGCTCCTCAAAGAGCTTCCTATGTCAAACATAACTTACATGAGACAGCAGAATTAGCTTGGTAATTATACAGAGATGATGAGGCAAACTTTAGCTTAAGTCACAGACATGTTGATTCAGAAAATGGATGAACATGAAAACATTATTTTTTTTGTCTTCAAGGCCAGGACAGCTGCATCATTATCTGCAGCTCACCAGCTAAAGGCCCAATCTTCACCTTTTAATAAAATATGAGAGAGACCAAAATGACCAAAATCATGTATGTGAGAAAGTCAGAAACACCATTTTTGAGACTTTAGCTCATCACTATAAAGTCATCGCTAATTTAACTTTAACCAGTTGTTGCCAGTTAAACTTTTGTGAGAGCAGAACCTTTAAAAAATGGAGGTGGAATGGACAATTGATTAACAACAATCATTACAGGCCAATCAAATTACCTACTTGGTGGCACGACTGCCACGACATTATGAGCAAAACCTGACACGTCTTAGAATGAGTGTTAACAAAAGATCTCAGAATTGGAGTGAAAATATCCCTGCTGTAAAGAAACACTTTAAGTGTTGTTTGTTTTTCATTTAATAAAGAAATGTAGTCCAGATATGATCAAGATGCCACTGAAGTTGTTAGCATCTATGCTAATCTCTGCACGAGTGGTCCCTTTTTGCTGTTGTAATAATTGTAGCTCCCACCCCCTCCTGCTTCTCCTTCAGGTGGATCCAACAAGTGTGCAAGGTCAGGAAGAGAGTAGGAATTCTCTCCCTCCGGACTTGAGAACAGAGGCCTCTCGAGGTGTTTTTAAAAGCAAACTCAAAACATTCCTCTTTAAACTAGCTTTTAATCTGGAATTATCTTCTTTGTGACCCGGACTGCATTATTACCATTATTACTATCAATATTACAATTTATACCATTATTACTGTTATCACAACTTTTTAATCTTTGTTTTTATGGGTTTTGTGTTTTTATATTGTGTTTTTTATATTTATTTATTTGGATTTTTGTACCTTAATTTTTTAATAATTTTTATTTTATTTATTATTTTAAGGAAAACACTTTGTTTTTTACTATGTTTTTAATGTATTTTGTTTTTCTTTTAAGCGTTCTTTTAAAATTTTACTGATTTTGTTGCATTGAGTTTATTTTTACTTTCGTTTACTTTTACCCTTCTCACATAATGATGTCATGTTTAGGTTCTGCTGCTATGTAAAGCACTTTGGGCTGCATACATGTATGTATGAAAGGTGCTATATAAATAAACTTGAGTTTGAGTTTAAGGTTGAGTTTGAGAAACACACATTCACTAGAAATATGCCATGTTTTGAGACATTTTTAATATCATTTTTAGTTTTTTTAAGGTTTATGATGGGGAATGTAGATTCTAGCTGACTTGTGTTTAAAATGACTGAATGCATTTATAGATAACCTATTTAGATGCTATAAAACTCATGGATTGTATGTATTTCGATCAGGCATACATCTAAAAGTGAGACTTTTTTGTAATTACTTAAAAACTCCTCACAGTCTCTTTAAACTAGCTTTTAATCTGGAATTATCTTCTTTGTGACCCGGACTGCATTATTACCATTATTACTATCATTATTACAATTTATACCATTATTACTGTTATCACAACTTTTTAATCTTTGTTTTTTTGGGCTTTGTGTTTTTATATTGTGTTTTTTATATTTATTTATTTTGATTTTTGTACCTTAATTTTTTAATAATTTTTATTTTATTTATTATTTTAAGGAAAACACTTTGTTTTTTTTTAGCGTTTTTTTTAATTTTGTTTGATTTTCTTTAGCGTTCTTTTAAATTTTACTGATTTTTGTTGCATTGAGTTTATTTTTACTTTTTACTTTTTTTTACCCTTCTCACATAATGATGTGTGTTTTAGGGTGTATATGCTATGTAAGCTTTTTGACTGCATACATGTATGTATGAAAAGTGCTATATAAATAAACTGATTAATTATGTTCTGAAATTGGTTTCTCAGAAAACACTGAAAAGCTGACCCTTTAAAGCAATTGCTGCTTTTGTAGAGCTTCAGCCCACCATCCATAATGAATTGTACTGTGAGGGACATGACAAATGGATTTTCTTATGTCTTTTGTTGCAGTGTTCGAGACGTTAAAATACTTAAGAGGGCCTAGATCAACACCAGAAAAGGAAGAAAAGGGTAGCGGGGTTTTGTTTAACATCGTGCCGGACCACTGCGACTCATGAACGTTGACTAGGTAAGCATCACAAACCTGTGAAAACATTAATGATGCAGTGTAATTATCCATTAAATTAAAAGTGTAGCGATAGTGTGAGGGTGGTTTTAATCACACAGTGAGTATTACACTGTCAGTTGTATAATGATTTAAAGAACTCTTATTCTGAGTTTCATAATATGACGAGGCTACAATCTTTATTAGTACATTTTTGGCAGAATGTGCACACAAGTCAAAACAAATCCTAATGATATATGTCCAGATTTTCAGTGAGAAATCCATTTTCATTTCAGCTTGGCTCAGTGTTTTTTGTGAGGTTGCTTTTCAAGTGACTTATTTTCAAACCCTTGACTTTTATAGACATGTTTTCCCACCAGTCGAGGTAAAGTGCCAATGGCTTCCAGGAATCAGCAGTATACCTGGCAGGGGAGGTGCACTATAAAAATGTCCACCTTCATCTAAAATGTGCTGTTCATGTTTTTCACATATTAATGCAATTCATCTTGGGACATGTTTTTTATTGGGAACAGGGCCAAAATGTATGTTACTATTGTCTTTTTTTATCTGGTCCAAGGACACTTGTCTAAGTTGTATGCCCTCAAATGTTTACAGGTCACATAAACTGAACAGTCTAGTTTTTAGAGACCTCTCCTCTGTGAGCATCCATTCTCAATTACTTTGCACAACGGTGGGGGAAAGCGAGTTCCACCTTTTCCAAGCGGTACAAAACATCCCCACCAAAGATTAATTATGTTCTGAAATTGGTTTCTCAGAAAACACTGAAAAGCTGACCCTTTAAAGCAATTGCTGCTTTTGTAGAGCTTCAGCCCACCATCCATAATGAATTGTACTGTGAGGGACATGACAAATGGATTTTCTTATGTCTTTTGTTGCAGTGTTCGAGACGTTAAAATACTTAAGAGGGCCTAGATCAACACCAGAAAAGGAAGAAAAGGGCAGCGGGGTTTTGTTTAACATCGTGCCGGACCACTGCGACTCATGAACGTTGACTAGGTAAGCATCACAAACCTGTGAAAACATTAATGATGCAGTGTAATTATCCATTAAATTAAAAGTGTAGCGATAGTGTGAGGGTGGTTTTAATCACACAGTGAGTATTACACTGTCAGTTGTATAATGATTTAAAGGGTAATCAATTCATCCTTATATTTGTTCCTTTGTGTTGTTGGAGGCTTGAAATTGGCTCAAGATTACGATTCACAGTGAATATTTAGTGACCTTTCATGGGAACATTATTATGATTGCATGGTTGACATTCAAGATAAATCTTTGTTGTGTGTTCTTGTCCAAACATTTGTTCGATAATCCAGTCTAGTTAATTCCAGATGTTTGATGCAACCCAGGATTCAGTCGCAGGCTTGCAGTTCATCCAAAATGCTGCTGCTCATCTTTTCTCACATATTGATCCACAATTCATCTTGGCCCGTATGTTTCCAATTATTGGGAACAGGGCCGTCATTATTCAATTGTTCCTGTTTCATTGAGTTCCTTTTTTAGTTTTCGCCCTCCTTTTGTCATTAAATGTAAAATTAAATGTTGTTTTGTTTTTGTGTTTACGTAAAGCACACTTTGTTACATTCTGATCTATTTGCAGTGTAATACAGATAAAGTATGTTTGATTGATGGATAATATTACTATTATTACTATGTTTCTTCCCAGCACCTTCTATACGCCAACTGTTTCTAGAACAGTGCCAGAAGGGCATTTTTCACAGCTGCTGGTTTTGGCACTGGCAGCACAGTTTTCTGAGCATTTTCTGTTGAGAAAAGTCCAAACTTCAGCACCGCACAGCTCACTGACCTGTCAAAATCAAGGAGGGGGCATAACTTCTGATGTGGGCTTTGTAAAGAAACATTAGTGGATGTGAAAAATTGGACGCCTGTTCAACGGAAATTTTCTTGTCACGAGCTGCTATTAGTGGTTGGACATGATGTCTTGACTTTATTTTATTTTTTACATGTGATATTTCTATGACTTTAGGCAAATGTCGCACAAGAGCCATTTTAACAGCCTCATGGAAGGAGTAGTCATTTCTTGCAACTTGGCAACAGAGCACCTAAACAGTTGTCTTAAAGGTGCTGAATGGCCACACATTTATTAGTCAGTTTGGAACTTATTTTGGATTAACAGTAAGAAAATGTTTGATGCAGCTACATGTACTCACTAATACTAAAATGCAAAGGATGTAAATACTACTTCATTTTCTAGTTTTCAGTCTTGAGGACACAGTAAGATTTCTTTTTAATGTGAAGTTAAATGCAAATGCATGTATTTTGGAGACTCGGTAGTTCCTCCACTGGCAGTTATTGCCATTATTAGTCCTTGATGTATTCATTGGTTTCTGATAGCATGAATTGTTAAATTATTTGGAGGCAAAGTTGGTCGGGTTTTAACCAGGAGGTCCGAGGCTCAAGTCCCCAGTCAGTGTGGCCACTCGAGACTCTTTACCCTGAGTTGTACCCATTGTGAAATTAGTTGTGTGAATGTTTTTGAAAGCATACACTGCACATAACAATGTGTGTGTGTGAATGTGGTGTGACTGTTTTGAGTCCTGAGCAGGCCTGAATATTGGCAGTAATCTCCAGCCAAATGCAGGTGTTTTCCAGCTGAGGCTAGTAATTTTGGTGAACTTACCAGCTGTGGTGAATGATAAAAGAAAGTGATGAAACAGAGTGACTTGCTGTAAGAAACAACATAAAGTTTGACAAGTCACAGTGGCAGGAAGTCAAGAACGTTTCCAACCCTGCTGTATTTGCTTAGTTAGTTCCTCTTTGGGTCAACATAGCATGCCAGTGTTTAGAAAATACTGACGCGGTTGAAACTGACTGAAAACACTTTGTATGACTTATTTTTACTTTATTATTTCACGGCTCGTTGGAGTTTCCATGTACAATCATGATCTCAAGGCTGATTTAACTGCAACTAAGCTTTACTGAGGGCCAGGACAGTCAGACTATTGCTTTAAAATAACCTACCCATAAAACAATGAGTCATGATATCTATAGAGTATTATGGTGGACAGTTTGAGTTTTACGTATGAAGCCACTAAAACTTCTCAACGTGTAATTCCACCCACTAATATTTTACTAGATGAACATTTTGGTTAGCATGGTTGAAGAGATTGTATCTGTAATTTTAATTTAGCTTCATCCATTGCACAGGTTGTCAGGTTGTCCAAACCTAACAGCTATGGCACAAAAAACACCCAAGTTTGACTGACTGCAGGTATTAGTAGCTTCCAGCCCAAGGCCTGAGTAAAAGAGCTTTGAATCGTTGGATGACAAGATAAGCACTGTGCAAGCTCATGTGAAATTGCAGTTTGTCTTGTTTACCCAGAGCTTGACTTTTATAAATGACAATTTTGTATTCATATGAAAAATTCAAGAAAGATTGCTTCCATCTTATCAAACTGATTTATTACCACACATTGATATGATTCAGCTTAAAAGGAAACTTAATCATGATTTAACCAAATGATGACTCTTTAACAGGCACATTCTCTTACTAATTTTATAAATGAGGCGATTAAAGCTTAGAAATAATCTTTTTTTAAATTATGGATGAAAAATATGTGACCTTGTTTCATTTCTCTGGCATCTGTTTTATTGATGAGCTTCTCCAAAACAAAATAGATGGATGTCTTTGGAGGAAATGGAAAACAGAACAGCGCTGATTTATTCAAGGTGATCACATTTTCCTCAGCAGCACATTAATGTGTACCCTGCGTAAAACATGGCTGACAGCTGAGTACATCACAGATATTCATCGCGTGTGTGCTCATGTGCACATGTACATGCATGGGAGATTGATAGCTCATCACATTTCCTGTCATGGTGTAAATGTCACCTCTGCGGCTCCAAATGATGAACGCAATCATCTGGTTGGTTCATCATCGGTGGGGTTCATTTCAATGGAAGTGTTTGTCCAGCGTGCACGCAGGGACACAAACACACACAGGCACCACCATAAAAAAGTATGAAAGTCAGAGGTGTCACAGACTCCCTGACGAGAGGTTCAGAATCATAATATTGTTTTCACTGAGATAAAAATGAATTCAGTTTTGGACAGATAGTGTGCTGCTGTGTATTTTAGAGTAAAAGTAAGAGTTTTGCAATTTACAGTGGAAAAAAATATTTGATCAGAACCAAAGGGAGAAACAGTTCACTGGCAGGTAAAATAAATTCTGAGGCTCATTAGCTTAGTCTAGCATAAACTGTTAAGTGGAAATACCCGGACTTTTTTACATGAGTGGTTCTCAAGGTAGATGTCACAGCGCTTGGGGGGGTTTCATGTCGCCTAGGGTCGTTCTGAAATGTTCTCCAACAAATAAAAAAAAAATTTAAGATAGAAATTTTAAATAATCTTAAGTTGCATATTTTACTCAATATTTAAAAACTTATAACAGCGGGCGACATGGTGGTGCAGCAGGTAGTGCACGTGCCTCATAACAAGAGGGTCCCGGGTCGGGCGGGGCCTTTCTGTGTGAAGTTTGCATGTTCTTCTTGTGCATGTGTGGGTTCTCTCCGGGCACTCCGGCTTCCTCCCACAGACCAAAAACATGCTTGTGAGGAACAATTTGACTCTTGTATATATTGAAAATATTTTTTTCTTATGTATTTGAACTATCCTGAATTCCTGTAAAATCATTGCTTAGTGACATGACCTTACATAACCCGTACATGACCTTACACAGCCCTCTCCTTGCTAGAGACTGCTTTCCCACACATACACACACACTACATGACCGTACATAGCCCTCTTAGCCCTATCGCTGCCTTTTCTTCCCAGAAACTGAAGTTATTCCCATGAACTTGCTGAACTTACCGCACCTGCAAGGCCATCTGCCTCACCAAAAACAACCTCACATACAATGTTATAAAAAGGAGATGACACTGTACTAGTTTTCAGTTCAATTCTCAGACTGCTTTGACACTCTGTGGTTGTAACTCCTTGTCCGGGCAAGCAGAAGTAAAGCTCCTTTTGATTGCATCCAGCTTGCTTTTCGTCATCTTTATTCTGAATAAATGTCAGGTGTTGGTACGAACCTGAAACTGAGCTATCTTAGGACTGTAAAGGGAAAAATCCTGACATTTCTCATTAGATTAACTGGTGACTCTAAATTGCCCTTAGGTATATGTGTGATCGTGAAAGGTTGTCTTTCTGTCTATGTGGCCCTGCGATCGACTGGCAACTGGTTCAGGGTGTACCACGCCTCTCGCCCAATGACAGCTGGGATAGACTCCAGCCCCCTTGACCCCAAAAAGGATAAGGAGTACAGAATATGAATGAATGAATGATTATAACAGCATTTTATTTGATTTAAAACGACTGATTTTAAAGAGATTTCTTGTGAAATTAGGTTAATATATTACAACAGATTCTTGAAATACAAGTTTTCACATGACACCAATAAATTTGGAGTGTGCTGACAAACGCAGTGGGGGTCCAAAGTTACTGGAATCACTATTTTGGGGGTCATGGGCTCAAAAAGTTTGGGAACTCCTCAGTTCACATATGAAAATGATCCACTAAAAAAAGGTTTGTTTTTGTTTTTTGCACCAGAAAAAAGCATTTTGTGTATAACTGCAGTGCCTTAACCAAGCAGTGCAGCTGGATCCCCCTGATTGATCGTCTGTAATCAGACAGATTCATCTTTCACAGCTCTAAGCCAAAACAATTGAGAGAGTAACCACCCAACCAGCATCCATTAAAATAGGAAGACGCAGGAGCTATAAATGAGACAAAAGTAGGACTAGACTTCTTTTACAGAGGATAATAAATGCTTCAAACTTCAGTAGCATTTTGTCAGATCTAGACATTTCTTTATTAAATGAAACCAAATGACAACACTGAAAGCATTTCTTGATAGAAATTATATTGTTGCTCCACTTTGGAAGATGTTTTGCAAGAGTTTGCTGTGCGCATTGGCTTATGATTTGTACCAACATCTGATTAGAGATTGATAAAATGATCAACCAATCACCACCTTTTGAAATGTTTTGCCCACTTTCTATGGGCTATTGTCAAGTTTTGCTAGTGAAATCTGCAATGTGTTCTATCTGGCATGTAAGTTGAGCAGTACACATGACTCCCATTAAACATTTAAAGCAATGTATTATACTTGTCAGGCCAGTGGTTGTTGGCGTGATATTTGTCATAGCACAAAATTTACATACTCACATACTTTTCCTTATAAAGGAAGGTGTAGTAGAAACAGAATTGAGCAACACTTGGACAGAGTGGATGGATGATAGAGATGAACTGCTAAATAATGCGATGGAGGAGTAAATCCATGTATTAATGAAAAGGCATTGTTAAATTCATTCTGTTTAAAAAAAACTCTTCCTGTTTTTACCTGATTTCCCCTGATCCAGCAGTATTCCCAGCCAGTCTGTCCAAGATACTTTTTTAGACCTCCTGCCCTCTAAAGGTTCCCTTCACCTTGTGAGTCCAGTCCGCTCTGATTGGTGGATTGATCTGCTCTGTGGTAAATAATCAGATCAGTGCTGTTGTCATACTGTCTGACTCTGCATTCATCTCTTCTTTGCACCTGTGCAAGTATTCTATTACGTGAAGGAGACAAGTGAAACACAATTAAGTACATAAAAGACTCAATAAAAGTAAACCAGGGTTTTCAATCAAATATTTTGTTCAGTGGTTATCAATTCTTACCATTCACAAAGATTCTTCAATGCAAATAATTTGGTTTCTTTGCAATATTTACGTTTTAACCTAATAGTTTCCCTTTCATTTGACTATTTTGATAAATGATCACCTGGACTTAAATTGATGTCAAAAAAAAAATCTGTCAGATGCAACCCATCAATACCAATAACAACTGCCTTGACTGGTCAACAAGCACCTGATAATAAAGGAAAGTACAAAGTTCCAGTGTTAAATGTGATTTATCTCAAGTTAACTATGGAAAAAGAGGCGAGGTAGTCATGATTAAGAAATATACATTATGTTGACAGCCCTACCTCACATTTTGGCTTCACTCCCAGGCAGCCATCTGTTTGTCCTTCTTTATATAGGCTCATCATTCCCTCCAAACATCAAATGCTGAGGACAACCATTTCAAACCAGACCAGTCTGAATCTATAGACATTTATCCTGCTGGACAACGTCATGCTTACTGTTTTTCTAACCACACTAATATTAAAATTGATCTGAAAGCACCCCTAAGCCTTAAAGCAGCATGCACCATGGTGCAAACATTAGTTAAACAGCATAAGCTTCCCCAGTGGGAAACGAATAACTAGCTCTCCCTGTGGTAATGCTTCACTCACCTCCTCTGTGCAGGCCAAACAGTCCTTATTTTTTCTTTCAATGGGCTGCATCCTTTTCATTTTTATTTCAACTGAGTACAAGAGGGTGCACAAAATAGCAGCAGTGAGAGCCCTCAGAAGAGCACACTGACACCAGGTGGAAGTGAAAGAGTAGAAAATAAATTAATGTGGCTCTGCAGCACAAAGGAAACATTACCAATGAGGGAGTGAGGCTAATAACGGCAGACACTGTGGCTGTGATTATCAGCTCTAAAAGATTACTTACATGCTTATTGCCATGTTTACTTAAAGAGCAGAAGAGGGGATGATGTTGTTAGGCCAAGAAAGTTAACATTACTCCTGTTTTATCTGCAAATGTCCTGTTTTAGGGGGTTTTTAGATTTTGATGAAAATAAGCTCTATGGAAAAGACAATACTGTGACATTGGGCTATTTTTTATTGAAATAATCTTCACACATCAAACTATGCATGTTTAAGCTCTAGTTAATGTTAGATACAGAGGAGCAGTTTCGCGTAAAATGCATAATGCTCAGGGTTAAAAACAAAACCAAACTGGCCACTTTGCTAGATTAGTTGTTGGCATGTCTTTGTTTTGCCTACATAACTACAGACTATCTGTGTTATGGTTTAACCCGTAATTGTGTTAACTGGTGTCTCTCAGCTGAGTATGTCTGTGTTTGTATGGGTTTAGTTATATATACAGTATATTCAGTACGTATATGATGAGGATGTTTAACACTAAAATGTAAAACATAACAAAGAGACCTTTAAAGGCCTTAAGCATGTTTGCATCCATATATGTGAGTGTTCTTGATTTGTGCCAGTGACCATTTTAACATACTTAAATGTAAAGTGTATCCAGATCTGAGCCCAGGTCCCTAATTTAAAATTCCTGTCATCAACGTCAACACAACTGTGCTTTCAACTTTAATCTCATGTTTTCATCTCTTCCACTATGGACTTTCAGATTAGTTTAACCACAAGTTAAGGATGTGCCAATTGTTGGTGTAAAGCCAGAGATATACTTGCTTCAAAGTACTCAGATGCAGACACACATTGGTCCCCATGTGTCCCCTGCATCGATTCAGTGCATCGCTTTAACGCAAGCAGCAGTCTCCACATTACTGGTAGGATCAGTGTAGAGGGAGAAAGGGATGACAACTGATAATCCGGACCACAACCATCAACATTTGAATCATGTTTGAGACCGCACTAACAAAAAGATGACCGTGAATCTAGCTGTTGACAGATAAATGCTAAATCAGAAGTTTGGAAATTGGAGAATAAGTTTGGTGTATTTCTTCAATGAGTGACCATGTAATTTGTTGACTTAGAGTTACTTGAGTGGACACTGCGGTTGACCTCCTATATGGGTGAGTTTTTGTTAGCTTAGGGTGTTGGAGAGTACACCCTCTGTTTATGCTAGGGCAGTTTCCATGTTCAGTCTTTAGGCTATCACACAGAAGAAAATCTCGTAGAACCAAAGTGTAGACTATGCTGATGGTGAGGTCCAACCACTAATCATCAGGTGCTTTATTATTGGTGTTTATATTTTACTTTTACTCTCGTAATTACCACCATGTTCACAGTTTACTTGTAACACGACTGGTTACGCACAGCCTGAGGCCTTTTAGTGCCCTCTTGTTGTATCTTCTTGTGTCACATACAGACAAGTATAGAAACAGAAGGGCTCATAATGCCAACGGACCCAAAGGCAAAGGCATAGTCTCTCAAAAATGATCAAACATGATGTTGAATGATGACCCAGACAAACTGTAGTCTGAGTGTGCTACTTGTTACCATCTGTCCTGGCTGTAAAAATTTCAAGATGTGTTTTATATTGCAGAGAATAGCTTTGAAATCTGCATGGTATGATTTTCTGTAGATCTTAGAACACAGCACGGAACTCTGTGAATTAAAAGAAGTATGAACCTAACATAATACAAATACGCTTTTGCATTTGGGGACTTGATCCTGTTCTATCAAGAAATTGTGAGTTTTATTTTCTATTAGAGCTGCTGTACCTGTGCCAAACAGCAGCTCGAACTGGATGCCCTCAGTGCCCGCTCTCTCATGCATCATGTCCAATCACCGCCGTAAACAACCTATTAAGTGACCTATTTATCTGGGCCAATTCTGCTGGCTCACTCCCCCCAATTACTTTGCCGGTGGAATGCCCATTCTGGACCACTTCACATTAGTTTATACTTAAATCGATACTTGTGCAGAGGCAGAGAGCACTTCCATGTGTGAGACCCCTGGGCAGCACCTTTACTGGCAACTGCAACATGTTATGTAAGAAAAAGGTTTTGTAAGGAATGTGTGTCTGTACATGTGAAATCTTTAAGAAGCAGACATGGACTCAAATAGCCTTTTGTCCTTTTTGATGTTTTAATGAGCCATTTCAAAAACATCATTTGGTGGGAAAATGAATCTCAATGGCTGCCAGACAGAACAGAAAATGATGATCGTCTGTGCAGTACATCTTCATGTGCTCATAATAATACGCACGCTTCTGAGTGCAGCCACCCAGGCTGAAGAATGCTCCAAGACGTCAGTTCCATTTACTTATGAAGTTGTACCAGTGCATTTTCTGCAATTGAGCCGTCAGCAGCTGTCAGTCAGGGGAAATTAACGAGTCTGCTGATTGCACTGCTGGTAATTACAGAGTGCAGCTGGAGCTCTGCTGTGTCAAGCCTGGGAGATATTTAAAGCTTACGTCTGTCCTTTCTCCCAACAGCCAGGTCAAGTAAAGCTCTGCAGAGGATCAGCTGAGCCTCTCACCTACAGCAGAGGATGTGTTTAACCAACAGGAACTGCCAGGGGTAAGAGACATGGTGCCATAACCAGACACTAACGGGTTTATGTCCTACAATGACCTTAAGATGTTAGCCTTTACCTGCCTGCCAACAGCTAAGCAGCTTAGATAGATTGTTATGTTAGTTATATATTGTATCTTGGTGTATAAGCAAGGGCAGTGGGTTTAACCAGCTGTTTGGTGTCCAGTCTGTTCTCTGTGATGTATTACATCTTTTGAGTGAATGAATTTGTTGGAAAATAATTAAGAAGAAAAATTCCAGAAATGTTTAAATGAATACAATACAATCCGATTGTGAAAATATTTAAGGTAGCCCCTCCAGGTCAGGACTGTGCTTAACAATAAATATGCATAACATTAATGGTCTTATGAGTGAGAAAAATAATAGTCATAAGCACGACAGTGTCTAAAGATCTTTGACCTGCTCAGCATTAAAAAGAGCAGAGACAGGCCAGGATGTGAAGAAATAAAGTGGAAAATTAAAGCTCTAGTGTGAGAAGAGACTGTAGGAAACAGAAAGTGAGCTGTTAAACAGTTTGTTCATTCTGATGACCTATTCTCTTATGAAGTTGTTTGGATATCATGCAACTCTAAATGTATATATCTTTATGAACAGGCTGCTGCTAAATAAATTAGTCTTAATCATTCAATAATTACCCATCATTCTCTGCATTTTAATGTTTAACTAGACCAGAAAAATGTGTTGTTGGAGAGAGACGCTTCTATAAATTACTGTTATCTAAGTTCTCAGTAAGTTTTACCTGAGTCTGAAGTAATGTTACCTCCTCTTCTGTTTTAAGTTGTTGCTATCAGTGTTTATATTTCGGTCAGGCTTTTCACCTTAACCCTTTGACAAAGCAGTTGAGGTCTTTTTGTGATTAATTTAGATATTTAAAAACATTGTGACAGGGAGAGATTTGACATAAAGCAGGGCACAGACGACAAGGCTGATGTTCAGCCCTTTTGACAAAAGTAAGCAAAGTTCCCAATTTGTGGGAATTTCATTATTTTAAAGGGACTGTGAGGAGAATCTATTACCGGCAATGTAAAAGACTCTGCTACCCATGAGCACGCACGGCGACTGTCGTAATGCTGCGTTCCAGTAACCGCGGAACTGGGAGTGACATCATCTCAGAGTTATCAGCGTTCCAATTGAAGTCAGAAAAAAACAAGCCGATCTACCAGGCTATTGTTAGCTGTTGTTAGCATGCCTGCGTTGTTGTTCACAAATATCACATGAAGAATGTGATTATCACTATGGCAGTATTTTTGTAAATATAAGTCTAACATGTCTACATCTACATCTACCATGTAAACAGCTGATCTAGAGCGACACACCCCAGTCAGAAGTGCAAATAAATTGATTATTAGAGGAGCTAAATAACTGTTCACACTGGGGGCATCCATCTTCGATTGTCAACTCGGGGGTGGCGAGGTTTCACCGCGTTCCCAGGAGGAAATTTGGACCTCGGGGGACATTTCAGTTGTTTGGGGGACGTTCCAGTTGCAGTTTCCTACTTGGAACTCAAAATTCCTACTTCTGACTACAACTGGAACGCACCACAAGATGTGTGCTATCCAAAGCGTGTATTTGTTGTGATGCTAATGAATGCAGCTCAGACTTTCCTCAGAACTCTGCATTGCTTTACAACTTCTTTTTTCAACAACTTACAGGATGCAAAGCGACGAGGTAATGTATCTCTTTCTACTTACGTAGCGGTAGTTTTTGATGTGTGACAACAAGCAAATTTTGGAAAACTTAATATCGTAGTTTTTCAGCTGGCTATATATCTCTACTTCAGCCCGGTACTCTAAGACGTGTCAGAATAATATAAATTTGCTCTAGTTTTAATTGTCCTGTTCCTGAAGTTGAGTATCCAGGCCAGTCCAGCCCTGTCCGACCCGACCGGAAGGCTAAGGAATAGCATTTATAGATAACCTATTTTGATGCTATAAAACTCATCTTAAAGTGTGTATTTCGATCAGGCATATATCTAAAAGTGAGACTTTTTTGTAATTATTTAGAAACTCCTCACAGTCCCTTTAATTGCATATTCTTGTGTGTTTTCAAAGTACCAACAAGACTTAAATATTATGGGAAACACACCTTTATATACTATTTTGTGTTGTGCCTAGAGTATAAAGAAATATCACTGTTTTCATGAATAAATGTGAACATTAGTCTCAGAAGCTTAACCTAGCATACACACTGAAGTAAGGGCAACATTGATTTTATGGTTTACAGTTTGGATGAACCAGAATGAGTAAAAAGGTTCATAGTACAGTGAAGTCATTGCCTCGGCATTGGTACTGTATGCAGGCTACCAAAAGAACTTAAGTAGCTTGTTTGATTACTTAGCAAAGTAGCCGTGCCTGTCATGCTAATTTGTCTAGCATCTATGCTGATATCTAAGCTAGCCTTTCTATAATCGGCCATTCTGACTGACATCACCTTTAACTTACTTCTTGCAGTCAAAGTAGTCAATTAAAAAAAAAAACACACATAATACCCCCACTTAAATTCTACCAGGACCTACCGTTTATGACGAGTCTATCTAGATATCACTCCCTGCAGTGGTGGCTGCATAATGTTGTTATTCATCAAATACTTTACCTTGCTTGTACACTGGATCAAATACAAAAGTATAATAATAAATAAGAATTTGCTTTAACTTGTCATTATGTAGGATAACAATTTTTAAAAAATGCCTGTCTTTAACTGGGAAAACATTTAAGAGTTGCAGGTGCTATCTTCCTTGGTTGTGAACAAACACTCTTTAAAGACTGAGCTCATGTCATGGACTGAGTAAAGTTTAACCTCCCTTGCAGCAGTCTATAAAGTAAGGAGTAGTAAATGACCCTGTCACTTAGCTTCCACAGTGGCTTTTAAAAGGGCTTTCTGTCTGAGAGAGGAAACAAGGGAACAATGTAACCTGTCCCCAGCTGCTTCATTTATTAATCCACACGCGTGAGTTTTACACAGTACGGACACACACTCTGCTAACACTGTATGAAGGTCTGCATTTATACTTAGAGAATAATAGCTGAAGACTTGAAAGTGGTAGCACATGAATTTTATATCAGTTTTTTCTCTTCTCTCCATATGAAGATCTTTGATGCACAAAATATCTACCTGGTACTATCTGCAAAGCCAAGTTTACAAAGGTCATGTCATGTTAACTATTTTCATTTATATTCAACAAATGCTAATAATGAAGAACTATAACTCTGATATAGACTTTATGCAGACAAAGTATTTATACAACTGAATGTATGAAATTCACATTTAATGCAAATTGTAATCCAAAAATTAAGCTCTATCCTATATACTGTTGTACAGGTACACTATTACAAAACGTGAGACATGCATGTCTATGAATATGATGTCCTGTAGTCTTACATTTAGAGACAGTGTTGCAGATGCATTCTTATTAACGCCACCGAGTAACTGTCCAAGCAGAGAAGTGCAATATAAGCAAACTCTTTATAGGCTGTGGGTCTTCAGTTTATCACAATCAAGGTTACAGTGGCCTATGAGCTCAACTCAAGCCCTGCACAGGACTGCTTCTTCATCTTAGTCCTGCCTGCTCCCGCCAGATTTCTGTCCATTACTGCAGAGTTGTTATAGTAGTGCTGCGTGTCATTCATTCCTGCTCACACCTGCAAAATTCTCGTCACCCAAGTACAAGTACATTTAACGCAACATTCCAGTTTAAATAGAATTGGGCTTTTTTAAGTAAAACAAAACACTTCCAGTATTTGACATCAGTTCCTGGCCACATTCATCTCAGTTGTACAAGACAGTATCAACAGAAGCACCTAAATGAACTGACTATTAGATTCGGCACTGAGTTGTTGAATCTTCTACATATTGTACCTGTGATAATAATTGGTTATGATACTATAACCTTGCACAGCAGCTGATTCTACCTGATTCAACGTCTGTAATCAGCCAGATTCATCTTGCCAAGCTCCCATCCATAATTATTGTCGATTGTGACTTGCCCAAAGTGGCATAGCCCAATCGGGGTCCTTTGGGGCAGAAAGAGAAACACACTACAAGTGAGACCACAGCAGAAAATGACTGCACATACAGAGATTAGCATATATGCTAATAGATCCATAGCTGTTTTATTTGAGCTTGATTACATTCTTTATGAAATCTGAGACAAATAACAACACAACAAACTTTTTGTAATGGTATTTTCACTCTACTTTCAACATGTCTTGATGAGAGTTTGTGGCTCACATTCTATAGCGCAATAGCATCTGCCTACTACATTATCTGATTGTGTCATAATAAATGTGATTGTTGGAATGATCATCCAATTACCACCCAGATACACTGTGACAGGGTCTGCCCTCTCTAAACACTTTTTATGGGTTGTTATTCAGTTCTTGTGTGTCATCTGGTGTATCAGGTCAATGATGTTATGTAGAGTAAAAAAGACGATTATAAGTCTACTCATGTTCTGACTCTAAAAAATGTAATAGCTTGATCTGGGCTTCAAAAGTTCAGTTTTATGTGACCTGGATTTGACTCATGAAAATATACCCATTTAGAGATGGTGTCCTTCTAAACCGGCCACATAAATCATTTTTTAGCAGATAAATATTCAGAAAGGTGTATTTGCTCGCATGACCAGATCTAAATCCTCCTTTTGCCTCCAGCCAGAACTCAGTCATGCTCACTAACACATCATAATGTCAGTGAGCGGGCATGTTTTGACCCTATTTCATCCAATCACAGTGACTCAGCCAAGGTGTGCCAGCTACATTACAGTCTTGTCATTGAAAAGCAGTGAAGCCCCCTTCTGTCTTTTCAGCAAAGACAACTTCATCGACACATCTCATCATTTTGAACTGCTGTGCCTGAGGCAGCTCTTGAGTTTGTCCTTTAAAAGCATATTCAAATTAACAAGGGGTGAATCATCCCTTTCAGACTGCAAACCAGAGCATCATTTGTGTCTATTTGGTATCTTTAGAAAAGTATGCAGCTTTTAAAGAATGGCTCTCAACCTTACCCCGCACATATCCTGAAACAAAGATGAATTCAACACAGAGAATCAAAATTTCATCTTAACAAAATATGTAATAACACTTTACAAACTGTCCCTTAATTCAAGCAGTTTGTGGCAATGATAGTAAGGTTGACTGTATCAAGTATGTTCCTCGAGTATTATACTCTGGTAAATCAGCAGTGAACACATGAGTCATCGCTGTCAAAGCAGTACTTTAAAAACACAGCCTTTGGTGAAGGCTTTTAAAAAAATGTTATAAAAAGAGTAATCAGACTATTTTGTTAGGAGTCTTACCTTCTTTTGATGTTGCTAAGTTTTAACTGAAATATTTTCCTCCATCACTTTTATTCATTGATGGTTTTGTAGGTTTTATTTTTCTTCATAACCTTGCACAGCAGCTGTATCTGTCTGATTCAATGTCTGTAATCAGACAAATCCATCTTGCCAAACTCCAATCTAAAACATTTCTGAACGGCAGTAAGTGGCACAGCCTAATCAGCAACCTTTGGAGGAGGGAGAGCTGGAATCTACAAGCAAGATAACAAAAGGAAGTGACTGCACATACTGAGAAAACATAGATGCTAACAGCTCCAGTGGCAGTTTTATAGAATTATGACCAAATTTCTCTGCTTAATGAGAGACAAATAACATGGAAACTATTGAATTAGTATTTTCAATACACTCACAACGTGTTTTTGGCAATACTTTGTTTAAAAGGGTGGCTGATGTTTTGTATTTTACAGCCTAGTTGTTGCGCCATACTACATCATCTGATTGGCCTGTGATCATCCTATCACCTGCCAGATTTGATTTGGAAACACTTTCTATGGGTTGTTTAGGCTTGCAGAGCAGACGGACCTGTCCTGTTGTACAAATAATGGCGGCTAATGTTGGATAGCCTGTGGTCCTCATGGTTACTCAGTCATGCTTGGCAATATATCCTCTCCTCATAAGTTTACTTCATAAAGATTGTCTTTGAAGAGGTTCATGTCACATAATAGTGTTTAATGGCATATCCAGCTAGCCACTAATAACATTTGCTAACGGCCATTTAGCCGCTACATATGCTACCTCATAGCAGTGCTGCTTGAAATGGATTGGTCTGTGATGAGTGTGAGAGCCAAACGATCGTCCAATCATAAGCTGCTGTTGTTTTTGAAGATTCTGCCCTTGAAAACATTTTCGCAGGCCTCCTCCCCAGATGAATTAGTGAAATATTCCCAATATGGAACTGTCCATCTGGCATGTCAGGTTATGGGTTGTTGCCCAGATGCACTAAACCATCTGGTTTGTCAGGGTAGTTCCTTGGTAAAGCATGAATAACTGATAATATTTGAAGATTGAAGATGCTTCTTTATGACCAGCAGGCTCTTATTTTCCCTTCAGATACTGAGATTCCACAGGTGTGAGGCACCACGGGCTTCAGAAAACATCCACCAAAGTATTACCTTTTTGTAAATTTAATTATTTTATGCAGTGACTGATGTACCATTAAATTACTTAAAATACAGCAGTAAAGTTAACCATAGCAAATTGGCAATAAGGTAGATAAGGTAGATCACAGCATAAAATAATATATCATAAAACAGACAAAAACAATAGGGTGCCTGCTGTCTGCTGTTAAAATTATAAATGATCATGCACTCATGTTAGTGCTCAGGGGTGTGTTTGTCTGAAAATGAGGAGTGGTCGGGCGCAATGCTGGTGTGTTCATAACTCGACGATGCAGAAGTTAACTGCACTATAAACCTCCACCTACAGTACCTGGTCTAAAGTCTGTGGTACTGTGTTTCAGCTATTTTGAGGACACACTGAAGAGATTGACACAGATCTGCAAGATTAAAACACACACTTAACTGACCTTGTCTCACTCACATGGATGCAAAGCAGCATCTACCATGAGATATCAAAAAGCGCAGGTTTTACTTAATAAAAAGCAAAGACTAAGCTGCATTCATAATATTGGTATTCAAACTTATTACTGAATCCCACTGAAATTTTGCTCACAGAAAGGGGCTGAGAAGTGTTTTAGGCACTCTATTTAGAGAAGAGCCAAGGATTTCTGCTGAAAATTAGAAAATAAATTGCTTAAAGCCCACAGTTATCGGTGGAGAATAAAGAGGTCTACCATAAACATAACTTGCCTGATCCTGTAAGTTTATATGGTGAATTAGGTAAAAAAAATGAAGTTTCACTTTACTGTTAACGCATTAGCATAAGTATCATGCAGCCTTCTGTGTGTGTATTTGCTTAGTATAGTAGCACAGTTAAAGGAGAAGAATGCAATAATCTGTTCAAAATTCAGACCAAATATCTAAACTTACTCTGTAAATTACATAACACCAGCTACCTGGAACACACTTATTTAAAGGGAATAAGAGCTGATTCTCTGATTAGTTTGATCTGAGTTATGCCTAGAACACACCTATCTATAATAAAGGCACATAATCTATACACTTTGTACCCTTTGCCTGGCTTTGGGCTAGGATGGTGCATCCTCAATCAAGCAAAATATAGACTGCCGTATAACACACTCTTTAGAAATGCTGCTGAAAAAAAGCCTATAATTTTCCAGAACACAGTATAACAATTTGAAACGCTACAATATGATAAAATAGGGTACAATACAATGGGATATCACAACGTAATAAGATTTGGTATAAGAGGATATAAGACACAGTCCCTTGCCACCTTATTAGGTATAACTCCTTTGAACTTAAAACATGTGCCTGATTGATAAATTATAAAAACTGATTTGTATTAGTTTTACTTTTAAGATCAGCATAAATTGCTCGTGTGTGTTTTACTTTTTGTGTTCAAGGATTGATTTACAAAGAATACAAGGCTAAGCAGCGCTGAGCACCAACACTTCTCTGAAGTATTGTCATTTTTTGCAATTTGCTCTTGTTTTGAGTCCAAAAGAGGTGAATGAGTGGTCAGTGTGTATACTCTGTTACACAGAGAGGCCAAATCTTTGACATTAATTGGCTCTTTGACTTGCCAAACAATAAATGGAAAGCTGTGATTAGGGCTCTTTTTTTTTCTTTAAACATTTTAAATAATAAGACATATCTGAACATACATAGAGTTTTATTAACTGTCTAGTCATCCCTATGGATTTGCATATGCAGCCCTCAGTGACATACGTCCAGATATCCTCGGTTTAGTTTGTTAGTCTAAATAAATATGCAAAACAGCATTGGTGCTAAAAGTGGTTACATGTATAGTTCATCATTATTGTTATTAATGTAATTAGTTTTATTAGCAATGAAATAATATGTATAAACCTTATTGTTCTCAAGCTGTATGCAAAGCAGATGAAAACAGCTCAGATATTGCATGCTGCTTTTGGGTGTTGCTGTTGTTTAGCTAACAGCATTTCTCCAGCATGTAGCTTTGGTGAAGCGAAGTTAATGTTTTTAGGTATAATGAAAAATGAATGATCATACCTCATACCTGATAAACTAAAGCTATCATCAACAGTGCTAAAAAATCCATAAAGCTTTATTTCTGGGCAAAAATTTTAGTAAAATTCAGTACATGGCAGATGAGGACTGGGTCTTCACCACTGTCTAAGCAACAGCAAAAGGGTGCTAATGGCCTCATGGTTGATTAGCTCTCTAGGGAAAGCATTGGAAGATGACAAGCAAAAAATTATCAATATGTTGTCAAAGATTGAATGGTTTGCAGAGGAAGTTGGAGGGGAACAACTAGGAATTACATTGATGCCATGAAATGAAATAAAAAAGGCTTAAAAGCAACTTTTATCGAGATTCTGCTACAATCCAATTAAGGTCCAAAGTTGGACCAACTTGTGGCCAAACCTAAACCAGCAAACAGAATAAGACAACATTATTCAATATATGGCAGTGGAAAAAATTGTGATACGTTTCCAACAGCAGAATTTTTAAAACTCGTTTCACACCAGAGTTCTCAACCAAACATTCGTGCCTTTCTTGGGAAGAGAGCCATTGGCTCAGGGTCACTGCTTCAGTCGAGCTAAAACCTTTCATCCAGGGGCGCCGTGTTACGTAATTCTTTTTCTATCCCCTGCCTCACATTGGACAAGGCTCGAGCAGCTCAGCTAGCACTGTCTGTGTCTGCATTTTGTGTTATGACCATGTGCCTGCGTGCTTGTTTGTGTGTGCTTGCCTGTGTGTGTGTGTGTGCATGCTTGTGAGTCTACTGAGGCCACATAAGGTTGCTGTTGCCAGGAACACAGAGAGGGAGAGAGGCAATGACAGGGATTTCATGACATAATCCTTTCAACCTCATCTGAACAGCAGGGGAGACTTCTCCAGAGACTAATTTAAAAACAACCTTATATGAAGCCACACTATGTTTCCTTCCCATTCTTCCTCTTCTTAATTAATTTCCCAGAGCTGCTTCTGCTGCCGTGCCTTCAATTGTGGTGTGCTGCCTTCTCTGCCTGCAAGAAATATTTATAATGGAAGAAAATAATGGCTGCTACTTTGCTTTGTCTGCTTTGTTTGTAAGCGCTTCTGCTTCAATCTATAAAAACATGATTTTACACAAAGGGCTTACAAAGATTTTTGCAGAGTCCTGGCATTGATTGGAGATGCAATTTGCCAACCTCTGAAATCCTCCAGGCCAATTTCCATACATACCTGACTGCTTGAATAACAAACAAAGTAAAAAACAAGCGGCAATAGTAGAATACTATATTTTAACAATGCCTTGCAGGAGTGAACAGTTTGTGGACAGAGGAAGTCTTCAGCATCAATCTAATTTCAATTTAAAAGCTGCTGATGTCACCCTTGCTGCACAAACCCTGAGTCCAATGAAGTACATGGTATAAATCATGAATTGAAACAGAATGCAATGCTTTCAAAATCTTTTTCGACCTATATTCAATTCAACATGCTGCAAAGAGAAGATAGTACAACTGTAGTTAATGTTAAAAGTGATAAATTTTACTTAACAAGATCCAATAAGCGTTTTGGAAACTGTGGCCACTGAAGTAGGTTTGTTCAGTTCAATTCTTTCCCATTCTTGGTAAAACTACGACTTCAGTTGCTGAACTGTATGGGGTCTGCTTTGTCGTATTTTGTGCTTCATATTGCACTGCACATTTTTATTTGAAGATAGATCTGAACTGCAGGCTGGCCAGTCTAGTACCCACACTCTTACAATGCAGCCACACTGTTGTATCACATGCAGAATGTGGCTTGACATTGGGCCTCATGCAAGAACCATTCTTACAAACAAATATATTTGTAAGTGTTGCGTACGAATGATTTAGGAGAATTTGTCCCATTCAGCATTTTTTTCGTATTTAGAATTTTCTTTCAAGTACGAACACAAATTACGAGTGGTCCAAACTTGTCTTAAAAATCACAACAAAAAAAATCAAGTGCCTTTTATACTGATTATACATTTAACAATTTCAAGCGTTTTTAATCAAATATAGCATAAGATGAAATAAATCTGAGGATCTCAAACCAGAGAATACATTAAAATCTATTAATTGAAGGTTTATTAGACTGGCCTATATAAAATGTTAAATGAGAGAGTAACCAGCTGCTTCATGGCTGAGCTTCTTCTTTTGGATGCCCTGGCACGCCATGCACTTGAAAGAGAGCGTGTGTTTAGCACCATCTTTATGAATGAACACTCCTGTTTTATGGTGTGGGAAACGTATCCTTATATGGTATTCTTGGAGTTGTACTTATGCAATTATGCTATCTTCATGCATGAGCGCTAAAGTAGCACAGGTGGTATTCATCATGTTTCCGCGGGTCATTTAGGCACTTTTCTAAAGATAGAAGTACTTGTTGAATCTGATGGAGCATGTTTGTACGAACGCAACATCAGAAAAAAGGTAAGACAAATTTAGGATGAGAATACGAAAATGTTCTTGCATGAGGCCCATTGTTTTATTGAAATGAACAGGGATATCCCTGACAAGACATTCTATGGCAGCACATGTTGCTTCAAAACTAAGATGCCCATGCCATGGGCACTATCACATCCCCACATGATAACAGATACTGGCTTTTGAACTTTGCACTGGTAACAGTCTGGATGGTCCTTACCCTCTTTAGGATACAATGCCCATGATTTCCAAAACCAATTTGATTTTTGTTCAAATTTTTGAACTCGTCAGTCACTAGTTCACTTTACACTTTGCATTAGTCCATCTTAGATGAGCTCAGGCCCAGACAAGCTGACGGCATTTCTGGGTGTTGTTGTTATACAGCTTTCATTTCACATGGTAGTTTTGCAGTTTTAAATGCAGCCATAAATTGTGTTGATTTGCAAGGGTTTTCTAAAATGTGAGCCTATGTGGTCACAGAATGACGTTGGTTTTCAGTGCAGTGCCCCCCTGAGTGATCGAAGGTCATAGGCATTCAATAATGGTCTTCAGCCTTGACACTTCAGCCAGAGACTTCTCTGGATTCTATGAATCTTTTGATGACTTAAATGTTATTTACAAACAGGTGCGCCTCACCCATTCCTGTTTGGTAATGGTTGAGCCTTTTGGAAATGCTCCTTATAAGTTATAAGTCTATGTTTGAAATTAAAGCTAGGGTTGATGATCTGAAAACCAGTTGAGACAGATTTGAAAAACGCAGCCTGCCCCCTCACTCACCCCTCCCCTCTGTGTTCAAAGATCCCACCCTCCAGTTCGTGTCGCCTCCTAACAATATATATATATATTTTATATGTATATATATATATATATATATATATATATATATATATATATATATATATATATATATATATATATATATATATATATATATATATACACATATATACACATATATACATATATATATGTATATATATATTTCTTCCTTACTTCAGCCTTTCCTCAAAACTTTTACATTTTCTTCCCTTCGATGTGGAGGGTAACAGAAGCGGCCTTCCGGTTTCGGTGCTGGTCTTCTCTGGCTCCATGACGCTTCAGTAGCTGTGCAGCTAGCTGCTCACCCACCGGTACATGAGGGAGGTAGTGGGGAGAAGGCGGGACGGTGTGGAGCAGGGGAGACAGAGGATTGAATGGACTCACGGACCAATCCGAACCGCCGTTTCCCGTGGTTCGGATTGGTCAACTATTATGCCGCTTTGCAGCCGATATACTGAATGGATTTTTTAAATTCTTTTTGGTCTTTATATTGCGTAGATCGGACCATAGGACCATAACGGCCTTATAAACGGTGCTATAAAAATGTACCAGGCTTCCAAATCGTAGACCATAGCTTTAACTTGTGCACCTGTGGAAGGTTTAAACATGTGTTTTTAGCATTCTTAAACTTTCCAAGTCTTTTGTTTCCTCTGTCCCAGCTTTTTAAAAAGTATATTCAGATGAATAGGTTCAAGACAAGTTAGCATATGAATGTATTCTATTTTTATTTATGTTTTACACAACCTCCAAACTTCATTTGAATTTGGA
This sequence comes from Scarus forsteni, assembly GCA_036419115.1. Taxonomy (NCBI): domain Eukaryota; kingdom Metazoa; phylum Chordata; class Actinopteri; order Labriformes; family Labridae; genus Scarus; species Scarus forsteni. The sequence goes on along the minus strand of JAZDUH010000341.1, from coordinate 30,711,720 downwards.
TTTATGCATTTTTATGGCTGCTGTAGAACCTGTGTTATCACCTGACTGCAATGACTTCTCAGTTAAATAACACTGAGCTGCTTGTGAGGTGTAGAATTGGACTGCTGTGATTAAAACTGAAAGCCAACCTCATTAAACATTGTCAAGCTTTTGTGAATTATGCAGACAAACAGCCTTATCATATACAGCCTGAATGCCTGCAACCTTCTGATGGCAAGTGTTTGGGTTATGTAAAATCACAAATCATGCGCGTATCCTCAGAGTGACTTTTCTCTTTCCAAGAGTCGTCCATTTTTACACAGAACAATAACATTGTCATACGTTTCACATGTCTGGCCCTGGATCGTGTGCCAGGCAAATTAACCACCAGAGAACATTCTTCGCCAGCAGCTGTTGACCTCTCATCTGACCTGGGAGACTTGTTCAAACCCCTGGCTTTAGGCCGAGCCAGCGCACACACCCTCACACACAAAAACGCACGTCCACGTTTTACACTTTTCCAGCGCAGGGTAGAGATATCAGCCTGACTGAACGTTATTGAGACCCAGAGGACTACATGCAGTCAGGCATGCGCACACATAAAAACAGAGGTAGCAAGCAGAGTAGGACACAACCTTGAAAAAGCTCTCCTCCCTGGGGGGTTTCCCTGAATGGCCTGTTTGCAAGAGCAGAACAATCACTCGTTCACTCCATCTTTTCATCTCTCCCTCTATCCCAACATCTATCAAGGGAAGGAAGAGAGTGAAACCTTGATTCATGAGGCTTGAGTTCAGTGGATAAATGTTATCTCAGGATACAACTCTGGAAACACATCAATTCTACCATTACAAACTGAAGAACTAAATAAATAATGTTTGCCACTTTTTAAAAGAAAACAACCTCATATGGCTTACAAATGTCAGGGTGTCTAAGCATAATTTCATGTTGGACCACATTTACTAAGAAAACAAACAAAAAAGACAGGTTTTGCAGTTTGTGTATGCAGTTTATGTAGGCCTACCTTTTACTTTTTTTGCGTTCATACAAAAACTGAAAAAAGCCAAAAATAATAAGTTAAACTTTGTTTTGGCTAAAGTCACACCTCATTCTGAAGGATCATATCGGGGTGGTCACATGACAAGGGTGCAACACTTTCAAAATAAAAGCCCGAGGCACAGGTATAATGGATGGCTTAATGGATGGATCAATAGTGGACGAGTAATGCAAAGGTTGAACTGCTTGATTTAAGCACAATATCAGCCTGACCCAACAGTTGCAGTGTTTCATAACTCATCAGACACAAAAATCAATCATTTTGTCTCATGTTGGATGTCACAGAGGGCAGCAGAGGAACCCTAGCATCTCTGAGAGTGCCTGCTGGCTTCCTTTATCAAGTCAACAACTTTGATCATAACATTCTGAAAGAAAAATTAAAGTATAGTTGTCTAAATACAGTTGTTTTTTTTGTTTTTTTTTTGCTGTCTTCAGTCTCAGCTCTCCTCTTCCATTTTCACCACATATGTTGTTATTCCCAATCAATTTCAATCATGTAGTCTGTTATGCTTGCCGGCAAGTCACAACATGATTTTATGGCTCTGTGGTGTCCTAATTTGATGTAGTGGCATTCGTAACCCAGGAAAACCAACTTGACATAAATGATATGGCAGGCAGATACACAGATAGACATTTGAAACATGCTGCGTATAGCAATGGCAGAAGAAACCCCTGAATTATGAAGTCATACACTAAAAAATTTAGCAGGGTCTTTGATGAAATTGGATTGGTTGTTCCAGTAAAATATATAAATACTCCATGACATATTTTCACTACAAGCTAGAGAATAAGGCCTGTAGTGATTATAATATATAAGGAAACAAAAATATTGACATAAAGAATTTCTGATCTCTGGTAAAGGTTTGCACTTAAATATATTGCTTTGAAAGTTGCAAATTATGATCAAAAAGCACTATTGTTAAAAAAGAAGTATGTTTAGTCTGAGTTCTCCCTGTTTTATTTATTTGTAAAAAAAATTATATATATTTTAAACAATTTGAGAGCTCATAACTGAGATTGAACAGCTTCACCAGCGACTTATCTCTTTCTTTGTCTCTCTCACTTCCACAGTCTTTTTTCATTTTGAGAAGTGAGTTCAGCCCTGCAGTGATTTCAAATCTGAGCTCATCAAACAACCTCTCATTCAGGATTAATGGGTTTATTACAAAGATAGCAACATTATATTGGGCTTTTAATGTATTAATTTTCTGTGTTCCGGGTAAAGATTAAAGTTGGTATTGCTGCTGCAAAGACATGTTTTGTCTTGTATGACTGCATTTAATTATCCTGTGGGTAGTGAAACATATTGCATGAATCATCCTGATTTAAACTGCCAGTAGGGAAAATAAACACATAAAATGTCCATTTTATTGCCATTGAAAATTAACTTTATGATGTCTTCTTTTCTTATTTAGATGCACACTGTCTCTGCTTTTCCCTGACTCTAGTCATATCTCCTGCTGAGTTTCTGACACTTCTGTGTGTCTCTCACTCTCTTTGCTCACACAACCTTCTTGTTAGCTCACACTAGCTCCTCTGACAGATTGGCTGATAAGCATTATACATGATACTTTCAGATAATTTCATTGGTCTAATCCTCCTGGAAGAGAATAGCTACAAAATGCTACTTGGAATCACATGAGCTGGGCTGTATAGAAACATTAATCAAAATAAACCTGAGTTTGGATAGAAAAGCAATGCAGTTTTAGACACTCCAGGGTTTTCTTTGAAAATGAATTGTCCTCAGAATAGGACTAAAAAGACTACAAGTGTGTCCCCTGCATTGATTCGATGCATCAGTCATACACATCCAGAATCAACGTGACAAAGATTTGAGCTGCAGCAAACTCATGGCCAGTAGGATCAATGTGGAGGCACAGAAGACTTGTCAGAGTCAACAGCAGAAGACTCTGTTGGCCCTTTTCCATTAGCCCTACTCTACTCTACTCGACTCTGCCCGGCTTTACTCTACCTGCCTTGTGCTGCTTTTCCATTAGCCCATCGCCTGTCCAACAGGGTGCAGTGTTGCTGTAAACAGCTGAGCGGCACTGCGGTCACGCTATTTTGATCGCGACATAACAGTCTGTGGCTTTTTGTCACAAACTGAGTAAAAAAGAAAAGCAGGAGAAGGCTGCAGGTGGCAAGAAGAAATACCCCTTGAGAAGCACAGGAGAGTTTTGGAAGCTTTAAGCTGCAAAGAAAAAGGCGTGTGAGGGTAAGCTAACGGTAGCTACCGCTAGCATGCTAGAGTCAAAAGCGCTCATGACTCATCGATAATGACGTGTCTGACCAATCAGTAGCTGGCAGTTGGTGGCGTCATCTTTTTTAAGTGATGACTCAAGCACAAAGCGGAACCAGAGATGGTACTAAACAGCATTTAGAAATTACCAGGCTAATTGAAACACGCTACTACCGTCCCGAGTAGTGAGTCCCAGGCTGAACCCAAGGCGTCTGCAGTGGAAAAAGGACCATATGATTGAAAGTTTTGAAAACAACCGAATGGATCAAGTCTACAGTAGAGATGAGACACTGACAAAATTTCAGGGTAACTGTGGTATAATAAGTCATGGCCAAGTAATTCTTAAACACCACATGTTTTCTCACTCTCAAATATAAGACAGGAACCATGATATTGGTGGACCGACCATAAACAAAGTGACACAAGGTGCCTCAGCTTCATGTATCATCTTTAGCTGTAGACAGGCTATGCTACATTACTTTACTTCACTGATGCTAAGAGACAGCATGTACTCGTCAAAGAAACTTGTTAATGCAGCACAGGCAATATGGGCACAGTAACAATGACCAAGTCCCTACTGACACGTTGGACATGATTTAATGGTCTAACACAACAGGATACGTGACCTTTAAGGTCTTTGCAAAAGAGTGTATTTGTAAGACCATTGTATCTTATTTTTATTCATGAAAATGTTAAACTTGGTATTTATTTCTCCCAAAAAACATCACATTTTTTATGTAGGTCACAGATGCAGCTTTACTCCTCCTTGGTACAACTTGGGGAGTCCCAAAGAAAAAAAAGCTTGGAAACCACTGATTTAGTTGATCTTACCCTCCTCATGATCAAAAGTGTCATCATGTTCGGAGTTTACTCCTCAGAAAACAAGTAGTTGTATCCAACCGAACTCTTAGATAAGAGTGCTCATTATTCCAGGAGATACAAATAAAATGTGAGGGCAGTCAAAAGTGGGTCTTCATCCTCAACCTTCATGCACTAAAGTAAACATTTGATAGTCTACCAGGATATGATAAGAGGCCGCTGAAAGGGACAAACCTTTAACAAGCCTCTGGCCTCAAAGCCTCTCCTTTGCCAAGAGTGCAATTGATAGTTTTCCAGATGAACAGTATAGGGAAAAGAGACCTCACATGATGAAGGTGCCTTTTTTCTCGCACCACTATGTGATGGTCCTCTGGCATATGATTTAGGGAAAAGGAAACCTGACAATGTTAGCCTTGGGCTACCCCTTAGCTGAAATTACAATTACATATCCTTACTTGATATGATAGTATTAGCCTACAGGCACTTTTTAGCTAATATTTGATAATCTTACACAAAGCAATAGTATCGTGGTCACATGATGGAGATGGAGTTAAGGTCTTCCAGCTGACACACCCACAGACATAGCTAGGTGATATGTGTGCCTGAGGTAACTCTTTAGGTTGTTCAGATCAGTATGAATCATCCTGTTCACAAAACAAATCAGAACATCTTTGTAGTCAATCAGGCTTCTAGATAAATCTGCCTCATTTTGTGGCCTTGTTATCTGATGCCTCTCAATTATTCAGCAGATGAAGACACCAAGCACACAGACTATCAAAAATGTCAAATTATGTTTTTGCCAGGGTCTCTCTGCATTGTTGTCTGTTAGCAAGATTATGAAAAAAATACTGGATGGATTTACATAAAATGCTGACCAGAAGTGTGGTTTGATCCAAGGAAGAAGCCCATACATTTTGGTGCTTATCCAATCCTGGCTGACATCACAAAAAGCGTTGAAGTTTATAACAGCAAATCCCATTCATTTACAGCATTGTGGGAAATGTACTCTATTTGCAAACGGACATCAACATTTTTCAAGCCTATGTCACTATGTTTCCCAGCTTCCCTTGCAATGCTGGTGGAGGAGTTCTGCTAGCACAACTGCAAACAATAGCCTGGTAGATTGACACATTTTTTTCTTACACTGTAACTAGAAAGCTGATAACGCAGAATTCCCCACATGGACTCAACGGTCCATGTGGAGTGGAAAAGCTACTGTTCCACTAACTGAGCTTCTTGGCGGAGCTCTCAGTTTGATAGGTTGAAGTGTTTTGTAACTCTTTGTTATACCTTTGTGGTTACTCGGGTGTCCTTTTGGCTGTTGTTTTGTTTTCTGATTCTGTAGTGTTTCTTAATTGTTACTGTTATCGTTATTGTCTGTCCATCTATAGATCCATTCATCTTTTTTTCACTTATCATGGCGGGTCATGGAGACAGCAAGCTAAGCTGGTAAACCCGGACATTTTCCAGCTCCTCTTTGGTGATTCTGCGGTGTTCCTAGGCCAGATAGGATATTTACCCATATACTCCCTCCATCATTTTCTGGGTCTGCCCTGGGGTCTCTTCTAAATTTGGCGTCCAACTAGATGCTTGAACCACCTCAATTGACTCCTGTCAATGAAAAGAAGCAATAGGCATACCTTTGGTTCCCTCCGAATGTCAGAGCTTCTCACCCTGTCTATAAGGTTGAGTCAAGGCACCCTTCTGATAAATTTAATTTCAACCATTTGTATCTGCAATGTTATTCCTTTTTTACCCCAGGTAAGGGTTGTGACAAAGATGGTAAGGTAAACTCAGAGCTTGGACTTCTGGTTTATTTCCCTCTTAATTGGCTAAATTTGATAGAGAATGTTCAACACGGGGTGCTGGTTTGCAAAGTGGTTAGCTACCAGGCACCCCATGTACTTGCTCCTGCCGGTCCAGGTCCGAATCCCGCCTGTGACCAGTTTGCAGAGAGTCTTCCCCTACTCTCTCACCCCCTTTCTCAAGCCTATCCACTGTCTCTCTCCTAACAATAAAGGCACAAAATGCCCAAAAAATACATCTTAAAAAAAGAGAATGTTCAACACTGCAGATCCTGCATCTTTCTGCTTGTCAATCACCTGTGCAAGACCCCAAGGTACATAAACTCCTTCACTTTCGGACAGGACTCACTCCCCACCTCCAGACAACAACCCACCTTTTCTGGCAGAGAACCATCACCTCAGACTTGGAGGTGCTGACCCTCATCCCAGCTATTCAGCATTTAGCTTCAAATCATCCCAGTGCCTGTTGCAGGTCCCCAGCTGAGGAAGCCAACAGAACCACTTGGGAGCCACTCTGGGATGAGACATCTTCTTAGCACTGACTGCACCTTTAGATCCAGTCTATGAATATCATGAACAGTATTGGTGACTGGGGAAGCCCTGGTGTTTTTTTTGTTTGTTTTTGTTATAGCTTTTTTTGTTACGAGCTGTGGGTCGTGACCGAAAAAACAAGTTTGCAAGTACAAGCGTCCGAAATGGGTTTCGTTTGCAGGGTGGCTCTCCCATAGAGATAGGGTGAGAAGTTTGGTCATTCGAGAGGGGCTCGGAGTAGAGCCGCCGCTTTTTTTGCGTTGAGAGGAGCCAGTTGAGGTGGCTCGGGCATCTGGTCAGGATGCCTCCTGAACACCTCCCTGGTGAGGTGTTCCGGGCATGTCCCACCTGAAGGAGACCTCGGGGAAGACCCAGAACATACTGGAAAGACTATGTCTCTTAGCTGGCCTTGGAACGCCTCGGGATCCCCTGGGAAGAGCTGGACGTAGTTGCTGGGGAGAGCGAGGTCTGAGCTTCCCTGCCTAGGCTGCTGCCCCCGCGACATGACCACGGATAAGCGGAGGAAGACCGCATGATAATTTTTTGTTATGCATTTTGATTTGTTGTTGTGTCTTTGGTTTGCTGTTCATTTTGATTTTTTTAATTTTTATTGTCTTATTGGTTTTTTTATTGTAATTTTTGTTCTTTTTTATGAGATTGTTCTAGTGTTTCCTAAATTTTCTTTGTCTTTTGTAGTTGTGTTTTGTACTTGTGTTTTGTAGCACCACTAAACCTAAAAAACAATGAAAAAGTGGTAGATTATGAAACAACAGTTAAATGTTGCTCAATGTTAAATGTTAAAAATTATAAAGAGGAAGTGAAACTGGGCTATGGTGGCACTTAAGTGCAAAAATATATGAGAACCACCAGAAAATTTGAACAGAAAAACACTTATAAGACCACATAAAAAGAATCAGGAAATACAAAAACAAATTTAAAAAACACAGTACAACAAAATCACAGTATTACAATGACTTAGACAGGAGCACTGAAACTTTTTGTTTTTCAAGCCTAACTAACAGTAAAACATGACAAGGTGAAAAAAAAAATGTTGGAGGATTAATGCTGCCTCTGTTACTTTGTTGGATGCTGACGCCCACCTGCTATCTTCACTCTATTCACATTCTCTAAGCTTCTTTGTGAAAGGTTCATCTCAAAAAGTCATGTAAGGTTATCTCCACCAAAGGTACAATCCCAGCCATAATGAGGCTGAAGCACTGAGCAGAATAATAAGGGCTGAGATGCTAAGCTGGGCCCTCAGTTGGCTGCAAATCAGCTCTTGCTCTTACATTTTCCATGTTAAGTGATGTCTCGCTTTTGAAGCTTGTTTGACGATTCTCATATCATGGGGTAAGACATCAGAGGATGATTTCAGAGCTGCTGATATGAGGTGTGACCACTCAATTTTACAGTTTTTCTATATCAGAGCTGAATATAGCTGTACTTGAAAGAGTAAACCCAAGAGTTAAGGCTGAGGTGAATCTGCCCTGTAACTTAGAAAATGACTATAATGTCATTGCTGGGCAGGGATACACCCACCAAGTCTTAAGTGCTTCACCCACAACATCATACAGCAATGATAGTGACCATCCAAAGCAGACTCGGAACAGCCCTTGTTTGTATGCTTTACTTGCATTAAGAAAAGCATTATTATTCCTAATCTTGGCCATCAGGACTACACTACCCACAATCTTAGGCCTTGTTTATCCATTTTTTGCATTCAGATTCAAAATGAGGGTCCCTCATGCTTTGTTAATACAAGTCTCACTGCATCTTGAAAACAGTAGATCTGACACAACATCCAGGATGTTTCTGAGCGCTGTCACACCTTAAAGGTTACCTTGTCCACTGACGTAATGTGAGACATCCTGCTACCCAGTCCTCTGAGATGTCCTATGAAAGCCACAAGCTTCCTCTTTGAAACTATGACAAGAACAGCTGTCAGGAAAGCCCCTGTTGTACTTTTATTCAATTTCCTCATTTACAGTGTCTTTAAAACCTGTTATATATATCTATGCATTGCAAGAAAACTGTAAAAAAAAAAACTTCATAAACAGAAAACTTAACAAACCACACATGATAAGAAAAAAGGCACAGTTCAAAATGTTTTGGATCTTCTGTCATAATCAATTTTTAATGGAAATGGCTTGTTCTTCTCCATGTCAGCATCTGAAACACTTTATAAGGTCTTGGTGTGCAACAATGCCACCCACTTGGGGGAAAATCCTATGGAAAAAGATCTATTGGCTGTTACTTATCCAAACCTTGAGTGTTACAAAGTCTCTGGTTAGTTGAATCTGCTAATTCAGAGACTGACCTTAGGGCTTCGGTGGCGTAGACTATGGCACACTCTACCAACAATTGGAATGTTGTGAGTTTCCAGCTATGTCTGTTCCATGTCAATGTGTCTTTGTGCAAGACACTTAACCACAGATTGCTCCCACTGCTGCGTCAGTGGCACATGAATGGGGATAGAAGTATGAGGTTGTGTGAGCTAATTCTGAAGGCTGGCTAACACCGTTAATACTGATAGAAACTTTGAAATATCACTGAGTGGATGTCAGAGCAGCTAAGTATGGATATGTACACAATTGTCAGAAAGGCTAGATTGTATTATTTAAGCTCAAGTCAGTTTATCAAGTTTGAATAGAAACAGGGTTTCTTTGTAACCTTGGTTGAAGGAACTACAATACCAATAAGTGACATACGCTTAAGTGTCTGATTGGAGCTCAGTACCACCAATAGATTTTGGCTATAAGGGCTACTCCTCAAGTTAACAGTTGTATAACAAGCTGGTGTTGATTGAAGGAACCAGACTCTTACCCGTAAGGGGCACCTGCTTGGAATATTTCAAACACAATACAGGAATTTAAAGTAAACATTTTGCTCTAAATTGTTGATCCACTGATCAATACTTTCGCGAAACACATTTAAGTAACTGTATAAAAACAGTCTTGGGTTCAGTTACTCCTTAATCCTTAAAAGCAATGAACGATCCTTCTCTGGGTTTGCTATTCAAGCTTTTGTATTACCTCTATGTTTTTTATGTTTTACCTTTTCTCCACTGTCATGTTGATTTAGAGCACATTCATGCTTCACTTGCATTGGACAAAGGCGGAATAAATAGGCCCCCAGTCGAGCTCTGATATGTTCCCCCTCTCTCTATCTGTGCTTGTTCTCCTGGTCTGTTGCCGGCTAGGTTCTGTCCTTGGCTCAACCTGCCCCCAAAACGAGTATACATTTGCATGCATTAGGGCTCTCCCATGGCTTGCCTTCCACCCGCTGTGCCGTCGAGTCTGATTAATGATCCGAGTGCCACTTCTCACAGCAGCCCAGCAGACCGCCTGCCTGCTTTCACATCAAACATCCAAAAGCAGACTTGAAATGTAGAATGTATGCGCTGCAACAAACAAAAAAATCCTCTTACAGATACATGTAAGAACAGAAAGTATATCATTCTGTATATAGGCTATACACTTTCATGTGGCATTCCCATTATACACCCTCAGCTTTGTCAGTTAGTTATGAGAGAAAAAATGAAGACAAAGCCTGAACGATATCAGTCATTTGGTTACTGAAGAGAGCTGTAGAGTCCAATCCATGTTAGCTGTCATTTTGTAAAGGCTGCTTCAAACTACAGTAGAATCACACCAAGAAATAACCAGCTCTTTTTTTGCCCTTATTACCCAATTATGCTGTGGTATAAGGCCTGTGGAAGCCACATGATCAGCTCAGAGGATGATTGGAGCCATTATAACCTGCAATCATGTTCATTAAACATGATTTTATATCACAGCCAGGTTTTATGTAATACAGTACTCATGAACTGCCTCGAGATCATACAATGCTTACAGTGTGGATTATATCCATTTCTCATGCAGAGTGGAAATGTTCTGTCTGCCACTGGCAGAACACCACACTGGCTTTGCTGTGCTGTTAGCCAAAAAGAACAGCTTTGGAAGTGGAAAAGTTGTAAATGTGTTCAATACAGTGTGCAAATCACCCTTTGCTGTTTTATTTTGGCTAGTTTTCATCCAAAACTCTTCATATTGAGCAGAGCTGGTGGCCCTATCTACAGCAACAGGCAGCCCTAGCTTCCATGTCAGCTCTTTCCGTACTAGAGCAGAGCTGATCTTTGTGATTGTGGCTGATGTCAAATCAATTACTCAATCTGTATAATATACATATCATGTATAGTGACAAATCATAACCAATGGTATCACAAAATACTTTACAGAGCGGGTGAAAGCGAAACTCTTCTTTTTTAAACAACTCTTATAAAATTTGGCAACAGATACAGTGAAAAGAGAAAACCTTCTACAAAAGTACAACCACACAGGAAATATTGGGTAGAACTCATGTTGAACTGCCATGCAAAACCTTTTGGGGAGACTATAATGAAAGTTTATGGTCGTGATAAACGTAAGGGTACCCAAATATAAAGTCCTAATCACATGTCCCTCTGCTGAACTGAATTTTATTAGAAGTCAACCCCTTATGATGTGGCATCTTGTTTACAATAGGGCCCTCCTCTCTCTGTTGTAAAGGTTAGTATGGTATCATTAGCAATGCAAACTATAGATATAAGATCATTCTTATTTTAACATTTACAACTACAATAAGCATAAAGAGGAGAGTATTGTGGTGGGTTAATGTAATGCATTTAGTGCATCTGATTTGATTCGGTACATAAATTGAAAAATTGCAATTTAAGGTCAATGATGTTTGTTGTTGATGGTTAATGAAGAATAGAGCAGTCAAGGCCAAATCAGTAGATTATCTATGTTGGCCATACAAATATATGTGTGATATTTTCAGAATCTACAGCATATATTAACTGACTGATCATTCTGATGTTAATATTAAGAACTGTATCAATATAAGGTTAAATGTTAGCCATTCTAGTGTTTTAGTGGCTATGCAGGTCCACAGCAGCAAGTTTCCACATAACAACCTGGAGCAACCTATGTAACAAAGACCTGAAACAACTACAAAAGCTAAAAAAAGAGGAACAGAGAGAGACAGAAGGGCAGTAGAGATTTTTGAAGAGCGAGGAGCTCAGCAAGCAGAGCCCACGGCAGTCTGAGCTTGTTGCAGCTGAACTATGGACTAGTCCAAGTCTGAGCCAGCCCTAACAGTAAGCTTTATCAAAAGCGGAAGATTTTAGTCCACTCTGAAATGTAGAGAGGGTGTCTGCCTGTAATTGCTAAATAATTCCAAAGAATCGGACACTGATAACTGAAGGCTCTGCCTCCCTTTCTACTTTAGAGACTGATGGTACCATGAACAAGCCTGAAGTTTGGGAGCACTAGGTTTTAGAGGGGGTTACAAACACTACATGCTCATGTGAAGCCAATGCAGAGAAGCTGTTACAGGGGTATTGTGATCTCTTCTTCTAGTTCTAGTCAGTAATTGTCCTGCAGCATTTTGAAACAGGTGAAGAGTCTTAAGTGGCTTGTTGGGACAGCCTGATAGAAGAGAGTAAGATAATCCATTCTAAAGGTAACAAAAGCATAGAGTAGTTCTTCAGCATTGTCAGCGGACAGAATAGGCCAGATTTTTGCAATGTTATGAAGATACATAAAGTCTCACCTTGAAATGCTGTATGTTTTCTATTGGAGTTTAAGAACATACCTTGATCAAATGGGATTACCAGATAAATAACAGTGGTGCTGGGTGCTGTGCTGATCTAGGGCAGTTATGTCACTAGAATTGTTTCTCTAAGGTGTTGGGAGCCCGCACAAAAATTTCAATCTTGCCTGAGTTAAGAGGAAGACATCTGACCATCAGGATCTTAATGCAATTTAGCTATGCTTTCAGTTTACTTTACTGATTTGTTTCACCTGGATTCATTAATATTTACAGTTTGAGTATCACTGGCATAACTTGTGATATTACAGAGGGTAAACAGAAATAAAAAGAAAAGCACTGGACCTTGCACAGAAGCTTGAGGAACACCTTAGCTTCCAGACAGTTACAGTTTAACAACTACATGTACAAACTGGTATTGATCTGATAGGACCTGATCTAATTTAAACCATCTCTGTTATCCGAAAAAAATCCTCTATTCTCTGTAGAGAGATGTGATGATGTTTGGGCTTTTGCCATGTACCTCATACAACTCCACTTCAAAAATGTGAGCTATTCCGTTGATATTCTTCGACACAAAGCATGGTCTCTTCATTTACCATGAACTGGTCCTGCATCCACTGTTGACTGGTAGAGGCTTACAGGTAATTATCTAAAAATTTGTCAAGCATGTCAGCTTTTTTATTCATGATAAATGCAAAGAAGAATGGATGCAGCCTAAGTGTGCTCCGGGGTGGTAAATGTCCAACAGTGCATTGTACCATGAAACAGTGCAAAGAGTAGAGTGACATTTTTAATTTACTTTGTAATTTATAGGTAAATTCTGTAAAAAAAAATGTTTTGTTCATATTGATTTATGGCACAGTGATTTAAATATTAAAGCTACCAAGAATATCACAGGTTATGTCTATCCTTTAGAATCAGTCAACACCACTGAAATGGTAATTATCAATGGGCCAGGATTCTAAAGCTGTGTAGCCTTGTATTTCATTTTACATGCAGATAATTACAGAAATAATTACTCCACAGGCACAACATCAATCATGCTAAATGGGTAATCTGCCATTATAAGCATGTCTCTGTGTATCCGTGCATGTACATTTACCATATGTCTGTGGCTGCGCGTTTGAATCCTGATAAATTGACGGCATTCGGCAGTCTTTCACGGCTGTGTTTATTGGCCATTTGACATTTATTCCAAGGCAGAGGAGAGGAGGATAGGACAGAGGAGGGGAGGAAAGAGGGAGGGAGATTGGAAGGAAGGTTGGGGGTATCCGTGGAAACCCTCCATGCGTCGGGCGGTGCGTGAGCTGCCATTGGCAGAGCGTTCGCCGCGTTCCCGCTGAGGATTGCATCGTCTGCTGCATGGAAGAAAAAGACACCTCTCACGTTCTCTTGCTCTCTCCCTCTCTATTTTTTTCTCACTGTGAGTCAAGCTGTCTCCCACAAGCAATGCAGAGGCTTGCTTGTTCAAATGGAATCCCCACCCCACCCCCTCCACTGATTACAAATGAGGACAGAGAGAATGGAAGGACAAGTAGGTGAGGGAGGGAGATAGATATGAGAATAGAAGTCATCCAGATATTTTTATTATCTTATGTTCTCTCTCTTATTTGTGGGTGCGTGGATTTGTTTGTGGGTTTGTTTTCCAAGATAATTGATCATTCTGTTGGTGTTGCTACCATGGTGGTCACATCTCATTTCCCCAGTGTTTACATACAGCGCACTGAGCATGCAAGACTTGCATTCACTTCTTAGCCATCTGCGGATACTGGCTGCTGAGCTTGGACTCAGTTGAACTCTTTGTGATGGTAGAAAAACACACTAAATTGGAAACAGAATTGTGTAGTTTTCAATGCACATGGATTATGGATTTGCAGTAAATGAATTTGACTGTTCCTTCACTGTAGTCTGAGGATGAAGTATTCATTTCAAAAGTGTTTATTCAGGAAAGAGAATTCTTATATTACATCCGCATGAAACAAATGCAAGATACTAAAGCCTAAATAAAAGACTAAGTGCTCAGTGAAGAGATCCCACTGTCAACTATGGCCCTAAAGACCAGGGATTATCAATTACATTTGCACAAGGGCCATTGTTTTCTTCACTAATGCTTTAATGAGAAGATTGGAAAAAATAGTGGTAAGGAAAATGAAATAAATAAAATTATTTGGCCTAATGAACATATTTTGAGTTTGCTTTTTAATTTTAAGTATCATTTTTCTCAAGTGGACACTCAAAGTACTACAGGTTTGGCCCCTCCACGTGGTAAATGGTAAAAAGATTTATATACACTCTAGGCTTGTCACGATACCAGAAATTTAGTCGTCGATACCAATACCACTTAAATTCTACGATACTCGATACCACTCGATACCATGGTAAAAATAAAAAAATCCCCTGTAGTTCAACATACACTCCTTTATTTGAACAAAGTGAACAACAAACAATATTAGGCTATGCTTAAATTGAAAGCGTCCGTTCTTGTTGGCCGTGTATATTGATGCTGGCTTTGCCCGGCCTGTCCATGTCACTGTCCTCCTCTGGCTTATACTGTGAAAACAAGATTGAGATTCGGGTATAGCTTAATGACTGTATGAGAACAGCAGAGGCAACACTAACACAGAGAGAGAGAGAGAGAGAGAGAGAGAGAGAGAGAGAGAGAGGGAGCAGCAATTTACAGACATGGTGGTGAAACTTTTTAAAAACCTTTTTATATGACAGTGCCTATTGCATTTACTACTTTACCATATTGATGATCTTATTTTGCTTACTTTATTACTAGGACCAAATAATATCATACTTAGATACTAAGATAATTTAACTAGCTAATGTACATTTCTATAACATATGAAAGCATTCCCTACACCTGCTTCCTCTACTCACTGTCAGTGTTTCCTTTTCTACTCTCTGCAATCAAATTAAATGTAAAGTTATTGGATGTGAAAAGTATGTCAACAAAATACAGATGATTCTGGGCAAGTAGCCTCCGCATTGATTTACGTTCTGAACCAACCTTTACACAGAGCCATAATCAAAGTAGGTTATTTACTAGTCTGTATCTCAGTTATTGATCACAGCTGCTTCTGTTGATGTATCGTCAGTGTCGTCCTGTTGCACAGACCGGATGTTTTTAGCAATGACGACGTGCTATCATGCTAAGCTACATGCTACGCTAACTCTGTTTGACATCAGACACACTGCACTGTGTTTTCTTTTCATCCCTTCTTGTAGTGACCACACACTTGGGACACTCTCTGCCATTTCTTCTGTGGACTCTCTCTTTCTGTCCCTCTCTTTTCTCTTCCTTCATGATTTTACAAGCTGCGCAGCAGCGGACGCAGCAGCGAGGCTGGACATAACGCTAATGTTATTTTGACATGCAGCTCATTTACTATGGGCTGGGCTCATCTCATCATTGTAACGTAATTAGATATGAGAAACAGTGATAACACGTGAATTCAAATGCACTCACCTTGAATTCTCTGTACAAGTCTGGATGCTTGTCTTTTAAATGTTCCGTTGTTGACGAGCCGGGTGCGTGTGCCTCCGCTATGTCGTGTGTCATTGTTCTTCGCATGTGATCAGCACTGTGTGAGGGTTGCCAGATAATCGCTCATTTACAGCCAAAAAAACAACGCTAAAGTAGTGGCCAGATCTGGCGCCTCGGTACCAACGATACTTTGGGTAGTCTAGAAAAGTCAGTACCGTCACATTTTCTGAATCTTAGTACCGACTTGGTACCGAAGTATCAGTTCTCGTGACAAGCCCATTGGCCTCCATTGACACTGAGATTTGCGCCTGGTCTGACTCAAGTATACTTATCATGATAAAGAATTGGCTGGAAATGACTGACAGATGGATTTCTGTGAAACAGATCAATGTCCTTTAAAACTGTTTGAATCAAAATTGGGTTTGGGGTAATAAACATCACACATTTCTGAAATTTAAAAATACTCAGGGGCTGGATGGAAACTTATTTTAAAGCTATGGTCTACGATTTGGATGCTTTGTACATCTTAATAACACCGTTTATAAGGCTGTTATGGTCCTATGGTCCTATCTACACAGTATAAAGACCAAAAAGAACGAAAAAAATCCATTCAGTATATCCGCTGAAAAGCTGCATACTAGCTGACCAATCAAACCTAGAAGCCTGTAAGGTTCAGTTGGTCCGTGAGTTGGTCCGTGAGTCCATCCAATCCCCTGTCTCCCTCACTACGCAGCGTCATGCCCATGGTCCCGCTTCCTCCCCTCTACCTCTGGTGAGCAGCTCGCAGCGTTTGCTACTGAACTATCATGGAGCCGGAAAAGCCTAGTGCCGAAACCGGGAAGCCGCTTCCCTCTCCCGCAGGGCCCAACAGAGCTCTGCCCGCGGGTTGAGGCCTGTTAGCGGGCTAACAGCTAACGAACGGCCTCAGTCGGCCATCAGACCTTCAGCATCGGCCGTTTCGCCCCTGGTTGATCAGGTAATGGCTTTGTTTACTACAGTGTGAGATGTCTGCTGAATAACTCTGGTTAGTCTGTGCCTGTCCTGGCTAATGACTTGTAGCGGAGCGGGTTAGCCTGTTAGCCACTAATCGTTAGCATTGTAAGCTGAGCTGGGAGGACAGGCCGAGAAAGATAAATCCTCCCCCACAATCGGCTCCGCTCTGGCGGCGCCAGACCCGCATTGCCGCCTGTCCAATTGAAATGGCTACTGCTGTGTGTTACAAGGGGGATGTATGTCGTGTTTGATACTGAGCTGTTTTTGATTGAGTTTGCTGCTGATATATTATGCTAGTCGCTCGTAGCTCTGTCCGAGGGGGCTTGCCGTTAGGAGGCGACACAAGCTGGGGGCGGGATCTTGGAACACGGAGGGGAGGGGTGAGGGAAGGGGGGGGCAGGCTGCGGTTTCAAATCGTAGACCACAGCTTTAAGCTTTTATTCCAGGTACCATGACTTGAGCAACAACCAAAACCTGCATCCTGGTCTGCCCACAGTGTCTGCAGTTTGAGGGTCTGAAAAGGCAGGAAAACATTTTGATGATGTTTTATTTGTGTAATGGTTGTTCCAGATGATCTTTGTTAAAAAAAGCTTAATATATTATGACAAAGTCAGACACTTAGCAAGACTTTTTTATGTGGAGTGACTTTAAAATTTAACCCAAGTGTTGTCATGGAAATGGGCAAAGGTACACTAAGTGGATGAGCCTTTGAAACTGATCTGTTTCCATGGCAAAGGCCTCATTTATAGCCAAGGATTTTAGTGGCAGTCGTGTTAATCAGGGAGGGCTCTGAAGCCATTCATGTGTGTTAGTGAATAATCATGGTAAGGCACTTCATGTCTATTTTCCATATGTGATATTCACCTTCTAATTAGTTGTAATTAGTGTCAAAGGCATGTCTGATCAATGAAATGGCAAATCATGTAAAATGTAACACTCTAAACATAATCCCATTATCAGAGAAGGATGGAAACACAAGGTGCTTCCAGCAGGGCAGATAAAAAGGAACCTGAGGTCTTTGTTGAATCTGATATGAGGCAGCCTGTCCATCCTCAAAGGTGACCTGAGGAGAAGTCAAAAGTCAGTGGGAGAACACACACAACATAATTGCTATTCTGTTTGAATCAGCAGTGCCTGGAATTCCCTGCAGTTTCTGCTGCATTCTGCTGGTGTTTCTTACATCTTTTTTTGCTTATTAAAAGAAAATCAAGAAATAGGATTTGCAGTAATTAACTGATATAGATACGTATGTCTGAAAGTACAGATACAGGCAGATGATATGTAAACTAGTCAAAATAATAATTAACTTTAGCAGCAACATAAAATTAGATTATTCCCATGACTTGCCTTTTTTCTGCACATGTGAGTTGCAGCGTGATAAAACATTACCACATAATTTAGGGGAAAATTGAAATTTCTGTATAGTCCGAGAGGATACCTATTCTGTATAATATCAATAATGTAAGTCAGTCATCTTAAAAGCAACGATAGAGAATTCCTACTTAAAATTTATATTCAAAAAGGCAAGTAAGAGGCTCTGGATTGGGCGAGTGGTAATCAGCCAGGCATGTTTCATGTATGCTGCGGCCAGGCCCAGGTTCAGTTACTGCATGAGGCCCATTTGTAGAGTGTCTTCTCCTGCTTTTTTCTGCCCCCTTCCATGGGCGTATCCATTGGATCGGTTAAAGTCAAAGTGCTCAAATGTTCTACTTAAAAAAAATGGCAAATATACTGCAGAAAGTAAAGGCTGCCCTTTATTGAGGGCATTAAAGTAGCAACCATAATTGTGCTTTGGGAATAGATGATGGTTCAATGACAGTTCAACAAAAGTATGTCACATATTTAAAGACACTTTGTTTTAAGATGATTTAAAAAAGAAAAAAAAAAACATATCGTGCCTTTTTTATTTACATGTAGAATTTCTGGTTTTGGATTGTTTGGGACATGACTGACATGACTGTAGGTCCATGCAGTGTCACCATTGGTCAAGGGCCATACGCCATTTGTAGTACTTCTGTTTCCATAGGTTGTCCTCTAAAGCATTCCAAAAGCTCCTCAATGAAATGTTTGAAGTCACATGGCTTCATCCAATTCTTTTTAGTCATGGAGTGCCACTTATGTCCTGTTCATAAATCATTATGAGTTCATAAATCATCCCAATGCTTATTTGGGGGTTTGTTTCACTTTGAATTGCAAGGAGCTCTTGGCCCTATCTGCAGCATTGTGCAACCTACCACAAATGTTGTCAGACCAAAGTAGCTATCACCTTTATTGGCATAAACTGCACAAACCCCTTTTTTTTTTTAAAAGAAAAAAAACCATTAACTGTCCTCTTAATAATGTGAATAGTATTGAACAATGTTCTGTAATGAAAGGAGTGCAGTTATTACCTCAGCTATATATTTTCTCCAGTGTGTGTTAGTTTCTTTGATTGTGAACAGATTTTTATCAAGTTTTCTGGGAATGCTGTCCATGGCACAATAAATGCATGATCCAATACTGGTGATGATTTTAGTCCATATGGGTATTAAGGAATTGTTTCCATGGTTTGTTAACATTGTTAGATGGTGGGATGCTGGTTTGGCGGAGTGGTTAGCAACCAGGCACCCCATGTATTTGCTTCTGCCGGTCCAGGTTCGAATCCCGCCTGTGGCCAGTTTGCAGATTGTCTTCCCCTACTCTCTCACCCCCTTTCACAAGCCTATCCACTGTCTCTCTCCTATCAATAAAGGCACAAAATGCCCAAAAAATACATTAAAAAAAAAAAAAAAAAACATTGTGAGATGGTGCAGTTTCCCACATTTTGTATAATAACCCACCCAAATCCTCATAAGATTTTGATTACATTTTTTAGAAAATGTTGAGTTTGGTTCACAAAAGACATGATAACATTTAGGCGATGTTCTGATTCCAGATTTGGATGCAGGAATTTTTTTGAAGGATTTGTTGCCATTGCAAGATAGCACTGTCATGTTATAATCAGGTTTTCCAAATAATTTTGGTTACTAACATGTATGCTTGAAAAACCATCAAGCTTGATTTTTTTGGAAAAAGTGACAGACCGACTGCAAGATTGGTCTTTTTTCCAAATTTTTGACAGAAATTCAACAAATTTTACTGACATTTTCAGGGAGTGTTCGTCATTGCACAAGAAAGAAATGATATGATTTTGTGGTGATCTGAATCCGTATCTGGATCCAGACATTTTTGGAAGATTTGTTAATAATGCGAGATAGGCAGTTTTCCATTTGTTGACAGTAATGTACTGAATTATTTTGGAAATGCCTTGGTGGTGTTTTTTTCTCTTTGAGAACTAGTTACATAATGTGGCTTTTTTAACCCTATAAAGCCAATTGTATCATATTTGATACATACTTTTATAATACCTCTATCTACTCAATATGATCAACAAACTAGAAAAGCACTCGGAGAGCGCAGACCTCCGCCAGCACCACAGTCCTCTCCCATATTGTAGTTTTTACCATAAATATTAGTCCTACCTTTATTTCATGTAAATATTTAGATTCCTTGACCATGGAAACATACCATTAGCAATTGGTTTCAGAACTATATCTATTTTAGTTCAGTAGTTATTCACGAAAATCACATTTTTCATCATGGCGGATCCAGACGGTGATCCGGATCATCACCAAAATTTAATCACTACTTCCTTTTCCCATGCTGAACATTTCCTGAAAATTTCATCAAAATCCATCCATAACTTTTTGAGTTAGTTTGTTCACAGACAGACAGACAGATAGACAAACTCTCCCGAAAACATAACCTCCTTGGCGGAGGTAATTACAAAAAAACATCTAAATACAATCAGATAAATGAAAAAAATGTCCTCAAATGAATTATCAGTTCTCAAAAACACCTAATGTATCAAATGAGGTATGAAAAATCTATAGGTTGAATTTAATGGACATTTTGATTTTTTTTTAGGATTTTAGCAGACAGTGAAACAAAAATTTCAGCTCCAAAAAAATAGAATTTTCTGGCTCTAATTTATGGTCTTGGGCCTTAAAGGGTTAATCAATATATATCTCAACATAATTACCACATCATCTTGTGAAAAAAGGCAGGAACTGTGTTCATTGCATTTTTGTGTCCATGTGCCTTATGTGTAGCTAAATGCTTGTATTTTTGCCATCTTCATGCATGCATGTTAGTTTTATCTCAAACTTGTGTGCTCATCACGAATGCCAGGCCAAGAAGCAACAAAGCCTTCAGAATGAAAAGAAAATAAAGTGGAACTGAGGGGCGAAAAAAAAGCAGCAGTGGAAGTGTGTGAAAATCCAAGCATCTTTTTTTTCCTATCGATTCAATGCAAAGACAGTCACCATGGCAACACAGCAGTACCTCTGTAAGCTGCTTTCACTCTCCGCCCCCTCATGCTGCTGCTCACCGACAAGGTATATACAAGCAGTCACCGCCGACGCCGCTGAGCGATTATGATATGTATTTACTTGATGGAGCAATGACAGGCGAGCTCCATTCATTTTTCCCACAGTCTGTCCACATTTTGATGCCACTTTTTAGTGTACTGCTCCTTTATTTTATGAAGCATCCTCATACCTGCCTGAGGAAACAAGAGAAAGAGGTCACAAAAGGTCACAGGGAGCTGAAGTTAGACTGGAGCTGCTGTTGCTGTTGGTTTATGAGTGAGAAGATGGAGAGTGTGTTGAGGTGGGGAAAAAGAAAAGGGGGATGTCAGAAGAGAGAAAAAGAGCGAGATCGGAGAGGCAGTTATTCACATAAGCTGACAGCAGCAGGCTGAGGTGCTGCTTCCCCTTGCCTGTCACTCAAGCTAAAATCAATTGGTGTAAAAAGCAATGAGGGAAACTGGACTTCACTTTAAACACAAAGCCCAGCATATACACACTCCATGTTTTCATTCCCGTTCCCCATTCTTTCACTGTATATCCACACACATATATCTACTGGACATGTAGCTAGTGAACCATAACAGGCCTGTCTTCCCAGCTTGCCCCTTGTTAGCACAGAGAGAGAGGAGGTGAGGGTTAAAGAGAGACAAGTGAAAGAGAGAGCTGCTGTTCATTTAAGAGAGAGTAAGAACCATAAAGGTAGCCTGTGTGCATGTGAGTTCATGGACTTTAAGAAAGAGCATAATGGTTTCTTCCCTATAAGACACGATTTTGGCTTTAAAAAGACTTGATATGCTTTACATGGTATTTATGATGTGAAAGCTTAAGTAAAAGCCCATAATTTTACCCTTTCACTGAGTTTTAATGCATTCAGCCACTGTGCCCTTTTCTTTATGTATTTGACTATTCAACCCTGCTCCAAGCAAGGCTGTGCACAAGTCAGACATGCCCTCAGAACATTTTCTATAAAAAGTGAAAGGCTACAGAAAAAAACAGTCGTCCTGCTCTTTATAGATTCTGATGACATGGGTCATGCAAGTGGCAGTCTCCAGGGATGAAAAATAAGCCAAAGCAGAGGTGCCAAAAACTGCAGTTCCTCAAGTGTCCACTTGTGGCAGGCTGAAGGAAACCTGGAAGTTACGTAGTTTTCAAGCCGAAAGACACATGTTAAAAGCCAGGTTCAACACACAGTTTTAAAGACTCTCTCTGTACCAGAGGTAGACCTGCACGACACATTTAAACATCTGTAATGTACATCTTTCTGCCATTTGTATGTTTATGTTCACAGGATATCCAAACAATAACTTTTCTAATTTCTTTAACTATGTGCCATAAGAGTCTGTCAGATATCACCACAAGTAGAGTCATGGTGTTACCACCAAAGACAAGGCATCAGCTACAAACGACTCTGATCATACATGCAGCAGTGTTACACTTTATGTAACGCATTTGTGTAGAAACTGCTCGTCAAAAATTGAGAAATATTGCAATTCACCAGCAATTTTATGCAACTTGTTCAGCCCTTACTGTAGGTTTTACAGTATTAAAAGGGTTTTCAGGGTTTGGATTTTTTATCGGACATTGCCAAAAGTCCATGCAGAGTTGACACCAGTTGAATTGTCTCAAGTCCCATCTCAGCACAGACTCCGTCTGTTAGCAGGTTGATTTAAAGCAGGGATGGGCAGCTTTGGCCACCTGGGGGCTATATTAATGTTATCCACATAGTTGGATGGCCACATACTACCCACACTACCAAGGTACTTTTCTCAAACATATATAAGCCTATTGAAAATTCAATTTTATCAACATCCAAATTTAAGGTTAAAATGCAAAAATTAAGTCTTTATTTAATGAGTTGAACATAGAATTCAGGCCAATTTAAACTACTTTTTCAGTGTAAAAAAAAACAACATAATTTTTAATTAATTCCACTATAAGTTTTTTAATCAAGGCATATGCATTTAGGGATGCTTATACAGGATGAACAAACAAACAAACAAACAAGATGTCAGTTACAGGGCTAACTTCTTTCAAAGAAAAGGCATGCTTTTTTAAAAAAAATATTTATATATATACATATATATATGTATATATATATATGTATGTGTGTATATATATATATATATATATATATATATATGTATATATATATATGTATGTGTGTATATATATATATATATATATATATATATATATATATATATATATATATATATCATAGTGGATTTTGACTTCATAATCTTAATAATCACAGTTGATTGAAATTAACTTGTGAGCCACATTGTGGTGTACAAGAGAGATAGCCATATGTGACCCCGAGCCACATTTTGCTCTTTATATAAAGTTAGGATAAAGGGTGTTGATAGTGTTGGCTTCCAAAATTCCTTCTTCATTAAACAACTGATGTCAAATGCCTTATGCAGTTCTTTCTGCAGTTAGTGGTCGTGTGGGTATTTCAAATACTTGAATAGACATCCATTCAAAGCTTTGACATTTTTACCTAAACATATCTTTAAATGCTTTTTAATAAATTCAAGAGATCTTTCACCAACATTTTATTTTGGCTTGAATTTGTAACCTTTAAGAACCTGGCTCTCATACCTGTACAGCATTAATCCACCATCAGAAAGACCCCACTTACAGTAATCACCCAACCATTGCAGAAGGTTGATTGTTTTGTGGCTTGTTTTCATGTACTCGGTATTGGTTGTTTCACTGGCAGAATCTTCTAGCAGACCTGACTACAGCAAGACTTTAAGGCCAGTTAATGAGTCAGTATCTAAGTAACACAAAACCTGGAAGTTTCCCCAAAATTCTCTAGATGAGTTCAGACTTTTCTTTTCTGTGGAGATGTTTGTGGATGGCTCAGCGACAGTACCTTTGTTCATTCCATGATAAGCTTGATCTCCTACAGTGTTTGTTATGGCGTACGCCAGCCAGCAAGTACAAAGTTTGCTTTTTTCAGATTAAGAAAGTGCAACAAACTAGTGTTCTGGGAGAAACAAACACTATAATTTTAACTTGATCTGTCATTTGTCTCCAGTGTCTTGTGTCTCCCTTGTGTGCCTCATCAGTAAAGGAACAGCTTATGCAAGCTGATGAACGAGAGCCTGCTCATGGTGTGATATCAATACTGAATTAACTCCAACTCGTTTCATTTAGTTTTGTTTATTTCTAGCATTGACTAGTGTACAAGGTTCAAATACATTGATTTATTAAAAACAAGCATCATAAACGAGATAAGATAAGAGGATGCTTTTTTGGCATTGACCAAATCAATCAATCTTTATTTGTATAGCGCCAATTCATAACAAGTGTTATCTCAAGACACTTTACAATAGAGCATAAAGCTCTTCATTTTATGGATACACATATATGCATAGATACATATATACATATAAAATACACATATACATATATATACAAATATATACATCCAACACCCAACATGAATCCATATAGCCAAACATGGATCCCTCCATCATGGCGGCAAGAAAAAACCTTCTGTATGTACTGGATGAGGATCAAACAGGACCGCAAAGGTGTAGGCTGAAGCTATACCTCATTACACTCACCTACAGCTGCCTGCTAGCCTTTTTTATTTCTTGGACAGGGACAGATGGCACGGGGGGTTTGTCAGCTACATGTAAAAGAGTCTGAACAGTTTTGCCTTTCTGGCTTTACAGGATCCAAAGAAGCTCATCATGCTTAAGAGCTGATTTCATGAAAATTGTGGACATTTTGTGCTGGAATTGAGAATACTTGCTTCAGAGGCAGTTAAATGAAGAGTAAATTAGATTTCCAAGCATTTTTTCTTTTTGTAAAACCAGCTCTGAACCACTTTTATCATCCAGACTCAAAGACTTTTCTCTTAGATGTGAATTGATTGCAGACTCAATTCTTAGAAAAACTCAAAAAGTTAAGAGACGGATGAAGTTACAGAGTTTTGGCTTCTGACTGTATTGAAGAACAGTGTGGGGTTTTTATCTTGAGTAACTGCGTGCAATTTTGAATCATTTTCACATAAATTGAAATGCAGCTTTCCACAACATCCAATGAACTGTGATGAACTCTGAATAAATTGCTTTTTGAGGAGTGTTACTTTGAGAAAAACAGTAACTGTATTGTCTATTGGTCTACTCGAGAGCACCATTTTATTTTTATGTGCTTTGTAAGTGTGCTGCAGTCTCCCTCACAAATCCTCAACACAAACACACTTATAGATGGCACCCCAAATTATGATACAGAAATGCCCTCTTCTATCTCAGTGTAGGCTCTGGGGGCAAATACATTGTTAGCAGCGCTCATGCTCTCTGTGTGGCAGAGTGTGAGTGTAAAGCAGAGCAAGCACATATACACGGGTGTGTGCTGTGAGTGATCTCCCATTGGGAGTCCTGTAGAGAGAGCATTAATCAGACACAGGGGACTCTGGGTCCAGACAGGGACTACTACAAGACAAGTGTGTGTGCATGTGTGTGTGCATTAAGGGGTAGAGGGCAAGATGACTGCATTTGACGTTTCATTGACAATGTAAAGACGGCAGGAGAGGGCAGACAATGATAGTAATATGTTAACTGGATATTCAAACAGTTATGTGATGGCCATGTCACAAAATATTAGCAACATGAACACATGAAATGCCTCTTTGAACTGAGAGACTTACTTCTACTTTGTTTTTATTAGTCTTAAACTTTTCTTTTTGCTTTTTGGTTAAGCTCTTTGATTTAACTTATAAAGTTAGCATGTTAATGAGCATAGCTTTCATGCTTAAGATGCTTCGCACCATTATGATAGCTTATTAGTGCTAAAAAGTGTAGTTGAGCACATAGTGCTTTATTTTTAACCAGATTAAGACATTGCTCTGGGTTACTGGATCAGTGTTACAATAGTATCAAAAAACAGCACTTAAAGAAATTATGCTACACCTCTTTTAGAGATGTCATATTTTCTTCCTTCTAAAGGAGTATACACTTGTCCAGGTGTCACTGGAACTTATTTATGGCGTATCTTGCCTTCAAATTCAAAAAAGTAATGCATTTTAACATGCCTGCAAACCTCTTTTAGCCTTCCACAGAACAAGCTGTTTGATGTCTTATTTTCACATAGTCTGTTTGTGTAGCATTCCATATGCACCACATCCTCAGTCTTGTCAATCACGTCAAGCAGTACACCTCCTTGCAGGATTTCTAAAGATACACAGCACTTGTATTTTCAGAGGGAGGTGCTTTAACTCCACAACAGTCTCCCCGAAGTAGACTGACCCAAAACAGGAATATAAAAGCTCAATGTTTCAGGGTAATTTCAACATACAGAAGAAACAGTGGAAATAATATTAATGTCTACAGCAAATTAGCATCAGGCAGGAAATGTAACCTTTTTTTTTTTTTACATGTTTCTCTTCCTGTTACCTGATAATTTCACAGTTACCTTGTTGTTATGTAGTTGTGGTACTCTAGTGATTTTTATGATCCCTTCTTTCAAGCTTCGCAGGTGGACTATGTGGAAATTAAGGGTGAGTGTGAATCATCTGATGGACGTGGGAGTGGCTTCAACTTTCCATTTCAAATTGGTGCAGAGCAGATCTCCTCTTGCAGTGAGCCTCAAAAGGACACTGGTAAATAGTGGCCTTATTTTCCCACAGTGAAGATAGATGCCTTAGTTTAAATCATTTCGTCAAACACAGTAATTTGGTTTTGGATACAGTCAATGTATGTCGACAAAGTGGTAACACACACCAACCTTACATCTGACCACTTGGGTACCAAGTGAGCTGGTTAAAGAACTAGAAAGAAGTTCAGTGTTCAGCATAAAATTAGAGCTGGAATATATAGAAAATAGGATAGGCACCTGTGCTGCACACTAAGATTTTTTTTTGTTAGGCATGCAAGACCCAAAGGCATTATGTTGCATCTTTGATGGAGAACATTTACTCTGGGAACAATGGCCAGTTGATTTACGTCTTTCTTACACCAAACATAGTGTCATACAAATACATACACATAGAAAGACCCGTGAGACATAGACTTACACTCATGATTTACGGTCGCAGTGCTGTAAAAATCGATCCATTTCAGGGTCACCTCATATACAGCATCAGTATAAATACCTAAGCACTCTTATCCGTCTTATCCTTTTTCCTTTTCAATCACTTGAAATCCTTTTATGCCATCCAGATGGAAAACACTTCACATCTAGCATCTTGTTTTTCACAATTTTGCCCTCAATTTTGTCTTCTAGGCAGCTTTCTCATACATTCACGCCTGGTCTTACTGCATATTACCTCACGGTCTGCTGCTCCTCATAAATTCTTTGCATCTTTCTGTCACAATCCTCCATTCGCCTGCCCCTCTTAATCCCTCTCCTTGTCCCCTTGGTAGCCTGCTCCATCTGTGTCTCGCTCCGGTCCATGGTGTGTCTTTACAGCTCCACACTGAAGTGTGCAGGCGTGTTTGAGTTCCATATTTGAGCGAAGATGGGGGCAAAGGGAGGTGAAGTTAGGACACAGAGAGAACTGAGACATAGCTGGCAGCAAGAGCATCAAAGAAGTGTTTGGCATTACAAAAGCGCTCAGTGTTACAATTCAGCATAACGACACTGGGCATTTAAGTGCATACGCAAGATTTTTGATTCTCCTTGAATGAGCCTTAATGATAGAGAACCTAATTGCTCCATTCAGTGGTGGATTAAGTAAGATTAAATGCTGTGAAATAGAGCAATTTTTGAGCCAAGTTAAATGTACTTTAGATTTCTTTGTACATGATGGTGTGATTCAGTCCTCTAGAAAATACCCTGTGAAGACCCCTGGAGGCAGGAAAGGCAGGGTTAAATTAGGCAAGGGAAAAACTAGAATCAAGGGAAAAGACAAGCTGAAATGAGGGACAGACTGAAGTCAAACCACAGCAAAAAAAAGACCAATCGAGCTCAATATCTGACCTTTTCCTCAAAAAGACAGACAACAGACCAGTGATGAAAACATGTTTGTATGTGTGCGAAAGGCTGCCAACAGTATGCTGGTTTTCAATATGGTGCTCTCTTTCTGTAATCCCAACTGCCCACACAGGACTATATATTACAGCACTCATGGAAGATATACATATAGTCTGCAGGATTTAACACATCCAAGCCCCCACGAAACTGGGGAATGGGAGGCATTGTTTTGGATCAAAACATGTGAAGCTGAATTTTAAAAATATACACACAAGGATGAGAATGCACACATTCATACTGATACACAAGCACAAAATATGACACAGTTTACCTTGGCTCTGGACTCAAGAATGAATCACCCAATATTCTGTCCCTCCTGTCCAAAACCCTTAGCTTCAAAATCCCATTCTTCTGGAAAGAGCAGGCAAACAAATCAGTAGATTACAAGGCTGCATGTCTCTGTGGCTTGTCTTTCAAAGGACGGCCTATTATGTGACAAATATTGTGGCAAAAATCTTTTATTAAAAAAACGATATAAATGAGTCATGATTTTTTTTTTTGAAGAAGAAGAAGAAGAAGAAAATTTTTTTGTGTTTTGGACCAGTAGTCTTTGGGCCTTAGTTGACATCTTAATTTACTATGTAGCACTGGTGCCTATGCTTTTTTACAAAGTACATACAGTTAGCGCTTGTGCACACAGACAACACTTTTTTTTTTCTTCAGTAACACTCCCAACTGCAGTTTTCAGAGAACTTACCATGGCTTAATTTTGCAAGGTAACAAGTGTTGATGTGTGCTTCCTTTTTACACAGAGACATTTCAAAAATGATTGCAAGCCAATCAAGAAATAAAATTGTGCTGGCTCTCTCAACTAAAAACCAATGGTCCAGGATAATTGCTGATAATAGTCTTTGTTAACAAAATTTCATGAACTTGGATATATTGTCCATCATAATCTTCAAAAAATAGCCTAATTTTCACAATTTTGCGGCTTAAGGAGGTCATTATGCTTTATCAGGTTAATAAATTCGTTTTTCATGCTAAGGAATGTTCACAATCAGTAACATTCAAATAATGTGTAGTTTTCATATGCAGAACACTCCTGATAGTGCTGCATTCTAACTCTGTCCAAGGTGCTCTGTTGGAGCTACCTTCCTTGCATGGGTCCTGTCCACTCTGATTGGTTTGCAGGTCACGTCTGTGGTGATTGTCTGGTTCAGCGTTGCTCAGCATTCAGCGTTCATTTTAACGCCTTTGCTCTGCAGCTGGCTCGCGATCACCAGCCAACGGACTTTAACTGATAATGAAACAATGGTATGACAGCACAGCGATAAGACAAGTAAGATACTTGAAGATTCAAAAACAAGGCAACTGGACTGTGTTGAGTCAACACCAGATTTGAGCATTTCATTTTGCAACGTGAAATCATTCTGATATTGTTCTGTTCTAGATTTTAAAGGACTTTTGTGTTTTTAAAGGATGAACTTCCAAAAAGGACTATTATTGACTGAAGATTATGTAGCACATCTCTAGATCTGACTACTCCAAGTACACCACCTGTTTGACCCACCCATTCACACCATATTTACACAATGAAAGTTGAACTTGCTCTAAAAAGTCCATCAGTCACACTTTTATTTACATGGACACATCAGTGCACAGCCTATCTGCTCTTGCAGTTAGCGTGAAAAGGACACTCTAGTAAATATAGGCTTTGTTTTCCTACAATGAAGGTATATACTTGAGTTTAAATTATTCAGCCAAACACCTTGTTAAACAGGTAAAATTTCTATTTCCACAGTGTGAATGTTTGCTTTGAATTTTTGTTAAAGGGACTGTGAGGAGTTTCTAAGTAATTACAAAAAGTCTCACTTTTAAATATATGCCTGATCGAAATACACACTTTGAGATGAGTTTTATAGCATCAAAATAGGTTATCTATAAATGCTATTCCTTAGCTTCGCGGTCGGGTCAGACAGGGCTGGACTGGCCTGGATACTCAACTTCAGGAACAAGACAATTAAAACTAGAGCAAATTTATATTAATCAGACACGTCTTAGAGCACCGGGCTGTAAGTAGCAATAAATAGTTGGCTACAAAACTACGATACTAAGTTTTCCAAAAATTGCTTGTTGTCACACATCAAAAACTACCGCTACGTAACTAGAAAGAGATACATTACCTCGTCACTTTGCATCTTTTAACTTGTTGAAAAAAGAAGTTGTAAAGCAATGCAGAGTTCTGAGGAAGGTCCGAGCTGCATTTTTAGTCGCATCACAACAAACACACGCTTGACGCTTTGGCTTGGGTCACGTCTTTTGGTGCATTCTAGTTGTAGTCAGAAGAAGGAATTTCCGAGTTCCGAGTCAGAAACTGCAACTGGAACATTCTCTGAAGTCAGAATTTCTTATTGGGAACTCGGTGAAACCTCGCCACCCCCGAGTTGACAATCGAAAATGGATGCCCCCAGTGTGAACAGCTATTTAGTTCCTGTAATAATCAATTTATTTGCACTTCTGACTGGGGTGTGTCGCTCTAGATCAGCTGTATACATCGTATTGTTAGACTTATATTTACAAAAATGCTGCCATAGTGATAATCACATTCTTCTTGTGAACAACAACGCAGGGTGTGCTAACAACAGCTAACAATAGCCTGGTAGATCGGCATGTTATTTTCCGACTTCAACTAGAACGCCGATAAGTTGGAGATGATGTCAATCCCAGTTTTGAGGTTACTAGAACGCAGCATTACGACAGTCTCCGCGCGTGCTCATGGGTAGCAGAGTCTTAATGTCGCCGGTAATAGATTCTCCTCATCGCACCTTAAAGCATAAAAAATGTTTGAGGCGAGCACATTGTCTTTTATCAAGGAGTTGAATAAAATGATCTGGATTGCTAAAAGCAGCTGCTAGGCAAGGCTGGACAAATGTAAAAAACAGACTTGTTAAGAGTCAACCTAATGTTAGACGACATGTCATGTGTAAATTGTTGTTGATGTATTTAAGTTTATACAGACTCTTTTGCAGCTGCTAGCCTGTAGTGGCAGTTCATGATGGTGCTATGTTTTGTCCTCGGCTAATGTTGTTAGGTTGAAGTGAAAAATACAAAAATCCTTAATACTCTAACCCCTGATCCTTTGCAGAGGAGCAGAGTTCCATACACCAAAACATATCCCCTCCAGTCTTTTCAGTCAATCTTTTTACACGGCCATCACCCCAATCGTCGACTGCGTGTGCCAGCAGTGCACCTTCCTAGACCATAAATACGTAGTGAGTCTATTTTTAGAGGGAGGTGCTTATACTCTTCGTCGATCTCCGTCAAGGGGCACGACACAACACAGGAAGACAAGCAATCAGATTTTGCCAGTCATTGCAAAATACAATTTCATCAGGCAGGAAATACAAACTGGTCTTTTCATGTTGCTCTTCCTGTTATCTTTCAAGCTCACAATTACCCCATGAAGTTGTGGTTCTCTTATGATCTTTATGATTTCATGTTCTGAACACCCAGGAATATGCATCATCATGCTTTAAATATGCTTTCTGTGGGTGATAGCCAGTGCTGTCAGTTGAAGCATAGCACAGATGTGACACTCTGCATGAGGACTACTGTGGAAAGTTTGGTTAATGGTAATTTCTAAGAGAAGAGCACATGCCATCAGATTACCTCTGTCACGAGAGGAAACACAGATGAAAAGCACTCTGAACCTCCTCCAAAACACCACAGGTGGACATAGGACATATTCCTCACAACCCATGAGTGTTTAGTTTGCTTTCAATTTACCAAACTAGATCCAATAGTCCAGAGCCATTTACATGCACTTAACCATTAAGTGTAGCCCAAAGTCCTTAAACATGAACCAGATCTACAAGAAATATTGCCAGGATAATGAAAAATAATCAAGTGAATACAGATAAAAATAGAGTGAGGGTGGAGGAGAGTTATTTGGTTCTGTCAAATGCTGCTCTGACATTTAGGTCAGGCCAGTCCTCTAAATGGCACACAGACAGATTTACTGAAGGCTTTTGCAGAGGTCGGCTGCTTGTCTTAAGACTGTCACATACTCAAGGCCTGCATGCTCATCCCTGAAGCTTGTCTTGACCATTTGCTACCTTTCTTTATAACCTCAAAGATGTGTTTTTCCCTAGCCTTTACCACAATGAATTCCCCTTTATAACTCAGTTTACAAACCCCAATTACCATTACTATAATCCTCAAGATGTTTGTTGTTTGAAGTGGTAGACGTTATTCTTTTTACCACATATTTGCTGGGGCAGGAGCAACATAAGACTGAGAAAGTTGTGGGATGTTTAAAAACACCTGTTGAGCATTTCACAGGGGAACAGCTTAACCTGAAGCAGTTGCGTGTCATACTTCGCTATAAAAGGAGCATCCATTGAACATGCAGTCATTCGCAAGAAAGGATGGGGACCAACTGTGTGAGCAAACAGTCCAGCAGTTAAAGAATATTTCTCAATACACAGCAGCACAGAATTTTGGAATTTCAACATCTGCAGTCCATAATATCATTAAAAGATTCAGGGAATCTGGAGAAGTCATCAGAACTAAAAGCAACAATGAATGTCCACAACCTTTGATCCCTTTGTTGACGCTGCATATTATGCTATAGCAACACCTGACGCGAATTGCCGAATTTAAACGCGCCCGAGGCTGGACACTGGACCATTTTGACAACCTGTCTCCTCAGCGTCTTTCACCCAAGCCTGCTCCTTTTTGTTCTGGTCTCTGTAGAGTAC
Source organism: Scarus forsteni (assembly GCA_036419115.1). Classification (NCBI taxonomy): domain Eukaryota; kingdom Metazoa; phylum Chordata; class Actinopteri; order Labriformes; family Labridae; genus Scarus; species Scarus forsteni. The sequence goes on along the minus strand of JAZDUH010000341.1, from coordinate 30,679,144 downwards.
ACACATTGAAGCTCCGGATGATGGCAAACAGCGCAGATCAACTTCTCCTCCATCTTTCGGCGGGGTTTGAGCAGGAGCAGGTGGCCGGAGTGTCACATGTAACCACATAAATGACGTCAGGGGGGAATGTCATCGCTGATTGGCTGCCACGGCACAGCGTCACTCAAATTTGCGTTGAAAGTTCAATATTTTCAACTCGAGTCTTTGCATTGACTTTGTATGTAATCTCAACGCTCGTCTTTGCGGATTCGCGTCCGTTGTGGCTGTAGCATAAAACCAACATCATTCTGCTAAGGTCACATGGCTTCAGGACCGTCCAGATTTTATTGGCAGAAAGTTCTAAAGCAAGCATTTGTCATGATATGGGGGTGTGTTATTGCCCATGGCATGGGTAACTTGCACATCTCTGATAAGACTGAAAGGTGCATACAGGTTTTGAAGCAACAAATGCTGCCATCGAACGTCTTTTTCAGGAATATCCCTGCTTATTTCAGCAACACAGTGCCAAGCCACATTCTGCATGTTACAGCAGTGTGACTTCATTGTAGAAGACTGCAGGTACGAGACTTAACTCGTCTGCCTGCAGTCCAGTTCTACCTCCCACTGATAATGTGTGGCACATATGAAGTGTTAAATAACTGTTGATCAACTGGTGTTGTACAGCAATCAAGAATGGGAAATAATTCCACCCATAAAGCTTCAACAATTAGTGTCCTCAGGTCCCAAACACTTATTGTTCATTTGGAAGGTTAAGGTTAAACACAGTGGTAAATAAGCCCCTGTCCAAGTTTTTTTTAAGTGACTTGCAGGCATTAAATATCTTGTCTGTATAGTGTTTATAGTTGAATATCGATCAAAAGCGATTTGCAATTCATTGTATTCTGTTTTATGTACATTTTACACAAAATCCCACCTTCATTGGAATTAGAGTTTATGTAAGTCATGTATTATTCTTCTTTACAACTTTAATTAAACATGCATTCTTAGATTCTCTTACAGGCACTTTTTAATTTGACTTGCAGAGAAGCTTAAAATGGTTGAAATGGTTTTTCAAGAAGATAGAGAGAGCCTCTGTTTTGTTTTGTTTTTTGGGGGGGAGACTTTCAGTCCAATTCAGCAGACACCATACAAACCATCAGTCAAACCAATGCTGACAACAGACCTTTCTATTGAAAATGCACTGCTATGGAAACAGCTTTGGTCTAATTTACTTGCTGGCAGCTGTGAAACTCTGCAACTGGAAAACAAACTTTGGATCATTTGTAATGTTTCAGCCTGGAGTTTGGGGTTGTTAGGGGTTCGAAAATCACATCCATCAGGTCTCAAACTTTTGCAATAACTCTAGGTAAGCTACAGGTCTGTCTACAGGCGTGCAGATATGCAGACTAAGAGAAAGTGTGTAAGTTGATGTGGAAAAGTCCACATCAGAGCCCTTGCATACTTCAGGATTTCACGGTGGAATAGCACTAAGCACTCACACACTTACTGTCTATGGGCCTTAAATCTCTGCATCTGTGAGTGTGCAGTTTAGGGTTGGGCCACAGGTTTTTGAGTGCACAGAGCTAGCAGATTCAGGTAATGAGTCATGCAAACAGTTGCACATCCATGAAATGAATCTTCCATTCCACCTCATCCCAAAGGCACATCGGGCTGAGCTATTGCAACCATAGAGTCCACTGTGCTTTAGTGAACTCGTTTTCATGTTCATTGAACAAAATAGAGATATGTTAAACTTTTTTTTAGATGAAGGAATGGACAATGGCAATATTCAGGCTGGCTGTTGCGTTTACATAGACCAGTGGCTCTCAAATGGTGCATCTGGGAACTCTGGAGCTCTATGACGCAAATTTAGGTATGTCTTGGAACTTTGAATAATCAAATAGTAATAACACAACTCATACAAGAGTTTGCCACATTTCATTTTGCATTAGTATATAACAATAAAGATGTGGCACAGACTGATATGATTCCTATTAGTTGGTTTGGCATGGGTATAGATATAATGAGCCTTAAGATTTTTTCTTGGTTTCAGGACTGCCTTGGCCAACTCCTCAAAACAGTTTGAAATGTTAATTCTGTTGATTATTTTTCCCCTGTAATAACACCAAATTGTATTGTATTTTATGTCCCTGGCAAGCCTGATTAGTGACCTTTACAACAAGGTACAACTTGTCCTGCTATAATGGAATGAGCAACATATTAAAAGCGTGGGTAGTACCCCCAAAATTGATGTACCCAAATCAAATTTTCCCCTAGAAGAATACCTGCAGCATATCAGTGAAGCAAGGGTGAGAAACTGGTCTTGTCTCCCTTCATGGTACGTCTTTGACTTCACTACTCTCACAGTCTCACAGAACTTAATCCCAACACATTAAGCCATGTTAATTATTCCACAAGTAAATGATCCTTACAACTTGTACCTTATTGTAAAGTTGATTTCATTAGGATTTCCAACTACATAAAATACACCAATTGTTATTATTAAAGGAGAGGACCAATCCACAAAATGGTGTTTCCAAACTTTTGCCTAGGAGTATATTTCAACATAATGTAAATCAATGAATGCATGCTCCGTCAAGTTTTTTAAATGTTTTATTATGAGGAAGTTTTGTATGGATGAAATATGAAAAAAAGAAACTTTGCCCTTAAAGCTTGCCTTCTCGCAGTGAACAAATGTTTGCTTGGCGATGTGTCCTCTTGTGTTTGCTGGCTAAGCTGCAGAATGAAGCAGGACATCGTGATTCACTCTGCACTGGGAAAAAATGTGTCCTTCTTTTCGAGCCACTTCACCTAGCTTTTGTGCTGTTTTCCCTTTTAGGGGTGAGATGATTAAGGCCAGAAATGATAGAAAACAGTTGACCTAAAGTACTTGTCTTCTACTGCAGCCATCCAGAACTGTTTGGAGGACACACACAGCACTCCAGCTCCCCTTCATCCTCAATTTGTTCCCATAGTGTGATGCACTTTGTAACTCAGTTATATAAATAGGGTTTAATATTACATTATATGATGCTCTTCTTCTAGATGTATTTCTGGTTGGATGCTGCAGGCTTCAGTTATACAGTTAATTCTCTTCTCACAATTATGTCTATTCTTCAGCATTCCCTCTGAGCATACTATCTGTCCCTCCTCCTCTTCCTCTTCCTCCTGCTCATCTTCCTCCTTGTAGTGATGAAACAAACCTGGCTGACAGCACTGAAGATGACAAACAGCTCTGTCATCATTTGGTTATGCTGCACATGAAAGAAAAGGAAGCAGGTACATTTTAATGAGCAGATTAACACAAGATAATAGTATGTTATATTAAAGTGGAACATATGTGTAGATATAACGCCAATCATTGCAATTTGGTACGAGAAATTCATTCATATTTGAAGGAAGTGTAAAGAATTAATGGGCTCTTTTTGTAGTGGTACATGTCTGAATATCCCCCATACTGCCAAAGGTGTTGGCTTGCAGCGCACACACTTCAGAATCAAACAAATACTTTCAACATCAACTTACCTCACCAGAAACCAATTATTTTTTCACGAACAAAAGTCTCTTTCAAAGCTAGATCTACTGACACAATAAAAGTTTTTCATCTTTCACCACAAATAATTGCCTTACAGCAGCGAAAATACCGATAAACACTTTTACATTCATGTTACTGTGATGTAATGACATGCAGATGGCAAAACATACCAAAAATTGAACTGCCAAAATCAGCTTAAATAGTAGTTTACTAGCTACTCATTAGCCAACATTGATGATTTATTAGGACCTTATTCTGCATGTTAACATACGGCTATAAACTATTAATTAGAGGTTCCTTCAGTAATCTCCTAATTACTACTTGCTGGTGATTAGTTAAGTTGTAGGTCTTCTTATAAAGATATTATTAAGTAGTAGTGTTACAGTAATAGTTATTCTCCATTAATAAATCTTACAAAGTATATTCTATTCCTATGAAGTCATTCGCAAACCTTTGTGGTAAGTTAAAGCAACAATATGTAACTTTAACACCTTATCTTAACTGTTTTCAAGGTCTTCTAACAGTGGAGAGTCAGTAAATAATGTGAATAGTCACTCCCTCTCTCCCCCTGTGCAGCCGTGACAGCTTCACTTGCGCTCTGTAGGTGTGCGGCGCGAGCCGGGGCTCACTGCCGTAAAGCGGTTCAACTGCTGTACGGCTCCGGTGGAGTTCAGGTTATGGCCGATGTAAACAGAGGATCACAGACGCGTGTGTCCTGTTTTTATGAAAGCTGAGGCTATGATATGAAAGAGGACTGTGACGGATGAGGACTGGGAAAGACAGAGGAGGAAAAAACGAGTAAAAAGCCGGACCAGAGAGAAGACTGGACAGACTTTAGCGATGTTTTGAACTACGTGAATCAACAGGCTGAAGTCAGACTGTGAGCTCTTCTGCTGCTGTGAGGGTGAGTAAAGAAGTCTTTACATGTTTGTTACTTGATTTGAGCTGCTGGGGTTTTATTCTGTCACTTTACTGATCAAAGAAATAAGAAAGAAATACGCCCCTACTGTAACGAGGCTCCGTCGTTACTGTTAGCATGTGTGTTAGCCTCACATGCTATTGTTATGAGTTATAATCGATTAGATTTGGAATCTGATAATATTATTATTAGTACAGCAGTGATGTTGAGTGTTGAACACTTCAGAGGCTGTCAACCTACAATCAGATGATCTGAAGTTAGCTCATGTCCTGTTATTCTGTAATATTGGAGATGATTACATAGAAAACGTAACGCAGATGTATGAGATGATGATTATATATTTTGTCCAGTTCACTGAGCTCAGTATTTATTTCAGGTATCAGCTCAGGTGATCAGCATCAGCTTCAGACAGGAGACACTAACCACCACAGGAGTCAGAAAACAGGAGGTATGTTTTCTCAAATGTCTGCAGGGCTCAAAGTTTATGATTATAGTTTCACTATTTACTGTCATTAATGAACCTTTGTGTGCTTGATCTATCCAAATAGTTAAAAATGAACTGTGTGAAGGTTATTATTAGTATTATTATTATTGTCAGTCTGTATTAAATGATTATTAGGTACAATGCAGTGTGCTTCTGTAAACCTGTGAATCAAATAGTGTAATAAATACTGTGTTTTATTTCTGATCTCTCTTCTATACCTGCCATATTTACAGTCACAATGTGCCTTTTTTTTGGGGGGGGGGGGTCATAAAGATTTTATTCTTTCATGGTGAAATAACAAACAGGTTTACTCATTGCAATCCATCTAATCTTCATACACAACAAAATGTACTCGAAATACTTGGTATTTGACAACTACAAACTAAACAGATGTGGAATAAAAAACTGTAAAATAAATGTCTTTTCTCTTTCAAGGTATCAACAGAACCACAATCAAAAATATCCAGAGCTGGAGTTTATCAGATTTTAAAGACACAGAAGAACACAATTACATCAAGACCTTCAGAAAGCCGGTATTCTGATGAAGATTCAAAATGGACCGAGCCTTCAATGATCCAGAAACCTGCTGCCAGTTCTTTCATTTCCACTTCAGCTCTTTCTCTGTATGATACAGTAAATAAGGGGGAGATTTGGGCCAGTTTTATTTTACAAGTTAGCAAACACTGAAGTATTTACACATGAGAATATTCTTCAATCATGTCTGATATCCTGCATATTTACTCTGAATAAAAACATTTCTACATGCTTCTATAAGTTGATATTCAGTGTTGTAGCACTTTTTCTCTTGCCTTTCAGGCATTTTTATATTTTCCAATTCGATCTTTATCTCTGCTGTATTATTTTAGCCCTACACTCAGTTTTACTATCGCCTGATTTTTTTCTGTATTTGTCCTAATTGTATAATGGTAAGTAGTTTTATTTTGTACCTCAGCAAACACCACGACATAAACCAGATCTCCTAATAACTCGATATTCAACGTCCTGAACCAATCTGCTCCCAAGATTTGAGCTGCCTTTTGTGAACAAGTAAAGTTTTTTTGTTATTGAAATGAGTAGGTCTGCAGTTTATATGACATATACTTTATTAATGTTAATAAAATGAGTTACACAGTATTATATCTGTGAGTTTTGCACATCATAACATAAAACACATAAGAAGGTCTCCTCTGGTCTGCTGGATCTCTTTGCTGCTCCTCCAGACCTCCACATCTCTGATTCTTCTTCTCTTCTCAGGGGTCTGAAGTGGAGGCTCAGTCCTGTGTCTAACATACACATGGAAGCAGAAAATTACACAAATGAACAGACGTAACGTTACAGCCTAACTTTTCGCCTAATGCCCGCTGTCTAACTCGTACGTGTTAAAGTTTTTTACAGCTGATGGAGTTTATTCTTTACGTGTTTCATAAACTGTAGATGATGGTCTAGCTCGGCTGTGTCGTCACTCTGCTCTGTCATTATCAGCGTTTTCTTTGTCTCATATTTAGCAGCTTTGCAGAGAGCAGAGAGTCATCCTTCCAAAGTCATGTCTCAGAGAGCCTCAACTTAGTTTACAAAGTTTGTAACACGTAAAGTTTTCTCTACTAGTGGGTAACAAACGAGTCCCTCCTAGGTCGCCATTATACATCAGCCACTCGCCCCAGGCTAAGAGCTACGGTCAAACTTACACAATACAAATGCAAACACTGAGCTAACTACTGACTGCTAATGCTTGAAAAAAGATATATTAGGAAAGAAACATGCTCAGACTGTACCTTATCAGTCCACATGGTTTATATGTCTCTCTGGAGGTCCTTTCAGCTCGCTTCTCCTCTCTCTTCATGTAAACAAATGCACGTTGTTGTGCGGCGCTGGGTTTTACGACAGTGCAGTTACACCAACGACCACAGAGGGAGCTCGAGAGCAGAATAAATGGAATCCTACATATTGGGCCTTTAAGTATTGATAACTCATAACAATCATTGTAACTGAGAATATTTCCTGAGCTAAAGTGAAGTCTGTTCATTTATACCTAATTTACACTTATCAACTAGCATTTGTACTTTGCTGAACTTTCAATTGTTCAGGCTTTTTGAAATGGGTTTGCTGGAGGCCCATGGAACAAGTATTTATGACTGCCAACAAAGGAACTTGTGAGTGTTGGCCCCTGGAGGAGATATTTGGGGTAGACGGTGACTGATATTACAAGTGTGTAACTTTTCCTTAACAAAGTGCCTGCGTTCAGAGGAAACAGGTTTCTCCTGGACCTTTGCTTGGTATGGCTGTTTAAGGTAGTGTTATGAGAATAATTGTACTGCCCTCCCACTAAAATTAGTGGGTAAACACAGGTTTTTTAAAGGCCGGTAAACCCACTAACGATCAGCAAGTGACTCCTTTCCCATTGCCAGCAGATCAAGGTCTTATCACCAGCAAATGAGCTGCATGGCTGTTTTTTTTCCTCTGGTACTTCAAACTGATGTCATCATGTTGATGACTTTTGTCTGTCTTTTAAAATATACAAACTCAGCACAGACTGAACAACATTCGTGCACTGATGATATGAAGGTGAATGGAATTTGGTCTCCTTGGCACCGGTGTGATTGCCCCAAGTTACTGGCATGATATTATGACTTAGATATGCCAACACGTTCAACAGGGTGTGACATTCCCACTGGAGACAATCGGAGGTGAACCGAAACCTGTGTCGACGCAGGTCTGAATGCCCATTAGAGCCTTTACCACTGCTGAATGGGAGCCAATTGTTAGCGTGTTTAAGCAGGTTTTTCGGCTAGTAGGAAAGGGTTATTAGTCTCCTTTAATATTCTTTTTAAGTGTAGTCTATTCTTTTGAAACCAACCAAAAATTGTGGAGTAAATGAGAATTAATAACTCATAATTATGTTTTTATAACTCAGAATAAGTTTCAGACACTGCGGACCTCTGAATGGACAGATTATCGAAACAAGTCAGAGGTATTTGACGCCAATTTGCAGAATTGTAACGACTCCTGTTGTTCGCTATGTAACACTGTGTGAATTTTCACACTTTCTTCTGCCTCACACAGGATGCTGCTGCTTGCAGTCATTCTTGGAACAAAATTAATTCTCCTTACTATTACAAAAGCCACACAAGGACCGACAACTCTGTCGCCTCTTACCTCCTTTGTTGTTGTTGTGAGGATGCCAGGCTATGCTAAGACAATCGTATCTTCCTTAATGAAGCACTACTGGTCTAGACTGTCGTGAAAAATGAAAAAGATAGAAACCAAACAGTGAAGTTGGGCAAAGTTAAGCAGATACCACAAATGGAAAAGCACAGTTACGGACCACAGCTCACCCTTTTGCCCCTGGGGGCAAAAATGGCTATGTGGCTAAAACTGATCAACACTTTCCCCCTGTAAGCTAAGGGTCCATCCTAATTTTACCCGTTATTCCTTGTCTTACCCCTTAGCCCTTGGTTTTGTGCATTCGCATATAGTGAAGGGGCATCACAATTCTCTGTAAGAGTAAGGGTAAGGGCTAAGATGAAGAGCTACACAGTCCTTGAAGTAAAGACAGACCGGGACTTCACTTAAAAGGAAGGGGTTTGAGAAGTGCTCCCATAATACACCTTGTCGCTGACAAGAGGGCAGAGCGGACGTCGAAGGAAGCGAATAATTATCAGTAATTACTAAATCATTAAATAAATATTCATCATTTTTGAACTGTTGACCATGTTTTAAAATTGTTTGTTAAAATGAGCTACCTTTCACAGCTGTAGCTGCAGCTATTGTCGCATCTCGAGTGGTGTCTCGTTTTTTTAGGAGCCTGTTTTCACCCCTTCCCCTTGACCCTCTGATTTGAGGGCCAAGGGGAAAAGGTAGACAAATGGACAAGAAAGTCTAAGGGCTCTAATTTCGTAGACCAGGCGCAAGCGCAAGCGCAGGCGCACCTGCCCTGCGCTGGCCTTCGCCGCGCGGACAAGGTGTGACCGCCGCACTTTGCAAGTTTCCTGCAGTGCCAAGAGAGGCGCACTCAAGGCGCAGAGGGGCGCAGAGGAGCGCGTCCACGCCCACGTCTCTACCTCTCCGTGCAAATGTCAGAGTAGGAGGAGAAAAGCCGTGAGTGGGTTTTACACAGCCGAGCGCTGTCTTCACCAATCAAATGAGCGCCTCTCCTTGCCTTTAAATGCGCTGCAGCCGAGGCATAGTGTCTGATTGGTCTGAATGATCCCCGCTGCTGGAGACGGTCAGAGCTGCTGTCATTCAGCAGCTGGGAGAACAGACTGGCCATCGGGGCGCGCATCGGAGGCCACGAAGCGCGTCACCGTGTGGGCCAGCTCCCAGGACAGATGTAATCTGTTCCTTTGTCATTATAGGAGTACAAAATTAAGAGACAGTTACACCGCAGCTGACTTATCCATTCAGAATACTTTTGATCCACCTGCATTCCTGGTTTGTCATCGCCAAATAGCAGAGCCTTTAGTGATAAACTGTATACTCTCCCGGTGTCTCCACCTAATCCTCCTTACAATAATGTACTCCATCTTTTTACATCACGTTAAAAATAAAGACTAAAATAGAGAAATATGGGAAATCACGGGTGAATCCTTAGTGACACATTTATTTTATCTCCTTTTTCTTTGTCTTTTTTCTCCCTCTTTTCTTTGAATTTAATGAAATGAGAGAAGCCAGATATATACTCTGTATCAGATCTTAAGGGTGTTTATTATTGACTTGTAAGATGTGCATCAAACTTCCAGCTGCCGTCAGGTTAAGTTTCCATTATGACAAACGGCTTTAATCTGACATCAGATGTGACGGGACAGTTAATATAGATACAAATGTATATGCTGGTTCAGACGGTTACATTAAATAGAGATTGCTGTGATTCTTTATTGGTTTAAAATGTGCCTGACACTCTGGAAACCTGCCTCTGAGGCTTTGTTGACGTGTGCGCACATGTGCGCCTGTCACCAAATTACAGCTGCGGAGGGTGCGCTCCGCTTTGCGCCGAGAATAGACCAGGATGGAGCTGGCGAGCTTTCAGCGCACTTTCTGCACTGTTTTTGGCACGAAATTGTCACTGTGCCAACATGAATCTGCCGACACCTCCCCCTGGTGCGCCGTCACACCCATCTCTGCGCAGACGGTCTACCAAATTGTCAAATTGGCAGCGCACGTCGGTGCGCCGCACGAAATTAACACTGCGCGGGGTGCGCCAGGCTTGCGCCCCCTGCGCTGTGCCACGAAATTAGAGCCCTAAGGGGTACAGTTAGGACCTACCCTAAAACTACAGCTTAAAGCTGGGGTTGGTAATTTTTGGACTCTGTCTCGGTTGGTTGGTGTTTTCCCTGTTTTACTCCTGCTGTAGATAGCAGATATTTTTCTGTTTTAAGAACACATTATGAAATGATCATAAAGACCATTTTAACCAGTATTACAAAAAGTGGATCTAAATCAGATTACCAACCCCAGCTTTAAGTAGCCCCCAAAATCAGCAATGTATTAAACACAGATACATGAAGTTACTGATCGAGTGTAATAACGGCAGAGTTTGGTACCGACATCCAACTGCACCTGTAAGTCTTTCACGAACAAACACATACCAAGAAACAGTCTTCACCCTAATGGTACCATTCCTCCATTTTATTCCCAGATGGACCCCCAACAGTCAGTCCTGCAATTAGTGCTGAATGGGAGGTGACACTGTCCCACACACGCTCAGCCTCCAAATGCCAAGTGACAACAGCAGAAAGCCCGGCTGTCTCAGAGATGCAGGAGCCAGCAGACATCTGGGAATGTCGAGCTGCTATGGGGAGTCAGAAGGGGAGTCAAAGGGGAGGGGGAAGAGGTACATTTGGTGGGAAATAACAGCAAGGGAGGGGGTTGAAGCAGACCGGGTAAACACAGGAGGGGCTCAGGCAGTTGAAACAGAGCAATGTGTGAATATAAAAGCGGAGCAGAGTGTGGACGATGCAGTCCGTCAGGTCTCCGATCTGTCAGCGCCAGGCCTCTCTTACCCTCGAGAAGCACAACACAAGAGGCCCTCCCTCGTTTTTTGCGCTCTCATCCGCTCACACACAGCGTCCTCATGCACCCTCTTGTCCCCAGCAGAGCTCTTCACTGCACCGTCATTTAGCCACAGGGAGGAGCATTGATTGTTCTGTGTGTGTCACTTTCATGCAAAATTGTGTCTTAAGGTCCAGGTTATACAGACACACAGAGTGTCAAACGTTCCCTCAGGGTGATCACATGACTTATAGTATTTTGGGATCAAGCTGAACCATCTCAAGATTGTCGTGTCAGAGTGGCTGAACGTGAGGTGGTGTGATGGTGGGTGGAACTGCAGTGCCATCTGCTGGAGGAAATGTAGCAATGCAGTTTGGTTGTTGTAAAATGTTTATTTTTTAAACTGAGGGCTGTTTGAGTTCACTCAAACAGGTACAGGTAGTTGTTGTGTATGAAGTTGACAGAGAGACACTACTTATTCTGGCAAATATTTTGTGTTCACTTTTAGGTACTAGGGATTTCTTGTCTTGTTTTTATGTGCCCCAAATTTGTGGTCCAGTCATTTGTGAAATTAAAGTGGTTGTATTGTGGTTGTAAACATTAACTTTAAATTATTTAATCAATTTGAAATTAATTGATTGAAATATTAACAGTCCATAAATTGAAGACTTCTATGGGTTAAGTATTTTTAATGTCTTATTGACATTCATACCTTTATTGATTCTCATTCACAAATTTGTATCAATTGATAACACTATCAATATTTTTTTTCTGTTAGGTCATGAAAGATAAGACAGTACATTCATAGAATAACTCCAAGGTCTATTAAATATTGCCAGATAAACAACAATCAGGGGTTAAAGATGTTTCATTGGGGTCGCTGTAAAGAATAGAAAGCATTGAGAGCACAAACCTCCTCCAAGGCATTTCTGACTTTGTTAGAAAGTAATGCTTAAAATGTGGCAAACTGCCTTGTTATAGTGTAATCACTTCTCAGGGGTGCCATAACCAACATTACTGGAAAATATCATCAAAATCTTTAATGAATGTTTTGAGTGATAAACAAAAATGTGGCACACTGCCATCTTTCCATGTTAACAAATCATTAAAAAAAAAACTACTAGAACCAGATCTGGATCCAGATTACAATTAAAATCAAGTAACTTTCTCCTTTTAACCACGACCAAGATTCCCTGAATATTTCATAAAAAATCCATTGAAAACTTAGAAGTTATATTCCAAGCAGATGACCGGCACGAGCAAAACCATATTCTCCTTGGCAGAGGCAAAAACAGTTATGAACTGGCTACACATTTTCTATAAAAAAAAAACAAATTATGAAGCTGTATATGAATGAGAAACCAGATTAACAGTGAGTTTTATAAGTCTTTAACTAGTATATACAGTGTAAACTTTCGAGTTTAAAAGCCATGAATATATACCATTCTTGAAATTATGGACAATAAAATGCCCACCCATCCATTCAGTATCTATCAGGCACTAGTTTGTCCACAGAAGGCTTAAAAATCAACACAAACCAAACATGTTTCACAAGAGCTTTAAAAGATATTAGATTTGACGGTAGATTTGTTTAATACACAGCTAGCCTGTACTGTTGCACATTTAAATTCCTTGCATAACAGATCTGTGAAGACAACATATACTGTATTTCTGTTTCCTTTTCACTTTTTTTCAAAGATAGCCCCTCAGAGTAGAGCAGAGTTTGCCTTGTGTTTGCTCAGTATTCTATGTATTTCTATTTGCTTCCCCATGAAACTTCAATCATCTATTAAATCATAATAAAGGAAAAGCAATGCCTTTAATCTGTGATGTGTTTGATAGCTGATATTAGGCTGTGGACAGCTTGCATCCAATTAACACTCAAGAATGTCCTCCTGTGAATATCCCTCACATGATCAAGAGAATCAGATCCTTTTTATATTTTGAGCCTGCGTAATCTTATATCCTCTGAATCACATACCAACACACTGAGTCCCTTACACACTGTAATGAGGGGGAAGCATCGTCATGTGATGACAGGCTCTTATTTTAGTTGAGACTTGTATTACAAGGTCTAGGGTGGGAACTAGAGAGCGGATTCACTTTGTCCTTTGACCGTCTCACAGTCCTTGAGTGTAATCAGAACCAAGGTCATGCTGACCTTTAAGATTTAAGGTTTTGAGAATTAAGAGCAGTTTGAGATATTACGTCAAGGTTTTGGTACTTCCAGTGAACAACATTGGGAGAGCTGTTTTATTTTCAAGATAAACAATTCAAAATCCATAAAACACACACACACACACACACACACACAAGTAATAAACACTTTCAAAAATGCCAGTAAGTTACCAAAGAACACTGTAGGTGGAATTAAAGTGTACTCAATATTGACAAATAGTCAGAGAACCTTTAAGTGCTAGTGCAGGAAACCAGATTTTTAATTTTAACAACGTTTTTGTTAAAGGAACAATGTGTAGTCTTTTAAGTTATTTATGAGCTAAAAACAATACCTACACTGTCCTCATTTGTGTCAAATTGCCTCTGCCAACAATCTGACTTGCCCTCCTGAGTGAATAATTTACTATCTGTATTCGCACAGAGCGGACAAGTTTTATAGGGGTTTCAGTGTCCTTCAGTCTATTAAAAAACTATGAACAGCAGAGAGGGACATAAAGCACTAGCTAGTACTACTGGCTAAGGCTAAGCATGTTTTCGTGACTTTAACAGTTTGTTGTTCGTTTGAAATAACACACCTCTTCGCCAGAAAAAAAATGCGGTAGAAATTAGAGGTTGCAACGCACATTTCAAAAAGCAGGGCGCTAGAGAGCACTATTTGTTTGAATGCAAAATACAGTTTCACCACTTGATGGGAGAACAAACTACACAGTGTGGGTTTAAAGCTGAGACCCTCGGTGTGAATGCATTAATTGCTAACAAAACTAGTTTTCTATCAGAAATTCCTTATTTCATTAAAAAATGACAGGTCAGGGGCACAAATAGACTGGTGAGGCGGAGAAAAGCTAATGCCCTTGTTGCATCAGGACTGAAGTCTAGTCTGTGCCCTTTAGGCCCTACCCCATGTTTCCCCCACTTTCTTAGCCCATTTTCAAATGCTATCTAGTGTTTCCATTATAAAGAGGCACAAAAGTCTATTTATTAAACATAGCAACAATGTGACATACCAGATCTACAGTCATATCTCTAAGATATATTTCACCAGTTCAGCGAGACAACAGCCTTTAGAAAGTGTTTTGGGAAGACAGTGCCTCTCAAAAACACACTGTGATCGGTTTATTTTCCTGGTAATCACATTCTTTATGGGAAATCAGATGATGCAGTTGACAAGCGCTGCTGTAAAGAGCATGACTTGACCCAGTTTGTAAATCAGATTCCTGCTTAACACATTTCATCACTTGGACTTTCTCTTGTTGAACTTTGAAATGACGACACTCAGTCACACTGCGGTACACACAAATACACAGAAATACATCGCTTTGCAAGAACAGAAAGAATAGAACATATTAATTAGGCTACTTCAAGGTTTTTTATTTTTGGAGGGATTTGTTGGGGTTGTGAGGGGAAGACGGGAAGGGCAGGACTAGAGGGAGGAGCCAAAGTTTGACTGTGGGAGAAGACGGAGTAACATGGGGAGAAAAACAGGCAGACAGAAGATCATCAAAGAGTCCTGACAAACTGAAGAACTAGCTTCAGCATATCAGGACTCTAATGATCCACTGTGCTGCACTGTGGGGGGTGGGGTGGGGAGAAAACAGGCAGACAGAAGACCATCAATGAGTCCTGACAAACTGAAGAACTAGCTTCAGCATATCAGGACTCTGATGATCCACTGTGCTGCACTGTGGGGGGTGGGGTGGGGAGAAAAACAGGCAGACAGAAGATCATCAAAGAGTCCTGACAAACTGAAGAACTAGCTTCAGCATATCAGGACTCTGATGGATCCACTGTGCTGCACTGTGGGGGGACAGGGACAGTCACAGCTACTCCAGCTGTGTCAGCTGGGTCTGCAGCTTGTTCTGTCTCCTGTGTTCTGGTGTAAAGAATTTTTTTGCTCTCCTCCACACAGTCACCTTCTCGCTCTGGTGGAACAGGTCTCTGACTCCCTCTAGTCTCTTGTGAAAGTCTTCAGCCCTTGATGTCTGGCGGTCTACCTCCTCATTCAACCCGTCCTCGACAGCCTTGAAGATAGCCTCCTGGGCAACCAGCTTGGACATGAGGAGAAGGCTTTTGTCCTTCTGGGCCTGCACTTCCTCCGCCAGGGTCTTCAGCTGCTTTAGGGGACTAACAGGGGAATCCCAAACTAACAGGGGAAGCCTTGTTAGATTGTCCTCCAGGTGGTCAAGCCTCTGCTGCAGGAATTGTCCATGTCGTCTGGCGGCATCCAAATCTGTCTGCAGGTGCTGACGGGCTGTCTGGCGGTCTCTCTCTGCCTCCTTCAGCTGTTTATTGAGGTCATCAGCCCGGGCTGTCTGGCGGTCTCTCTCTTTTTCTGCCTCCTTCAGCTGTTTATTGAGGTCATCAGCCCGGGCTGTCTGGCGGTCTTTCTGCTTTACCTCCTCCTCCAGTTTCAGACTGAGAGCTTCGATGTCTTGCTCCAGAGCCTCTATTTTGTAGAAGAGTTCCCTGCTGCTCTTCTTTTTCTTTGCCGGCAGTTTTGGCTCAGTTGGTGGTATAAGCTGGCCGCTCTGCAGGGCGCTCTGGAGTCTAAGCTCCTTTTTGAGGCATTCAACCTCCTCCTCACTCTGTCTTCTCTTCTCCTGCTCCTCCTTCAGTGCGTTCTTCAGTTGTTTTGCCTCCTCCTTTAGTTTGGCCTCGAAGTGGTCAACATCAAAAGCTTCCTGCAGGCCCTCCTCTTCCATCAACTCACCCCAGGAGAGCGTGCTCTCTGCTGCATCACTGCAGCTTAGCTCTTTGATGCACCTACCGAGGAGATCCTTCAGCTGTTTGACCACCTCCTCACTCTTCAGTCTCTTCTGGTGCTCCTCCTTAAACATGACCTCCAGCTCCTGGAGTCTGTCTTTCTTAGAGTGAAAGCCACTCTGTCCTCTGTTAGGATGCTGGTCAGGATGCTGCCTGGTGTCGAAGTGGCGGCTCCTGCTGTTGTTCCGGTGGGCCCAGTTGTTTGGTTCATACATGTTATGGGTATAGTTGACGTTCTCCCTCATAACATGTTTTCGATCCATCTTTGGTTGATCTGTGCGTCTCAATACCAAAATGCTGCTGCTAAAGATGACTTTTGCTGCTGCTCAGGGTCGATGCTGCTGCTACAATTGACTCCTGAAGTGCTCAGGGTCAATGCTGCCGCTGCGGTGGACGTATGAGACTGCTGGGTTAAGGCGAGCTCTGCTATTTAAGCTATCAGAAGCTCTCTTTCTTTTGATGAGTTGAATTCCATGGGTGACATCAAAGCCAAGAGGCTTTGATGCTTTTCATGACAATGCAGAATAGCTCAGAGATTCTTGTCATTTTAAAAATAAACAAAATGGCTGACTTGTCCTTAACATTTAACATCAAACCTCATTTTACTTCAGTGTTTAGTGAGTCTACCAAAACATCTCAAATTTCCCCAGTATTTCCAAAGACTAAAAATGTACATTTGCCAACAGTGGACAAGATTATGTTCATGTTCATGTTGTGCTTCAGAAGACTCAGAAAGAGTTAAACCTCCAATTCCAGCTGAACTGAGGAAGCCATGCTTCAGCTTTCTGAGTCTTCTGAAGCACAACACCAGTGTCTGTGCTCAGCTTCAAGCAAGGAGATGGAGATATGAGTCGGGATATTGAACTTCTAGCTGTCGATCATGCAGAGTTCTCCTACATTGTCGCCCTTGCTGTTTACATTCAAGCATGAGCTGTACCCAAAGTCACGTGTGATAGAATCAGCAAGACTATGAGACGCAGCACCCTGGAGTGCCTGGACAGAACGTTAACATGTAAACTCTACACAGAAAGACCCTAATTGACAGGGGATCGAACCAGCAACCATTTTGCTGGGACAGACATGAACTCCCTTCTGCACCATTGTGCCACCCCAACAATTAACATGACATTGGCCACGGTTTCATGATGTTTTTTTACTCGGAATGAATTAGTCAGAATTACATGAGTTTTGTCCTTCATGTTTACATGGAAATAATAATTCTGAATAAAGGTTTACATGGAAAACACATTTATTCACCTTTATTCAAGGCCTGGTGGTTGGAAATGGTTCTGATTGGACAGGGGCAGACGTGACGTAGTGACAACTTTACGTTTACTGGAAGAAAAATTCCAGTTCAGCGTCTCCAGCGTCTCCGTCAGGGAAACCCCATCCAACTTGGATGCTACAGCTTTTAAAAGGTCTACATTTTATTGCTTAGACCACCCATACTTTCATTAATTCTAAATTTTCATATTCTGTTTTTTGAATATGAAAACTGATTTATTTGCGACATGAAAAATGATGTGCAGGTAGTTTCCAAAAAATGTTTTAAGTGAAGACCAGAACTCCAAAGTTAGAAACAAATTTCAGCCTTTATTGGAATGTTACAAGGTATTAAATACAGAAATCCCATTCTTTTAATAATTTGGTATTTATTAATAATAAAAAAAATGTCTAGTCTAACAATACTGGTCTGACAGTCTCTCTTATATCATCTTTACAACCTCCATAAAAGCCTCTCTCTCTTTCTCCACTCTCCTGCATCGCAGAGGTGGTTCCTGATATGATCTGGAGGGAAATCAGAAGTAAATTCATGTACCGGTACTTGTTTAAGGGAAGTAAAGGCAGAATATAGGGGGAAAAATCGCAGAAAAACATCAGAGGGAACAACTGAGTATCAAAGCTGCATGGTAGGTTGGAGAGTCTTTACTGAAAATGATATTTTTTAGGTTTCACCCCTGCTGTAACAAGTTTTACATATAAAAACCTTTAGTATGAAATATAAACAAGCTCTGACTGTAATGAACAGACATGTGCATGTGAAGTTTGGAAATAAAGCAGAAAATTAGACAAGAATATGCTTTTTACTGCTCAATGATCTCCTGCTTGGTCTTCTATAAACATTAATATGTTCTGTTGTCAGGAAATTTCTCATTTTGTAACAACGTTAAACACCATCTGCATTTTAATTAATTATCTTTAACGGCATGTTACTACAAAGATCCAGAGATGTTCCTCTTATTATACATTTCCATCAATTTTCAAATAAAAGGAAAAAAATAAACATTAAAAGGAACATTCGAGATAATTTTCAGCCTCTTTAAGTTACCTGGCTTCTTTTTATTTTAACATCTGGATCGTCTCCTCCTCTCAAACAGCTGAGAATGTTTTTTTTTCTTTTTAAAGCACAAAGCAGCACCGTCCTCCACCTTCTGAGCCAGTCTGTCATTGAAACAGTCTAACATCCACCCCCCCCGACTCCCCCAACCTGCAGCCCCCTCCCCACCATCGTCTGTCAGACACCAGAGTTAAGACATGACTCCGAAGACCGGGTTGTGGCGGCAAATGCTCGGTCCGATCTCCTCGTAGTCCTTTTTGGTGTGGCAGACCTGGTAGAACTTGGGCTGTGGACACACGGAGGAAGGATAACATGAGAGTCGAGTTTGTCAGAGGCAGTTTTCACACATTTGTTGTTCTGTGTTGAATTTCAATGCCAATTCATTTGCACATATTTAATAGAAAAGTCAAAAAAGTGAATAAAACAAAGTCACGTGCAGGAGAAACCTCACCACAAGAGATAAATACAGAAAAGTTTCATTGTGTTCACTCGTCCTCTGTGTATGGAAAGCAGTTTATTTGAATGTAAACACATTCATCGGGTTTACTGGATTAAACTCAGACTTTCTCAGTTCTACCCTGATGTCAGTCCTGCCTGTGAGAGATGTCAACAAACATTCACTTTTGTAATTCATGATGAATGACAGCTCACAGGTTTTCAATATCCTATCAAGGGTACAAGTCTCTTTAAATTCAACTTTATTAACAGCTTTTTTGGGATTATATTAAATTAGATTTTTCACCTTACTTTATCATTTATTTTTATTTATTTATTCATGTATTTCTTTTAAAACATTTTGATTCATTCACATATGTATGTATGTATGTATGCCTCTAGATTGTATGGTTATGTATATTTCCAGTTATGATTATGTTTATTGTTCTTGATTCCTTTCTTTGGTTCCTTCATTATATATCTGGAATTCATTATTTACTTGTCTCATTGCTTATCCATTTCTTTATTTATTCATTTATATTTTATTTACTTATTTATTTCTTGTAGTGGTTGTTTTTAGTGTCATTAGTCCCTACTATCATCGTTGTGACCACATTATTACTTCTGTTACGGAAGATCCCCGCTTGACCGGAACGAGAACTCAACTACCCATGAGCACTAGCGCGTGCATACTGCCTTAAAGGTACAGATCTGCCGGTCGCGTGCATTTGTTTTGTAGGCGAATCACAGAGGCCAGGACTTCGCTCAAAAGTATTCTTCTGTCTTCAGCGGCTGTTTGCAGGATGGATAGCGACGAGGTAATGTATTTGTTTTTGACTAAATGACGATGTTGAAAATCACGAAGTTCAACTTGGTTTTATTACTGTGAAGTCGCCCCCGTCCTCGTCCTGTTGAAGCGATAAAGTGAATAAAAGTAAAGACAACCACGAGCTGGTGATATCACACACTTAAAATAGGACTAAACAAAACTACATACTGGTACGTTCTCAAGAATACTGTAAACGGATGGTAAACAATCAACAAGTACTTACAAGTCCAGCAATAACAGGGCCAAGTCGGCATCGGTCAGACATCCCTCCTCGTCTTTTATTTCACGCCAGCGAGTGAACACCGAACCGATGTTTATTCTGGTTCGAGCATTCAGCTTGTTTTTCTCTCGCTTTCTTTGTTTTGTATCCTCAAAATAAACTTTTCTTTTTCTTGCGTTCTTTGCTGCCTCCGCCATGACTACAGCTCTGCGTTTGGCTTTCGCCGACACTTCAGTGTTTTAAACAAATCGGGAATCGGGGGAAGTGATGTATGCCGTAAAGCAGTCCAAACGTGTTGCAGGGTTCCCACCATCCACCCCGAAGTTACATAGCGCCAGCGAAAGGGACACAGACCACTCCAGACCACGACAAAGGTGTCATTCAACTCATTGTAAAGTGGTGGGCTATGATGATGAATATCTAAAGACTATATTATGTTTGAAAAACTACATAGTGTTGGTTTAAGTGCCAAACATCAAATAGGAAGAGTGTGGGGGAAATATATGTAGAAAAAATATAAAAAACAATAAGTCAAAGTAAAAAAGAAAAACAAAAAATACAAGTCATTTTTCCTCAGATAAGACAGATAAGACTGAGTGAAGGAAACATGGTCACACACTTAAAAACCTTTTGGTGCATCCTGGACTTTGTTTTAAACAGCTTGAGAAAAAAGTATTGAAGTCTTGTCAGTCAAGAAATGAGTCAGTTGTTCTTTGCTCTTCTTTTAATGAGATGTTGTCCATTTTGATAAAACTGCCTCTATAGCATGCACCATCCATTCTAGCCTCTACACAAGCAACTTGCAGTTGCTCCTAGCCATCATGTTCGTAGCTCCCAGATCTTTCTCCTAAAAAGCTGATGGGTGTGTATCTCTGTAGTCACACTCAATCATTCTTGTATGAACCTTTGCAAGATGGATTTTGTCTGATTGCAAACAGTAAATCAGGAAAATCCAGATTATCAAATAATGTTCCAAGAGATTTAACACTTAGAAGCTGTCTCCTAGTCTGTGCAGGAACAGTTTATATGATAATTCCTAAATTAACAAGAAGAGGGACCACAAGTGCATTACAATACAATATTGTCTTGTTTCGTTATTTTTACAGTTCTCAGTATTTCATTATATCCTGAGTATTGTACCTTAATCAACCTTATCTTGACTGTATTTTACAAAGAAAAAAAGTAAGGTCAAGTTTGAAGAAAGCAGGGGTAAACTAGCAGACTGATGTGATGTTTAAACCAGCCCTGCTGTGCTCATCCTCTTTTCAGCTTTTAACTTTGCAGTTGAATCTTAGAGCTTTGGTAGTTGTGTTAGTCAAATAATGCAGAGACAAAGGTACATAACTGCAGCTGTCGTTTTCCACAACAAGGCCCAAGGCTTTGAACACAAAGTAAAACATGGACTATGACTTTCCGAGCTCAGTCAAAATGACCACATGTGTCATGTTCATTTCTTTGGTCCCTTGTTATAAAATCTCAGTCCACATGTTGGAGCAAAGCACTGTTGATGAATTCTGTGTGTCTCTCTCCTGTGCTGCCATGTTTGAGTAACTCTCTCCTGAACAATGAAAACATCTCCACTGACCCCACCTGCAAAAATGACTTAACAACACCATTGTGTGAACTTGAAAAGCATCTGATTCTATTTATCTAGACAGCAAAAGCTTTGTTATAATTTGGCTATTAATAATTCAAATCATTTAGAGAATTTGTAAAGAATTTGTCTTTGCATTGATTTTCTCCCCCTACCATTCATTTGTATTTTTTTTTGTCTTGATACCAACACTACCTTCCACCTTTTCAAAATAAAGGCATTTAAAACAACAGTAAAATTATTGCATTTGCATCACTTTTGTGCACTCAAGGTTCAGAAGATCATCACCCTCTACTTGCCAAATGAGGTTAAAAACTGTATTTTGGGAATCCCACTGTCAGTAAAAAACACGTACTTGCTCGACATATTTGTTTTGCACGGACTCTGTCTTGCATTTGACTTTCAATCACAAGCCATCTACCTTACCCAGCTAACCTCGGATTTGATTCCATCTAAAAAAAAAAAATGTAAGCATTGCTTCACATTGTCAATTAACTTGAAAGTTGTTTTAAAATGTAATGATTAAATTGTAAGCATGTATTTGAAATGGCAGTGAACTAACAAATCTATCAATTGAGCATGATTCAAATGTTAAACTTATTAACAGTCCTTGTATAAAGAGGCTGCTAATTGCTCTCACACCTTGTTTCACATGAGTATGAAATTTTATAATTTCATTCCCCTCTATATTTTATTACAACTTAATATGTAAAGAGGTAGATAGAAAGGGGAGCAATTTCCTTTGGTCAGTGGATATTAAAGTCTGCTGATAAGGTCCCTGGATCAGTAAAAGCAACACTATCCCTCCACCTTGTTCAGCACTGAATAATTCATCTCCCTCACACGTTGGCACGTGATTCAGTCGATATAACAAGCAGCCCTGCACCTGAATGACCTCAGTTCATCAAGATTCCGTCCTTGTTTCTCACTTTCTTCCTGTCACTGCTACTTTTTGTCAGCACACACTCCAGTATTTGAGCCAGGATCGCACTGTTCCTTCTCAGAGCAGTGTGCTGTGGAGAGTAGTCGTCTGCTGTGCCAACATTGGCTTTTGGACAGATTGTTAAAGGTGCCAGTGTTGGATCAGAGCCAACTTACAAAAGGTCGACATACCCCAAATGAGATCAAGTGACTCCTGCTGAAGTACAATGTCACTCAAGCAGCCACTTAATCACGCACAGTGACACACAGTGAGGTATTTAGCATATGACAGACCAGCTGATAATTGGCAGCAAAGTCTAGGCATGATATAACAAGGAGCAGTCTTTTGAAGAGGTCCTTGGAACTTTTTATCGTCATATTTCTTCACTAATTCCTATTGTGCATTTTTGTTGTTTGTCTGTTCTTTGTTTCTCCTCTTAGATTTATTTTTTGGACTGTCTATACTTCCACCTCAAGAGATGAAATTGTGGACAGGTCTGGACACCAGGAAAGCAAGAGAGAGGAAGGAGCCAAACCTAGGCCACGTGAAGAGAACTGCCTCTGTGGATGGCGTATCCTGACACAACTGCCAGGTCACCAGCACCTCTGTTTTGACCTTCTTCTGGCTTTGACCAAGCTACCAGACATGCTGCCTGAGCTGTTTTTCCCATCCATGAAAATGTAGGTATAAAGATGTGCAGAGGTAAGTGACATAGGCTTAGAGATAGCCTTGCAGAGCAGACGGACCTGCCTGATTCATTGTTTGAAATCCTGCATGTCTGTCTTGCCAACTTCCGTTGTCCAACGACTTCTATCAGCTAAATGCTTAACGGCCCAATCAGGGAAGAGAGGCAGGAGCTGCGGACTTGTTTGTTTGAAAACAATGGCAGCTCCTGAAGTGGCCTCAATATCTGCATTTTTTTTCGTCCGACATGGATTCAATTCATTCTTTGAAAGAGGAGCGAAGAATGTCACCTGAAGCTTGTCTAATGAGAAATCATGTTTTTACTCTTCTTCTGACCAGGGGTCACTGCTGGGAAACTGGGAGAAAACACAGAAATCCCCGGGTTACTCTATGGTTGTCATGGTTACTTAGTGGTACTTAGCCAAATATGCTCTCCTCAGAAGTTTAACGGGAAGGTAGGTCTAAGGCAATTTAAGCTAACAGCTAACAACAACCCGAGCTACATCATACGTAGCAGCTTTGCTTGATATAGATTGGTCTGTGATGATCATCCAGTCACAAGCTGCCCCTGAAAACATTTTGGAATGGCTAATTGCCAGATGGACTCGGGGAATATTTCCGTGGCAGATATATGTAACTGTCTGTCAGGTTAGCTAACAAACTGGGGACTAACAGGAAATCTAGATTGGGGGTAAATATGGAAACTTCAAACACTGACCCATGTAAAAGTCTGTAAATTGGTCATTTCTGTACACAAGTATTTATTTTAAGTAGTTATTTAAACTTTTTACTCAGTTTTATCATTATTAATATTGGTCAGCAGGTATTATTATTACTATTACAAGGTGGTGCATTACACTGCAAAGCAAAATAATAATATAACAACAGTAACAGTGAAAGCAGTGATATGTGGGCATAAATGGGATAATAAAGCTACGACCACACATGACGGGAATTTGTGCATTTAAACGAGAGTATTACCTGTGACGTGCCGCGCATAACGCCCGAGGATGGACACTGGACCATTTTGACAAGCTGAGGGGCGACGCGCGTCACTGCGCAGGCGGAGTAGAGAGCCGGAGCCAGTCGGACTCAGTGATGACTCGTGCATGCAAATCCAGCTGGAAACAAATATTTACAGAACTTACCTTCAAAAACTGTCTCCTCAGCGACTTTCACCCACGCCTGCTCCTTTTTGTTCCGATCTCTGGAGAGTACACACGTCAAATCGTAAAGCTCCGGATGATGGCAAACAGTGCCAGATGTTCTCTCCTCCATCTTTTGGCGGGGTTTGAGCTGGAGCAGGTGGCCGGAGCGTCACACGTCATCAAATCAATGACGTTGGGGGGGAATGTCATCGCTGATTGGCTGCCCCGCCACAGCGTCATGCGAATTTGTGTCAAAAGTTCAATATTTTCAACTCGAGCGTAGAGGCGTCTGAGGCCCCAAACGCGCCACACGCTCCATACGCGCCAGGCAATACGCGTCCAACGCACCGCCCGGGGCGAATCTGCGTCCAAACGCATCTTTGCATTGACTTTGTAGGAAAACGGTTTTAAGTGCCAAAAACATGTAGTGAGCACTCATATATCTATTTTCTTCTGGTTTTCACTTAGTGAAAAATGCTTTTTATACGTGTTGCCAAGAATGTTGACTCATCCTCTTTTCAGTGTCTCAAATCTTTGCATTCTTCTACGCCCCCTCTACTCCACTGCTCAGCCACAGGTACAGCTGATGAAGATCATCATGCTAATGAGTCAAACCTACATCCTCAATGCATGATGGTGATGCTTACCCAGACTCCTCAGCTGACCATCCACAGCTACCGCTACAAGACACTAACCTCACATCAGTCTAATCAATCTATATTAATACCCTTAAAAGTAAAGTAAAGTAAGCCTAATTTACAACAGGGAGGGAAGGGACTATCTGTCATAATAATTTGACTTTATTCCAACTCATACATGCAGTAACACAACAAACTGAAAAACTACCTCACAAAAAAAGATTGTATGCATTTGACACACTGCTCAGGCTTAAAGGATTGATTTATCTTATAATCAAGGCGTAACTCTATTCAAACCTTATAAGATAATATCGCTTAAACATCATAATAACTTTGACCTTCTGTTAACATCCCTGGTTTCTTGAAAATGACTAAACTGCCTTTATGGCTTTATAATCTCTGAATCCAAGTACAAAGAGCTGCTGACTGATCCTGCGATCTGTGAAGGGTGTCTTCATAGGTTCAGTGAGTTATACTATGAGCAGTACTGAGAGAGGATGAGGCTGTTAATACACAGCCTGTGTGAACAATTGCCAACAAGAGTTATGACCACTCTGAACCCACTAAAGGTGAGTGCAGATGAACTCTGGCCAGACTATTTATTTGAGGTATGAAGTCCTAAAGCACTATTATAAAACCTGTGTCCACACCACATAGAGAAGTGATGGGCCATTGAATTGCTGCAATATATTTTTAGGTGACACTTTTATTTCGTGAACTACCAATACATGCGCTATATTTCAACATTTTAGAGCATGTTGCGATAAAAACAACAGACGAAAGTTCCAAAATTTGACATAAAAAAACTACATGCCACAGGTTTGCATGACAATTTGACAACCTGTGCTTGGACACTTTCACTAACTGGCTGTAGGTGAAAAAGAAGAAACTCGACCAAGTGTTACATCTTGTTAACAAAACTAGTGTCATCATATTTTCACCAAATAAAAATGTGTTGAAACTATTTTTTCAGTCAGAATATGTATTTTATTGAAGAAAAGCATATTTAAAGTTTACAACCTCCTCAGTGCCACACTATTGCTCACACTCAGAAACACAAACTGTTTTTAAGTGATATTGGGCCCATAAAACACAGCAAATATCCACACATCAGACATACACAGGCATTCAACATGGACATTTTTAAAAAACAGGACGGGGCTTGAAAAACTTTCTTTTCACATTATTCAGTAAATTTGTTTGCTGATGACAGCAAACTTTGCTGTTTCATTCAGTTAGTGCCCCATTCCAGAGTGAGAGACCACATGGATTGATTCAAAAAGTAGAATAATGATTAAGGTGCAAAGCAGAGAAAAGTTTTGCTTGCACCAATATTTTTGTGATTTCATGTGTCTTATGTGTTTTGTAAGCCAACCAGGAGGCCAACCAGGTAGTTAACATTAGGCTGGTTCTCTTGAGGAAGAGCTCATGGGATTTTCACTATGCTCTTGGTCATTGTTGATAAGAAGGTCTGTGGTGAACAAAAAAATCATGGAACTTTACTTTCTTTGTTCATCATGATAATCTTGATGAAAAAGAATTTCTAGAATGAAAGCTGTCACCAATTTATTATCGAAATACAACATGGCAGCTGAATGTAGAGCAAGTATCACGCTTCCAATTAGTTCCGAAAAAGGATAAGCAATAAGGTCCATAGTCCGTGTCAGCAGTTTGCTTGCAGGCATCCTTTTAAAAACACAGTTATGTTTCAAAATTTAAAATCAGGACTATGGCCGGTGCATTTCAGCGTTTTAAATAGCAAAATGAGATGGTAATAAGACTCATTACAGGTATTTATCTGGAAGGGTATTTCAAAATCCCATAGACTTTTGGTCTTGGCACTCAAGGTGCTGAAATGCTACCTCACGTCCACATTTTTGGGTTAAACTCTGAAGCAATCTTGAATGATCAAGGAACAAAGTGAAGAAAAACATTTCCCTTGTTTTCATCCCTTGAATACAACAACTAAAGGCTGGCACTGACTCCATTGTCAAAAATACTTTTATGAGGGAAAATAAGATGATTATGCTTTCAAACACTCCTCAAAATTTGCTCAGAACTGGAAAAAACACAACCAAATATTAAAGAAAACATGACCAAACACATGCCAAAAGTATATTTTACTGCTGCGCCCTCACTTCCAAAATGGTCTCACCGATATGAAATACAGTACAAAGACACAGATGATTGAAAATGCCACTCATATTAGTTTAAAACAATTCAATCTTCATTTTTATCTCATCCTATCTCGCTATTTTTTTTTCAGCTGTCATTCTTTGCTTCCTCCACTGTGAGAACCAACACCACATTGAGAATATGTAGAGGGCAAAGAATGTTGGAAAATCATACAGAAAAACAATGAGGAAGAACCCAATGACTAAGATGACACAGACTATTAGTCTGGTGATGTGATAAACGATGTAAAACATGTTCCACCAAACAAGATGATCGCAGTCTTTTAATTTCTCTGTGGGGGAACTCTGGACACTGTGTGTAAGGTGGGCTGGTTGATAAAAACTCTCAGAATCTTCAGTTTGTCTAACTGCCTCGTTACAGCCCACTGATCTCTTTTTTATATGAGTGGAGTTGTCTCGATCATCCAGAGAGATTTGAGCTACTTCGGTCAATGACCAACAGTTCTCTTGTGACAAGATGGGAGAGGGATCTTGACTAAAATGATCACTTAAATTCCAATCTGTCTGAACCTGTAAGTCTTTGAAGAAATACTGAGTTTGTAGCTCATTTGTTTCGTCAAGGGAGTGCTCCCTACAGGTCGGAAAGGTTTGTTCTAGGCCTTGGCAGACACTTACATTTTGATCTGTTGGCACTTCTATTAAGGAGAATACACCAGAGTCAAAATCATCATTCGAAACATCACAAGCCTGTTCCTTCTGGCCAAAGACATCTTCCCAAATCCTCTTCACCAGATCTTCACCAAATCTTTTCACTAACATATCCTCTATTTCCAGCTCCATCACCTCAACCCCAAGACTACTCTCTGCACTATTAGTCTCTTTTGTTCCCTCTGAGAATTTTTCACATTCAACACGTGAAGAGCTCTTAACTTCTGCAGACAATTCTTGTTCTTCCAATCTATCTGGCACACTCTCCTCCCCCTGAGGGCTCTCCACGTTAACCATCAACTCCCCCTGCACTTCTATTTTCAGCTTCCCAATACTCCCCCTCTCATCTTTGTCTCTCTGAGTCATATCTTCCTCCATTATTTCTAATAACTCAGGTTGGAGTTGGAGTTCTGTTGAATTGCTTGTCTTTGCAACAGTCTCCTGTGTGGTAGCTTCTGTTCTTTTTTCAACACCTATATCTTCAGTCTGATCCTTCTTATTGCTCTGTAAATGATTCAATTTTATCTCTACCACCTCTAAAGCATTAGGGTTATCTATTTCATAAGGTCTTCCTGTATTGTGGTCACACTGGCTGGCCTTTGCTACATCCTTCTCTTCTGTGCATCTTGTCCGTGCTGATATATGTATTTCCTGTTGTTCCTCCATGATGTCGTGACTACTCAAGCTTGTTTCTTCCGCTTTGTGGTTTGAGATGAATGCATATTCACCACTTTTACATTTCAGCCCAACATTTGTCTGATTGCACAAGTCTTCTTTCGCCTGAACTGGCCTCAACTGTGCCTCGTGGTCCTCTGAAATGACTGACTCCCGGAGTAATGAATTCATGTTACATTGACATGATTCGTCATTTAAAACCTTCATAATTCTTACATCTTCACCCATTTGTTTTGTTGTTTTGCCACTTGTACAACAGGAAGTTTCAACTTCTGTCTTTTTAACTACTTCTTTCCTCTCTGATTCAGTCAACTTAACTTGGCCTTCTTTGAAATTGCCCTCACATGTTGGATCTAAACCTAACCTCTCATTTTCCAGTAATGGATTTCCACTGCTTTGGCTCAGCCTGAATTCCCTCTTTTCATCTGCACACCTCAGGGAGATCTCACACCCGTCTGTTTTCTGTGGCCTAAATACCTCCTCCTGTGCAGAGATTCTGTTTGCTGTACAGTTACTCATGATCTCTTTCTTTTCTTCCTGCATTAATGCTGGAAGGATAAACCTCTCTGTATCCTTTGTCCCTCGTTTGATTGTCCCCTGAAATGCCAGTGTGTCATGCGTCATATTATGTGCTGTATCTGTAACCTCTCTTGAAAGATCCAGCCTCGCTCCCTGTAAGATCATATCATCGGCTCTGGCATTCTCAGACTGCGGTGTTTCTGTCATGTCTGTTGTCTCAGACTCCCCTGAGCTTGTAACAAAGTCAGCTGTGTGTTCATGGAGGGGCACACTTCTTCCTGTGCCATCTGCTCTTCCTATTATTCCATCTCTTTCCTGATTGTGACACTCAGTCGGGCTGTTGACAGATCCCTTGAATGCAGGCCTTGCCCCCTTGAGGCTGAATTCCTGTTGTGAGTCGGCTACCCAGTTTGTCAGTGACCTTTGGGATGCATCTTTTCTGTCTCGAAGGCTGCTGAGACATGCCCCTGCCAGTTGGTGGTCATCTGTGTTAGAGGCGACAGAAGCCGTTGATGTTTGGCAAGGATTTGACGGTTGCTGGTGTGCAATTGGGGTGTGAAAATTTTGGAGGACAGGTGGATCGTTCCCCACCTGGAATTCATGCGCCTGACTACTCAACGCTCCTGGCTCTTTATAATTAGAGGGAGACACTATTGTCCCTTCTCTTTCTGCTGGGCTGTCAGCAGATCCTTTGGACACGGGCCTTGCCCCCATGAGGCTGACTTCCTGAGATGTGTCTGTTATTGAGTTTGGCTTTGACCTTTGGGTTGCATCTTGTATCACCATGATGCTGTCTCCCAGGCTGGTAAATGGTTGGTGGTCTTTGGTATTCGAGGTGAAGAAAGACGATCTGTGCGAATTTGGGACCTTAGGTGGGTTTGCCTCCCCCTGAATTTCATGCTTCTGACTGCTGGCGGCTCCAGGTTTTTTGTCATTTGAAGGAGATACTGAGGTTGCACTCTGCAGCCATTCCGACTCTGGGACATCTGAGTGGTCCGCACAACTTGTACCGGTCAGGAATGCCTGCCACACCTTGTCCACAGAGGATCCTTCATTGGCCATATCATCTGTGCCATCCCTCAAGGTTTTCCACATATCCCTATCACACGGTTTATCTTCTGTGTTTTCTGCCGATTCCTTCAAGAAGGGGACTTTTGTTCTTTCTGTCCATATATCATCCATATTAGGAGACCCCCACTGCTGGATTTTGGCATTATTCCAGTCGAGTGTCATCAGGGGGATCTGATGGTACGTGAGAACTTGTAGACTCTGTTCGGATTGTTTCTTTTGGCACAAGCTGGCAGAGTCAGCCCAGGACTGGGAGAGCTCCTGGCCTTCAGCTGAGTCATATGAGTAAGCCTTTGGTACTTGCTGTCTTCGCGCAAGGCGATCTTGCACACGTGCCAAGCGTGCTGCTCTGTGTCGGCTTTTTATGCCATCCACCTGTCAGAAAAGGGCAAAAGGTCAAACTAAGTGTTAGTAGAAGAACTCTGAAAGCTGTAACCAGAGCCTGCCAGCACTTTTGCCTCTGAACTCTTAAGACAATCAGTTATTTAACACGCTGGCTTGATGACAAAAAGTGAATGTAATGGCCTATTCACCCAGTATTCTTTGATATGTTATGTTGATGATGCAATCTATTGCAACACTGCAGCAACTTAAGCACACATGCCTATTTTTGTTTACATCATCAACTTTGCTTCACGTGTACAAGCAGGTTGCATTTATTATTAATAGTTTGCACTGGGGTGAATGCAGACGTGCTCTCGAGTGTCGGGTCAGCTGACTTTCCCTGGCCTTCTGGGACACCTTGTGCTCTGAGTGGTATGCATTTTTGACTCGGCTACCAAATTTCTGCAGAGAGAAAATATGCACTTTCTCTGCTGCTCTGATGACGATATCTGCAGTTTCAGACAGGAAGCTTTTACTGCTGTTCAGAGTTTTGCTTTTGAAAAGATAATAGCTAAATTATGCGGTTGCCCTGCAGTAAAAAAAAAAAAAAAAAAACTAAGACAAACAAGAAACCACAAGAACAAATCACAGAACACAAAGAAAAACACAACAATGCACCAACAGACAAAATAAAATTGCAAACACACATAACTACACTGAAACTTCAAATGACAAATAACATGAAAAAGCAACATGAAAAATAAGATGAAGCTAAAGAAAATGGAAATGACAACAGCTAGACAACATTATGACAAATATTGCAACCAAAAAAACTAAACAAAGCAAAATAACATCAAAATACAATATAACACTTAAAAACATCACAAACCATGAAAGATTTACAATTGAAAAACACAACACAAATAATGAGCATGACAAATAAAAACACAAAAAATGGAAAAGTAACAAGTATAAAACAAAATATGACAAATAAAAAGACAATGACAGAGACAAAAAATGATGTTAATTGAGGTAGACGGTTTAACAAAAAAGATCAAAAACATAACAGCAGAACAAAAAATACAATTCAAAGCACATGGAATTAAAATATGATATAAGAAAGAGAAACACATTAAAAATCTTGAAGTGCAATGAAAAAAACTTTAAAAAATAAAAAGCAGGGATCAAAATCACAACAACAATAAAACACAAATACAAAAAATGAAAAGCAGCAGCTGTTGGAAAACAACAAAACATGAGAATGACATATTAAAGTGATGAGCTACAAATAATTGTGCTGTTGTTTTTTTAATGAGCTCTGTATTTTTTAGGGTCTCTGCTTGTTTTTTTTGTTGTAATGTTTAATTTGTGTTTTTTTTATTTATCAGTGTATTTTTCATATGTATTTTTCATCAGAAATTCCCTTTTCTGGTTGTTGGTGGTTTATTTTGTCTGATGTTCCACATTGTTTTCTATCTCTTTCTATGTTTTTTGTCATACTTGTTTAATTTCCTTATTTTCATTCTTTTTGTTTGTTCTTGATATTGCTGAGACTTTTAATCAGTTATTGTGCTCTCATATTTGTTGTTGTGCTTTCACTTCAGCGCCACCATCAAACAATCCTTACCAAAGATTTGTGCTCCTTAAAGTTGAGCTCAGATTTGATCTCTGCTCCGTCTTTTGTCTTCATGTCAGCCCCTCGTGCTTTATGTGTTGCCTCTCCCTCTGTAAAGACAAAAAAAACACACAAACAGGGTCAAAGTTTGCTTGCTCGCTAGAGCACACAAACTCATGTGCATGCACACAAACATACAGTATAAACAATATGTGTGCACACCTGCAGTAACTGTTGATGTGTAACTGGTCTCCAAGGCCTTTTCCTGTGTACTTCCCCTCCTGTGGTTCAAAACAAAGTAGCAATAACATTACATAAGCTCACAGCTATGAATCACACTCCTTTCCAGTGGCTTGCTGCTCTTAATATTCTGTTGTTTTTCTTTTCCTGCATGTTTTAGATCTGTTGAAGAACACTCTGAAAAAGCAGTTAAATGGTCTGTGCTGTCCCCACTTAAAAAATGATGGAGTACTTCTTTTCTGATGTTCTTAAGTGAGGATAAAGTAAGAATATCTGGCCTCCTCTGGCATGTTAAGACGTCATGGAGTCCTGGACAGACATCCAACCTTAAATGGGCAGTGATATGTCTTCAAGAGTCTGAGAATCCATGGATAAAAGTTATATAACATCTTACTGTAAACACACAGAATCCAGCATGTACGATAGTTCACTTGTTCTTCATACTGCATGCATTACAGACACTTGCACTGGGGCACATTACAATTCTAGGGCATTTTTTCCATAGTTGCTGCAAGAAATTTGGTTAAATTTATTATTTTATAGGGATGTTTCATGGTTTTTAAACTGGGTGGTATGAAATGCATTTTAATAGTGAGTATGTTAGCTACAGCTCACTGAGATCTCATGCTGCCTTTTCAAGTCAGTATATTTTCACCAGTGTGACACTTCACCTCTACTATGAATGTCACAGAGACAAAATGAACGTGTTGATCCCCATGTACCCTCATCACCAGAGGTAGCATCAGAGACATGATAGCGCAGTGCAAGGACGAATTTTGCTAAGTCAACCAGCAAGTTGTATCGCAGAGGTTCTCTCGACTAAAAGCCTGTAGGATTTTTCACCATGTCCTTGATGAACTTGTGATTTGTTCATTATGAATCTTCACAAATGATCCAAACTGACACAAATCTGTCATTCTCATGGAAAGTATGTTTATATGACTGATGATAACAGAGCTTCATTGTGTGCATCTGCATGAAATGACTGTAAAAGGAGCCATTGATACGTGTCTATACATTGCTGCAAAGGAAGCAAAGAGCTCTGATTTAATTTGGTGTGTAAAAAGAAAGTGTGGATGCTTGTGAGCTGCACTGAAGAAAATTTACAGTGCTTTCCATTTTTGCCAAAAATCATCTTTGTGTTATTTGGTACTACTTTGACAGGTGGTGTGAAAACATGTTAGGCCTAATTTTCCCCTTGAATTCCCTAAATTACCAGAGCCCTTGGTCCCTGTTGCAGCAATGTTTATCCTAGCTTTTCAAGTATTTGCCTTACAGTGGCAGAGCTAGTCACCACTGCTTCGTAGGGCTAGGACGATACACTTTTCTGCCGATTTGATTTTTTACTGTTTTTTAGGTGCCGATTCGATTGAAATTGCGATTCTACAATAATGCTGATTTTTGCAATCTTTAGTTAGCTTTTTTAACACCAGCAAATAATGATGAACAATGATGATACCTAACAGACTATATCAAGAAAAATACTTATCACATGTGAGTCAGGTTTTAGGATTTGTTCAGCAATAGATTTTAACCAGCTGTTTATACTCTCTCTTCAAAAGCCTGGATTTCATTTAAAAGTGACTTATTAACATAGACTAAAATGAAGCATTTACATTTGCCAAAAAAAAAAAAGATTTTTGAACGAAAAAAATCAATTTAAAAACCGTCAAACAAAATATCCCGATTCACATAATACTTTTGTGAATCGATTCTTTCTCCCACCCCTACTGCTTTGACTGATGTATTAACCTTGACATGTACCTCATAGGGATGTAACCCTGTGCAGCAGCTGAACTTGCCCAATATATTGTTTGTAATCAGGCAGGTCCATCTGGCCAAGCTGTAATGATTGTGACTGGCCCAAAGTGGCACTGTCCAATCAAAATCCTTAGAGCAGGAAGAGGAATGAGCTACAACTGCTTCAGTAGCTGTTTCATCAAATCTGGACCTGATGCTGATCTCCACAGCTCTGTCTTTTTGAGTGGAACAGAAAAATCACATTGTGCATTTTCATTGTTTTGTTGCTACTGAAAAAAAATTTGTTTAGACCAAAGAGCCAAACACATCTAAACTGTTGGAAAAAAGTTACTTGAAAAGACTCCTCAATCGATAATTGATAATTGATAGCCAAATGCCCAGATGAGTGGGCTTGAGCCATGCATTGCAGCACGGCATGTGGAATGTACTGTGGACTCTCCCTAATGTCTCTTCCTCAACACTGAGAGCAGCATGTGGGAACAGCAAGATCCAGCAGGGGAGAGGAGAGGAGAGATATGAGCCTATAGCCTTCATCTCGCAACACCACATTCATATTTAATCAGACATAAGTTTGCACCTAGGGCCAGGTTGTTCATAAACAAAAAGATACTTACTCATACTCATTTTCAAGACATACCAAGTTTACACTGGCCCCAGATCACTAAAGAACTCGTGGTCCCTACACACATATACACCCCACTGTTTTAGCCCTGCTCAGAATGGTCTGTTTTAGTATGAATCGTAAAGAGCTTTGAAGAAGTGAATGTAGCCTGAGCATTCTAGTGCTCTAATGTTTACTGTGGCTTCACAGCCCTGCCTAGATTTGTTCCCTCCACAAGGGCAGGCACTAAGCCCAAAGAAACATCCAGCTCTGGGAGTATCTCAGATCTGGGGAAGCTGACATATCCTCTAATGACATTATTTAGGGGAACAATCTTTAATGGACTGTTACACCAAGGTATGGCAAACCAAAGAAAGAGAAAAAGGATTTTCTCATTTTTATGAAAATATTCAGGGCATACTATATACCAAAAGAGTGGTTTTGTAAAAGAAGTGCTCAAGCTTTTCTCTGTTTTTCTGTTAAATTGCAGTATTGCACTTTTAGCCCAACATGTATCCAAGGTTTTAACCGAGATGGTAAGAAATGCTAAAATGAGAGTACTTTAAAAATCCTTAAAAGTCACACAGACAAATTGAATATTGATGCCACGAAAAGGCATCTTTTATGGCATACCAGGGAGACATGACTTCCATCCATAGATGCATGTTTAAAAAAAGACTTGGCACATGTTTCTCTAACCGGTTAGCTTTGAGGCAGCTCCTCTTGCTCCTATAGCTTCTACTCTCCTCTTGCACTTGAGGCCCCTGCTCCATTACATGTCCTCGCTGGTGGCAGAACAGCACGTAGTTCATCCTGTTGTTGTTAGCCCAGAAAGTTCCCTTCGAGGTCTCATAATGAAGACAGAACTCCACTCTGGTCCCCTCTTTCTCAAAGGGAGGGACCAGAGTATACCTGAAGGTAAACTTATCTGTTTTCCTATCACTGGATCCAGGTATGTACTCCGCCAACAGGTCAAAGTAACTCCTCCATCGATCGAGCGTCATTCGTGCGTAAACAGACTTATTGTAGCACAGGTTAACCACCCTGATGGTTCCTCGGAGCGTGGAGGTTCCAGGAAGCAGCTCAATACTTTCAAGTTCCACCATGTGTGTTTGTAGCCTCTGCTCCAGCTCCTCCGAGCATGATGGGACTGTAAACAGACAGGACATGTAGAACTCCTCTGAAGAATGGTTGGCCTCGATCTCAGGGGCTGGGCTGACCTCTGACTCTGTTGCTTCTACATTATCAAACTCCTTCACCGACACCAGGTTGAGGCCAAATGCATCTGCGAATGACACTTTCCTCCGGATAACCAAAGGAGTGTCTGGCTCAGAGTCCTCGTCCGTTTCCTCGTCCTCTTCCTCTGCCCCACTTTTTTCCTGTCCCAGCTCCGTCAGTATCAGCACTTTTTCTTCTAAGGGTTGCATGTACAGAGCCTCCATTATGGTCTAAGAGGCAGCTGTCTGTCCGTCCTGCCGTCTGTCTGGCTCGGAGGGTGGCACAGAGCAGAGTGCCCCGAGTCTGCCTGTGCTGATACTGTAGAGGCAGAGTACGGAGAGGACGTGACTTGACAGATGGAGTTCGGTTACAGCTGAACATTGTGAGTCTAAGGCAGGCCTATTAATAGGACACAGAACTAGACTAAGGCAAGCCAGTCATCCCCTCAGTCATCCTCACACAATATGGCCTCTATTTATAAGGTGAGTATGTGGACATTTGCACATCACTGTACTGTATGTTAAATATTATAAAGACACAGTTTTTATATCATATTTTTAAGGATTTCTACATATAAACATTGTTCTTACCACAATATCTTCATGGCAGAGGAAAAAAAACACAAAAATACTAATGTTAAACATAATAATCATTATACATAAAGCATTTTCAAAATCAAAGTACAAAGTGCTTTACAAGGAGAGCAATCGTTTAAAACAAAATAATAGTTTTAACTTACCTTTGTTTTGTGATGTACTGTGCTCACTAAAAATGGTTTTGTAAAATGTCTCCAAGGTTCTGTTGTAATAGCTGTCTCATAATAATGCCAGTTTTTGATATAGACTTGCTGTAAGGATCAGAGGTCATGGGCATTCAATGTTGATTTTCACCCATGTCCTAAATTCAGAGATTTCTTTAGATTCTTTTGTCAACATTAATTTGTGTAGATGGAAAAATGACCAAATTACTGAATTACATGCATTTGTGTGTTAAGCTGTATATTTGTTTACTTGCAGTTTGTAATTGCATTCACATTTGTGTCTGTTAATGTCATGTACATTTTTGTTCATATCTCTTGCCTGTTACTGGAGGGAACCACTTAAAGGTGTGACACCTCAGCCAGAATGTAACTGTTCAAATGTTCAATGAGAAGTAAACTTCAAACATGGTAACAATTACATTGATACTGAGAGTAAAACTGACAAAACAAACATCAATCATCAACGTAAGTGATGATCAGTTGTCAGATCTCATTATCAACACTATTTGCACTCCGTTTCTACAATAATAATAATAATAATGATAATAATAACACATTTTATTTAAGGGCACCTTTCGCCTCAAGGCCACTGTACGAAAGTACAAATAAAAAAGTGCACTAAAACAGGTATAAAACTAGAAAAGCACTCGGAGAGCGCAGACCTCGCCAGCGCCACAGTCCTCACCCATATTGTGATTTTCACCATAAATGTTAGTCCTACCTTTATTTCATCAAAATATTTAGATTCCTTGACCATGAAAACACACCATTGGCAATTGGATTTATAATGATATCTATTTTAGATTAGTATTTATTCACAAAAATCACATTTTTTGTCATGGCGGCCAGATGCTGATCCGGATCAACACCAAAATTGAATCAGTTCTTCCTTTTCCAATGCTGAACATTTCCTGAAAATTGTATCCAAATCCATCCATTACTTTTTGAGTTATTTTGTTCACAGACGGATGGACGGACAAACAAACTCTCCCGAAAACATAACCTCCTTGGTGGAGGTAAACAAACAATACAATACAACAGACAGTGCCAAAGATCAGAGGGAGTAGAAGCGCTTGAACAGATGGATTTTGAGTCTAGTTTTAAAGAGGGGTAAGGATTCAATATTGCAGAGATCAGGGGGGAGTGAGTTCCATAACTGGGGAGCTGAGCTGAATGTTCAGCCCCCATGAGGACAAGGTGAGGGGAGAGGACAGAGTAGAACAGAGGAAGAGGATCGGAGGATTAGAGCAGGTACAGAAATGTTAATGAGGTCAGAGGTATGGAGGGCGAGGTAGTCGATGGCTTTGTAGGTGTGGAGCAGGATTTTGTAATGGATGTGGTGTGTGATGGGGAGCCAGTGGAGCTGCTGCAGGATGGGTGTGATGTAGTGAGTGGATGGTGTCTTTGAAATGATGCGAGCTGCTGAGTCCTGGAACAGTTGGAGTTTATGGAGGATTTTCTGGGGGCGACTAAACAGAAGGGAGTTGCAGTAACTGTGGACCAGAATGGCGGCGGTGTGAGGGACGGGCGGAGACGGTTGATATATATGAGGTGGAAGTTGGATGACCGAGTTATGTTGTTTAAATTTGATGTGAAGGAGAGCGTGCTGTCGAGGTTGACACCCAGATTCTTTACCGGGGTGAAGGGGGAGATGGAGGAGTGGTTAAATGGAATGTTGAAACTGTTGGATTTATTTAAAATATATCTACTGCCAATACATTTTGTGTCTTATCACTGTTTAATTTGAGGAAGTTGTGTATGAACCAGGACTTTATTTCAAGGAGACAGTTGGTGTGGAAGGAAGGTGGGAGGATGAAATCAGGTTCAGTGGAGATGTAGAGCTGGGTGTCATCCGCAAAGCAGTGA
Organism: Scarus forsteni; assembly: GCA_036419115.1. Lineage (NCBI taxonomy): Eukaryota > Metazoa > Chordata > Actinopteri > Labriformes > Labridae > Scarus > Scarus forsteni. The sequence goes on along the minus strand of JAZDUH010000341.1, from coordinate 30,641,006 downwards.
AACTGAATGTTTTATTTTCGGAGGATGTGGCCAAGTGGGAGGATGTAAATGATGAAGAGCAGGGGCCCCAGGACCAAGCCCTGGGGCACACCTGTGTTGACTGGTAGTGGGTGGGAAGTGAAAGTACTTTTATGAATGCTGTAACTGTTTTGATGTTATTGTTAAAAGAGTGGTCATGTTAACTGATGACTATCAGCCAGCTCTGCCAATATATGTTCAAGTTAAACCACCAGTAAAAACAGACAGTGTACTCTTGGATTCTTTACTGTACAGCTTTTTTTAGTCATTGAATTAAAAACATTGATGAACAGTTGATATGTTAGGTATTACAGTCATAAAAGCTAAGCTAACTCAAACACTGTTACTATTTAGCAGTGTCACTAACTGAACAAATGCACCAAAGTTATTTCAAAATAACTTCTCATACTTCAAATAGAATCTGCCTGTCTTTAAGCTAGGTTAACGCCCATGTTTGTGTTTATGCAGTCCTAATAACACATTATTTATCAGAGGAGGACTTTGGACTTGTTTTTTTAGTTTATCTTTGTGTGTATCTGCCAAGTCTTGCTCATAGTGTTTGTGTTGATGCTGTCACATCTCAAGCTACCATCCGGTCACATGCTGCCTGCAGCTTGTGAAATAGATGTCGGAAACATGCCCATCGTGTGTCCACTTCTGTTAACAATTAAAACAAATATATGTCTGGATTCAAGGACTGTTTTCCTTGCTGTTTTACCAAGTGAGGGTCTAATGCAAGGGTGTCCAACTGTGGTCCACAGCAAGTTCCACAAAATAAGGGATGTTTGACATACATTAAAGCAAAAAAACTTGATTGATACAAAATAACAAGCTGATTACAGCTTTGGATAGCGCCACGTTCCGTTTTCTGCAGTTTGTGCTTGGTTTGAATCTGAAAATGGAGAAAAGCAATTGATCTCTGCAGCACAGTGGGCCAATCTCGAGTGGACCAGAAGCTGATTCAAAGATAGCTATATGATGTAGACTTTTGTTTCTTTTTGGAAGGTATCACAGGACCAAAGTATGACTGTATGCATATTTAAGGTGGTATGAGGAGAATCTATTTGCGGCAACATTAAGACTCTGCTACCCATGAGCACGCGCTGCGACTGTCGTGATGCTGCGTTCCAGTAACCTCGGAACTGGGAGTGACATCATCTCCAACTTATTGGCGTTCCAGTTGAAGTCGGAAAATAACATGCCGATCTACCGGGCTATTGTTAGCTGCTGTTAGCATGCCCTGCGTAGTTGTTCACAAATATCACATGAAGAATGTGATTATCACTATGGCAGCATTTTTGTAAATATATGTCTAACAATACTACGTATACAGCTGATCTAGAGCGACACACCCCAGTCAGAAGTGCAAATGAATTGATTATTACAGGAGCTAAATAACTGTTCACACTGGGGGCATCCATCTTCGATTGTCAACTCGGGGGTGGCGAGGTTTCACCGAGTTCCCAGTAGGAAATTTGGACTTCGGGGGGCGTTCCAGTTGCAGTTTCCTACTCGGAACTCGGAAATTCCTACTTCTGACTACAACTGGAACACACCAAAGATGTGACCCAAGCCAAAGCGTGTGTTTGTTGTGATGCTAATAAAAATGCAGCTCGGACCTTCGTCAAAACTCTGCATTGCTTTAAAACTTCTTTTTTCAAAAACTTAAAGGATGCAAAGTGACGAGGTAATGTATCTCTTTCTAGTTACGTAGCGGTAGTTTTTGATGTGTGACAACTAGCAATTTTTGGAAAACTTAGTATCGTAGTTTTGTAACCGGCTATATATCGCTACTTACAGCCCGGTGCTCTAAGGCGTGTCCAAATATAAATTTGCTTTAGGTTTTTTTTTTTTGCTCCCAAAGTTGAGTATCCAGGCCAATCCAGCCTTGTCCGACCCGACCGGAAGGCTAAGGAATAGCCTCTATAGATAACCTATTTTGATGGTATAAAACTCAACTAAAAGTGTGTATTTCGATCAGGCATATATCTAAAAGTGAGACTTTTTGTAATTACTTAGAAACTCCTCACAGTCCTTTTAAAGCAAAAGTTGATCATTGTAATCAATAAATTACACTTCTTTGTTCTGTAAATAATAGAATTTTGCTCTCAAATCACTCATACTTGAACAGAATGCACCTTTCGGTATCATGAGTGTTTTATGACCGAATCTGGTTTTACATATTTCATTATTGGGGCTCTTGTGATTAATGGAAGATTGTTTTAGGATGAATTGCTGAGTCATGAAAGTGGGTAACATCTATGTACAGACCTTATTTTACAAAAAGTTAGGACAGCAGTTAAAAATGAGAAAAAACAGCACATAGATTTCCAAAACCATTTTAACCTACATTTAAATAAGTCCCAAACAAAGAAATATGATGTAATGTTTAATCTGATACAAGTGATACACTTAAACCTTGATCTAGAATTGATCCTGGCAGTTGGCCCTGACTTTAGGAAAAATGTTTTTTTAAAGGGCAAATCATTCAACAGGTCATAAACAATGATCTTAAACAAGCAACTGCAAGTAATTTATATATTTTCCATCTACAGTCTTTGATACTGTGCATTTTAATGACCTTTGATCTGCCAGGGAACTTTGCATCAAAAACTTGCATCATTATGCGGCTGTTACAACATAATCTTGGACTGAAAATCTTGGCAAAGTAATAAATCCAAATCTAGAAGCACTGCTGACTTTTGTGGGCCCAGAGCTCATTTGAGATGGGCTGAACCAAAGTAGGAACGTGTCCTGTGGTCTTAGGAGTCCACTTTTCAAAGTAATTATTTGAGGAAATTGCCATTGAGTCTTGCAAATTATTACAAACACAAAGTACAAAAGCCAGGATCTGTGATTATGTGTGAGCAGAAGAAGCCATAGAAGAGGTTACTTGAACACCTTAAATGAATAATCTTAAATGAATTTTGTCCCCATTAAAAATGTATGTTGTATTATGAAGTGAAAAAAAATACAATCAGTACTTTTACAATGAAGTCTTCAGTGCTCTGATGCCTATAACGTTTAGCTAAAAGAAAAGCTAATTTAAAAAAGTACATGTTGACCAAGTGAAGCAATTCAAAAATGATTTGATCATCACTGTATCTGATTTTATTCACATTCTACTAAACATTTCTAGTATTTAGGTGTGAACACAGACTACATTAGTAGCTTTTTAATTTACTTCATGTGTATATTTTCTCCATTTACTCAATAAGCTCAAATGTTTTTGTGCAATGTAAAAAAGCAGGACTCGTTCTAGGTGAATATTTCTTTTCATCTTTTTCTTGTTGAAGACATTAAGGCACCAAAATTCTGAGATGACCATTAAGTTTTCAATCCATCCATTCTACTGCTTATCCATTTCGAGGTCAATGGGGGCTGAGGCCTATCCCAGCTGACATTGTGCAAGAGGTGGGGCACACCCTCAACTGGTTGCCAGCCAATTGCAGGGCCACATAGAGAGACAGACAACCATTCATGCACAAATTTATACATAAAGGCAATTTGGAGTCACCAGTTGAACTAATTAGCATGTTTTTGGTCTGTGGGAGGAAGCCGGAGTGCCCGGAGAGAGTCCACACATGTACGGGAAGAACATGGAAATTCCACACAGAAGTTCCTTGAGTTTTAGTAGAATTTCTGTTCTCTGTTAATGACTCAGACTTACTTTGGCCATCCTCTCGTCTTTTGTCTTGCACCATCATCAGATAAAAAAGAAAAGAAAAGAAAAATAGAAAAAGTAGCCTGTACACATTTTCTTTATTCTTAAACGATTTGATTGTTTATTCAAATGCATTAAAATGTTCATGAACGTCCATCACTCAGGTGTTAATTTTGTCATATTAGAATAATCGCTGTGTTAAGTAAGCTAATGCTAGCATTTTAGCCCAGCACACACGTGTTGGGCTACATGTTAAAATGCTTCAGGCCATTGTGAAGTGAGACCAATAACTTTTCATCAGTTCACTCAAGTTGCAGTTATGTAAAAAAGAAATGCTGAATGATCTGACTCAACGTAATTTATTAGCATAGTATCTGGTGCATCATGTTTTGCAGAATTCTCCAGAAAAGGACCTGCAGGTGGAAGGTAAGTGTTGCAGCACGTGTTTCTGCGGATACCAGAGCATATGCAAATCATTTTCACCACATCAGGTGCTGGGAAATTGCTTTTCTATGTTATTGAAATAATTGCACTGAGACAACTGACTGGTTTGATTCTTACGAAAAGGTTTGACTTTATTTTTGCTTTTCTTTTTGTTGCACCTGAAGCCTCTTTGGTTCTCCAGAACTGGTTCTGAATCATTAGCATCTGTGTAATTTGAGATTCAACCCTTCATAATCAGATACACCACATCTTCAAATCAGCATGCTTCGTCATTTGGTAGAACTATTTACCATGAAATACAGTTTGGGTCTTGAAATTATTTCAGATGTTGTCTTTGGCATCTTTGCTTTCTGAAATACTCAAGGCTTAAAAGTAATTTAATTTTTTCTCATGTTACTGGAATAATGTGGCTTCCTGAGTACTTTTAGATTGTTTTAATCACTGTTTTTGCTTTAAGTAAGGCAATTTCTTTTGGAGAATTGTTCTTTATTACGTATCACTGAGCACAGGAAAATATAACAAACCCAGTTTAGTGGCAATACAAATAAATAACATTGATGCCATACAGTACTTAATACTTTCATAGTATTTTTTAAATGAAATAGTTTGTGGTAAATTATTATAACTTTACAGATCAGAAAATAAGAGAATGTATTTGTAGTATAAAAGCACATTGAGTGCACATGGTGCTTTCCCACTTATCTCCAGGATATCAGACTCGATGTATCAGGGTAAATTGCTATTCTAACAAAATGTTTTGTGAATTATGCTATTACATACTGAAACAAATAAATCACACTCCGGCTATCCTTATGAGTGACAAACTCAAGAAACATACTCAATATATTCAATGCTTCGTTTGCATTTTAAGAAAGTAATTTTTTATTTTGTATTTGATTAATTGACTGCTATTTGTGCTTTTTGTTTCATTAAAATATATCACAGTAACAATACTTTTACTTAGGTATCATGCTTGGGTACTCTTTACACCCCTGCATATTTCATACAAACAAGTGTTATTGAAAGTAAAATTAATCAAGCTATAGTTATCAATCCAAACAGGTTATAAAAAATATAAATCCACTTAAATATATTAATTATTATTATTTTATGAACTAATGCACTATTATTCAGAGCAGACTTGTGGAGGCCAAATCAGACTTAGAAATACTTCATAAAGTTATTTCACCAGTCACATTTGACAAATTGAAAATGCTGAAGCTTATACCTCAGATAAAACATAAAATGTAATTGTTCAGAGGCATGATCACACTAACATGCAAAAAGGTGAGTTATTACAGAAGCCCTGAAATGACATGTTCATGGGTTTTTTTCTTCCTCTTTTCTTGACATGTTAATGTGGGTTGTTTTTAGAGATCTAGACCATTTTGCTTGGTTCTCATGGGAAAACAGTTTTGTTATGCTATGAGAGTTAGATAAATGACTCAAAATGTTAAGAAAACAACCAAAATTGAGTTCTCACAATTGTTAAACGTTACTGAAATAAATATGGATGTATGTCTACTTTAAGAGTCCATATAGGGATGCACAGGACATCAGCGTGATATTGGTATTGTTTAATATTAGCGTAAAACACTGATTTTTGCTGTAGGCAGATGTGACAGTGACAGCTGATATTGTAGCCGTACATTTTACACATATACAGTCCCTCATTTACACTGGCTGTAATATTAACTAAATGTATGAATGTACGATCATACTCCACCTTATAAGCTTACTTACTATCAAAATATCAAAAGTATTTTACTGTGTCATCCAAGTTCATTATTTATTTGAATTTCTTTGAGTGAATATCTACCATCAAATACAGGCAACAAACAGTTTTTTTTGTGTTTTTTTTTACATCTGTCACAAAAAAGAATCAATTCTAGTGTGAAAGACACTCAGAGTATATATGATGAGTTCAGAAATATTAGCATTTATTGTGAGGTATCAGAAGAAATCCAGTATTTTGCATTTGTGCTTTCAAACAATAGAAACATTTTTGCCACAACTTTCTTTTCAAAAGAAGGTGCATGGCCCATGAGTTTGGGACTAGTGCTCACATATAATCATGAACAGAAATCAGAAACAGAATCAGCGTCACAAAGTGCAGAGTTTCCTAAAAAGAAAAAAAAAAATACAAAGCCTTGTATGAAACCAAAAAAATACCGTATAAACAATAAAAGTAGATTTAAAATACATGGTGTTACACAGAGTATTGTTCAAAGAGAATTGAGCTAAACTTTCCAAACACCAGATGTAGAAATATCACACAAAACACCATCAGACTGCACAGTAAAATTAATGTGATATAAATGCTGTAAATTACTACAACACATAACTTATTTCCAGCTGCAGAACATAAGATTTTTAATTTGTTTTATTTTTTCAGACACACTGATTTTAATAGCAGACAGATTGTAGACAAATGTCCAGTGTTTATCTGTAGATGGCACTATTTGATCAGACTGAAAATCACATCAGACTAACTCGCACCACAGCGAGCTTTAACCAGGACTTTAACTTTTAACCACCCTTGTTATAATTAATTCAAAGTGCTAAGGTAATGTAAACAAGCAAAATATTCAATATAGATGAAGTGGGGATCTAGGAAGAGTTGCATTGTGTCATTTTAAGATTGTTGTCTGATGTTTCCATGAACAGACAGTTCTCAGAAACGACCAGAAGGTGGTAGCAAATCACCACAAGTTCATCCTGCTCGTTTTTCCTCTGCATGCTCAGTATTTGGTAAATACAGTTATTGCTGTTATTTGTGGAACTTTGATTCGCAAATAAAAAAGACAACGAATGAAATCAAATGGAATAGATATAACATACACATTTTAAGACATTGCTCGTAAGATTAATTCTTTGTTTTGGTATGTTTGGCTGATATGTTTTTTTCTTACCAAATTATTACACTTGCTCTTTGGTGCGTAAAAAACAAACATGGTTAATTTTTTTCCTGTTAAATCTTGACCTACTTTAGGACATTTTGTGAACGATGAATTGCGCTGGTGTGTGGTATTTTTGCATGCCTACCAAAAAGTGAAGATGTTCTTATAAAGGTAAATATGATTTAGTCTACAAAAAACTAAATGTAGACTATTTAATCTAAGGAGGAAACATGAAATAAACCATCCCACTTCATTAACGCATTTTCAAATGTACATTCATTCACATATGAATTTGGGTGCACTTGGGGAAAATGTTTTTATATAATAATATCCACAAGTCGTGCCTCACAAAATTGCTTAAATTATATGATTTAAAACATTTCGACATAAAATAAGATACAAAGCTGTTTTAGCGTTTTGGCAGTTTTTTTTTAAATCTATTTGTCTTCCCCTTCACTTCATAGTTATCTGGTGATTTCTTTTAAGACCGTGAACGTCTCAGCTTTTTGAAGAAAGAAGAAATCAAAAGAAAGATGAGGCAGACGAAAAAGGAACCAGAGCAACTACACTTTACACAGAAATGCTCACCTCGGACACACTTTGATTAACACAATGGTAAAAAAAACCAACACACAATATTTAAAGGTAGGCTATGTCAAAAATGGTAACAAAAAATATAGATAGATAGATAGATTCAGTCAAATCTCACACTTATTTGAGACAGGGCTTGTGATTTGATTGATGCATTTCTAAAAAAGTTAAATTAGGTTTTTAGTATAAATGGAATAGCGAATTTTCTTTAAAAAGTCTTATTTTGTATGTCATTTTCAGTTCTAAGTTTCTAATGTCCTGTTGCTGTAGGCTATATAACTGTTACTTTTGAGATGTGCTTTTAAATAGAATAAAGTATGTTTTTGAAAATAAGAAAAAAATGCCCAAAGTGATGCTGATCATATTGTTTACACTCCGAGAAGAAGGATGTTAAAGGAAGCTGCGGTCTATTTAGTTTCCTGTTGTTGATATTTACACAACTTCGCACAAAAGCTTTCATAATTTCATCGATGAGATTTCTACTTTATTGTGGTACTACCTGAGAGAGATTGCTGAGGCTATATCCTGCGTGCAAGGTCGTTTGCAAAATTTAAAAAATGGGTAAACAGTTGCTTATGGGAATATTTGTAAGAGCTGAAGGTAAGGTATGGGTTAATATCATTTTAGTTGGTTTTTGATGAGTTTTGGTTAAGATATTACCGGAACATGACGCGAATTTGTCATTTGATAGACTGCACTGGAAAATATGCGTCCATATCATTTGATGTGGTTTAGGTTTGAGTTTTGGTTTAGGCACTGCAGGTATATTACGCGAATATGCGTCATTTGAAAGACCAAAAGGGAAATATGAGTTCATATCATTTCAAGATTGATTGAATGCTTTTTTGGTTGATATATTTCAGGAATTCTCCGGATTATGTGTCTTACAAAATGGTTTCCTTTTTTTCCTTTTGCATAGTTCCTTCTCGCAGATGCATATTCAAACATATTTTTCCTGTCAAATGTCCAAAGTTAATGAAATACCATAAGTGGTGCTCTCAGACCGTCCCGTTACGAGGGGGTTCAATCCGCCATTATGATAAAATAAGACTTTTAATCCAATACTCCGCACCACCAATCAAAGCTGTCATCCACTGACGCTTCCCCAGTCGTGAAATGTATTTCAGAAAAAAGGGGAAACAAACTTTAAAAAATACTTTTTTTGTTTTCGAGCAGGTGGCCCTGACGTCACACGGGGTCGCAGTACGCCCAAAAATAACAACACACCACCTCCGCGCACAAGCAAGTGCCTCCCCTGGGGGGGTTTCTATAGTCCCAAATATACTTGCTTGCTGGGATACAGCTTGATGTGTGTGTTTCAATCGTAACGAAAGAGAGTAAAAAAAAAAAAACAAGCCTTCTGCGTCTTCCTCGCATTGCGCGTCATTCAAACAGGACTCGGTGTACTGCTTTTCCCTCTGTTGCATTAGTAATAACAGCGGCGTTGACTGGAGACAGCAGGAGAGTTTCTCAGACAGCGGTGCCCAGCGGAGGAATACTGTGTTTGAGCTTTTTTATTTACTCTGCAGCTTGTTGTTCATTTTCCCTGCGTTATGGTGAACTTGGACGGTCACGTGTGAAGATCTCTGCAGCTACAGAGGACAGGACGGCTTCTTCTCACCTGGCGTGTGTCCCTTTGACTTTTACCGTGAGGTGGGGAAATATACCTGCGGTTTTTTTGTGGTAAGTTTTTCTGCCCAAGAGCTTTATTTCTCGCCGCACTCTTTGACTTTTTTTTTTAACAGCCCCGTGTCCACTGCACTTGAATTAGGAAGTGCTCCGCCGCCCACAAGTTTACTTCGCTGTTATCACCTCGCCGATTTTTTTGCGTTTTGATTCGTGCCATTGTTATTGTGCACTTCCTGTATCTTTTTTAATTACCGTGCAGCTGGGAACATATTTCACCTTGCATGCTGCTCGGCTCGTCTCATGTCAGGACCTCCACGCAGCGCTGCCCTCTCTCTGCCTGTCGAAACGATGAACACTGACTTTTAAGGGCGACTTAATGTTTTATATTTTCTTCTTGTTGTATTTATTTTAATTAAAACGACATATCAGTCGAACTCCCAAACACTTCGCTTCCCCCTTAAACGTCGAAAAAGTATTTCAAAACTTATTTTAAATCACGTTTCCTCAAAAATGGGCTGACTTTGTGAAAACTAATGCACAGCTAACGTTACTAATTGTATTGTTTTATATTTTATTTGCAACTTTAGCAAGGTGTTGCTTAATTTCCCACACCAAATGCTTCTTTGCAAATTCTAAAATGTTTGATTACTTTGATTATGCAGACAAATTTAGTTGGTTTTCCTTAAATGCGGTTAATGCCATTATATGACTTAATACTGTTGATGTGATAAGGCTGGTTATATTCGCAACATTTATTTTCTAACTGTTTAAACTTCATTAAATGCCATTTTAAGGCTTTTGAATTGTTTATCAGTTATATTGACTATGCAAACTCAGTTTGTATTCACTGTAATGCCTCTAAAATCTATTACACGACTTTAATAGTGTTTATCTATAAACTTTTGCTTATGTTTGCAACATGTAACTTTATTTTGTACCTGCTTTAATGACTTTAAATGTCATTTTAAGGCTGTTATAGGTTGGTTTAAGCTAAATCATTTTAAAACAAATTCTTTGTATTTGCAGTAAAGCCATTAAATGCTTTTTTATAACGTCTAAAGTGTTAGTTTAATTACTTAGGTCATGTTGACAATGTATTACTTTAGTTTGTGTTTGCTTTAATGCCATTAAATACACTTGTATGACTATAATAATTTTCATTTAATTATACTGGTGGTGTAAATTCATTTTGATTTCAATCTGCTTTAAAGAGATTCTTTCAATTTCAAGGCTTTTGTTGTGTTAGGTACTTTTATTGGCTATGCTTAATCTTTTAACAACATATCACCAAAGTATGTATTTTCAATTATTTCCAATAAGCCATTAAATGCTCCCTTGCAACTTATTTATTTTACTGTGCTAGTGTTTTTGTTGTATTAAATCACAGTTAATGATGCAAAATCAAAATGAACATTGTTTTTAATTCCGGTTATCAGCCTCCAAATGAGGCACTTGTAATATCTGTTTTTTTATTTATGATAAATGCAAAAAAAATACAAATATTTATTTGTTGCTAACACCTGCTCCTCAAAGATTATTTTTACCCATTCGCACATTTTCATAAATGTAAGTTTGACACTCACTCAAGCCAGTCATAGGCACCAAAATAAGAAAATAGCTAAAATAAAAAAGAAATAATGAAAATAATTTTCAACTATCATTAACAACGTTTAACACCTTACCGTGCTTGCCCGCTCCTTTTTTATATTCCATCTTTTATCCTTGTCCAGAAACAAACAGGGATGCTTTAAGCAAATCAGTTCACCTTAGAAAACACCAAAAATATGAATAAACTCCTTGAACCAAACACCAGAGCTCATAAAAGCTTCCGTGTCCCTGTATTTCACTCTCTGTGTCTCACCACTGTCCCTCTCTCAATCAATGTGCCCCTAAAAATCAATACAGGTAACTTTTTCTTTTTTTTTGTGGTATAGTGAGGGAAGCTGAACTCTCCCGGCCCCCGTCCTCTGATCAGCTTTCACCCCTGGATTAGCTGCGTGGACCCTCCTTGTCGGGAGCCGCAGGGTGCACAGGTGTTCCCCTCCTCAGTTATGCAGGTGTGGGCCGGTTTCCCCCCCTCTCACTCAGCAGCTCTCACCCTTCAAAGGCCACGGCGGCAATAAATGCCCCTCGTGAAATATGTCAGCGGCGGTGCACAATCAGCCCCTTTGTTGAAGTGCCCCCCCCTCCCCTGTAATCATTTTGTCCAGGACTGTTTTTACTTTTTTGTTTACTCGTATTTGGGTGCTGGAACATTTTTAAGGTCCTTTTATTGTTTAAAACAGGATGCTTTCCTTTTTTTTTTCCTCCATTCGTTTGTTGGGAGCAGTGCACTTATTACCCCAGCTCTCCCCACTCTGCGTCCATTTTTTGATTGCTGCATTTATCATTGGGCGGTCGTGCTCTACATTATGGTAATAGGAAAATGAATGTCCTCCACAGGATTAATGTGTATACCCTGTCATACGTTTCAATCATTTATCAAAATTAAGATTCAGCTTTCAGACCAGTGAACACCGGTTGATGCATGATTTTTTTATCCAAGATGGGGAAATTGTTGCTGCCAAATGAGCTTTGCAGGTGAATTGTGCTTTTGTGAAATGAGAATGTGCAAACATCAGACTCAGATATGAAGTAAAAGGTGCATTTTTGAACACAGATCACATCAATTCTTAAGCAATGAAACACTTGCTCACTTTAGCTTTTGAATCTCACTGCCACCCATCCCCCAACACCTCTGTAATGAACCAGAGTGCTCGCACGAGCCTTGAGGTGTTGTTGCTTTTGGGGGAGAAATGGGTAAGAAAATTTGAGGGAGTGCTGCTCAGGAACACCGAGCAGGGCTGTTCCATGCAACCCGCAGGAAGTGTGTCTCCCTAGGCCTTGCAGCAAAGCTCATCAAAATGGCAAATTTGCAGGTTTTATCCTCTTTAACATCACAGAAATGTTTCCATGCGACCTCCACGCAAGTTAAAGCAGCCAGAAGTGAACCAGAAGTCCTTTTCTCCCCCCTCCCACCTCTGCGAGAGTGGAATTTGTGTTGACAGTTTTGGCCTTTAATGGCACTTTTGTGCCGCTCCAAAGTATTTGTTTACCAGGATCATATGCTGCAAAGCTGTCAGACTCGCACAGATTGACTCCTTAAGATAAAAGAGTTTATTACATGCTTAAGAGGCCGCCCCCCTCTTTTTTCGCACTGTAATTATCCACATCACAGTAATGATGTTTTGTGTGTTACTAAGAGTCTTGAGACGGCTCAGACTTTTTTAGTTACGCTCTGGGTCACTTCTTAAGCCCGACTCGGCTCTGGTGTGAGAGGGGAAACGTTGTGACTCTCTGGCTGGAGAAAGCAGCGAAAGGGAGGGGTCAGAGGGGGGATGAGGATTAGAAAGGAGATTGTGAGGCTATCGGTGAAAGAGTCAGCCACTTTGTTTTATCTTCACCACATATGGAATGATTTTTTCGTGCTTCCTTGGCCGAGCACGTGTTTATATTTTTGCTTTGACCAAAACAATAAGGGGTCAAAATGTCTTGAGAGGATTGTTTTGTAAATATGAAACCCTACGTCATGTTTTCTTTTCCATCAAAGGACCGTAAAGCCACAAACAAATGAGCAAAGTTTATAGCTTTTGGCTTGTGTGCTTAACCCTGCTGTGTGTCATATCCTGAAATTGCGAGAGACATGCATACTTTATAAAACAAACTTTTGGTTTGTTTGCACAGTATTTCTTTAAAGCTATGTGGGATAATGTAATTCATGGTTGCTCATAAGTTTTAGGGTCTTGACAGTGATCCCTGTGGTCTCCCGTCGAGCTGACACTCATAATTCAGCCTGTAACACTATCTGACCCGTCAATCTGCTCTTTTCTACAAGCCCTGCTCTCGTTTGAATCACAGGACACCAACAACAGCCGCAGACTTTGCTTGTTTTTTTTTTTCTACCCCTCACTTTTTCACCTCCCCCTTCCTCGTTGAGTTAACAATTGCATGTTTACTTGCTGGTCAGTGTGGTGTGAAGGCATGACAGCTTTTATTCGAGTCACGCTCAGATGGACAGTGTCCTGGTGCGAAAAAATGTGTTGGTTTTGGGGGTCTTGCCCTGAATTAAAGATAGAGGGTCACTCGTGGTAAAAGGCAAGGTCACCGTTGCTCTGACTGCATTCAGCCATCAGCTTGTCATTCGTAAACAGGCATAACATGCTGTGAGGCAGCGGTCGGGCTAACAGTGGGAGCTAACTCAGCCATTGTTTCATGGACCTTTTATGAAGAGGTGTTTAACAAAGAAAACAGAACCTTTTAAAAGTGTGAGGGGGTGTGATGGACTTTTTGCATTTATAATCCATGCAAAATGAGAAAACTAAAAAAAATGCTTATTTTGTCTTAAACTGAGCAATCTAATACTTTTAACACGAGTTAGTGAATCAACTAATTTGTGTCGTCCTAAGAGTTTAAGAAAATTATTCATGGTGGATGTGCTGAATTTGTTGTACAGATAGAGAAGTTCAGGGGAAATAAACGTATTTAGAAGCGTATTTCTCTGAGAGAAAAAAAAGTTTTTTAATGATTAATCAGTTAACTCAAAACACATGCTCTGTAAAAGGTAAAGAAACTGTGGATAGAGTGCAATGCCATTCCTCAGTGACATATTTACACATTTTTGCTTGAAGACTTTGTAAGACTGCATTGCTATACCAAAATGTATTTGTTATTTTTTCATTGATAGGTCATAGATGAATCATCAAACCTCTTACTTGTCTTTGGGGCATTTTCAGACAGAGAGGTGTCTGTCAGAACACATTTTATTGATTAATTTGTTTACTTCCTTCTTGGAAATGGTGAGGCTACAGTTATTTCCTAATCAGGAAATATATTAATGATCTGGTTCTTGAAGTCTGGGAAACTTATGGGAAAGAGGTCTGAGCACACTCGACCAGTGCAAAAGAAGCAAATTTACACTACAGTTGTGAGACTTATTCAATATTTGACCAGTTAGCTCCCCCATCCCTCATTATATTGTCTAAAACCATCAATTGATTTTCATATTATTTGTTTATTTATTGTATGTGAATGATTAACTGATTGATCATAGCAGATATGAAAGAAAAGCACCTTGGGAACTTTTCCAAACTAAAAAGTTCCTCTTAATTTAGCAACTTGAATTATAAAAACTGAGAAACTCTTTTAAAGAAAGAAGAAAATATTGATTATTCACTTAATCTGTAAGTTATGGCCAACATAGGCTGATAGAGTTGTGTTTCAGATACTCACTACAACTTCATCCTTCCAAAGAGGCAACTTCTTATATTCAAATCTCAACGATTTTAATAAGTGAGTTTTTCTTCCTTGAAAATCCCTCTTTCCAAGTTGATCATTAACTTAATATTTGTTTATTAGTTCCACTTGAATGATTAGTGGGTTAATGGCAGAGGCTTTGAAGAGACAGTTTCACAGGGCCATCCTAAAACTAAAAGTTTCCACTGTTTAATCACCTGAATCATCTTAATGCTCCTCTTACTCTCGAAACTCAGAAACCTACAGTTGAAAATTAAAGTTAATCTGATCTAAAATCAGTAAATTCCTGGTAATCAACGTGTGGGAAACTTGTAACAAAGGCTTCATACATTTTTCTGCTGCCATAGATGCAAGTTAGACATGTAAGTAACTTGAACTGTTAAGTACTTTAACATCCATGCTCGAAATTCCATGATAAGATTTCTCTTTAAAACATTTGTAATGAACTTTACGTTATGATTAATCAATTAAATGATGTATCTTTGAAAAGGGGGTTACTTTTGGCTGCTTGCTTATTGAAAGTATCTCCTAATTCAGAGCATAAATAGTCTGAAAAATGTAAGTAAGTGCAATTTCAAAAATTAACAAAGGAGAAGAACTTGTGACAAGGTTCAGGTACTACAACAGTAAATCCTTTAACCTAAGTCCTTCAAACTCTGAAATCTGTGGACTTTCTTGCTTTTAGAACCACTGAATCAATCAAATACTGTGTCACTGATTATATGTTTATTGATTGATCTATCTTTTAAACTCTTAAGTCCTTTCAGCTCATTTCCAAATAGACATTCACCTCCCATTTGAGAAACCAAAATTGTTTTTCTTCTTGTTGTTCTTGGAATTTCGCAATTTGTTGTTAATGTTAATATCAGTCGATAGATCTTGTTATCAATCTGTCAACCTTTGGAGTTCAATAGAGTAATTTTTTCAGAGTTAAATCAGAAAGTCTATTAATTTGAGTTGCTGACACAGCTAAATTATTGAGACAATTCTGCTTCAGAAAAACACTGCATTGATTAAGCCATTTTTCAAATATTTGCCATTTGCATTCAGTTTGATGGATTAATTGTGCCCTTCTCGCGTATCTAAGGATATGATTCTTATGTGCCTCTAATAAACTGACCTTTATCTCTAAACTGACAGCCCAAATCATTGAAATTAGCCAATGAAGTGATGCCATCACAGTTACTGGTCAGATAAGTTTTCCTTGACTGTATCATCAGTTTTTTAATAATTTCTGTGTCCACTCTGCCTCGCATCTCCAAGGACCTTTTATCTTTACCCAGCGAGAAAAATGAAGAAAAAACTGTTTATTTCAAACATGTTGTGAGAGAGAGAGAGAAAAAACATGAAGAGGGGGGTTCGTGACAGTAACAGTTTTTGACAGGCACATTAGGCTGCAGAAAGAGCATCCAGCTCGGGGCTGAGGGCATATGGTGCTGCCTTCTGCCGGCGTAGCTTTAGACCAAGTTACAACACTGGCGCAGGGTCACGACTGTCTCAGGTTTGTTCCTTCTGTCTCACTCGTCTAAATAAAAACAGGAGGCAGAATGGTAGTTGGGGGTTGGGTGGTGACGGGCAGGGGTGTCTTACAGTAGTCGTGTCTTTCAGTAAAGGACAAAACAAATGTTGCCAGCAGAGCCCTTTGGGTCAGGACGTAATTTTGGGCAGAATGTTTAGGGGAGACATTTGACATTTGCAGAAATGCCTCATTTTGAGCTTGTTTTCTCTCACAGCAACATGTGCTCCATCACTGTTTTTGTTTCTTGTATCAACAGCTCACATTAGCATGCAAAAATATCACTTTTCTACTAAGTATAATGCAGAGATCCCTTCCATTTTCACATCTGAACACCAAGCTTGCGCTCTTTGAAGGCAACCCCTAATCCCACTCTAAACAATGACCCATGTTTTCACCACACTGGCTCTGTTAGGTTTTCTCCTCTGTAATGTGGAGAGGATGGCCTCGGATAATGTGCGGGATGACGCAGGGCTCTGGTCTGAAGACAGCGGATCGGCAGGAGGGTAATTACAGGCTACTGTGCAGCTCTCTGGATTTTCCCTGGATCACAACTCCAGGCCCCTCGGAGCTCAGCCTGCCGATGCCGCTTCACTGAGAACGAAATAAAAAGGCCACAACATATGGAGGCAGCAAAACAATGGTTTATTTTTATGATATCTGATGAGTGGTTTTTAATTTGGATTGTCACTCCTGGCAAGCAGCAGGGCAGATGGTGCAAACTCGAGTGCCCATTAGAGCCTAAATACCTCCAGGCAGCTGTTGGTCATAAACTTTTCTTCTTCTTCTTCTTCTTTTTTTCTGCTCCTGCATGTTTTTTCCCCCTCTGCAGCTTCTCTCTTTAACACGGCTCGGGTCAAGAGGAGTCAAACCTGTTACAACACCTGTTTCTGCATATGCAAATCTGTTGTTTTGTCATTTCATTAGGCAAAGCGAAAAGACAAGCGTCCCTTGTGGTTGCAAATGCGACTGGCACCGGGCCCACTTGGCATGCTCCAGCGCAGAGAGACGCTCCAGGCAGGGCAAGGGGAGGGAGGTGAAGTCGGTTTTGTGTTGGAAAAGTGACTCAGCCATGGGATGCCTTCAGATTACAGCTCAAGTTGTTTGGAGCCAAAGTTGTCCCAGAATAGAGTGCTTCTTTATCTTTAAAATGAGTCCCTGTTAAATAATGACAAAGGACACATTCAGTAGCCAAAAACTAGCTAAACGCGTGTCTGGCACACGCCTCCTTCCACCCCCTCCTCTTCCTCCTCCTCTTCCCATCCTCATCCCTTCATCATCTGGCGCACTCCCGCAGCGCTCGCCTCTTAACCACATGTGCCAGCGCCGGGCCTTGCTCTTGCTCCGGGGCTAATTGTTCACTGGTAAACTGCATGCTTGTTGGTTGGGGTGGGGGGGAGGGTTCTCCCCGCTCCATGCAGACACACTACTCCAAAGCATGATGGTGGTGGCAGCAGTGAAGATGATGGTGGGTGGGTGGGTGGATGGGGGGACAGATCATGATCTCCCCATGCAGTTTATTTGCCTCGTATAAGTCTGAAGATTGTTGGTTGTAATCCGGCCCGTGCGCCGAATGCAACAAATACACCATGAAATTAAAGGTTATTGCAGCAGCGTAATGCAAAAGCTCTGTTTGAGATTACCGGAGCTGTTTGCAGACCTGGGGAGAGTGAGGAAGAGGGGGCGGTAGAGTCTGCTTTTCTCTGCTGATTTTTGACAGTCCAAGAATCTCTTTATCCCCCTAAGAACCGGATTGGTTTGTCATGTTTTTTGACAGATATTTATTAAGCCTTAGGGAAACTGCTTTAGGAGTAACTTTAAAGGTGGTAAGGGGAAATTCAACTTTGATTTTAACAGAGGAGGGAATCACAGGATGACTCAAAATATATAATGATATCCCCAACGTAAGCGTGTAACAGCCTGATTTGAGTCCTGAAAAGTATCTGGAGCCCACCAAAAACTCTCATACAACCATAATGTAACGCTTCAAGTATTTACATCTGCATTGTAAAATGATGGTTGTAATATTACAAAAGTTACGAATGCACTGAATCAAATCTGCTTTTAACACTAACTTTAACAGCAACAGGAATGGGTCATTTTGGTTGCTTTCAGTCCTTAGAGATTTGGTTGAGGCCAAACAAACTCCAGATTGCTTTTTTGGCAAGTTGAGTTGATTTGAGGTAGTGTGAAAGCTCCTACAAACTGTGCTGTTGACCAAAGAATCGAACTGGTCTGGCAAAAACCAGGGGTCGTGGTCTGTTCGAAGCAAACCAGAGTTTGGTTTGTGGTGGGCCTGAAAACCATCCAAACCAAGCAATGACCAAAGGAGGAAGCAAACCTAAAAGCTGGGCATTGTGGCTTGAATTTGGCAAGTATACAACAGCAGTTAGCAAGCTTACTATGGCATTAACTGACAGTCTAAAGTAGGCTGTGGCTAACATTAGCATTGCTAGCAACACCAACCTTTGCTTCTCTTAATAGGTTAAAATCTACTTTTCTATGTGGAGTACTGTTACAAATTCCTGCCATTTTCATCTGAGCAGCCCTAGTACAAATCTATTGTCTTATCTCTCAAAATAATGGCAAGAACAACAGCCACAGCTTTGGCCCCAACTAGTGGTGGGGGCTATGCTACACAACATTTGACAGATTTTGGTCCACTTGACAACAGCATTGTGAAAGAAAACCAAACCAAAGGAAAAAAAAAATTAAACTGTGTTTAAACTTCACCTCAGACCAGAGTCTGCCAAGTTGTAGGTGTGGAGTTGACCTTAGTCAAGCACCACTTTGCATTCTCAACAAAAGTTACCAGAAACTGATAATAAGTACAGAAATGTCAACTATTGCATCAAATCAAAATGATATCTGAATATGCCATGTCAGTAAGAAGGGGCTTTCATAGTTAGTGATTTAAAGAACCCATATTTGGTTTAAATCAGGGTCACTGATTTAATTTCAGTGACGACTAACTCTTGTTAAGAATTCCTAATTTTCAAAATACTTTCTAGTTTTTTAAGGGCCCCTTATCCTACTGCATTCTTGATCTGTCTAAGATGCTCTTTTGGAGCTCCTGCCCCTTTAAGGCACCTGTCATATACGAGCATAGCGCCTCTGCTGTCCTCTGCTGGGATTGCTAACATGAGCCAGTAGGCTGACAAAACAGTGGTAGCACATCACACTGGTAGATCTAGTCAGCAGGCAGGTGGTACATGCAGTTTCAAGCAGCCACTGGTGCCATTGGTGTTTATTGCTATTTATCACACCCCTGGTCTTTATGTATTGTTTGTTTTTTTACTCTGGTGTCCACCGTGACTAACTTACTCATTGATTATACGTTGTGACATGTTCTTATCTTGTCTTTTTGTAGTTTTTTACAAGTGTCTTCTTCCGCCTACACCTAAGAGGTAGATGGATTGATGGAAAGACCAAGAACTAGTCCCTCTTTGAGCTAATCTCATCTGATAACTCGAAGCCCTCCACCTCCCTCTCCTCCCTCTCCCTTTCTTTCCCCCTTGCCTTCCTCCTCCCTCCTCTGCCATGCCTTGGTGGGTCTGATTTGTAGTTCTTCTCCTCTCTCTCCTGCGCACAGACGGCATTAAAGCCAGGCCCCACAAGCCCCCTCTGATACGGGAGAGTTCATTAGAGATGTGCCTTTGATGGGCAGCCTTTTCATGTGACTACCGGTTTTTCAAATACCTTGATGTAGAAGCTTAAGAAGGCATTGTGCAGTAAGCCCTCCTTTTGATGCGACTTATTTAGATCTGCATAGTAAATCAGGGGGGAGTAAATAACCAGCCAACAGATGGAAGCAAGGAGATAAGGCCCTGGCGAACAATCGCATTTGTGTTTTGTTATGATGTTGACAGCAGCTAAAATTCACTAATCTAGAGCCACTGATCTGCATTTCAAAGAAATCTCATTTAGCAGCGGGGAGGATAAAGTTCCTCTCATTGTGTCTATTTTATTGCATTCTTTGCTAATTTATCTGCCCACAGATTTAACGCGCAGGGCTCGGTGGTAGGAGCTGGCGTCCACACGTTGCATAGGGGGTCTTAAATACTGTGAAAGCGGTTACGTCTAGACTGTGAGCTGAGGGTAATTACACGTCTGACCATGAATAGAATGAGTTTGAAGACTCATCTTTCTTCGGGCGGGCCTGAATCGCTCGACTAACACTGATAAGGAGCATTTGGTCCCCACAGAAATATTGCCAGTGACTTTCCATAATGCCACCCCCTCCCTTTTTCCCCCAACACCGAGGATGGTATTTACTTTTTAAGATAAAGTTATTGTGTACAGTAATCTGACTTGTTAGCATAATGTCCTCTTTCATCGCAGGACCCTCCTTTTTTCTGCACTATGGAGGTATTTGTGGTCCGGGTCTTAAATAGTTTATCTTGACTTAGTGCGCGAGCGCTTTATGTAAATATCAGCCTATAGCATTATTAGGCCTTCATGAATACTTGAAATGCATTTGCCATATTTATAAGTTGATAGAATTTACCAGAGGTTTTATATTTGGCATGAAGATATGTGTGCTATTTGTAAATCCCTTCGATTTGGAGGTCAGACGGACTAATAGCATTTCTAATGCTATTCCAGTGAATAAAATATGACATCCGCACAGCCTAGAGGTGTTGTGATAGTGAAGTTCACCCGGCGAAAAAGGAAATTAACTTAAAAAACAATGCTTACATCTAAATCAGATCAAAGTTTTTGTAACTTGATTTTCTGGCCATTGTTTGTTTACCATTATTATGCTGCTTATTAGCATGTTAAAAGTAGCATACAGACTTCTTATCAGTTAATATTTAAATTAATTCAGGCCTTATTCTACCTTAAGGCACTTAAACTTTCATCCCATAACCGCAGAAAGTAAAGTACCAATGATACAGGACCCCTGCCTGCCCTGGTGGTAGTCAAAAGATACAATAAACAAACTATATTTTGATTTTATAAACATTGTTTTTAGTTAATCATAAGTCTCACTGAATGGTTGTGCTTTGGTGTGAGACTGAACTCACGTCCTTCCTGTTAGTACTTATCATGTTTCTCTTTTACAGTTTGGTTGAAGTATATATTTTGAAACTTAAGTATTTAAGATTTTTTTAATAGAGGGCTTCTCAGGAGCCTTTTTGTTGGTGTTTCACCTCTCAGATGGTCCCAACCCTCACTTTGGGAACCACCATGTTTTACAGCTCAAGTGAAACTCGTAACTAAGATTTCCCCCAACACGCCCTTATCACTGCTTACTGATAGTGAGGATGTTAGTCTTTGTGAATCATAGCTGTGATTCATAATCTGCTGTGTGCTTGATGTTAGCACAGTTCATACTGCTGTTTCAAGCTGTAATATCTACACCTCTGTGACACTTTGCCTCCACTGTGAATGTCACAGAGACAGAATGGAGGGGAATGAGGTGATTCCCTCTTTGCTCTGTCTCCAGAAGTAACAGAGGCGTGATATTGGAGCTCAACAGGAGACGGGGGCGCAGTGAGTGTTTTTGCCTTTGTGTGTATGTGGGGTGCCTTTAATTGACA
Organism: Scarus forsteni; assembly: GCA_036419115.1. Lineage (NCBI taxonomy): Eukaryota > Metazoa > Chordata > Actinopteri > Labriformes > Labridae > Scarus > Scarus forsteni. Next base: position 30,619,409 of record JAZDUH010000341.1, on the reverse strand, counting down.
CAGGTATAATGACCTTAATGTGAATATCTTGAGGTGTAAATATAATGGATCATCATTGCAAAGGCAAAGTGAATAGGAGAGCTCAAACTGTGGGGTTAAGGCTTCAGAAAAGTAAATGACTATTAAATAAAATGATAGTTGAATGGAACTCAGCTTTTTTATCTAAAAATGGATTCTATAAGCTGTTTCCTGAATATAACACCTTTGTTGTCTACACTACCAAGGGGCATAAGTTATTACCTCTGCCAAGGAGGTTATGTTTTCGGGAGAGTCTGTCTGTCTGTCTGTGAACAGAATAACTCAAAAAGTTATGGATGGATTTTGATGACATTTTCAGGAAATGTTCTGCATGGGAAAAGGAAGAACTGATTCAATTTTGGTGTTGATCCGGATCACCATCTGGATCCGCCATGACGATAATGTGATTTTCGTGAATAACTACTGAACTAGAATAGATATCATTATGAAACCAATTGCTAATGGTATGTTTTCATGGTCAAGGAATCTCAATATTTACATGAAATAAAGGTAGGACTAATATTTATGGTAAAAATCACAATATGGGAGAGGACTGTGGTGCTGGCAGAGGTCTGCACTCTCCGAGTGCTTTTCTCGTTAAAAATGAAACAGGGATTGGTCAGAAGTAAAACTGAGCAGTGGTCAGTTGAGCAATATTCATTTGCAGAATCAGAACACTATAATATCAAGCCCTGTCCTACCTGTCACATTGGAGATTTCAAAATGCATCCATACACTTGCTTTTCATTAAGTAGGCTGGATTTTTTAAATTGATGCTTCATAAAGAAACATCACATACACAGCATGCTAACATGCTAGCTTACGCAGCGCAATCAGATACTACAGCATGCACCTAGCTAAAACTTTATACCATGGAGCAAAGTGCAGTCAGACAACACAAGCAGCCTGTTTGCCATTGAAAAATGAAGAATTATGTATTTTTAGATATTGGTTCTGGAAAAAAATGTGACTCTAAAATGCCATGTTTTTTCTCTGAACATTTACAATTTTTTTGTTGTAGAATTTTGAAATGATCAAACAATGCATGAAAAATTAAGATGTAACTTTGAGTCAAATGACAAAAGAACAAAGTTTTAATGTAGGCTTTTTATTAATTAGCATTCAGATAAAAACAGAGTGTCAACATTTTTTAAACAATTTTTTATTTGTCAATTTTTATCCATCTAGAGACATGCAGAGAACTGTTTTCTCCGATCTTTACCATGGAGATGTAATAATACATATTAATTAGGATTTTCTTTCAGTCTATTTGGTTCTGACTTTGGTCTCCCAGCATGCACTTCCCTGGTTGGTGCCCCCCACCCCCCACCCAGTCTGAGTAATCGTTGCACCGCAATCTGTGCAACATTTTCCCACAAACTCAAAACAGTGAAAAATTATAGCAGTTGGCATGTTTTGTTTTCAGCTGCGCTCTTTGAGCTGAGGGCTTTTTTTGTACAGTTCAGAGAGCACATTCCTCAGGATTCAGCCGTCGTCAGTTGCCTGTCGGGGTCATTGGAATTCTGGGAGAATAAAAGGGAACAGAAAAAAAGAAAACACACACACATTCAGAGCAACATCCAGGCCAATTCTGTGCCCTTTGTGCCCCCAACAGCAGACATTTACCTCCACATTGCCCTTTAATGAGAGGAATTAAATTTTCTTTCTTCTAAATATGATCCAGAAATGCCCTCAACAATCTGTAGCTGCAGTTTTGGCATACCAGCTACATCGATGTATCCCAAAATCATCAACACTAATGGTCTCTAAATTATACAGATGCCATAGCATGTGTGCTGATATGCAGACAGCTGAATGCGCCTACATGAGAAATCAATCATGTCAGGTTAACAGTGTGATTTACTCGGCGCTGAGAGCTCCAGCCTTCCAGGCACTGCACCTTTTAACTTGAGAGAGTGAGATGTGTGTGTGTGTGTTTGTGTGTGTGTGATGTGGGGCGGTGGGGGTTGGGGAGGGGGGTGCTCTCCAGCTTGTGCTGTACTGTACCCTGCCTGTTTGTGCATGCAGTAATACACACACTCACATATGCTCTCAAGCTTCACAGCAAAATCCAGGTGCACTTTGTTGTTCTAAACTTTATTGCCTTCACCTACAGGCCGCACAGACAATACTTACGCAAGATAGGATCTAGCCCACACATGTCCGCCCCGGCACTAAATGTGCCAAAGAAAAATGGAAAAAAATTACAGGTAGATTTTGGACTAATGGTATTCTTAACTGTTTTCTCTCTTCTCGTCTCAGAACGCTGACATCGCTGGATCCCTTCCACTCCTGTGACGAACAACAACTGCAAGTTCTCTCCCTAAGGGTAAGTACTGGAACATGGTCCTCTTCATGTCCATCTGTCAAAGAATCCTTAACCTTGAGGAAGATTACAGAAGACTAACAGTGTCTTTGCAAGGATCAGTGCTGAAATTAACTGTAACCTATACTGTACTCTTAAGATCAGACATCACTGAGTCTGTTTAACAGCTGCCAGTGTTTCCCATAGAATGCTATAGTACTTTGAGGGTAAAGGTGCTGTGTGGGATTCATATAGCAGTGTATTATTAATTTGTTTCTGCTCTTTCAACTTATACATCACCAAAAAATTCTATAAAGACGCTCAATTATTATTGTGTTCCTTTCTGAAGAATGGTTCTTGAATTATTTTGGACATCAGCGTTTTAACAGACTGTTAAGAAAGAAACATTCTCTTAACATTCAAAAAAAAAATCTGCAATGTTGTTCAACAACTTTTTAACACACTAAGTAAAATAACTTCTGATAATTGAATCAAGGCTTTTGTTTCTCTCTTCTCCGTCTCAGTATGTAATTGCTTCCTCACTTTTTATTGCCCATAGTCTCCCAACTCTTATTATTATGCTAAAAATGTGCATTTGAAGAACAGAGGTATAATGTTTCATACGTTTCATAAATAAGTCATCAACATTGCTCGATTAAAGGTCTCTTTTTCTCTCAAATGTCTCTTTTAAAGAAATGCCCCTTAAAAGCTGTGTTTTTGACTTCCTGGGGTTTATTGTGTAATAGCTACATCGCCTCCACCTACATGTGCGTTTTCTGCTTGTCACAGGCAGAAGGTAGAGCCTTTATTTTTTTACAGTTTGCTCCTCTGTCTGTAAACCCTCCTTCCCTCTCCCATCAGGCATTGTTTGGGCATCAAATCAGTTCAGACCTCATTATTAGAGCCTCCCATAGATCCCCTCGGATCCAAGTATTTCCAAAGAGGAGGGAAAAGAGCTGCATCTGATCCTTTCCAGGTTTTGTAATAACTACATTTTAAGTTTTTCTGCTAAAATCTTCCACAGTATTTTCTGAAAAGATTTACTGCTCAGAAAGAAATATTTGTGGATACTGGAAGCTGCCTCTCTATCAATCTTTTAATTTATTAAAATGTGATTTCAAGCAAGTATGGAAACGCCTACCACACACTGAAAAGTAGAATGATTGATAGGAAAATAAGTGAAGATTTGACTCAATATGTAGAATCAATCAATCGATCGATCGATAATAGTATCAGAGATTTGAATTAAAAACATTTCTAGATTAGAATCAGTATCAACTCCCTTAAGGAATCGTTATAATAGTCTTAAAAATTGCTTTATTATTCCCTTTTATTTTGTTCTGTATGCTTTGCAAATCAAGGATGCTCATCATAGGCATTCAGCACAAACAACAACAAAGAAGTCGAAGATGTGATCATGGCAGACAGGAACTGTGGTCGAGTTTTCAACTAAAAGATGGCAACATGTATTTGACTTTGTTGTCACTGAAAACATTTTGTGGATCGACTTTTGCTCCTGATAGAAAAAAAACACAGGGCTTGATAAGGGCATCACTGAAGAATTGGATTGATAGACCATATAAGACCATAAAAGAGAATTAGTATCAATAAATTACTAATAATTCCCTTCCTTAAAGGCATCAGTAAAACCTTATCAGTTCCTGCCCCAAGACTTAGTTTCTAAGCAGACATTAGATTAGATTAGATTAGATCAACTTTATTGTCCTTTGCAGGAAATTTGTCTTAGACAGCAGTACTACTGGCCAAGGACGCAGTATTATAAATAACAAAACACTAGACAACATACAACAGTAACATAAGCAAGAGGTCGGCGGCAAGCATGGCCAGAGTTATTGCACAAGGATGTTAAAGTGCAGTGCTCGTCACAATACGCAGTGAAGATAAGCAGAAACAAGTTAAAAACCGAGTTATGTCGATAAGAACAAAACATGGGTAAAAGCCGGATAATAACAGCTAAAGAACAAGTAGAAGCAGATAATAAGTAAAATATGTAGAAACAAGTTAAAAAATTAAATAACAAGTAGAGAAATAAAACCATGGATAAAAGTGGAATAATCATAACAGGTCAATGACTGGTGGCAATAAGTAGGCTGACAAAAACATATTCATATACAAGCATTATATATCAATTCAAGGAAAGAATTAATTAGATTGCTTGTTAAGCAGAGAGATGGATGTTGGGAGAAAAGAGAGCTTATAGCGATTCGTTTTGTGTTTGCTTGCTCTGTATCGTCTCCCTGAAGGTAGAAGTTCATATTCCCGAGAAAGAATATGGGAAGGATCATTCAGAATTTTCTGTGCCTGGTTTAGGACGACACTATCAAAGACAGACTGGAGAGAAGGGTGGTCTTTCTGACCTATCACCTTCATAGCTGATTTTATCAGTCCACTGATTTTTGATTTACTTTGGATGGATAATGTGCCGAACCAAGCTGCCAATCCATATCTCAGAAGACTTTCGAAGATGGCTTTATAGAAAACCAACATGATTTCACGCCTGACACCGAACAGTCTTAGCCTGCGAAGGAAATGCAGTCTTTGAGATAATTTGTTGCAGAGGAAGTCAACATGATCTGTCCATTTTAAAAAATTGTCCATGACAATACCAAGATATTTGTAAGAGGCAACCTGATCAATAACACTGCTTCCAATTTCCACAGAGTCATGTTTGCGTACCCCCCTCGGGTCAAAAACCATCTCTTTAGTTTTTGTTGTATTTAAGATTAGATTGTTTCTCTCACACCAGTCCTTAAAACAAGTTATCTCATTAAAATACACAGAGGGGCAGTCACGAGCACGCAAAAGACTCAAGATGATGGTATCATCTGAAAATTTGATGATGAAGTTATTTGGTTGTCTGCTCCTAAATTCATTGGTAAACAACGTGAATGAACATGGACATAGACAGAGCTACCCACAGCAGGAGTCCAAAATCATTTTCACAGAAAGAAGCTGCGTGAAAAATAAACAAACATCAGAATATGGTGGGACGAGCAAATGGAAGTTATTAGACCCACATTTTAGAAAGTAATGTCTGTCAAAGTGCCTGTGTGCTGATCCGGTGTGTCTTTGGTTGTATTTAGCCTCACTGTGTTTGTATGATTGTAGTGGCTAGCAGAGGTCAACGGGGGCCCCATTCCCCACTCAAATGTAACAAATCTTCATCTTGTCCACCTTGATAGAATTCCCCCTTCAGTGGGCAACCTCTCAGGTGTGCCTGTTTGGTTTTCACACCCCAAGGATTTTCAATCTACTCCACCCTAGAAGTTATGATATGCATTATGGCTGACAAATGCGGGCAAGCTTCTGGATCAGCTTTTGTATTTATTTTGTTGATGTCTTGATTGAGATTTGTAGACGAACAGAACATCTGAAGTGCTGGTTATTTTTGCTCTAACCTGGGGCTTGTGTACTTAGTAGGAATGACTAAACACCTACTGGAAAAACAGATGAAGTTTGGCTCATATTTAAAGTCCTAACATTTTCTCTTGCTCTATTTTTAGCATGAAATATGCCAACTCTGCATCCATAGAAAAAAGCAGACGACAAACACTGTAAAGTCCAAAGTGGTGAGTGAAAACAGTTTCCATTGTTCTTGCATGCCTGGTGTTGTGTGTTTTTTTTCCCCTTCAGATTAATGTGTCCACTGTTATGTGCCACATCAGTCACGTAGCTGTTGGGCTTTGGCTTTAGAATAACACACGCTGTGTGCAGAAATGACAAACAGCAAACCTACTCACAAGAAAAGTATTCATTTTTGTCATGGATATGGATTTTATGATGTAGGAGCTGATATTTGATCACAGTAAGAGAAAGAAGTCCTACAGGAAATATAAGGCGTAATACCTTCAAAATATGTATGATATTGGAGGCTTAGAGTTCATCAACAACAAGAAGTATATTCAAAACCATTTTAAAATCTAAATATTGAAACTTTGAATCAGAATGAACTGTATTTAGTAGGAGTGTGTGCACATGTAAGGTTTTTGATTGGATAACATGACGCTCTTGGTCCATGCAAGCCTAATAAATTTGGAACTAGAAATTTAAATTAGCATTGTGCTAAAATCTGGCATAGTTTGTTGCTGTATGGACTCCCAAGGTATTGTATTTCATTAATACACTATGCTATCCAAGCAAGCATTTAAATAAATGAAAAATAAAATGTATAGAATACTCTTAAAAACCTTGTTTTTGTTAGGGTTGCACAACATTATTGGAGTAATATCAGTGTTGGCAGATAATTTCCTAAAAATGTGATTATTGGGATCAACACAGATGAACATTTTTGTGAATATGTACTACCGGCAATTTACAAATGGAAATTGACCATAAATATTGCATATATTGGCTCTAATGTTGGAATAATGTGCAAACATACCATTGTGGTTTTCCTCATCATCAAATGTCCAGTTTTATGAATCAGATGTGCCATTTATTAACAGAATAAGATGTTGTTTTCTTGCTTTAATTTATTTCAAACACAAATGGACTGTGAAAATTAAATGAACTGATCAGTTATGATTAGAAAAAACATCAATATCGGTATCCACAAAAATATGTTTGGAAATATCAGCATGTTCGATATCGACAAACATCTAAAACTGTGCATCCCTATTTTTAGATTCTAAAAATCAAACGGATGGATTGATTCACAAGAAATAGCTTTTTTTTTTTTTTTTGTCATAGCCAGAGATGCACGGATGCTTAGTTTTCTAGACCAAGTCCATGTGTAAATACTCAGATTTGGGCTTTCACAAATACCCAAAACAAATCATTCCCCTAAAATTTTGAGGAAAAGTACAAGATCTTTCCCCTGGAAAATGTCCTCATTGTTTGGTCACACTTGTTCCTCACAGCAGGAGTATCTCCTATAATTTTCCTGTCGGTCCATCAGGACAAGAGTAGGAAAAACTCTTGGAGGCTGCAGGAAAATATCAGAGCAAACTGGGGCGAAAAACCCCGGTATTTGTTTTAATATCAGCAGCTCTCGTGGTGAATGAAATTAATTTTCAGGATTTTCCCCTGGGTTTGGTAGGGTTTTTAAGGCCATTTTCTGTCCACTGGAGTTTATTTGAGTATGCTTGGCCTCTGGCATCTTATTTAAGTAATTTATTTATCAATTTATTTAAGCTTCGCCTATTTTTAGACTTAATTTCTAAAAAGTGAAAAATGTCTTCCATTTTCTGAATGCAAGTCAAAGTGGCAACAGTAAAAACACTTATGATGCCACTGCAGTTTTCAAAGATTTCACAAAGTGTTTTATTTTTATAAGACATTCCTCACCTCTCTTCTGGACAGTTAAGCAGAACATAGTTTGCTGTATGTTTTAATTTTGTCATCCTTCTTCAAAATGTCACTAACCTGCAGAAACTGCTCCAACTTTGCCTACTTGCTTAAACAACAAGAGGTTAACATCTTAGTATAAAATGAAATAGAGTATGGGTTTCCATTTAGTATCTGCATCATTGTGGCATCTGTGCTTTACTATAATAACATCTGGAACAGAAAACAAAATATCTACCATGATAAATGCATATTCTTTTGAGTATTTCAAGACACATAGTAAATGTGTTTTTATGTAGTAATTGAAGACTGATTGAACAGATAAATATGTCTTCAAGATTTTGTTATTTTTTATGACAGGATGGATGTCATTGAAATCCAATAACTCAAATCAGATTTCAGGCTCTTTCATATGTGGTTCGTTGAACTTGCATAAGTCAGACCACATTTAAAAAAATAATGTGAACAGAAAAAAATAAAATCGAGCTTTGAGACTAACAGTTTAAACTAACAGTACTGAGGCTTTATGGTGTGTTACAGTGATTGTGAATGTGGAAGTATTTGCACTCAATTTATCCGAGAGATCCAACACGAGTAAAGCCACATTAGTCTGTCCTGTGATATAATTGGTGATGCCCATTATGTGACCAGAGATTCCTCACACTCATTTGTGGACTGACCTGGTGACAAACAGGTTGTTTCATTTGCTTGGAAAAGGATGTTGTGTGATTTCGATTATGTCCAAGGTAAAAGGAATAAGAGGATGCAGGATCCATTTTATTGTGGAATTAGACTGATTGCTGAATTAGACAGATAATTTCTGTTGCTGTGGGTAAATTCTCTGATGGTTTGCACATAATTTGATGTGATACTTAGCAACCCCTGTACTTGAAAAGTTCATATGAATGTTCTAAGAGGCACTTTCTTCTAAAAAACATAGCTCATATGTTTATGCGTGTGTTTTTAATGGGAAGTATGTTGCAATGTTAGTGAGTCTGTCATTAATAATTGCATCAGACTAACTTCATATGTCTGCAAAAGTATCTTAAATTTGTATGGCAGTGACACTCTTGGTTGTGAATTTGCCATCTTTTCTCCCAATTAAGGCCATGAGTTTATTTAGTTCTCCCACCCCCAATCAAAGAGAAAGAAATCTCTTTATCTTTATGAAGTAGCGCCCTGAAGACCTGGGAATGATTAAAGCTTGTGGGCAAGAGCAAAGTTGCTGGATGTCTCGGCTGTAGCACCAGGTCTACCTCCCTGAGAGTCCCGTCTTATCCCACAGTGAAGCAGAGTCCAGATTTCCTCTTCCACCTAAAAGAGATTTAAATATTAGTTCTTAATTTGTCTCGTATTCAGTTAAATCTTCAAAGATGAACTCTTACTGCATATCTGCTGGCCTGAAAAAAGTCCTTCTAATCATGGCAAAAAAGCATAATTGCCCCAACACTGTGAGCCGAGCTTCCACTGAAGACATATATAGAAGAAAATCTACAGCAATTAGATATATCTTTGGCTTCTTAAAAGAAGCTGCAGTTTGGAGTTAGCAGCCCTCTGTGCACATTTCCAGTTTGAAATTGATTTCTTGTCATAGATCAGAGACCTCTTGTCATTTCATTTCCAATCCTCAATGGTTCCTAAGTGTCGCCCCTGTGAGCGGGCAAACAGGGGGAACCTCCACGGGTCTTTACCCTGGGCACTGGGAGCCGTCAAGGGGGTAGAGGCAGAAATCAAAGTGACTCGGATCATTCCCCATTGGCAGCCTCCATTGTCTAGCTGATTTAGGATTGGTTGGAGAAGGTGAAAAACTGCAGGGACGGAGTGTGGGGGTGGATGGAGATCAGGCAAAGCAACTCCTTTTTTTCCCCTAATCTTTATCCACCATTAACCCCAGTGCCCCAATGTGTGGCTAAGATCAGGGCCATTGGTCAATCCCCCATTCACCGCCACCCAGAATATTTTAAAGTTAAGCCCCCCTCGCTTAACAAAAAAAGTCTTACTCATCAAAGGTTTACTTTCCCCTTTCCTTCCTTCCTTTTCGCTCTCTGTGCTCCTTTCTCTCTATGGTCCACTGTTTTGTCTTTACACTTAGAGAACTTTTGGAAGTTCCCCAAGTTTCCATATTTCCATTTAATGAGGTTCGGTTTGGGGTCTCATCGTCACTCGCTGTGAGCAAATTGGCGCAGAAGTACACAGAGCGATGACTTCCTGGCCTTTGCTGATCCCTGGGATTATGAGCTGTCCTGTTTTTAAGTAAACACCAGAGTTGCATTACGTGATTTCCGCAGAGGTAATGTTTTTCACACCTGATACGTATACACTCCAAGATTTCTTCTTCGCCGATGATAATGCGTCATATGTGTCTAATCAAACTTTGAAAATATAACAATAACAATGCTGAATTCAGTGCAGATCGCTTCATACTCCATATGGTGTTGAAGAGTGATGACTGGGGGACAGAATAGAAAAACAAAACATGTATTGGAGACAGTGAGGAGTGGAGAAAAGAGATTGCTTTGAGAGTGTTTGTTCAGAGTGCACTGTTGCCATGAGAATGGATTCAGAGAGCGGGGAGGTGAGGAGGCTCAGAATGAGTGTTACCATCATTCCTTAAAGAGGAGATAAAGAGGCTCAATGAGGCTGTTGATCCTCAGGGCCGCCATTATTTCTTTTACCCCACTCTGCCATTAGTGTTGTTTTAAAGGAACTGAATGTTATGCTTTTAAATTTAATGTTTTAAAATTCAGGGATTTTTTTAAGAGGAAAAATATCAGCTTTGGTGTTGAAGCAAACCGTGTACTCGTACTCACAAGTTGCAGATACTCTTTTCACTATTGTTTTACTCAATGCAAGATGTCAGTATACAGGGAAGCAAAGTTTTAGCCTTGTCAGTTACAACACTTAAGTGCAAAAGTCAGTATCAAATAAGGAAACACAAATATATTAGAAAGACAGAAACACAACAGAAATGCAATAAAGGAAATATTAAAAAAATCACATGAACTGAAAAATAAGCACACACAGCATCACCACAACAAAAAGATAAACACAGCAGAATATTTCAAAACAACTGACAAATATTAAGACAAACATAAATATACAACACCAAATAAAGAAACAACAAAATGTGAAACCAAACTAAACAAAAACACAAAATTAACAAAAACAACAAAATTGCAGATTTTAAAAACACAATCTCAAACAAAAAATAATAATTAAAAAAGAAAATATTAAGGCACATGAAAGGAAATTTTAGGAAGAGTTTTATTAATTTTTAGGGACTTTAAAAACTCAAAAACAATTGAAAAACACAGTAACAAATAAAAAAATCAAATACATCAAGTAAAAGAAACAAAACACGAAGATGGTTATAAATTGTGAGCACAATTAATAAACAGAAAGCTAGGATTTTGCATTTTGCTTCAGTTTTTTTTATCGATGTTTTTCGGGTAGTGTTTTGCATGGGATGTTGCATTTATTTAATTTGTTGTAGTTCTGTTTTTTCGATTGCATTTTGTTTTGTTGTTGTGCTTCGTAATGCTTTATAGTTTGTTTATGTCTCAACTTATTCAATGCAGCATTTTTTGTTTTGTGCTTACTAATTTGTTGTGTTTTTCATTTGCTGATGTACTTTAGATTAGTTTTCTTATTTTTAATTTCTTTTTGTTTTTGTTGCCTCCTTTGTTGCATACTATTTATTTGTTGGTTTGTAGCTTATTGTATTTATTCATTTATATGTTGTGACTCATTTCTGCAGTTTATTTATTTTTTTGATAAACATGATCATGAAAATTAAAGATGCCAATCTAACAGACAGAAGTGAATTAATGAACTGAATGAAATGATACTTGTGCACAAGTACCAGTGAGTACTCCTATAAGTTCTTGTGCTTGATCTGAAATAGTGTCATTGGTTCACTCATACCTCAAGCAAACACAGCATACATTGAGAGCTCAAACAGCTCTGTTCACCTAATGCTAAAGATGATTAATACTTCAAAAATGACTGATTGCAAATACTGCATTCACCACTGTAATTTCAATAAACTAGCAGGGATCTAGTGTTTCATGTGTTATTTTTTCCCTGCGCTTTAATTGGAGAAATCTTGGGTGCGGAAGCCAGAGCCGATGGCATCTCTCCAAGAGCCTGAGATTATTGTGAAACTCAAGCTGAGACAGGCATGACATCAGAGCGGCCTGACACTAGTTTGAACTCCCGATTTCAGGTGGGAAGAATTATGAGTGGCTTCGCTCGCAGGTGATCGTGTCCAATGAATCGGTCGCACACAGTCCGCGCATTCTTCTCCCGAGGTCTAAATGCTGATTGTCTTGACAGATTGAACTCGGTGTGTTATCACCGAGCTGTCACGCAGCGTCATTTTTCAGCCTGCACACTTACGGCTTAGTTTATTTTAGCCCTTCACAGTGCAGTGTTTTATAGGGACACAGCCATTTTGACTTAAAGTGAATGTATACTCTCTAACCTACTGCTGATCCCTATTTTTTAGAGGGAAAGTAGTCTGTCAGAGTTTGTGGAGTATCCTGCATTGCCTTCAAATCAGGTTATGACTGTTGTTCTTTGACCTTTCTAAAATACTTAAAAGTTATTATTGTTTTATAAAGACAGATTGCAAAACTTTAAGCTTGAGACCCCTAAAACAAGACTGTAGGAGACTGGGGACCCTGAGGTGGTAGAAGAACATCATGTGGGATGTGCTTATTAATGTTTCTCTTCCAACATAGGCATAAAAGACACAAGATAGCCCTGTTTTAAGATAATTTCCTCCAATTTTAATCATTGTATATGGGTATTTTGTAGCTAAAGGAGCCCTGTCATCCTAGGGTAAGAAGATTAAACAGTTAGATGTAAGGAAAACATTCACATTGCTTTTATCACAGGGGAATGCAATAACAATACAACCTATGCATGTATGCCTACTCTGGCCTTCCATACAGATTCAAGAATATGTTTATCGTGAAGTTTTGTCCATGCAGGAGACTTGCATATTACAGAAGATTAGTTGTCAAAGTTGCGAGCAGCATGCATGCAGATTTAGTATTGCTCAGTTAAATAGGCTGTTTTATTGACAGATTTAATAAAAAAATGATCAATATGAAATGAACCGTTTCGTATGTCCAGGTAGAATGTTTGTGCCACCTCTTTCGTCTGTATAAAGACAGTTGTGCCACCTGACATCATTATTGTATTATTGAAGTGTCTCATATTTTTTCTTTATGTTAAGAAGTTTTCACTACAAGGTGTCTATAAAACATTTTTTAAAGTTTCTTGCCAAATGGTCCTTTCAGATCTTGGACTTTGGCATGCCTTTAAACTCCTATGTATCAGCCCTGCTTTGAACAGGCTGCTATGGTCTAAATCCTCACAAGCTGTGCCTGAATACTCGCCAATAAGAAAATGGATATGGCTTTGGCTATTTAGCACTGCACTTGCATGTATGGCTGAAGGACATGCATAGAGTCAATACTTCCACTGGAGCCATCTATGGGCTTAATAAACACATGGTAAAGAGTTTTCTCACCTCCACGAGGTGGTATATTCACTAATGACATCACATTTTATGAGAAGTGAAATCAACAGAGAGATTTTTCTCATGTTTGTAGAGTGGTGCAATGGTGACATATTTTTGTAGGCCAACCAAGAGGTTAGCATCACGCAGTTTAATCAATTAACAACCTGTGGGGATTTTAATAGTTTCTTGGATCATTACTGATAATGAGGTCTGTGGTGAGTGATAGTTCATTAAACTTACACATGTGTTTATCATAATCCTCACAAACTAATCTGAGTCTTGTCATTTTTTTGGTTTGAATGTAATCGGAGAGGGCAAAAAGCCGTTTTCAAGCTGTTGTGGAACTACAACGGGGTTGTTGAACTTAGTAGCAGCTACCACATAACCTCTTATTTCAGAATTTGCTGTAATGAATGACTTGATCAAGTTGGTGCCCATGGTTGTGACTATGGTGTATGTATTATCTTTATAACAACAAAATGAAACATCAGGGTCCCTGGCCATGTTTGTAGTTCTCTTTTAGTAAGTCCTTGGTGACCGTCTTTTTGAAAAAAACATTACGCTTAAGAATGGGCAATGTTAATATCGTTTTATGTTGCAAAATTAAATGCTCATATCTTGGGTACATGTGTTCGCCATGCCTTGCCTCAGGAATTTATCTAAAAAGCTGTTCTAAAACTCCTTAAGGTTATGAGGCGGGAACCTTGTGTGCTAAAATGCTAACTCACTTCTGTGTTTTTGGACTCTTTCCAGCACCATCTTGTTGGCAGATTAGGGATGGGAATTGATAAGATTTTATCAATACCAATGCTGTTAACGATCCTGCTAATCGATTCAATACTTTAACGATTCCCTTATCGATTCCTGCAGATTTTGCGAGTGGGCAAATGTTGGTCTGATTTTCAGTGGCAACAATGTCAAACACATGTCACCGCATAGATATCTGCTTCTGCAAGTTGCTGGTGTTTCCACTCACTTAGTTGTGTAGCCGGTGCAAAGAAAATTAAGCTACAATTCTGATGCTTCTGAACCCTGTCAGTGGAAAGAATTGATAAGGGAATTGATTAGCAAAAAGATCAATGATATCGATTCTTTGATGGAGCTGTTAACGATTCTCAACTGGAATTGGTTTTCGATTTCCATCCCTATGGCAGATACCAGCGACTTTAACGCATCAAAGTAGTACTGGCTCTAATACTGCATTACAGCTCGAGTTGGGTATCATTTGGGCCCTTTCCAGGTGCTAAATCAATCATTTAAAACTGTCTTGGTGCCAAAAGTTTACCTGCAAAGATACTTTTAAGAAAAAGAGCATAAACTGTGTTTCACCTGTTTTTTGCCCATCTGGCAACACATATGTAACCTGCAATGTCCATTTCACAGAGCAGAAAAGGCTGTGAGGGTTCAGCATATTTGACTCTGAAATTTAACAAATGGCACCAAAACAGTGACACCATATGAGACCTGTTTGTACTGCCTTATTACTATCAGATTTCAGTTCATTAATGCCTAAAAAATCTCAGCTATCTTTATTTTAAAATCTTGTCAATTATACGTTTAAGAGTCAATTTATATGTGGCATGTATGTCAAGGCTGAATACCTAATTTTGTTTTCAATAAAAGTTTCCTTTTTTAAAGTAGTATTTAAAGATTCCAACAGTAGGTGGTGTCTTCTTCAGCTCATGCTCATACCTTCCTCTTTTCTTTCCTGAGTTAAAGTTTCAAATCAAACCGAACGGTCACAGCCACTGGAAAAGCTTTTACTCCAAAGGCAACACGCCAGCTCCTTTGTTCTTAATGATCACTTGATCGCAGCTTGAAAAGGGATACAGACGGAGGCGAAATCCTACAAGCACTTGGAATCTGACTTCCTCGCCACAAACCACAAGTAGAGACAGTGCAGACGTTACTACCTGGTTGGAGGCAAAAAGCAATGGTGGAAAAAAAAGCACGCATACATACATGCGCGCACGCTCAAAAGTCCCAGCATGCTCGATTTGGGTCATGGAGCTGACAGACAGTGGAATGTGAATGTGTGTATGTTGACAAACTCCACTGCACTCTGAATGGGGTTTGTGATTACACCTCATCATGCGTGCTGCATCGCTCCTGTCCTCAGACCCCCACCCCCCCCCACCACTCCTCACTCTCCCCATTTCTCTCCCTCACTCTCTCACCACAGTGCCTCTCGGGCAATCATGTGGTCACACTACCTGACTCCTCGCCGCTCAAGAGTGCAGTTGACAAAAACAGCCCGAGGCTCATCATGTGGAAAAGATTCAGTCGGCACACAGCATACAGCCTAACCCCTCTCCTCACCCGCCCGCCCTACGACTCCTCACTTTCTCCCGCTAAGTAACCGAAGCACCCGGGTGTTTCCTTCTCCCGCTCACCTGTGAAGGAAAATGGCACGGCTGTCCAACTATCCAAGTGTGTGTGAGAGTGAGTGGATATTTTTCCCTCCCATACTCTGAGTGTGTTTCTCTTTGTCAGTCCGGCTGCACTCCTCATGTCATGTAACATAAAGCCAGCGGTCAGTGAGAGCTCTCAGCTGTCAGTCAGCACGGTGGTCCCGGCCTGTTGAGCTGCTCACCTGTGTTTATTGGACAAGACCTGCTCCATGCTGCCCAGGGAGAACACCTCATCTCCCTCCCCGTCTTTCCAATTCTTTCTCCTTCACTTTTTTTTTTTCACCGATCTCGCTCCTTTTGTCTGCGCTTTATTTTCTAAAACCCTCCTCTACATTTTCTTCTCCTCACTGTCTTTCTTCCTCCCTGCTTCTCCCTCTGTTTCCCCTCTCCCTCTTCCCCTCCTGTCCGTTTTTATTTTGTATTATTTTTTCAGGACCTCTTTGTCAGCCCTTCACTTTAAAGCCGCCGTCTCCACAGCGCAGGCGTTCATCTCTTCTCCGCACCTGGCTGAGCACACGGCGCCGCTAGACGACTGATTGAAACTTGTGTCTCAAAGTTGCTAATGCTCACTGAAGCATTATATTGTAGATAAAGTAAATAAACTAGGTTACCATTGGAGAAATCTCTGGAATAGGCCGCAGATGCCTCTCGCACACACAGTTACAGCCTTACTCTTCACATAAACAGACACACATATATGAGGGTAATGAATGGGAGAAGAGGTATCAGGGATGTCGAGGTGCGAGCGGGGCAGGGAGATATTTTCTATGGCTCAGGAATTTCACAGGTTTAATGTTTTTTGAGGAGCTCTATAGAAAAGTAACAGTTGGGATCAAGAGAGGAGGGTCAAATGACCACTTGCTGTCAGTACATAGTGTGCACGCACTACATATACTTAAATGTATTTCTTTGACATGCAAATAAAAATTTTATTCCATGAATAAAAGCATAAAGTGAATACTGAATCACCTTTTGTCAATAATACCATGTGCTGGCTAGTTTCATTAATCAAGATATGAAGCCTTTTTTGAAAAATGAAAGATCTTTACTGTGTATCTTTTGCCTGCTGGATTGGGCAATGCATAGATTTGATTACTGGTAGATCACAGTTAAAGAAGAAGCAATGGCAATAACCTAACAACACAAAGTTTGTCCTTATTCTTGTATGCAACCAAATTTCAGTTACTGACCATTGACTATTTCGTTCTTCAGCTGACAGGCAAAGAAGGAGCCACGGGTGTGAATTTAGACCCAGGTCACCTTCTTTTGGGCAAACTGCCTCTGTGCTTGTTGCAGTCTAAAGTTATTAGTGCTCTCATAGGCTGTGGTTCTGACATGAGGGAAGAAATGGTAGGATGCAGGACAAAATTCGAACCTTCCAGACTTTTTTTCATGGGTTTGTGAGGTATCCTAGACCGGCCTTTTGTTGTTGTGTCATGACCAGTGTTGGGGAAGTTACTTTTAAAAAGTAGTGTTTGCTCGTTACTCGTTACTTTACTTAGTTACCCTCCGTTACTTTTACATTGCTTCATCATGGACAGAACCCCATATCTGTTCCTAAATGTGAAGGCCTACAAAAAGTTCTACTACAGAGAACACAACAGTGTTTTGTGCTCTTTATATTACAAAATGTCACATACCCTGTGGAATGAGAGCTCCTGCCCGGTGTTTCCACATTTTACTACTGAAATAAGCAACCAGGTCGTTAAAAACAAGCCGAAAATAAGCAACCTCCAGCTATTTCCTTTCCTAATGTGATATACTACTTTTTAAAAAGAGAAGTCTACGTAAAGTGTGTTAATTTTCGTCTACATTACATTTCAATATCACAGCGCTAAGTATCTATTCAAGAAAAGAATGTAGCTTATAACAAGCAGGCCTGGCAACTTTGGCTCTGGAGCATGCGCCATGAGCTTGACTGTGTTTGGGGGCGTGCATATAACCAGGAAACAAAGAAGTGGACAAACTGCCGTGTCGTGCTTTCCTTTATGTTAGGAGCTGGAAAGTAGTCAGGGGGATACACACAGACTTAAGAGCCCCAAGAAGCAACTTCATGTCTAGAAACAAGCCCAAAAAACCACAACCCGCAGCCGTGACTCACGAGATTTTCGGCCCTTAGACGCTTATAACGAGCGGACTTGGCAACGCTGCTCGTGTCTGTGCAAGCAGCTGAGAAGGCAGCTTCAGTGTTAGACCTGTCCGGGGGAAATGTAACGTCGCGCTGCATTAAAAAAGGAACTACATTTCGTTACCAAATTTTCAATAGTAGTGCATTACTTTACTTTTTACCCGAAAAAGTAGTTTCGTTACTGTAACGCGTTACTTTGAAACGTTACTTTGTAACGCGTTACACACAACACTGGTCATGACACACTAAGTGAGAAGGAACAACCGAAGGACTTCCAGTTCAAGCCATAAACGTACATAAGTTGTGTAGTTTGACCTTGCCGTAATGTAAAGTCTACGATTAGATGGTTAGAATTAGATTTACATATATTTAGTAAAACAATGATACATTTATTCTATACGTTTTAAAGATTGTTTTCAATGACAGCTATAGAATTTAATAGAAGTTTTGGACATTGATCTTTATTCATGTTGGCCCCTGTGGGACCTGACGCCTAAACATAGGTAGGAATCCAAGATTAAAAGGTCAGAAACACCCTAAAGCTTACAGATGTAAAAAGTCTTAAAAGTTCTCAGCTAACCCACAGTCAAACGTGGTTTTGATTATTTCCACTTCTTTTATTCATCATCTTTTCACTCTGCAAATTTACTTTTCCTTTCAGAAGTCCTTTCAACCCATCACCAGTCAGTCCAATTCAAATGATTTTTTGCTGGAAAGAGTTATTAGCTAGGCTACTTAGCACATTGGTTAAATGCAAAGGCCGACTCTTTGTGGCTGAAGTGTTTCAAACTAGCGTCCGCCGAGTGATCCCTCAGTTTAAAGAGCCAGCGAGGCAGCAGAACACATTCATATTTCCACCTGGTGTTATATAAAAGTCTCTTGTGTCCGCCGTGGTTCCATTCTGCGCTGTAAAGTGGTATAGGTGACATGGTAATACATTTGCATTGTGCTCAGTGATAAATACCCCACCAGGTCTTACTCACTCTGCTGCCTCCGAATGTGTCCGGACAGCGGCTTTATTGTCAAAGGCACGGGGGTCATTCAAAAACTCACTCTCCCACCCTTCTGCCTTTTGTCAAACATTTCCGCGCTGGTGATAGTTTTCTCATTTATTTAGTGAATAGTCTGCGGGCAAAGAAGAAAGAGAGTTTTTACATTATGGAAATGATGGAATGGGTTATAATCTTCCACATATTCATCACCGCAGACATTGGACCCTTGTGATACCGTCCTCCATTTGGCCATTGTTCTGGTTCTTTTCCTGCATACTGTTCCCCTCAATGGGCAAAGCAGGCTTTAATCCTGTCTCTCTTTGGAATGACAATGTTTACTAGCTATCATTCAATAAGGAGCCAGGAGCGTGACACACATCCCTCTGTCAGTAAATGCTGTGTGAACGTGTGGAGCCAGATATAGAAGAAAGGTATTGTTAGCCCTCTGAGGGCTGCATGGAAAGGGGAGACTGGTTTAAAAAAAAATGTATGAGACATTGCTGGCCCAGCAGAGCCACCAATACAGAATAATCATTTAAGAATCTGGGAATTTGTGAGTTTTTTGTCCTACTGTAAGGATAAATTCATAGTTATATTCTGTTATTAAGCATCTACACTCTTAGACCAGACCTATACACATGTTTACGTGAATAAGATCCTTAGGTCATGTACTGACTGATAGATATCCGGGAAATTAGTTACACATAGAGGAGGCCTAGCAGCTGAGGGTTTGGTTTTGTGAACTGGCATCTTAGTACTCCCAGACCAAATGTCAGACCTGGTTAGACAGGGGTCAGCCAGAAGTCTGATTGTCCAAGATGCAAATAAGAAAAGTCACTGCAGCGAAATTGATCATCAGGTTCCCCGACTTTACGTGCTTATTAATGGCAGATGTTTGATCAGGATGTGACGTAATTCTTACTTCCCACGTCAGAGTTCCTTGGAGAAATAATGCACCATTTATTCATGAGTGCAAGCACTGTTTTCCTCACTTGAACTGTTTTGAGGAACTTTAATGTGCCAGTTGTAGCGCCTCATGTATGCACAACACTTTTCTTTGAAGATTTGGTTTATTTTGTAGGACATGTTGAGGCTTTTGTAAAAAGTTCAGATACCAAGTTTGATGCAAAGTTGAAATCTCTAACAGTAGTTTTAAGAATGAAGAGATAAACTGCAAAGAAAATCACATTTGGTTGTTGTTGTTTTTTTCAGTGGTTACTGCAAATATTCAAGATCGAATTAAAGTCTCGAAAATTGTCCATGAATTTTCCAAGACTGAAGTGAGGGCATCATTCTCTGTTCACTGAGTCCAACTGATTGTCCAACTGCAAAACTTTCACACTTATCTTGGAAAAAAAAACAATTAAAGACAAAGGTAAGCTAAGAATAAACCACAGCACACATATTGGGCTCTGATAGACCAGGCACAGGTACGGCGCACAGGTACGGTGCACCCGCATGGTGCACCCACCCTGCGCTGTGCCTTCGCCGTGCCAACAGGTGTGTCCAGGGCACTTAGCAATTTTTGTGGAGGGCACAGTGTGGTGCAGGGGAGTGCACCTCGAGTCTCTGTCCCTCCCCCTGGCGCAGGGGAGCTTGTGAGCTTTCGTACCTTCCGTGCAGTTTTTTGGCACGAAATTGTCGCTGCGCCAAGCTGATTCTATCTACACCTCCCCATTGTGCTCTGCCACACCCATCTAGGTGCAGCCGTTCTACTAGATTGCCAAATTGGCTGCGCACGATGGTATGCTGGACAAAATTACTCCTGCTGGGGGTGAGCCAGGCTCCACAACCCTGCACCACCCTACGCTGTGCCAGGAAATTAGGGCCCAATGTGACAAAGTTAGCTTTCACAACTTTTTTCAGTTTCACCCATCACAAAACAATCAATCCATTGTTACTTGATCAGAGGCAAGGACTGAATGGCTTTGGTTTTGGTTAATGGAAAAATATTTAAACACAATTATTTCCACCTATATTGTGATTTTGGTAAGATTTATTCCAACAAAGAAAATAAGATTTTTTAGGTCATTGTTTTTCTTGATAAAGTATTTATTAGATAATGAAAGAACAATAATGAATAAGATTGAGGAGTACAATATTCTTGCAGTTCCTGCACCAAATATTAATTCAAAGTCCAAAGCACTTTTGCTCTGCCCCTCTGAGGACTAAAAACTGTAAAATTGTGGATTAAAGAATGCGTGACAGCTTGGTTTTTTTTGTTTTTTTTTATTTGCTGTATATTCAGGTATCTTGTGCTGAAGACATCCCAATTAAGTCGCAATAGGCACTAAACTAGTGGCTCGTGCTACACCATATTTATGCGTGGATGACTTTTTATCATTTTCACGCCAAGATGTTTTTAGGGAAGGGCTTCGGGTTGTTCATACTTTTTAGAGCTTAAGACCCTGTAAGTCCCTTCCTTTTTCAACTCTTGACCCATAGAACCTTTGAAACTTGTTCACCTGACTCCCCTGTGTTTAATGTATACATCACAGTACAGTTAAAAAGTAAGCCCTGAACAGGCCTGTGGAGTTTGCCTGTCCATACAACACACAGACACGGCAATGTTGGGTAATTATTGCCTGTAAGTAGGGATTAAGGTTGTGGATGTTGACAGTAAATTGGCTCTCAGAGCGAGTGTTTAACACACCTCTGTGTGGATCAGACACATTCTTGCAAAGAGTGAAGGTGTCTGTACATAACCCTCCTCCCCCATCCCGCTCCTCCACGTCACCCTGTCATGTATTTACACAAATAAATACAGGCTTATGTTTTCCTCACTCACTTATTATTGTGAAAGGATATTAAAAGGCAGGCCAATGAGATTTCTTTATTGAAAAGATTCCAGGGGAGCCGAGATGTTAGTCTGGCTTTATGTTCCTCCGCTCTCCTCGCCCCCTCCAAATTGTTTTTCCCTTCAAAGTCTTGACAGCGTTAGGGATTAGTGCCATAGCTGCTAACAATCATTAGTGTGTTTTCACCGTTGTGTCATGCACTGTTTTCTACCAGCACCCCCTGCCTTCCCTCCTGCATGTGTCTCCTGCCTCCGTGCTGAGCAAGAAATGAAAAACAATCGCTCCGACCTCCAGCGACCCCTCCTGACGCACAGTCAGTTAAATGGTTTGTAAGACGTTTAATTACCAAATGGTATAATCGTTATTCATCTCATCATTAGATGTATGATATTAAGTGAATTGGCTCCCCTGGGTCCCTGTGTTTCACAGATCAATAGATTTAGATGGAGCTTGAAGGGGGCTGGGTGAGAGTGTGGGCAGTTAAAACACCTCTGAGCCCCCTGATATGAACACATGCATTGTTTGTGTGATGCACAGTGGTGACGTGCACTCATTTTATTTCATTGCAATTAGCTCTTATATAGGTTTAATTATGCTAATTCGTCTGTCTGCACCCAAGACTGGCAGTATGTCACTTTATTTTTTTAATGGATTTACGGCTCCTG
The DNA here is from genome assembly GCA_036419115.1 of Scarus forsteni. Classification (NCBI taxonomy): domain Eukaryota; kingdom Metazoa; phylum Chordata; class Actinopteri; order Labriformes; family Labridae; genus Scarus; species Scarus forsteni. The sequence goes on along the minus strand of JAZDUH010000341.1, from coordinate 30,597,255 downwards.
GGTTTATTTTGACGCTGAAAGGACATGAAACAATGGACAAGGTTACGGCACCACACACTTTCCCCGTCGACAGAGTGCTTGCGTTTGCACTTTGGGACACTTTGTTTGGTATCAAGCATTGTTTGAAGGCATTGTGGAGATTGCTAATGCAGCGTGTACACCTCAGAGGCCCCACTAGCCTGCAGCTTGATATCGCCTGTATTCCCAATGTGAATATGGCTGAGTGGTGATTGGGGACTCGCTGCACCACAAGCTGCTATTCACCGCAGCCGGCACTACCAGCCTGAGTTAATTGTCCATTATCTGCTATTATCTAAGCTCTACCCCTCTCTCCCTCTCTTTTATTCTCGTCATTTCTAGCCGTCACCACCAGTCTCACTCACTCTGTATGCTCTATCCACTCCTTTTTTTTCTATATCTACTCTAGCAACCTTATACCAGTGCTGCAGCAAAGTCCAGGAGTTCAAATAGTAATAATGATTCCCTTTGTTCCTGAGGTAGCTCAAACAGGAATCAGAACATAGAGTCAGCAAAGCATCGTGTTCTTTTCTTGTCTTATGGTCTCACTGCTTGAGTTGGAGCTTTTCCTCTTTCTTATATTTCACTTTAAGTGGAAATTTAGGACTGATTATGTGTAAAATGGGCATCTTTCTGTCTACTCCATAAGAAAAAACTGACATCTTTTGTATTGAAGGACTCAAATCTCTTAATTCTTTGGCTTCTTGTAGAAACTTTTAAATTCTCACAAGGTATTGATTAATTTTTTTACCTTTTAAATCATTAATGGTTTTAAAATGTATTTTTTAACATGTGAGAGAGCTTAAAATTTAACTGGCACGTTGATGTGGGTCCAACCAACTACATCTACTCTATTTTAGGCTATTGTTAGGGCTGCTTCATAAAACACTGAAGGAAAAGGCAGGGCATGTCACTTACATAGTAGCTTTGCAGTTTGATATCCTACCAGTACTATAACATGAAGCACCCTGCCTTGTAAGATTTAAGTAAAATAAAGATCAGCTTTGCACCTAATAGACAAAAATAGTTAAATATTTAGCTCTTTCAATGCTTGCTATTTGTTTTGTAGGGGATAGAAGTAATTATTTTCCCTCAGTTTTGAAAATAAAATTGAAAAATGTTGTGAAACCCAGATTGCATTTGTTCAGTTTGTTGATATCTGATTTCTGACCTTATTTTGGCAACACAGGAATGGTAAATGAGAACCAATTCCAACTGAACATTAAACACAGCTAGCCAAAGGAATCTGTATTTCTCTATGGCCTAACAGTTTTCTGCATGTCTCTCAAATCAAGGACCTCACCATCTTATCAGAGGAAGTCAGAAACACTAAATAGGAAGTCAAAGGTGTAATCCTGTTAGACCAATATCAAAAATGTGGCCTAATTTTACCCAATATGGCACTATATGTATAATACCCAGTGTCTGAATTTTAACAAGGGCTGAAACACGAGCAGAAGCATTCATCTATACAGCACAGCATATCATGAGTGCCATGTGTTTGACCTTGTTGCCCTAGAAAACCTGTGTCTTTGTCCTCACTGAAAATCCAAGAGAATAAATAATTAGATTAATTGAGACAATAAAATGTCATTGTATAAATATAATCTTATCTATTCCCACCCCTACTGATACACTCATTTCTCTTGTAAAGGATGCAAAGGCCCTATCATAACTGTTTTGTTATGCACTGCAGGTGTCTTTTCTATTTTTACCTGTTGTGGTTGTCATTTTAATGCTGAACATTCCCTTTATTTAAGTAGCATACACTCAAGAACTGACACACTGTCATCTCTGTGCTCTCACTGTTTCCCTTTGTCTAAAATGTAAACTGTCTAAATAAAAATAGAAAAGTATAACGTGTTTACCATAGAACAGTGTCCCTGTTCAGCTCAAAATGTGTGCATCTCCATGAAATGAAAAGGTGGTTTGCATTAGGAAACCACACCCTCGAGAGCGCTGTTTTTATTCAATAGAGTCTGCTATTCAGAATGGGTAGTGATAGTGATGATAGTCAGAGGTGACAGGGGCTTTCTAATCGACTTGGAAATGTCTTTTCTGGTTATTCTATTATCTGTTATGTGAAATTTTTGACTCAGGCTAGAATGGCTGAGCTCATTCTGAAGAGGCACTGACCAACTGCATGTGGTTTTGAAGAAAGCGGTGGGAGATTCATACCAAAGACAGCAAGTAGTAACTGCAAGCCAGCAAAGGCTGCTTATATATTGATTTGTATGGATGATGAAGAAAGAGAACACATACGTTATTAATCTCTCATGGGGAATTTCGTTTTTTTCCTTCAGTTGTTGAACGCGCTCAACACACAGTGGCTGAAATGCTCACACACATGCACAAATAGGTCCTGTGATCAATGCACTGTTGGAGAGATGGCAGAGTGATGACTTGCTGCTTCTGAAGAAGTGCTACTGAGCAGTTTGGGGGTTCAGTGTCTTGCTCAAGGGGACTTCAGCAGTGCCAGGGGAGTCAAGTCAAACCAGTTTCCTGCCATGGCTCAGTCTGGACTGAACCCCAACACAAGTCTCTTTTGACTGAGGTACTGCTGCCCAATGTGTGCTTTAGCAGCAGTTTTATCAGAATTGGACATCCCTTTTGTTTCATTGTAAAGAAAGAATGAAACCGAAAACATACCCTGATGGAAAAAATGCCCCACTGTTTTTTTCCAAGTTTGAATGATGTACTGGCTGGCTGGACTCCATCCCTTGGCGGCAGTGATTGCCCACTATATCATCTGATTGGCCTGAAATAACCGTGATTGATGAGTCGATTATCCAGTCAACTTCTGGGTATGTTTTGACAATTCTGCTGTCCTAAAACACTTCCTATGGGCTGTTTCCCGGATGTACTTGTGAAATACATCCTGTAGATTTATTGAGCTGTCCATCTGGCTTGTCAGATAAGTAGCACAAAACATGAATGAGAACAGAATGGCAGATACATCATGAGCAGCAGGCCCTGATTCTTTGTGGAGCAGTCTTTGAAATCACATCATGTGGCTCTACAACAAAAAAAAACAACAAACAACATTTCTCTGGCTTTGAAAACATTTGTAATTATTTCAGGTATTGTAAGAGCAAAACTGAAACACACATGTGACACAGGATTTGTCATTTTTGTCATTGATTTAAGCATTACAATTAAGAGTTATTAAAATTTCGGTAAATGATGCATTTAAAGGATCAGAGGAATTTTCGGCCTTTATTGGCAGTGATGAGACAGTTCATAAACTTGGAAAAGGGGTTTGGGGTAAGGGGTGCCACGTGGCAAATGGACCTAAGATTAGGATTGAACTCGGGCCACCTACACAAGGATGAGACCTCAGTATTTAGTAAGTATTTAGTGATTGATCCTGCAGACCTCAGATAGGGTGATGCAAAGCTGAAGGAAAAGGCTCATCTGAAAAGAATAACTGAAAGGAATTTTAATGGGTTGTATATACCTAATATTACAGATCATTTTTAACTGTAAAACTAAGCTTTTTACAACTTTCTTAAAACTAGAAACAGCACTAGAACAACCGTCAGACAGACAGTGAGCTGTAATGTGAACTAAAGAAAAATGAGCCACTTTTCTTAATGGAGCCATTAACGTCATTGTGAAATAAGTTCTCTGAGTTCTACCAAACATCTGCAAAAACAAACTCAACACTGACATGTTTGGCTGATAGATTTGATGTAAAAAGTTGCAGAAATAATCAGATCTGCCAACAGTATGAATTAACTTTGAGACTCTATCTGCCACACCAGTCTCATGCTAACAAAGCTGTGCATTCAAAGAGAACCTTTTTCTTGGTGACATGATTTTGACAAGGTGACTGATGTGTCTGCTGAGGTGTTTGAGGAATCCTCAGAAATTTCACTTGATGGCACTGTTTTCCTTTTTGCTCCAGCTGAAGCAACAGGGCATGTTTTATGTATGCCGGGCACAATGTGAAAAAGCCGGGCTGTGCCACAGATCCGCGCGTCTTTTCTCTTTTTCTCTTCTCCCTGTCCCTGGGCACCAAGAAACAGACAGGAGTACTGACAAACAATGAAAAACCACGCAGCACACAATTTTTCAAAAAAAATCATCCCACTTCAGATGAAAACTGTTGAAAAGTGAGTACACATTGGCACAGTTACTTCACTGTAGTTCATTAATTTTTTGTGTGTTTTGGAATATTTCCCTCTTTTTGCTTTGTGCTTCTTTTCCTTTAAAACTTTTGACTCTTTTTTCCCTCCTGCATCGTCAATCCCTCTTGCCTTGGAAAATGTGATGTATATTTTAATGTAAATTTCAAATGAAAAAACTCGAATTCTGTCATTATTCAGGCGTTTAAATTAATTAAATTGTGTTCCTCCTGTGCTGCCAGGCGTTACTTTAATAATTGCATCAACAAGATGATACATACTATAAGGCCTGGAGTGTTTCTGTGCTTCATTTTAATCCACACCTTCCTCTCAGCCAGCGCACTATACAGTAGGATCTTCACCTGCAATTAGTCTACAGATAATAGACAGACACACACTTTCATGCACACACACACACACACAGATCAGCCATGCATTTAAAGCAGAGCTTGGTGCTGTATCAAGAAATCAATATATTTGAAGAATATAAAGGGTAAATAGAATGTTGTTGATGTTAATATAATATTACCTTTATGTTTATATGAAATGTAATACCAGCCTTAATGCTCAGTAAAACAATTGTTTATATTAAGAACATCTGACGGTAATACACTTTAGACCCACAAGATGGTTCATTTTAAATGTTAAGTCTTTATTAAAATCAGCATTTTGTTTTATTTTTGGCCTGTTTGTGCTTGTAAGTGTCAAACAAAGGACAAAGTAGACAACAAAAATTTAAGTTTTCAACATCCAATCATTGGTCATTTATAGTTTTCAGTTGCCAAAAAAGCAAACTCATACAAAGTGGCTAAGTTGCACAAATACATTTGCAGAATTTAAAACACAACCCATCAGGTCTGCCAATTTTTCCCTTTATTATTTCTGTTTTCTTTAAAAAAAAATCTGTCCCTCTCTTTGGCTAAAAAATAAAAAATAGAGACTTTTTTTTTTAAACCACTGGACAATAATGCAATAGACATTTTTTATTTTATTTTATTTTGATACCCATGCTATCTAAGAGTGTGAGAAATTATTACAGTCTCTGTATAATGAAGTTATGTGTTTGTATTCAGTTCCCAAATATAGAGTTATTTATTTATTTAATTGATTCGATCAGTGCTGATAATGATAATGATAATGATGATAATAATGATAATAATAATATTATTATTATTATTATTATTATTAATTATGCATTTTATTTAAAAGCGCCTTTCAAGACATTGAAGGACGCTGAACAAGATTAAAAAAACACCAACAGTAAAAACAACAATAACAATAAAATCAACAATAATGACAAAAACAACAATAGCAAAGCACAACAGATAATGACAGGTATGGGGGAGAGGAGGTAAGTTATTGCTAAGAGGGGTATGCTGTCCTGAACAGGTGGGTTTTGAGTCCGGCTTTGAAAAGAGACATCATTTTTAAGAACCAGGATGTGAGCTCAAAACATCAGAACTACTGTAGACAAACCAGAAATACCAAATTGCTGCCAACTAGTGGCTGGAGGATGAACAAGTAAGAAAAAAAAAGGTCAAAAAGTCTGTAAATTGTAAATCTATTTTGTGTTGTAAAATTCTGATGAAGTATTTTGCAGCACTTATCATAGTATATTGGTGTTCCCACACTCCTTGCATTGGGATACATTATAGTTTTAATTATCAAATTTACAGATAAACTCCAGCACACTGTCCAGATCAGGGAAACACCAAAATAACAATATCTGAGACATGAGACTCCCACTGTATGGGCTTTTCATTACATTAAATGTATTTATTTCAGAGTGGACAGTGTGATTTCATGTAAATCACCATACAGCAACGTTAATAAACCAGGTTATAGTCAATGCTAATTTTCATCTGTTGTCCCTCAGTAGATGGTCAGTGGGGAGAAAAGGTTAAAGCTAACAAAAACAGCTGGAAGGCACTTTTATCAAGCTAACATTCAAAGACAAAGCAAAACTAACAGAACTTAAATGTGACAACCTATAAATTTATGAATGAATAAATGCTATGCAGGAAAAAATGTATCTATTGGAACACAGTCTGACTGTCAGTGGTGCCATTCTGTAGGACACCAACCCTGGCAGATAAAACAGTCTAACTAAGAATAGTTCGCCTATGGGGAATGTCCCAGACTCCTCTCGAGAGCTCTTGTAGTTCTGGTGGAGGTACAGTTATCTAAGACTCTGTTTATGAATTCTTAGGAGTGGTGGGGTCAGTCCATTCAACACTTGGCTTATTAGACAAACTTATTTTAAACTCAATGAGATGATTAAAGCTTTAAAATTCATGTTTATGAAGTAATTTACAATGGTGGTATGTTGATGGCTTCCTGTCATATAATTTCAAAGCTTGTTATGGATTGATTCAGTTAGTTTTGAGCAGGTTATTCTGGCAACCGACCAGCTTGTTTAGCAGTGTTTGATGCATAAGAGGATTATGGAAGTTATAAAAGATTCTGGCTCCATTTTTCAGTCGAGTTCTTTCAGATCTGTCTGAAATTCTGTAAATGAAACTTTTTGGAATGCAGTTTTCTTACATTCCCTCTAAATGTTAATAGGGGATGAAGGGTGAATCCAAGGTATTTGAATTCTTTTGTTATGACAAGCTCCTCACCATTTAAAGAAACACTGAAGCTCAAAATTTCCTGGTAGCTTTAAAGAGCAACAGGCCCTTGTTTTTTTTGCCGTAATATGCACACCTAAAGTTTCAATTTTTTTATGACAATGCAGTTAGGGTAAAATATGTATTTGTTTCATTTTCTAAAAGCATCCTTAGTATGTCTGTGGGTTCCTGACCCTCACTTTTAGAAACCACTGGACTAAATGCTCGGATACATTGGCAGGGGAAAATATTGAGACGTATTTCTTGAATTAGCTCAAAAGAGTTTTCTATGATATCAGCCACATCTCTACCAAAGTGGCTTTTTTAATATTTATATAGTTAAGAGAAAAATGTTGAAGTGTTCAAATTTGGTTTGAAAAGAACAAATGGTTTCCCCCCATTGTACATTATTCTCTCTGCTGTCTAACAGAAAGGGGAGGGGGCTAAACAGGGTTTAAACAGGGCCTGGATGGATGGATTGGGGGTGTGCACGGTGGCGGGGATCAAGATCGTATTAAGTACTCTGCATTAGGAAGTGTTGGTCTGGTGGCCCTGCTCGTAAAGACGCAATATATCACAGTGAAAAATAACCAGCGCTTGTATTTCAGCATCGTGCGCATCATAAATAAAGGTGTGCCACGTATAATTGAGCCCCGTGCATGGTGGTGGAGGGGCTGGGGGCTGATGGGGGGAGCGACTCGGCTGGAGATGAGAAATGGAAATCTGTGTACTGGTAAATAGATAATCACACAAAAGTAATTGAGGTTTTCAAACCCCAATCTAGTCTGCCAGCGTGAGCTCGTTTGCATGTTAATCACGTCGGTGATTTCCCTTCATCACAGGGAAGTCCGCGCACACTTCCATAACCAGCTTTTAATTGCATTTAAAATGTCACAGAGGTGGAACACATGTAATTTAGCCAGAACTGTGTCCAAATTAATGGCTACTACTGAGACGCTCCATTGGACAGGGTTGGAAATGAGAGAGGCCGTCCATTGTTTGGGTCTTTATTAGAGATGCCTTCTCTTACTGTTCAGGCTCAGATAACATCTCTACTCCTGTTTTTAAAGTGTATATCAAGACTTCAAATGGAATCTGACAGGCATTTTGTGGACGACTTCACACTACAATAGACGCCAACTACTTTTTTCCCTTCTTTTGCAAAATAAGCCAAATGGATGGACATTACTGCACATCAAAGTGAGAGCGCACAAAGCCAGAGAAAGTCCTGGGTTTAAAGCAGAAAAAGAAAGGACGCCATAGTTTATTTTCTCTCGTCACCAGGTGTTCTGTGGCATATAAATTACCCAGATGATGTTTCCATAACACAGCTTAGGGCACTCTAGAGAGGGGAAACCTGCAAAACAGACCTCTTTAATTTTTCATAGAGGTGGACCATCAGGAGCAATAAGCCAATATTCCTCTTCCTCCTTTTTTCCAGATGCCTTCTTTACCACTGTATCTCACCAACACCAAAGCCCCTCCCTCTAAAAAAAGTTCTGCCGAGACCTACATGAAAGGAAGGAACTGTTGAAATGTTAATTTTACCATCTGCTGCCGAGGCCTGCTACCTTTTCTTTTTTTTTTTTCTGTGTGTCTGCGCGCATTTTCTTCTTTTTTTTTCCACCCTGCCTTCTTTTAATTCCCAGTAGTTCTGTTCTGTTTCATGAATGTGCTGCTATTTTGGCTGTTTGAAGTCACAGGGTCTCTGCGCGCATGCCTTCAACTGGCTGGAAAATACAATGCCACATGGTGGATGTTTGAGACCATCCATTAGCTTCCTCCTGGTAAACCTCTGTTTTCTTATACCAGTCCCCCGGCTCCAGTTACGCTCCCATGCCCACCTCCAGTGCACAGTCTCTCCTTCCTGAGTGGGCACGCCTTTAGGGACCCATTTAGTCTGTTTGTCTTAATGCTGACTGATTTTAATTACTCGTTTACTAGACCCCAAGCACAAAGTTTTCTCTGTGCAGAACACATTTTTGCCAGAGCTTGGAAAAACGAAGATTAAAGTTAAACTAGGGCTAAATGATATAAGGAAGGGTGGCATGATGACATCATTTTTTCTCTTGCAAAGGCTTTTAAGAAACATGATGGACTTAAATGCAGCCTCTTTTTATGCACATCAGTCAAAACTTCAAGCAGTTATTATTTTTTCTTGGGATATTTTACAGACTGTTATGACAAATCTAAAACCCTTTTACTTTCATCATACGCTGCAGCTTGAACTGACACACACAGAGGAGTATCAATTTTCTCATCCAAGCCTAATCTCCCCCAAGTTCCAGCCAAACACCAACCGGATACCAGCTGAGCAAAACCCAATGTCTTGGGTGGTCGCAAATACAGAACGAAGAACAATCGATCCTGCTCATGGCTGCAAGTAGTTTGTGAAATGAAATAATATCTTTCACTAATAGTTGAGGGTGTTATGGTGCAATTTCTTTTTGGAAAAGAGAGAAAAGAACATAATTTTGGGCAGAAAGAGATGAAGTTCTAAAGCCCAATGATCACATCAGACTCTATAATCAATGCTTTTTGTATTGGATTGACTTGAGTTTGCAGTTAGTCTCAAAATGAGGCACCTATTGGGTGTTAAACAGCCGCTATGTGTTCGCCACATCTTTCATTGTGAAGATGTCATTGCAGCTATGAGGGTGGGCAGGTTCCATCGCGGGGCTAACTCAATTCTCCCCCAACAATGTCATTCAGGAATATGCCACCTTTCCAAAATGGACGACACTCTTCAAGCCAGGTGTTTGTTCAGCCTTTAAGCAGCGTTAGTGGGAAAAAAACATGTCTTAGCACTGTAAACATTAGAGCACAAGTAAGAAATCCTAAGGACCAAAATCTTGTGTTGTTTTTTTTAACTTAAACAGCCTGTTCTGAGCAGGGCTGATAAACGGCTTTAAAAGCTGCCAAAACTGATATGAAGGAAAAAAGAAAATCATAAATGGATCTTGGGACATTGTGGTGTCACATTGATGCTCTCTCGAACTCATTTACATGTCACTGACACAGCAGTGAGAAAAATTTGTCTCTATCACCGGCGTAGTAAAGTGTCCTGCACAAAGACCCTTGGCAGAGAAGTCGTAACAATACAAAACAAGGCGGACTTACATAAATACACACAAAAAAACACATACAGGCACGCCCACACAACCCACATACAGAACGCCCTCAGTGTCACCTGCTTTTAGTTGCAGCAATCCCAACCCTCTCCAAAGATAAGCAATATTATGTTGGCTTAATGAACAATGAAGGCGAAAGAGATACTGACCCGACTCGTAAATTCAAGGAAACAACCTGTCTGCTCTATAGTTTTTCAGTGGTAGGACTTGGTTTCTTTGCATTGTGTTCATATTTTCTTGGTGATACTTTAGTGAACATAGAAAAATATGGATATAGAATAGAACCCTCAGTATTATGTTGTGTTTATAATTTTGGGGATATAGTTTTTGTGAGTCTGATTAGATAACACTGTGTCCAAACTGAACATGCCCCATTGACAAAGTCGGGCTAATTTCAGTGAATTATATGTGAATATCTGCACAATATTTCTGCCTCAGTGTTCTGTTTCTATTTTACTATCTGTCACTTGTATCAACATAGACAAGGAGCAGGAAAAGAGGGATTTTGATAGAGTGCTAGAGAGCTTTTTTTTGGTTTTCTAAGACTTGTGAGCTTGTTTGACATAGCATAGATAGTGCAACATTCATCTTTTTCAGTGAGAGAAATGATTCACTTCCAACACCGAAGGAGAAACTTTATTTGGCTCATACAGAGCTGTGTATTGATGAGCCTTTTTGCCACCCCTTGTCAAAACAAAACATTGCTCACCTGTTTCTCCACTTGTACAGTTTAAGCACTCAGTTTACTGTTTTTGAGGGGAGACATTGCAAAGAATGACTTTAACTTTAATGTATGCAGTGTTTACAAAATTCCTCTGATGCTGTGCGATGCAACGCAACATCTGATGAATTCCACTTAGTAATGGCATGTGTAACATCATTGTCTCTTAATATTAGAATTGAAAATGAATTATTTTCGATTAGCATATGTAGGTGTTAATGTTGGTATGTTTGCCAGTTTGGTCTGTTGAATTTAATCCAAAGAAAACACACTTTTCATCACTAACCTTTAGTGAAGGAATCAGGTAAAAATAACACCTTTAAGCACACATTTAGCCATGATGAAATAACAACACATATTTTTAAAACTTGGCCTGGGTAAATGGTTGCCTTACTAGAAAAGCCTAACAATTCATGCCATTTGAGTTGGCTTTCTGATTGGTGGGTCTAATCAGAGAAGTAGCAAAGGGTAACTTGAGATAGTGAAATGATAAATTCTTCAGCTCTTGATGAAACCTTCAACGCATTATCTTCTCATCCCGTCTTCACTTCACAAAAGTTTTAAAAGCAAAAAAAACTCCACTGCCAAGTTTGCTGTGAAGATCCTGCCAAATGGATAGATTCCATTGTGAGATTTGATAGTTGGCAATTAGGGTGAGACATCCTGTGTGCAGAGTTGCTTAGCATTTTCCTTGGCCGGGACCAGATTGTTTAGTCTGCTCTCATTGTGAGCTGTTTCTGAGCCGCAGTTGACGGTTGTTTGCAGAGCGCTGTGGGGGAAAATGTGAGCGGGGGCCAGCGCCTTTTCTCTATTTATTTATTTTTCCCCTCCGTCCTTGGAGCTGGAATCTGATTTGTGTTCATGTTTCTCTATTCTCTCTGAGCGGTTTTTAAGTGTGGCTGCTGAAATCTAGACTCTGTATGACCTCACTGCGCCGCCTGTGTTTCATTAATGACCAGCCCTGTGGTTTGGGGAGAGGAATATTTTTCATATGACACCGCCTTGCATTAGCGTGGAGCGGCAGCTGCACAACCACAAAACCATCCAATTTTGTGGCTTTGAAAGGTGTGAAAAGTTCAGCTCCCCATAGCGGGCATTGCATTTATAATTACACCCCTTGTATTTAACAGTGCATGTATATGTGTCAAGAAGCGGAACTACTGAAGACTTGTAAAAGACCAAAAAAATCTACCTGCTAATGAAACATTTGTCTTTCATTCTCCTTGGCAATGTGCAAAGTAAACAGTGGAGATGTATTCCAGAGTAAGACATTTACACACTTTTGGATTCGACATGCCTCGCCTTTGAGAAGCCCCCTAAAATAACAAGCAAAGTGGAGTAGGTAGAATTTTGACAGCTTGATCCATTTGTAATAAATATTTAAATTCAACACAGCTTTGCGATGTTTGGACCCTTACAGTCCCTAATACAAGCAAGTCTTTTTAAGCCTCTTTTTTCACAAGTGCCACATCTGGCATAAGAGGTATTTCTCTGCAGATTGATTGATTTCCCAGGCTTTGTTGGAAGGGACTCACGCAACCAATTGACTAAGAAGCATGCAACAATTCACAGACACGCTTACCAAGTCTCCTCAGCGCCCTCCCTCCCTCACTCAAAATAGCCCAGACACTGGACTACTGTAACTCTGCTTTGTACCTTGCAGGATATTGAATATCCAAAAGGAAACCTCAGATTTGTCCCGTCCAAAAAACAAAGGGCCTTTGTGCTTCCGCCCTCTTCTTTCCCTTCCGTTTTCACTTTCTAACACCATCCTGGTACTGTCATTAAAACACAACAAACACCTCCGCATACACAACATGTATATTTCCACATTATCCCGAGCCATTCATCACCGAACACTCGTGGTGGCATTAAGAGTTGTGTTGTCAGCTCCAAAGCAGGAGGTGGAACAGGGGAGAGATTGAGGTTATTCACCGAGGCTCAGGGAGAGCGAACAAAGGAGAAGATTACCTAATAGTCCTGCTATGTATTTGAAGTGGAGCCTGCTGTTTGTTTGGGGAGGTTTTCAGGGCCTGGATGTGCAGGGAGATGTCTCACAGGCAGCTTGACGGGTACTTTTAAGCTGTCAGAAATATCCCCTTTGCCATTTGTCTTCCTGGAGAGACCGCTACAGGCTTGGACAAGGGGCAGAAAGGCAAAATAGAGAGGAAGTTGATTATGTACTTTAAGTTCAGAGAGTTTAGAAAGTTGCCTTGAACATAAACAAAATTCAACTTTGGTAAAACCCCACCCTCCTTGGTGACTGTTACTAGGTGAGACACTTGGCTCTCTCCCATTTAAAACAAGTGATACACAGGATTTGGCTTGTCTTCATATGTTGACTTTTATCGGAGACTATTCTCTTTTCAAACTTGGCCTTCATGAAGAACATAGACAAAGACACAGAAGGGTGTTTAAGACTTGGCTGAATTCTTTAAAATGTAAGCAAGTGTTAAATGCAAAGATGTTTGGTAATGTGACTTACAGATGCTAATATTAAGTGTTTACTTTAGGGCCCAACAACGAAGTGATTTTTTTCCCAAGAGGTGAGTTTATATTGCCTAGTCTCTCCAAGCAGGTCACATCAACCCATTCTGATGGTTTAGGGTTTCTGTGTAAGTTGTCCATGAGTATTAGCTAGCACTTGCATGAGCATTAACGCTTTCATACCTAATCACATACCACTAATGCAGCAGTGGGAGCAGTGGGGTTACATGTCTTGGACACATCCACATGTGACTGCCAGACCGGAGCTTAAGCCTGCAACCTTTCGATTACTGATGGAGCGCACTGTCAGACATTTTCCTCTGCTATAATTGACCAACATTCATTTTAAGTTGTAATATGATGTTAAACGCTAGTTAGCAAATGTTACAGGAAAGCAAAGTTAGCATACTAATGTTGCCATAAGTATAACATCATATCTTAAATGAATGTGACATGGACAAATGTCAGTGACATAGTCGGGCCAATCATATTGAGTCATACTCAAGTGCCTTAACCGTACATGAACTGCAAGTGAGGGATGTAGCACGATGTTGACATCACAACATTTTTGTCTCGACGCCCTGTTTTTGTCTTTCTCGTGTCAAAGACGAAAAAAGTGAGGAAAGAGAGAGATTGACCAGGTGCTGAAGGAATTGTCCTGAATTTCTTCAGCTTTTCAAGTGGAAATAGAGGAGCATTCGTCCTTATCGGTGAGTGAAATTACTTTCACTTTCAACTCTGAGGGAGAAAACTTTGTTGAGCTCCCAGAGAGCTGTGAGCTCTGTGTACTACCAGAGTCTTTGAGTCTCGCACTTGCCAATGCAAAGCTCTTCACATCTGTTTCTCCAACTTTACAGTATGAACTGTAAAGCACTTGATGCACTGTTTACAAGTGGAAACCGAGGGCTCTTCATATATTTAATGGAAGTAGTGTGGACAGCAGGCATGCAGAGCTATGCTAGATGCTATGCAATGCGACATCTGATGCTCATTCATTGAGGACATGATGAAATGTTGTAAACACTTCTACAAAAAATCTGAAAAAACATAATTGCCTCTAAAGCCCAACCCTTTTGGATGGGTGTTTCAATTTGAGAGAAAATCCATTAAAAATTCTTCCACTTTTAAGCCACAAATAGTGCCACGTTTCTTGGCTAGATTCTATTTAAATGGATTAATTCTTTTTCCTCATAAAAAATATAGTAAAACTATTGTTAAATGATTAATGTCTGATGTTGGCTAACATTTGGTTAACAAATTGCAGATGTTTATAATGGCTGTCCGTTTGGGGCACATCGGCAGAGTAGTTGTTTTGCAAAAAAAAACAAAAAAACAATATGTATAACTCATTCTAATCTGCTGTTCAGTGCAGCGTCAAATGAAAGTTAAGTGATGGTGAAAGTAGTTCGCTTGTGGAAAGTAAACTAAGCAGGCTAGCACTGTTATTTCAAAAAATGGTTTGCACTTCATGCTAAAATAATTGACTCTTTCTGCCAACATTGATAACTGTTAGAGAGGAGAGGAACATCTATTGTTGCCTGGGTTCACCCTTTTTTAAGAAATCGCTTATAATACAGAATTTACCTAACTTTTTTCATATTTGAGTTAGTTCTTTTTTTCAGTTTTGCCTTTGTAAAAATGCAAAGTCAAAGATAAGTTGTGTAAAAATAACCTGAAATATTTAAAAACCTTTCTAAGCTGTTTGATGAGGTCTGATGCCAATGATGGAGGCTAATATTAGTTGAATGGCATTTATTGGTGCTTCCACGTCAAAGTTAGGGAAAGGTGCCCAAATAACTGTTACACGTTGTCCCACTTCATTTAGCACCCTGTGTTGGGTTGCTGGGAGTATTGGGTCTAACACAAAGAGCTTAAAAAAACTGCCGTCTTCTAATTTGTTTCAAGACACAGCAGTTCCTGCAGCAGCTGTTAAAATGAAGACAACACATCGTGGCATGTCTGAATCACCTGTGGATCAGAGTGAGTGTCTTTCCTACCACTAAAGAATTTCAGCATGAAACAGAACTGCATGGAGAATCTCAGAGTTGCCCACCTTCCTTACCTTTGTTGGAGAGGAGGAAGTGCAGAGGGAGTTGGACATAGCAGGCCCCACTCTCATCTTCCAGCTTACAACCCTGACCCTAGGTGAGGGCATAGCTGGAAAATGCAAGCAATGTCAGGGTATATTGCTCGAAAGTGTATCAAACTGATTGAACCAAACTAGACCATTAAGAGGAAATGCAGCTAATGTGAAACTATTTATAACTTTATTGATTAAAAGCCTCATTCATAAGATTGTCCCAGCACTGAGCTCTTTAATGAGTTTGCTCTCATCTTCTATGTTTGTGCACAACAACGGGTGCTGCTAAGAATAAAGTTCATACTTGACTCACGCAAAAACTAATTCAGAGTCACAACACAAACAAACCACATAATTATGTGCCAAGACTGCCAGAAACCAACTTAGAAGAGGTTACCTGAATGCATCTGCAAGTCATTTACTTGATTTGTTTTGTATTTATAGGAATTAACCTCCATTTATGTTGGAAAGGTGCACATGTTTGTCTATAAAAAAGTGGCAACTGCTGCAGCATCTAACCAGAAGAATCAATTTTCTGAACGGTACATTTTTCTGATTTAATTTCTCTAAAGTTGTTTTTGGACAGTAGAAGCCAAACCACTTCACTAGTTACTTCTCAAAACGCTGTCTCCAAATTTCCTTTTTTTAATTCCTGTAAATTGCAGTCTTTCTTTCTCCTGTGATTTTTTTTTGAACAAACAGTTCTGACTCTCAATTCTCTGAAATCCCCGCCAGCCATTTCTGTTTTGATAAATTGTACATCAAGCCCTATTTTCAGAGTCATCAGCGATTGCTTTTTTGCCACTCAGAGTACTGAACATGGATGGCTTTTAAAGGTAGTGAGTAGCTCTGATAAGTGGCTCAATCCTTGTACTAAAGCATTTTTACTGAAGGTTTAATAGCTACTGTATAATGAATTATAATGTATTCTCTCCAATTGCAAATGTCTTCTAATACAGCCCTTCCGCTGCAGCAGAAAAGTCCATCTGAATATTATTGTGAGCTGCTTTTGAAGAATACAAATCAATTGCATGATTTTAAGTAGTTAGATTCATACTTTTGTTGTAAATTTCCCCAATGCCAAATGGAATGGTGCTGGCAATGCTGGAAAAGCAAACCAATTTCAAGTAGTGACATCATGGTCAGTTCTGAGCCGACTGTATGTTTTATTATAAAATACAACTGTTCACTCGAACATTTCAGCCTAGTTTGAACTCATTGAAAAGCAATAGCCTCATGAGTCATCTTGCTGTTCCAATTTAATGGAACATACCTTTCAATGACAGCGTGTGCCGGCACATCATCAAAGTGAAACTTCCAAAGTTACGCTTAACTTGTTGCCGAAATAGTTTCTCGTTTTCAGCAAAATTGCAGCGCGCCGAGTCTCAAGAAGTGTATCGGGGAATCTTGCCTGAAGGAAAAATTGCCACTTGCATACTTGTCTTTGACCAAAGTGAAGCCTTCACTTACTCCAGGGGAACATGTGCTGTTTAGGAGGATATAAAGGAGTAATTTTATTACTCGGTACATCTCTTCCCCCTCAGAAGCCATTTCATTTCTCCTTTCAGCCTCCACAGAAGCCTTTATTTGATCTCATATTCCAGAGTATGACTGCCTCAAACCGGTCCGACTCCGTTTATTTTCATTTGGAAAACACATTTAGTGTTGGAGGGGGGGGGGGATGGTGAGGTGGAGGTGGGAAGCCGTGGATGTGAGAGGGACCGAGGCAAGTTTCTCTATCACATGTTAATGTCCTCCTGCAGGAGCCAAACTTTGCAATTCCATCCTGAGACTTAAACAGTATGACTTTTCAATTCTATCAAGAAAAATCTCCCAAAATAGTTCACCAAGAACTTTATCAAAATATAACCAGATGATAAAAGGGTCATAGAATTTTACACTTAAGTAAAAGTCAGTTACTCTGATAAAAACTTCACTAAAAAGTACAAGTTGATGTCAAATTTTATGAACTTTCGCAAACATAAAATAAAAGTACTTGATTAAAAGCTTTCATGGAGCTGATTCTCTTGAGTGTACATCTCTGTATGCAGCCATTAGGACAACAGCTGGAGTGTGAGGAGTCGCAGTTATTTGTTTCAGTAAACAAAGTTTATCTCAACTTCTGGCTTCAATAATATCAAATCACCACAGAGTAGCATTTTTTTCTTATTTAGAGAAAATTTTATAAAAAAAAAAGATTTATTTTATACACAAAGCGGGCCACAGTTCTGATTATTAGCAATCCTATTACCTTACATTATGTCCCTTTTTCTCTCATTCTAATCTACATCGGTCAATGCTTGTATGCATTAGTTTCCAAATCTTTTTGGTCAGTCCTGTTTTTGCTCCTTGTAAATCCCTTTTAGCTGTAGTTAAATTCCAATATGAAACAAGTTTGAATGATTTATTGATATGTGAATTTAGATAGCAGATTGTACTGGTAGATATGAAGTAACGAAACCTAAAGTTTAGTGATAGTTTTTTACACGTAATGTTACAAACTGTTAATTTATAAATACACTGTCGGCAAAGTAACTGTAATTAATTGTAATTAATCACTCATTAAACCTTAAATAAATCATACATGAACTTAATTCATTCTTTAGTATCAAGAGTGATTTTTTACTCTACTTTAAAGTTAGTAATTACTTTCCCACTTTCAAAAAATGGCCTGCAGCTCTAAAACTAAACTCAGCCCTCAGCATCCCCAGTACTTTTCTAGCACCTAAAAAAATGTTTTTTTCTACTACATTTACTACTTATTGTTATTACAGCACGGGATTACTAGTTACTGTGCAAAACTGTTAAGATATGAACAACTGGGAATTTACAGTCTTAAATTTTTGTGGGTGTCTTATGAACCAGTTTAAAACTACCAGTTTGTGTATAAACACCTTTTTACTGTAAATAACTTAATTACTCTCTTATATTAGAATTAACCTGATGATGTTGCAGTCTTTGTCCTATAAATAGACATTAAATAGGACAATCAACATGTTTCTATTTCATACATGAATAAACTTACATAAAAAAACATTTTTCATTATTATTATCGTAACTGTAAATAATTTTTCTTTAAATTACAGTTAATAGCTGGTTGCACAGACACTGGCATTTTCCCAGTTTATAGCCCAATTATTTTACAGTAATATGTCATAAACCAGAGTTAGAACATAACAATTGAATTCAATTACTTACGGAAATGTGTCATAAACCTGAATTAAAGTGCATTTCCTGTAAATAAGCAAATTACAACCCAAAGCTATCAGCACCATTATGTCAAAATTTTACAGTTTTCATACTGTGAAATGATTCTGCTGTTATTCAGTGATCTGCTCTGAAAAACTGTAGCAAATATGCTCGCACTGAAATAAGGCCTTATAAATCTTAATTGTTTGGACTATGTATTTTTAATAGTGACAGAAAAACAAACTGCATTGCATTATTTACTTTATGTTGTTAGGTGGTACAATTTACTGTCAAAAAAAATGGTTGTAAGAATTGGTCAGAAAATGTGGAAATTAAGCATTTAGCACTTTACGATTTTAATGGCTGAAATTATACGGGAATTTCTAATTCCTTTTAAGGATTACTACCTGGAACAAGGTCCATCATCAGTTAGTTTTAGAATAATATAATAAATCTGACACATCCTCTACTTCTGAAATTGAAAGTGTAGTTGTGTTTTCAAAAGTACAGTCCCAAAAAAACTGCTAACAAGGACTACAAAAATGGCCTCAAGCATTTCTCATAGTATGTTAATGAACAATAATAAACAATATAGCCACAGTCATAAGAACCAACTTGAGCAAATCATTTGAAGAAGAGGCCATTCCGACAACAGAAATATGGAAAATATTACCACCTCTATTTTGAACCCCCATTTTTCAATCACATGGTAGCTTATGCTGAATTCCATTTACATTGCAACTGGGAAGAGGGGAATGGGAATGATGTCATACCTGAGTTATAAGCTTTCCAGCTACAAAGTTGGAAAAAGTACCCGCCAATCCAGCAGGCTATTGTTAGCCGTTGTTAACATGCCTTGCGTTGTAGTTCGCACATACAACATGAAGAGTGTAAATAACACTATAGCAGTATATGGAATATTGCAGGAGTACTGTTTGCACAGTCATCTTGGATTGTCAACTCAGGGGAAATTCTGACCTCAAGAGGCATTCTAGATGAAATTTCCCTCTCAAAACTCTGAAATTCCAACTTCCCAGTCAACTGGAACACAGCATCAATAGCAGCTTTTTACACTTGACAATTACGCCTAAGCTTCAAAGATCATGAAAGTTAGGTGTCAAGATTATCGCAAAGAACACAATGTTCAAGAATGATTTTTTATTCCTTTGCATCAGACTTTATCATCAGCAGACTTTTAGGCAAGAGAAGCAGCATAATGCTTACCTTCACGTTGGTGTACAAAAATTGGTCATCACTTCACCTCTCTACACACCGAGGACTCATTTTTTCAAGCTTTTACCTACCATTAATGTGAACATGCTGAAGTATTCAACTAATACGTTTCAATTTTGAGTTGTATTTCTGTTTTGAGTATTGTGACACTAAATTTGGTTTCAGTGTTACATAAAGAATATGTATCAGGAGGACACAATGGAAAGTTTTGACAGGTTAACAGTTTTTCTGAGGAGTGTAGTCCAATAGTTAACACAGGAATCGCTCACCTAATGAGAAAAGTGCAAAGTTTTAAACTGCACAAATAAATTAAGTAGCAACTACAGTAACAGTAAGATAAGTAGATGTATCAGTTACTTTTCACCCCTACAAGTAACCATCAGGTTTGCATCCATACAGTAAAAAAAATGATCCAGCTGGGTTGCCTTGCCTCAAAGCTTTGAAAGTGCACATCATTGGAAAAGTGTGCCATTTATTAGGCAGCCCACTTAGGCGGCACAGATGGAGTTGGTCACTTGAGAGGGGACGTCCTCGTAAACTCTGAGCCTTTGGAGCGGGCAGAACACCCAACATTAAAGCCCAAATTAACCACCCTCTCCCGCCTACACCTTTCTTTAAAAGCCACTCTTTTTGGCCTTAAACTAAACCCTGATCGGAGCAGCTGGACAGTATCAAAGCTCCACCTTTTCCTGAAAATATTTCTCTTTTATTATCTGTGTTTTTGCACCTATATCCTCTCCAGCCCTTCTACAATGACAGCATCCTGAAAACATTTTGGGGAAAAAGTGCTGTCTTGATTCTCACCTCCATTTTTCCTCCTCTATGTCTTCCCTGTCTCACTGTTTTCTTTTTCCCTTTTTTTTTATTTTTTGAGGTAGGGGTGTGGGGGGTATCATAGCCTCCTCTGGGCTCAGTTCTCCACAATGAATTACCTCCAGATGTAATTCCTATCCCCCTCCTCGCCCTTCGCCCTCAAATTAGTGGCTAGTAAAAATTAGGTTTGAATTAGCCTCGGTGACGAGAATAGAGGAGTTTGAAATTTCCATTTAATGAGTTTATTATTCTTTGCTGGAATGCTGATTTTCCTGACTTAATTTCATCAGGGTTTTTTGAGTTGAATGGTGTTTTTAGTCATGAATGGAGAGCCACTGTGTCAGCATCAAGTCAGGAGGGCAAGGTAACCGGAGGACTCTGGAATCCACTTCTCAATCCCTTCTTGTAATTTCCCCACTTTCTTTTTTGCCGGACTGTTTGATTTCCGTCGTCCCCCATGGAAGTTTTTTTTTTTCCTTGCTCCTTGTGGATGCATCAACAGGATCCATCAAACTTGAGATAGTGGTTGTTTCAGACCATCCACAGGTGTTTTTGCTCTTTTGATTGCCAGTGGAGCTTGTCTCGCCTTCATCCGTCTGTGACACAGCAGTTCTGGGAATGACAATCTTTCTGCCAGAGGTGGAGATCATAACTGGGTCTCAGTTTCAGCCCAAACAGGAAATCTAAGAGTGCTAAGTGTTTTTTTTTCTGTTGCTTCATATTGATTACATCTCATCAGCCAAGACATTAAAAACAACACAATGGCATTCAGTTTTATTCCAAGAAGAGAACAAATGTGCACAGGGGATTCTTTGACTTGGATTTAGCTTAGTCTAGCCAAGAATTAAGAAGCAAATACTGAAGTGAAACAAAGTGAAACTAAATGAGGTTGGTTTGTGGAGTGAATAGCGGTTTAAATCTGGGTTAGGTTTACATTGGGGTTAGGACAGTGTCAACTCCACGTGCCCTCTCTACTCCTTTTTAGATTAACATCTACTTTATAGCTTTATAGCTATTTCTTCATCTTCTAGATTAAAAAAAAAGGTGCTCATGATGCTACCCTGTGACATTGATGCTTTCTGTTTGTTTCTTGACATTTATTTTTTTTCCTTTGTTTCCACATAAAGGAAAGGGCTTAAGGCAGCTAGGCAGCAGCCATCAAGCAGAGCTGCAGTGACTAGTAGTGGAGGGCGACTGTATTACAGTTGAAACAGTGTTTGACTGGGATTTGATTAAAAAATAAGACTTTGTTGTAATTATTTATAAATAATTTAAGCTGATTTTAAGCCTGGTGTTAACTGTTTTTAATCTGATAGCCAGTTAACTGCATTCAACTTTTACATTAAATTATCAAATGATGAAGCAGCATCGGACTTCCTTTATGTTGTCTCACACTTTGAAAAGGTAGTAGAGCTGCCCAATTAACCATTTGCTGGCTATGTAATTGGTTCACCAACCAACCAATTAGTTACAATTTCACAAGTCCCTTGTCAAGGAAACCAGGAAGCCGTTGTCGGGTTATACAGTTAAACAATTTCTAAATTGGCAGAGTCTATTTTTAATGCATATTGTTGAAATTATCACCATAAATGTGTTACATCAAGTTTGAAATAATAAAGAATACCTACTTAACTAAAAGGTAAGAAAAAACATTTTGAAAGTGACAGCTGTTGATGTTTTGAAGAATATTTATTGTAAATAATGAAATATAAGCTGACGTTTGATGACATATGGTTATTCACCAGGCATATTTTCAACTACTCTCAAGTATTCAAAAATATTTGTAATTAGTCCAAAAGCAAAGTAGTGTCAATTATTTCCAAAGGGAGAGGCTAGCCACAGCTAACCACGTAACAGCAACTGAGAAGGGCGGGGCTTAAAGAGGATCACTTCCTGTTAAGGGAGGGGCTTGGGAAAGGATCAGCTATGGCAACATATATCAGAATGAGTGGACCCATTACTTAATTATTGCTATTTTTTATTCATTTAACTTTAAGACTCTTAAATTTAACCTATTAGCGCTGTGAAGAAAGCAAGAGATAAATAAGCATTGTAGATATTTATGAATAAAAAGTACATTAGAAGACATTTTAGTGCACTGTATTTCATGGTGGTAAATAGATTTAATTAAAATAGCTATGAATTGTTAGTCTATGTTTTTTATTGTCGTCTTGTTGTTTTGTGTTGTTTTTGTCCTTTTTTTACATATGGACCTTGAGTCTGAAATAAAGCCTATCTATCTATCTATCTATCTATCTATCTATCTATCTATCTATCTATCTATCTATCTATCTATCTATCTATCTGTCTATCTGTCTGTCTGTCTGTCTGTCTGTCTGTCTGTCTGTCTGTCTGTCTGTCTGTCTGTCTGTCTGTGCTTTTTGGCACATATAAACAAAATCAATTAATTTCAGTTGTCTTGTTTTTATGATCATGCAAAGGCAATATTGTTATGAAAAAATAAAGTTTTGTAAATTGCTCAACACTCACAAGAATTGGTGGTATTTAACTTTTACTGGTATCATATCCAAGCCCCACAGAGGGAGTATGACCCTCCCTCTTTATGATAATATCTGCATTGTGCATCAGAGGAAGTCGTCTGCCATCCTCTGCTCTTTCATCTACCTCCATTCTGCAGCAGAACAGGTAAACTGCTGTGAGCTGCACTTGCTTGTTTAAATTTACCCGGCTCGGCCCGATCCTTTGATTTCAGCAACTCATTTAATTCAAATACTCTTTTGAAGAATGGCTTTTTTTTGGAGGGGGAGAAGGGAGGGGGCACTGAAGGCAGCTGTGGTGGTGGCGGTGGGAGAATAAGAGGAGGCACAGGAGGGCCAATTTAACCTGGAGTGTCTGTCGCTAGTCTGCTTGCAGCTTCTTTTCAAGAAGCCCGGTCAGCTTGAACCGTCTGACTTCTGTCATTTCGATCTCTTTTTATTTTTCTGCTGTAATGTATACTTTAATTCCCGCCCGCCCGCTGTCTGTGTGCGGCAGCAGCGTCGGCAGAAGCAGCTGGAGGGGAGGTGCAGGTATCATTAAGCCTTGGAGAGGCACCAGCGGAACGCCGCTGAGTGCTATACGTGGCTCCTCGCAGAGCACTGTTGATGTTTCTGGGCCGGCTGAATGTACAGCCGGGTTTATTTTCAATAGGAACCCGAGGCCCGGGCTTGGCCACAGTGTCCCCCCCACCTCCTCCTTACCCGCCCCCATCCCCTGGCTGCTTACTCGGGCTGTTGATATTGAGTCAAGCAAACACTCTCTCAGGGATGTCCTGTTGGGCACTCTGCCAAAGTCGCAAATGGAAGTCACATGTGGAGACTCCCAGAGGACGGCATTGAGGCCTCAATTCACACCAAAAAACACCCCCTTTTCCCCTTATGTAAGCTTTGTTCAAATAAATACATTTTTACACTTAATTTTGTTGGCATACTGCATGAAATGATAGATATTTTCCAACAACAAACAAAAGAGAATGCCCCCATTTCTTATTTGCGTTTGCTCTAATCAGCCCTCCCTCTTCCTCTGTTCTGTGCTCCCTTTTTTTACCACTGAAACACATATGCAAATCTATTTGGACACTGTCATTATCAGCCACTTAATAGGCATTTCATTAGGGATTTTCTGAATGCACTGTGCAGGCCAAGTTGCCATGGATACCCTGGTGCTTAAGTACAGTATATTAAAATGGTGCTGCCTTCCAACCACTTATATAATCACCGGTCTGTAATGGTCTCTGCTCTGTGGCCATAAGCAAGGCATCCTGTGATCAACACAGCCAAGGACTTCAAAAAACCACCTTATTTAGCTTTTATTTATTTGTAGGGGGCTCTTGAGTTGTGCTTGTGCAACATTTATGTGCAGAATAATGAATGTTCCTGACATGAGGGCTCTATTTCATATGTGTGTGTGTGTTTCTCTGTGGGTTAACACTGTGTGGGAGTTTTTAGGGGCCGTTGAACATATTTTATCAGACAGTAAAATCACTTCATTTTGTCTGGCTGGCTCTTTAATAGGAGAATAGACGAGGGAGTGCACTTAGCACTGGGGCTCTAACATACTCTTTGTCTTTTGTGCTCCAAATTTTTTCAGTTTTAAAGATCCTAATTGCTTTTTTTGGCAGCTATTTGGATTAAGTCTTAGCCCTAAGACTAAAATACACTTTGATTTAAGTCACATTTTAGTGTTTAAAGTTTAAGTCTAATTTAACAGACCAAACCTCAAAACATTTGAATACAGTTTAAGTCAATGTAAGATCATCATGTTTGTTGTTACTCTTGCCATATTTTTTCTTTATCTTAAATGCCTAATGAGCCAAATTGTGAATTCATTTGAACTGAAATGACTCAAACAAATTCAAACTGAAATTATAAATGCAGACAGTGTTAATGCTTGATATTGTGAGTTTTATTTGGTCTTTTTAAATATTTTCAAACTTGATTTAGGGAGTAAGAAAGCTTACACATTCTTTAATAAAACAGAACACTTAGTCTCTCCTGTTTTGTATGAAGCTTTTGTTCCAGTGTGACAGTCCTTTTGTTAAAAAAAAAATTAAAGAAAAACAGCTAATGATTTCACCAGTGTTGACGTAGTGTGTGTTCTTTCAGGGTAGATATTCTTGTGGATGAAAATTTCCTATATATGTCAATATCTCAAGCTGTGATCAACCATTATGGATATCCACTTAAATTTCTGCTTAAAGTATCCGAATACCTACCAGTGCCCGCAGATACCACTAGTCACGTTTAGTTGTGATCTACAAATGCTGGTATCAGCCAAATGTCACTGAAATAGTACCTTTAAATATCTACAGGATTACATACTGATGCTGTTGTAACCCAGTTTTTAGCTTATATGTCACCTGGAATTTCCTGTTAATACCATTAATCATTATTTTGAGTTATTATATATCATTACAGATATTAGCCAACATATTTTTGAAATATTAGCCATACATTTTCTCAGGCTTGTTTTATGTACTGCTATTTATAGTAAGCATTTTAAAATATCAGCTAAAACATTTTTGATCAATCAGCTCTAAACATCAGGAGTCATTTTTAGATACAAATGAAGCGAAGCCTGCGAGCTAGTTCAGGCAGACAACTCGAGCAGCACTGCTATTCACATGTCACATTCACATATCATACGTCACACTCCTTACATCAATCCTCCAATCACACTCTCCACCTCTCAATTTGGCGGTGTATTTAAACTGGGAGTTTACCCATCTCTCCCTCTGCTCGGCAAACGTCTATGCTGCCAGACACTGATTTGCTGCGTGTTCTTTCACCCCCACCTCCACCCCAGCATCCACCTGCAGGCTCCAGGGGTGTTCTCATATGTTTTGCTCATCACACCTCCATGCTTTCATGTAAACATTTCTGCAAAGGAGTGATGAAACTGGAGCCTGGACGCCAAACCTGTAACATGTATATGCAGCTACAATAAAACAATTGTACGTGAGTTGACTGACTGAAATGATTAACTTTTCTAGATTGTATGTGTCACTAGCAGTATCAACCAAGTATCAGCTTCAGCTGAGATTTTCATATATTGATAATCAGTGTTCAATATCTCTCAGTTGCTTTACGAGCTGAAGTATTGATGCCATGTTATCTGTAAATATCGTCTGCCTGTACCAATTATCTACATTTCAAGCTATTATCTACAGATATTGATACAGTACAGCAAGTATGGAGTATTGCCAAAATATCAGCAGTATATACCAATGATACACAGTATGGGCAGATTTAAACACTTATGCCAATACTTTGGCTGCATGCATTGGCCTTATCCCACATACTGGCTGTTGTTTTGGCAGGATGTTAACTTCTGTTTGTCAAAATGTTATGTATTACCTAAACTAAGGGAGTAATGTTTTAGCCTGAGTTTGTTAGTTTGTGTGTTTGTTAACAGAGTATTTGAGACTTGACTTGAGTTTGATGACGTTTTCAGGGAACGTTTGGCAGTTTTCCACACTTTCCCTAATAACTTAATGATTTTAGGTTTCAATGACGTGATTTGTCTGTTAAACAATGTAAGATAAGGCAGTTTTTTTAACATTTTTGAAAATAACTTGCCAGTTACAGTTACAAATACCTTGACAGAGGTTGTACTTCTTGTTAATGTACTGTTACCATTAAAGGGATGGGTCAATTGTAGTTTAAAGGGGACTTTGTGCTCTTGACAAATATCGGTATCAGTCATGGTTAATTTAGAACTATAGGCAAATAGGATATCTGCAAAAAAATATCACATTTCCCTAGTATATGCAGTGATAAATTTTCATATTTGCCCGTACAGGTGAGCAGTGTATTTAGCTCTTCCTGCCATTTGCCATGTTGTACCTTTTATGTTGTGCATCTCTTTATATATCTTCAAAGATGGAATTGTCTAGCTATGGTAGTATCTATTGATATCAATATGATTACTTCTTCACAAAGAAGTCTTTAATAACTACTACCTGAAATTTTTGACTATTTTCTGAAAAGATGAGGCCCTGCATTTCTTAGATAACTTGTCTCTCTTTTATACATTGCTTATAAAACTACCACATTATATCAAATGTCCTATTTTATTTTGGTTGATTAAAAGAAAACATATATCTTGTCAGCTTTTTTAAATAGAAATGTAATATTTATTGGTTTGTGCCTTCTTTCTGTGGCAAATAGATGTTGAAGAACATCTGTAGTCTTAAGTGAGTTTTTTCAACACATACCGAGCATTTCTCCTTTATGCATAGCTTGCATCTTTCAGAGCTTGAGGGCTAACAGTGATTCACACGACTGAAGCTGCTTGTGACTGACAGACCTCATGGCAGTGTGTACTTGGTGGTGGGAAACTGCGTCATGACACTCTGACGGCAACACACATGACATTAGCTTTAATTGAAAAGGCATAGTTAGCTTGAGTGTGTGTATAAACTGAGAATGTTAGCAGTTAGCATCACAGTGCCACTCATCATCGTCGCTGGACTCCCTCCCCTCTCGTCCCTCTTCTGCTCCTGCTCATGCCAGGGTTGTTCACCAGCTGCTGCCACCATCACCCCTCCCACTGCACCCACTACACATGTCTATCTCCCCCCTCCTCCTTCTCCCTTTCTCTCTCTCTCCTTCTTTCTCCCTCCTTCCATTGCTCCGCTGCCACCACATCAAGCCGCTAGTGGGCCCGTTCGTCTCAGTTGACCTTGGCAGCAGAAAGCGCAGGAAGAAGAGAAAGCTGGGAATAAATACCTGAAGGGAGGAGGCACACAGTTGTCACAGATGTGTAGAAATAGGCGTAGCATCCACCCCTCCACCCCACCCCCCGCTTTTGTGAGGCGCATGTTTGGAAGGGCCAGGGGCCTCTTGTTTGTCTTTTTTTCCAGCGAGGCACTCTGGGTAGTTTATTAAAGGGGCTGAAGGAGCTTTCTAGCCTGAAGCCATCAGTGCTGAAAGAGAAATGGGGAGAAATTACCGGCATAATGTGGACGCTTAGAGCAATTAACAGCACTTGTTTAATGTTAGGCTCTCTGTGGCTCTCTTTTTTCCTCTCCCTCTCTTTTTTCTCTCTCTGTGCCAGGGTTGTTTAGTGTTTACCCTCTCCGCCTCGCAGCTCAAGACAGTTGACACTAATGAAAATGCTGCATCTTTTTGCTCCGCGTTGCTCTCTAAATAATGATATCATACGGCGGAAATATGCTCCAGCAGAGCCGAGGAGATAATGTGCAATTCAGCGCCTGTTAAATCATGCCAGCACTGCAAGTTCAAGTGGTCTTTACCCTGCGTTAGGGGCTACATCTTTTACTAAATAAATCTGTCAGAGCTGCTCTGGGCAGGGTGGAAAGTAAACCAAAACCATTCACTCACATTGTTAGTGGCTTTTTTGTACTCTATGGTAGGGTTGCCCAATTTGAGCCAAATGATAATCCCAATTAGTTTGTCAAAATTGAGATCTTAACTACGTATCCTGATTATTTTCAGATTTTAGTTTGCGTTTTTGAAATGGTCAACTAGTTGCCATATTGCCAGACTTTGGATTGGACATAAAATCTGCCATGGTATTTTTTACATATGCAAACTTGAGCAATACCAGAATACAAGGAGTATTATTTGGATGACTTAATGAACAGCTTATTAATGATATCAATAGGGCAGTATGATTGCAAAGTGGTGCAGGTTGTTTGGTGATGGTGTGCATGCTTAGTTATATGAGTGACACAGTAATGTCAGTTTATGAGGAAATGTACAGCAAGCATGAAGTATTACTTAACAAATTAAATACATAGAAAAAATACCAAAAATGTGAATCTACAGCGTTGTGAAGTTTTCTGTAAACCTAGCACAATTTGCACATTAATTTACACATTTTCTTTTTCGATCCAGTATTTATCAGGATGATCATGAATACAATGTTAATAAAGCATGTATTTTGGTCAAAATACAGTGTGATTATTAAAATAACAGAGTGTAAAAAGAAAAACTTTAATGAAATCCCAGCATCACGTTGTATTTATTACAACAAAGTACAACTCTGTTATTTGTGAAATTGTATAATTTGGGGATATTCCTGCGATATAACAGCATTTGTCAGAAAGAATGATCAGATGAGGTAGTTACTCAAAAATTTAGAAGTTTACCTTCATCTTGGAACTGTTTGCAACAAATTTTACTCTTACTTATGTAGATTCAAATAGTGCAATGGTTTAATATTCAAATTTTGGTAGTTCAAAGTGTTTGTAAAATTTCATTTTCACTATATCTGGTCATAAAGGATATCAAAAATATCCAAGCACATTTCTACTGAGCAAATAAATTATGTAAATGTGTGACATTTTCTAAACATAAACAACTGACAGGTTGAGTCATTTCTCCAGGTATTGTCCTTCATGTTTGACACAAAAAGTGCTTTAACTATTAAGTGTTAATAAAGCATTCAAATGGATTGATTAAGAATATATTAATGTGGTCATCTAAGAGACACTTACTTGTTAATCACTTATAAAGACATCTCTTAATACTATATTAATGTGCTGTGGCCTTTTAGACCCTATCTTTCCTTTAATAATGTTTTTATCAACTTGTGTCATTAATGAACATTATACAAACATTTAACTTCTGAAAAAGACAATCCAATTCTTACCCTTACTCCAAACATTACCCTTACTTGTACCCTTAACTTTGACTTGATGCTTAAGTAACATTTTAATTCTTTATAACTGTATCAGCAAATACAATGATTTTATCATTACTGCTCTACAGCCAGAGAGCATTAGTATGTACTCACTAAGAAAGATTCTGTTTTAATTTAAAGTTATAGCCCTGATCCCTGTCCTGATCATTAATGTTGAATGCCTTATTCAAATATCAACTAGGTATTTAATTGCTTTAAAAACATAGAATTTAAATATTATTGCTCGACAGATTATGAAAAAAGGGAATCATAAACAAACATGAAGGATTAAGAAATGCTTTTAGTTTTATTAAATGCAATGCTTTTAATATTGAATTATTTTAACCAAACTCTAACCCTGACCCCTGACCCAACGTCTGACTCTTGTCCAGACCAGAAGAAGAAATGTGTCATACTTTAATCTCATGCAATGCCTTATAATTCTTGTTAAATTTAAGAGTAACTTACTAAAGAATTACTTTATATAATTGACTTGATTCACAGAGTGCTACTTGTAAATGGATAAAATCCTCTCAAAGTAATTGTACTTTTTTCCTGAGCACAGTTTTTCTTCATTCTTTCCACCCCTGGCCCTGATGCCTCTTTTTTAAACATAAAAAGTCCTTGCCCTCCGTGTAACCTCATTCTGCAGCTGTATGCACACACACGTGTCTGGAAAAGAATCTAATTTTGGGCTTGCATCTCTGCCAGATTCAGATTAGTGTTTGTGTATTATACAGCACAAACTTATGTGGAAAAATGTTTTTAAAAAAAGTGCTCTCTAGTATTAAATCTCTCAGGCCCATGTGGCGGAGCGAGCTGGTGGCAGATGGACCGGCTTTCTGCATCTGCCGTACGCAGACTTGGGGAGTGCAGGAGGAGGGGTTGAGGGGGGACTTTGTACTCCTCTCTCCTGGGGAAGACCGAGCCTTTTCTTCTTGCCAGTAGATTCCTGTCTGTTGGAGCGACTAAGAAAAACATCTGTGGCATGCGAGAGGAGAGAGAAAAAAGAAGGGAGGAAAATGAGGGAGGAGGGAATTAGGAAAAAATTGACAAAAGGGATTGGCAAACACCATTAGCCCCTAAATGTTCCAGATCATTGCCTGTTGTGTGTTGTTTACTGTCGGGGGGGAAAATAGTTGAATACATCATCCTCAGCAGACTGGTGCTTGCTTCATTCAGCTTTTGGTTTGGAGATAGTGAAGCAGTTCATTATGAGGGAGTCTTGAAATATCTGGATCCTCGTGTTAAACATCTGTGTTGACATGTTTCCCTTTTATCAAGCGGTAAACCAAATCTCCGGCTGACAGGGAGAGCTGTAAATTGTTTGTCAGTTTTATTTTTAACACCACTCCGCATCGTGTTTTCTGAGCGCGGGACGGAATTTGTGTCGGTGAAAAGTTGAATTTCAGCCTTTAATTCATAAAAAAAATCAAAGTGCATTCTGCGTTTGTGGAGGTCTCCCCACTTCTGAACCCTTGTGGTCCCCCTCCCCTTTCAGATTCCTCTACAAAACGCCTCTTCTGACCCCCCCTTCCCCTACACACACACACACACTTACACAGTCACACCCCCCCCAACAACACCACCACCATTCCTTTGCCAACTCTCGCCACCCTCCGCCCCCTCCTCCCCTCCCCTACCCCACCGATCAAGCCGCTGGTTTTTTGTGTACTATTGGTCCTCGGGCGTCAAAACAATCCAGCGGGGCCGCCTGACTTGTTTTAATTAGGCAGCGCTGAAACGGCAACTGTCTCTCAGACGTGACCAGGCAGAGGTGCTCTCTCTCTCTCTTTCCCCTCGCACTACTGTAAATACGGCTGTAAATACTTCTCCGCTCATGTTTCTGACAGCTCCTCACTTTTTTTTCCTACTTGTGGCGCTTTCTTCCTCTTCTTCATCGTTTTTGGTAACGCTCCCAGGCTTCTGAGAATACTTCTTCAAATGCTCCTTACTGGGTGGAGTGGATTTCTCACTCATTGTTTCAAAGGTAGGTCTGTCACTTTGTTTTGCTGTGCACTTGTAGCGTAGTGGTGCTGTGTAATGCATGGACGTGGTGCTTTATTTTCCGGAGCCCTGGATGCTCGCCGTGAAGCCACCGACTCTAATCCCATTCATGCTCCTTCTCGCACCAACACACTGAGAGAGAAAAAGCGAGGATAAAGCGACACACACATACCTCCTCTTTTCTCCGCGGCGATCGCACCCCTCGTCGCGGCGTCCTCCAGCCCCCTTGCATCCTCCGCTTCTCCCTCTTGTCTAAGCCAGGCTCCCCTTGTATGTGTGTGTGCACTTGCAGAAAGGAGAGAGAGAGAGAGAGTGATCAGAGCGAGGAGCCCCGGCAAGAATGCAGCCGAGGCGCGAGGGGAGAGAGCCGCTGAGCATCCTGCGAGGAGTCCCAGCACTCCTCGTGTGCGTGCGAGGAACCTCTCTCTCCCTCTCACACACACACATTCACACTCAGGACCCACCCACACACACATGCACACACACTCTCGCACACAGCACCTGCGCTCTTGCACGTTTAAGCCCTGAAACAACTCAACTTTCCTGCACTTTGAGTTTAAAAAATCAGATTTGAAGGTCAGGAGATGGCAAAAATAAAACACTGGCTTCATAATTACCTTGTCGCTCTTCTCTAATAAAATGGAGTGAAATGATAAGTAGTGTTTTCCAGTAATGGTGATATATTTCATCAGTGGCGGGCGTAAGAAATGATGGTCTAATTATTTCCAGTGTGGAGCGAGAACGAAGGCAACGTGTCTCTGTCATAAATTTCCATTTTGTACACTAAACCCCCCCTTCTTCTCCCTCCATTCACACACATGTGCCCTCACACACACCCTCTCCTGTCCCGCTCCCCCCTCCAACTCTCTCTCTCCCTCTATCGGGGGGCCCAGCATGTCCGACCTGCACACTGGCAGGGGCCCCCGGTCGGTAATTGCCCCGGTGACAACTGGAAATGATAGAATAATTGTCAGGAGAGGCGTCTGGGCTTTCTTTTTTTTTAATGGGGGTGAGGGTGATTTAAGTATGCATGAATGGCACGGCGGTGGTGGCGGCGGCGGCGGTGGTGAGGTGGCGAGAGAGGGAGAGGAGAGGAAAGAGGGGGGGAGAAAGCGGGGCGGGGGCTGGGTGGCTTGTTTATGATGCCATCCCCCATAAACACAGCTGAAGTGATGACACAGATAGTGTTGCCTCTCCACGGGGTGACACCAGTCGACTTGCGGCCGTCGCTGCGAGACACCCTCGGCTGTGGCGGGAGCAGGGCGGCGAGCACTTCTTGTCCCCGGTCGAGCTCTGTGGCACTCCTCACCTCCAGGTAAAAAAAAAAAAAAAAAAAAAAGTCAGGAAGACTCCATCCATCCATCAATCACACATCCATCATCTCCCACCAGTGTGTGTTGTGTTTTATGGCAGTGTGGCGTGTGTGCCCCCCACTGTCCCCGCGTGCAGCCCCTCGCTCTACGCTGCTCTGCTAATCTGCTGCTTAATTAGTACTGATGAATGGCTCAGTGTGTGTGTTTAAGTGTGTGTGCACTCTCAGCTCTGGTGTCACTTGATCTGTGTTTTTTTGGGGAGTTTACTTCCAGATGTTGCTCATGCTAAGCTAAGAATTTTCAGCCAACAACAATCCATTTTTAGTCATTTGCAGATATTTTTAAGATGAGTTCTGTTATTCCTGTGTGTAAAACAATGTGTGTTTTAAACTGTTCAGAGCAGTTTGAAGTGCGGAGAGGTCACCGATAGACTGATAATCGGCAAGCACTAATTATCTTTATCAAAGGCGAGCAGGATAATTTGTTTACTTAAATATTGATGAGGCTGAGTGAGGCATGCTATTGGGCTATTGTTGGCATATTATTAACATTTCATAGGGCTTTGTGCAGGAATGCGAAAGGGACTCCTCTTCATAATTTAATACCCTAATGCATAATGAGCTATGTGATTAGTTCATAGGGAGAATTGGCCAAACTCCATTTTGAAGGCAGATAATTTACATTGTTCTCCAGAGCCTGCCACATAATAGCTTCTTTAGCGCAATAAAATTAAATGCTACACATTTTGCATTTCAGCTTACAAATCCCCCTGGCAGTATTCACATGTCACTTGCCTCTTTATTTTTCCCACTCTCTCTTTCCTGTTTGATTTAAAATAAAAAAAAATATTTCACTAAAAACACATGTTTACCTACATGTTTTATTTAGAATGCACGCTCTCCAATTAACACCGTTCATTAGGCAAGGCGCCGTTATTTGTTTTGAAAGTTTAACCAATCACTTTGTTATGCTAATTGTGATGTAATTTAATTTGAGTTCCCCGTAATGATGATGCCGCTATTATCCACATAAATGATGCAGTTAAGCAGCACGGCCTCATTTGCATGTGCTTGAAGGGGAGAGAGAGGCTTGAAAAAAAAAAAAAAAGGGAGAGAAGTCGGCTCCCGTATCACTCTGCTTTAATTTTCCACCTCTGTTCACTCCTGCCCTTTGGGTCTTCCTGGCCTGCCATGGCTATTGATGATCAGCACTTTTATCTCTTTTTTTTTTAAGACAAAGAGGCTTTTATTTGTCTGCTTAGAAATTTTAAAAAATGGAAATTGCAATGATAAAAAAATACAGATGATAATTTTTTAATGGATGAAT
Organism: Scarus forsteni; assembly: GCA_036419115.1. Lineage (NCBI taxonomy): Eukaryota > Metazoa > Chordata > Actinopteri > Labriformes > Labridae > Scarus > Scarus forsteni. The sequence continues at coordinate 30,563,054 of JAZDUH010000341.1, read as the reverse complement.
CAAACTGAAGAATTGATTCAGAGGCCCTCTCACGAACATACACCTACACACACCTTTTACTCAATTTCACTGGCTCGTTTTTGGCGTTTGAGAGGGAGAGAGCTTCTTGAATTTTGATATTTCCATATCAAAGTGGTGCTTTGTCGGCAAGGGCTTAATTTTTAATCTGTTGATTCCATCATCATCTTTGGTTTGGACATTATGCAGATGACTCGGGTGTATGTGTGAGTTTTTTTTTAAGAGACGTCAGTGTCCAGACTGTCAACCAGCCTGTGTGTGTTTTTTCAAAAATCAATTTCTTAATCCTAAGAGAGGAGCTGGAGTGATCCTGGCAGTTTAAAAGTCCCCAACCGGGCATGGAGAAAGTGTGACTAAGCCGGTGTTAAAGACAGCCCATTATCTGTTTCATCCTGCGTTCGACTTTGGTAATTTTCCCGTGGAAAGATTATTTTTCCTCCTGACCAGTCCCCCCTCTCCTCCCTCTGTTATTTGCCCCTAATTGGTTACATAAATCTTGTCTGGTATGAATGAGGAATGTTGCGGTGTTGTCAACTGCAATCTTCGCCCTTATTTACCAATTCATTAAGATCTATCGATGCAGGACTGCTGAGGGGGAATGACAACATAAATCAGAGCCGGAGACATAATGGCCCTAATCAACCAGAAATAACTGGAAACGTCACAATGAGCTATGTCTCTGTAGCCGGGGCCGGCCACGACTGGATCCCTGCCCCTGTCCGCTGGATGTGCCGCGCCGTGGAGGGGATCAGAAAGTCAAACCTGTCTTTAGCTCCTTGGATTCTCCTCTTCTCCTGCTCACTGAGAAACTCTCCTTTTTTAGTTTTTAAATCCTCCTGCATGTCGCAGCAGCTCCTGTCCTGAGAGTAAAACCTCTTTTTTTTTTATTCAAGGTCTATAAATACTGTAAGGTCGGAAGCGCCCCGTGTTCACCGGCGCACCTCCTCTGCTCCTGGCTAAAGATGATTGGACGAGACAACGAGGCCTCCCCTCTTTATAGGTCAATTAGCCCTGATTAGGTGGGCCGAGTTAATTAACAGAATTGGCAAATATGCAAATGAGAGCTGACTGATCAGCTTTCGTCACTGTCTCGGCGGCGGGTGCTGTCTGCTGAGTGAAGTGGCTGATGGGCAACAGGGAAGCGATGTGGGACGAGGAGAAATGGAGTTCCTCTTTTTCCTCTTTCCTGCGAGGGGTGTGCTGCAGTAGCGAATTCTTTCACAAGCTTTTTTACATAAATATGTGTAGAGGAACATGGATCACCTTTAATTAAATCGTATTTCTTTTTTTTTATCAAATTTAATGCAACTTCTCAAAGTTTTTTTCCTCTTTTTATGAGAAATTGGATATCCTATTGTCACATTTCCAAGCTGCTTGTATTCATATAAAATGAATTTGTATCATACACATCATTCATGAGTGCCTCTTGCATTTGATTCTAAGCAGACATTGTGCTACCCGTACAATTGAACATGCACTTTACACCCTTTTCCTCCGCTTTCTCTTTGTCATTTCTTCTCCCTTTCTGCTCTCCACAAACACACACACACTCCGTTTAAGGACATTCACACACACTCCAGCAAATAGTCTGTCTTTTATCTTATTCTGTCTCATCTCCTTATTGTAAATAGAAGAGAATTAAGTTCTGAACACTCTTGACTGAATGCCTCCTATCACAGAACTACGATTTATTGTCGGCTCAAATGAAGAATTGAAACACGATGGAGGGTTTTTTTTCTCCCTCCGTGTAGGGCTCATTGGACAGGAGATAACCACATTTTGATTCTGTTGCTTTGAATAATGTTAATCCCGAAAAAAAAAGCAAAGTCCATTATTCATATTCATCTCCTTTCATTTGGCCCCCACTCCTGATTTTGTAAATATGATTTCTTTAGCCCCTACCTTCCTCCTTTATTCGCCGGTGAAACACTTTTGAAATTCCTCTATCTGAGAGCAGAAACCATTACCGTACAGGTTTATAAGAAGTAGTCATTAATGCTCCTTTATGGTGGCTCTTTAGCGCCAAAAAGGAAGCTTTTAATTCTGAGGCAGGGATGGCTTGGCATACTTAATCCGGGGAACTGGGCTTGTTGGATGAAGCTTTCCAAGTGACTTTTTCCTCCATTTCTCATGCAGAATTCTCTTAGTAGCTAATATAAATATAATCTTCCTCTGTAAACAAAAATAAGGCTCAGTGTAGGGTTGTTTAAACTTTTATCTCGTCTTCAGTCATTTACTTGGGTGCATCCAAATCCTGCACCGTTTTTCGTCAGCACATTCTGGCATTTTGATTTATTAAGCAATCTGAAGTATCGAAAATGTGCTGCCCTTGCCCGGTTACTTCTTTATTTTGTATGCATGGTAACTTATGGCAATGATGAATTAATTTCACTCAAGCACAGAATCTGTGATTATTTTAAAATGGTAAGCATATCTCAGCTTGATCAGAGAGCTGTGAGGAGTCAGCAGACTGTGAAATGTAATTTCAATTATTATGATTTTTATTATTTTGATCCTACAAACCAAAAGAATTCCAACCTCCTTCCACCTGAAACTGATAATGAAGGGACGTCTGGGATCACAGATTTCCCGGTCACCTTTTTTTTGTCGTCTTAATGAAAACATTTTTTGCTGCTCATGCATAAAAAATGAGGGAGTAGTAGATCAGGAGAGAGTGGATCCTCGCTGAAAATGGATCGCCAAGAGACTCAGAGCAAAAAGTGTCAAGCTAAGGTGCTTGTGAGCAAGTGTATGTGTGTGTTGAATTCCCCAGTGTTCCTCAGACAGCTGTGTATTCCCACTAGATGGATGGCCAGTGTCATAGTGTGTGTTTACTGCACATGATAGAGCGGGAGACAGGCCAGGTAATGAGGCTACATTAAGGGCTTTTAGAGCTCGCAAACAAAGATGGAGGGCTGCTTCTTTCCCCTTTAATGATAGGTGTGTGTGTGTGTGTGCAAAAGAAGAGAGTGTGTGTGTGTTTCAGTTCTCCATACACCTTTGTTATGTCACTTCTGAGAAGAAAAGAGAGAGAAATTCTCCCAATCTCGGGGCCAAATGCGTCGTCAGGACCCTGTCTTGGATTCCGCACCTGATGGAAGAGACAGATTTGCGTAGTGTGAGATTCGAGGGTAAATATTTGCTCAAGCTGAAGAGGAATAGCAAGCAAGGGGGGTATGGTTGCACAAGGAAGGAGACAAAAGCTGGTGTTGGGCTGCAGCTTTGCAAATAAAGTGTCTGTCTGTGTCCATAGCTTTGCTTCATCAGGAAATGCCTTTCTTTCTTTCTATCTGTCTTTCTTTCTGCTGAGATTCCACCTTAATAGAAACATTGGGGCAACCCTCTCTTGCTACCTCTCCACCACCCCTCAACCTAAACACTTGGTATCACTATCATCTTCTTCCCACAGCTATACATCTACAGCGTATTAGCAGGGCAATGACAGGCCCCCTCTCTGTTTCCGATCATGATAATAAGCGGTCTCCCTCATTGGAAGATTATGGCTTTAGGAACTGCATCAAATAGCGGGTGTGCTATTTGCGGGACACCGGCAATTTATGGGATGTTAAACACACGTGCAGGGCAAGTCAGCAGCTTTCACTCAAGCTAAACTGAGTTGATTCTGAAGTTTATAGTGGTGTCTTTATGAGATTTAATGTAAAGCTAAAGATGCTGTCTGGAGAAAAGACAGAAAGAGCACTTGTAGTGAAGGCATGCGTGGCAGAGTTTGAGTGTGCCAAATAGGGATCCCTGAGGAATACCAGCCTGAACCATATGGGTGATGCTTCCATGAGATTCAGTATGATGCTGTAAGTGTATATCAGTGTTTTCAATGAATATTATACAAACTTACATTAGTAATCTGACTCTGTGACAAGGGCAGGTTTCTGAGCTGTCCCCACAACTATCATGAAACCAACTTTTTTAATCACATGAGCCTTCTCTACACCAGGAGTTTGTTTTATACATTGTTTGCCTTTAAACAGTTGTAATTTTTTCTCTTAAAATATGTTTGAATTGATTTTTCAGACATTCCATCCTGTATACCAGATTTGACTTATTTGACGCTTCCATTAGAGCAGGTTCAGGCAACATCGTTCACCTAGAGGGCCATGCTAATTTTATCCACACAATTGGAAGACCATTCTAGAAACTTTGGGATACTCATCATTTAACACACTGTAACTGCTGACTTAATGTAAGCGTAAGGCATGAATATGGCTTTCTAAATATTCACTGTTAAAGCAATCTTATTTTGAATTCAAATGCAAATAGCTAGACTTTGTAAACTGAGATACATATAGGTTTCAAACCAATTCAAACTACTTTTAAGTGCAAGAAGCATTTTTCAAATTCACTTAACTTATGGGTCTTTGATTTATGCAAATACATTTAATGATGCATTTACAAGTTTTTTTAAAGACACAAGACATCAATTACAGAGCTAATTTCTTGCAAAAAACTAAATATACCATCATTTTGAAAGTGTTGAAGTATTTCAATATTTGATATTTCCCTGGCTGATTTTGATACTTTTTCTTTTTTACTGTTTCTTGATATTTGAAAACTAACTTGTGGGCCGCATGAAGTTGTGAAGGGTCACACGGGGCTGCATTCTGCGCATCCCTTCATTCAACAAAAGGACAAAACTATGTCCCTTTCAAGAAAAAGTATACATAGGACACATCTGATGTTGAAAGGATTAAACCAGTCAATTAATTTATTGATATTTTATTCAACCAGTTTACAATTCAGGAATTTGGAAATGAAAATTCCTGGAAATTTTATTAATCTCTGCTCATAACTTAGTTATCTTGCAAACAGACACATGCCTGCAAAAAAAACCCTTCTCAGCAGTGTAATTAACCAAAATGACTTCATTGTAATATAATAATAATCATAAATATCTAATTCACACACTGATATCTAAATGTAAGCCTTATCTTGAGTTTCATGGAAGTGTCACTTTAAATGGGGTTGTTCTCGGTCTCTTCTGACCCACTTCAGGCCAGGCCTGGTGTCCCTCAGGGATCTCCTTTTGGCATCCTCAAACTACGCTACCCAGATGCATGCACTAACACCCTCAGGTGCCAAGCATTGTCACCATCTTCTCTCTGGAGTATTGTGTTGCTCTGTGTCAGAGTGTGACAGTTCCATCACCCCCACCGCCGGCTCAGCAGCTCGGTCGCCCGCTCATCACCGCAGCCCGGCTGTGTTTCTAATTGACATTCTAATTGGCAGATTTGAATGCCGCCTTTAGATGGCTAATTAATTTATCTCACTGCTGTCATTAAGGTTAAAGCACCATCTGATCTCTGCGAATACACTTGCATATATCTGCATTATCATTACGTTGCGGTTGCACATATTGCATCGACTTTATTTTGGAGGTAGGGGAGATTAGGCAGATTTTATTGTTTGTGCTTTAAATCCACATTATTCACTCATTTTCGTTTTCTAAGCAAGAGAGACAGATTTTTAATTTCTCCCTTCATTCCTTTTACAGGATTAATCTTTTATGTATCAATAACCATTTTTCATTGGTTTGTTAATATCAAAGTAGCAATTTTCCGCAGACTTTGCATCACATTCCCACATTATTAAAAATCCTTATTTCCTTGTCTCATATATCTTCAAGTTTTCCTGAACCATCCATCCCTGGTCCGAAAGAAAGAAAGCATGAAAAAAGAGGGAGATATCCAGTCTCCATTAGAATGTTCATAAAATTGTAGTAAAGGCAATCAGACAGTCTTTCTCTGAATATTTTAAACATCGGCCATGTAAAATTTATGCCTAATTTGAATACTTATTAGCCGGCTGATCTCGGGCTGCAGCCTTGAGTTTCTTATGCTGAGATTCATCACCGGATTGGATGTCACATTGTGCCAGTCTACCCCCTCCTCCTCCTCCCCGCCTTCCTCCACCGCCACCTCCGCCACCTTCCTCCCTCCCACTCAGTCTCCCTTTCTCTCCCTTTCTTTTCATCTGTCTCTCTCCGTCACCCCCCTTCCCTTCCCGTACCACTTTCCCTTCTCTTTCTCTCTCTCTCTCCCGTTCTGTCTTGCGTGTCTCTCTCCATCAGTAGTGAGCGGCGCAGTGTTAAACAGGGGGCCCTGTTTGTTCACAAGCACGCCTCGTCCTGGCCTCTTCCCTATTTACTTGTGTCCCGGGCAGCTGTCGCCCTGCTCTGTGTAACAGCTCAGCCCCTGTTTGTTCTCCCCGCCTGGATCCTGTTTATCCTGGCTGTGGACATCCTTTAAGGCCTGTCCTGTATCTGCCCCTCGTCAAACACACACTCGCACACAAACACATTTGAAGGACGTGTACACACCTCTATTAAAACCGTATTTACCGGCCAAAGACTACACAGAGACGGTACCCGTGTGAGCTGGGCACAAATGCTCTTAAAAACACTTTTGTCACCGTCATTTGTCCTTCTTTGTTGCATTTGTGGCTGAAAGTTTTCTCAGAAGATTGTGGGCAGTTTTAAGTCAAATTTTCTCAATAATTCCTCAATTTCAAGAATTAAATACTCCAAAAGTTGCTATTCTTTAGCTTTTGTCCAGTCACCATTTGTGGTTCTGAGTGTCTTTAATTTATTGTAAGAATGTTGACTGATGTCCTCTCTGCCCCACTGAAAGTACAAGGCATTAAATGCAAGAGGGAAATGATGAAACATTTATTACTGGAGAGAGAGACGAGCTAATATGCATAATTTATGCTGTTTTTAGCACTATCATTAGTGATATTCGTGATAGATTTTCCCCCTTCTTTTCTCTGCCTTAATAAACACAAAAATCACCGCAAAATTATATTTCATTTTCACTTAAATATGGACTATAAATAAGTAAACATGGAGTTTAACTGCAGCTCACTGTTTGCATAATTGTCCTTTATTAAGAATAAAATGTAAAGCTTTGAATCGGAGATGGAAAACTGGCTAACCGGGATCCACATGCAGACCTCGAACAAACTTAATGACTACAAAAATCAAGAAACTGTTAACATGAAGAAACATAACAGTAATCACAAATTGTGGTTCAACCTGAGATACTAATATGCACTAGAAATGTTTCAATAAAGATCTAGATTTTTGATCAATGTTTTGTTTTTTGCAAGTAATTCGAGAGTGTACTTTTCTTTAATTGTTTCTTTAGATCTATTTTAAAAAGTATTTGAATATATTGTTAATTTTGACCTAATATTAAATCTAGAAAATGGTTAGATAAAAGTATTTGTACCTATAAATGCTTGTTTTGTTGCATTTCAAAGGAAGTTTAAAATTGCTGTTAAATGGCAAAAATGGCTGTAAATCAATGTCAAGCTCAATGAAACAGACATTTGAATTTGAGTTTTACTTACCATATACACATTTTGCTATAATCTATTATTCTAACAGCTTTTTATTCACAGTTTTTGTTTATATACGCATATTTTTCCATTGAGTTAAACTGACTGTGTGCGGCCCTCAGGCAGGGAGAGGCTTTACGTGGCTCTCTTGGTCATCCCAGCTTTAAATGAAGAAATATTTGGGCTTCAGATTTAGACCCAAGCAAGATGACAAACCCATTACAATGTTCAGGAGCATGTGATTGGCTGCCTCCTCCCCCTCCTCCAAATTTTAATTTTGCATGATTAGCTTTGCATCATTAGGCAACTTCATTCACATGCAACACACACTCCAAATCTGACAGCGTCCTGGCTTTTATTTGTCTGATCTTACGAGGGGAACATATCAATAAATATACAAAAAATGCTCATTTAAAATAATCTATTTTTAAGGCAGTATTAACATTTGTGTTCTCAATAGGTGTGTTTTTATGTGGTTTTAATTTAGGCTTAAATTCTCGAGTGAGAAGCACATTTCAAACAGCACCAGGATGTGCATCTCTTTGTATTGCTTCATTTACACAATGAATGCATAATTGCTCCTCCTGCATCCAACCCCCCCTCTCTTCCCTTTCTCCACTCCCCCCTCCCTCTTCTTTAAATGCTTTAATTTGCAGAGGGGGGGACTGAGGGCTTGATAATAGAAGCATAACAAAAAAAAAAAATGAAGGGGAAAAAATGCTGGGATGAAGGGGGGGGTTTGTAACAAGAAGAGCCCTAACCGGTGCCTCTTAATCACTTCTAGGTTTTAAATCATGATGATGCAGGAGTCGGCCACAGAGACAATAAGCAACAGTTCAATGAGTCAAAATGGAATGAGCACCCTAAGCAGCAGCCAATTAGAGGCTGGCAGTAGAGATGGGAGATCAAGCGCTGGTGACACGAGCAGCGAAGTAAGCACAGTCGAGCTGCTGCATCTGCAACAACAGCAGGTAAGTTGTGTTTCTCCCGCTCGTCTCTGCCGCTCTCTCACTCCTCTCTCTCGCTCTCCCTCTCTCTCCCAGTGTGTTTGCCCCTCGCTCCACCACTCTGCTTTTGCTCTCAGGCAGCACTGGGGTCTTTAACATTTATAGAAAGAAGGGAACAATGACAGAATTTAGTGGTTGTACAAATATTTTTTTGGCTTTTTGGTGGAAGTGTGGCATAAACAATTTGCTGTTTTTGTTGTTTCGGCCTGAGGTCTTTTGCCAGTGGAAAGAAAGATGTTTTACTCTTTTACTTTTTAGATTTCTTTGTGCTTTTGTGCATTTTTATTTGTATTTATTGTAAGACATGTTAGACCATGTGAAAGTGTGTGCATGTGTGAAGAAGAGAGTGTGTTGGAGCATCATACGGACCACTCTGAGCACTCGTGAGTGCATGTGTGTGTGCCATAACAGTGCTGTATCCACCAGAGGGCCTCCTAACTCGGCCCACGCGTTTACACAGACCCAGCAGTGGCAGAAAAACCTTTGACCGGGACACTTTTGGGGGAATAACTTGTTCTGTTTCCTGCCAATTGGCTCACGTTTTTGTCATTATTTTCCTTTTAATTGTGCAAATGTTTCCATCCCCTTAGTTTCCTTGTTAGTCCATTAGTTTTGCTTTTTTTCCACTCAGAAGCATCACTCTACAGTGCTTTATCTCTTTAACTTTTCCTCCATTATAGTCATGTTGTATTGTTTGAGTCTATTCTTCTCTGTTGGAGCAAAGTTGGGGGTGAATGAGCTGCAGGGAGTGTGTGTTTATGTGAGGGGGGCAGGAGTTGTGAAAGTCAGTCACCAGCAGAGTAAAGGAGTCAAGTGTCTCTCGTGTCTTTTCACGGTGAATGATGGCTTTGACAGTTCGCCCAAAAGAGCAGTGGGAGACGAGGTCAGAGGGCTGCGCTTCAGGGCGATCGGGGAGGGGGGACAACGCCGCTAGTTTGTCGTGATGCGTGCTGTCCTTTTGCGTTGTTGGGAGAATTTCATGCAAGAGAGTGTGTGTTATTTCATACATTTTTTGCAGCAGCTGAACGCCTCTGGATAGTTTGCTACAATAGATATGTGTGTGCAGTGTGTGTGTGTGTGTGTGTGTGTGTGTGTGTGTGTGTGTCGCTAAAGGGGATGTTTGGTGTACAGTCTTCCATCCTCCATGCCCCCATCTCACCTCAGCGCCCATCCTCCGTTCACAACACGACCCCGGCGGTGCTGCTGGTGGCCGCTGCAGCTCTGTGGCCTAACCCCCATTTATCACCACTCTGCTTCACTTTCTGCATACACACACACACTCACACACACACCTGATTGGGGTCAATTCTCTCTCTCTCTCTCTCTCTCTCTGTCATCAGTTACATCTGACGGTATCTGATGGAGTGTGTTCTGTTTGTGTCGATGCTCTGCAGATTAAGAAAAACACATAAGTATAGTGCTGGACATAATGATTCTGTTTGTAACATAGGGGCATGCTTTGAATTGAACAGAAGAAAGTGGATTTAGTCTTTTTTTCAGTGCATTTTATGTATTTTTAAGGTTTTGAAGTTCTGTATAATTTAACAAAAGATACAAATGAAACTGTTTAAGATGTCTATGTTTTTTTGTTAAAAATAACCCATGTTTTTCTTCCACAATTTGCAAACAAAATGATAGAATACTCGATGCATTTACTGAAAATGCTTACATTTGTTTAAAAATGTGATAGACAAAAAAGGTGCAAATATAGTTTGTAGCTGAATTGAGAAATGTTTGAGGCTTTTATTTTGAAGAGACATGCTTATATCATGCACTTAGGGGATATTTTTTCTTCTTGAAAATCCATTCTTAATCAAAAATAAAAGAAAAGAAAATTGGAACAACAATCAAGCTCTAATCAGGGAAAGTTTCAGATTTTAGAATTTAATGACCTTTTATTTGAAGGGACTCTCCTACATTTTACTGCATTCAGAATTTTAATTAATTAATGAAAAAGTTGATATCAGCAGAAGTTGAAGTTGATTTTAGTTGGTTTCAGCTCCTACACCTTGCACCAAAGTTATTTATGAGACAATAAATTATTTTAAAACTTCAGTCATTTTAATTATTTAAAGAAATGAGCTTCATCTTGAAGTTTTGTCCCCAGGAATGTATGTTGTAAGACAAACAGGTAACAATGAGAGAAAACTTCAGATGATTTAGAAGTATTTTGAAACTTTTTTTAAAAAATCAAAAGTCAAATGAAGTCAATATACAGAGATTTAAGAAGAGAAAATATTTTTGAACACAAAACGCTTAAAAATTTCTGATGATGAATGTGTGTGAGCAAAGCATAGTTTCAAGTGATGAGAAAAAATACAGTGGGACTTTTATTTTGTAAAACTCCTGCCAGATGTTTTGTAAATTTATTTCCTACATCTTGACTGATCTAATAAGCTCAACCATTTTATTTTACTTGAAGCATGAACAATTTTGTTACAAAAAAATAGAACAAAAGGCAAAGAACGAGGTAGACTTTCAGGTGAATAGGGGCATTTCTCTGGCTATTATTTTGAGTTAAAGAGAGATATTCTAGTGGATGACTTTCGAAGTGATGCATTACTTTTATGTTGAATCAACTTGTTCACATCATGCCTACATAACACGATTAATATTGAGACAGCGCTGGTACTTTCTTTTGCAAATGGCCTAGAATCTTATCAGACCAAAGGGCACGTCCGTGGTTTTCTTTATGCTAATTTTAGATGTGTTGTGTGACTTTTTTGTAGATATAATGTAAATCAAGAGAAGAAAGAACATTTGTTTAACATTACCTAATGAAAGTGTGTGGATGTAAATTCAGTAAGTCATCTAAAAGCAAAGCAGCCACACTAAAACAGACAAAAAACACAGTAGAGAGAGAGAAAAGCGACGTAAGCATAAAGTGTGTAGTTAAGTCTCTGAGACTGATGTACGGCTGAGAGCTTGTGGTGGTGGGTGCTGGGTGGTGGGTGGGGTTGTGAAGAGGATGTGACAGTGTGCGCCTTGTAAAAGAGGCCAGCCCCGCTCTCCTTCTCTCCCCAGCACAGAGACAGACACATTGAAATGAGCGGTCCAGCTAACAGGTCTCTGGAGGCTTTTTAAAACAGGGGGCCCTTCGCTGTTAACTTCACACACACTTCCTGAGCCGAAAGAGTCCAAGAAAGACGACGGAACATGAAGTCATATTTTTATGCATTAGTTAGCAGAGAGGTTTGCCATTCTGCAGCTGTTAGCATACGAAGAGCGGTGAGGCATGCATTTGTGTGGTCATATATATCCCTGTTCTTTTTTTCACCTGTGAGATGATTCTGAAAAATTCCTGCCCTTCTCTCCTCCACTCTTCTCTCTCTCTCTCTATCCCTCTCTCTCTTCCTCTTTTTCTCTGCTCTGAGTCCATTTTGAAGGAAGGCTGTTGGGTGTAATTTTCCACCCATATTTGGAATGACATTGAGTGGTCCGGTGGGTATAGAAGCTGCGGTCTCTCATCACGCTGCTGGGGGGATGATTAATAATAAGCACTGATGAATTCTCCACTGTCCCTGTGGGTTGTGCCATTACCTTAGCAGCTCCAAAATACCACCTGCAGCTATAATTAGAAGAGCAGCATCTTAAGGTCTCCTCAGCCAGGTTACACCAGAGCAATTTTACCATATTCAAATATTGATAGTGAATTTTTCCCTTTAAAACACTCAAAGGTACTTGTTTTATTTGCCTGCTATCATTAATGTACATTTAAAAGAAGCTATAATGCTATATATTAAAGCCACTCGCCCTTATCCATGCATCGGAATGATAACCATTATATCACAATTGAATTTCCAACCCCTAATTTCCCGTCCGGGTTTCATCACCCCCTCTCCCAAGGTTGTCTAAATAGACCTAATTTGATTTGAGATCACAGATTAGATACCCACTGTATCTGATTGCAATTTGCCAGCTCCAGATATGTATCACAGCGAATGATAAATGTAGCACAGCCTTAATTACTACGCTAAAAGCTCCCCGTGCTTTTTTAAAAAATGCGCTGAGCTCATATTAGCAATCAATTCATCTTCCACTACACTAAATCTCACATTTTAATATTAGATGCAGCTGTGTATGTACATGGGAGCTGTGCATTGATCTTCGGATCCATACCATAATGTCCCATAATGAGGCTGTTAGTTGATTACAGTGGTCTGCGGACTTAATCCTGGGCGAGGGTTATCAGTGGGATTGATGAGCCAATACTTGGGACTTCTGCCCCCTCTAAATGGGCCCAGTACTTTGAGAAGTTTATTGATATTCAGAGTGAGATGAAGCTCTGCCGTTGGTCGGACACTGTCCAAACCACTGACTCATAAAACTCAAATCTAATAGGGAAAGTATACCAAAAAATGTTTGGCCAAAGTTAAAAGGAAAATATTCCACTTTAGTCTAGTGGTTGTCATTTCCAGTTATTTTTGGGTACCTTGTGTTTTAATACAATTCAGTCTCTGTAACAAACAATTCAGCTTAAAAATCAAATCTGACCTCAAAAGATAGATTTATAACCAGAAGAACTAAAGAAAAATGCTCGGTCCTAGGTCTCCCAGACCTCGTAGAAGGCATGTCCCCGTTTTTAAGTCCTGATATGCCCTGTAACAGGTATATGTGTGTATTTTTAAGTGCATGTATATGTGTACGTTATCGGGTACATAGGTATTGTCTCAGCCAGGAATCCTATTATCCATAATTTCAGACAGCATCAAAGTTTTTGACATAGTTTGATACTGAAACAAGGAGTGTTCATGGTGAATATAAGGCACTCCTAAAAACGGCACAACTTTAAACCATGTTCAGTCAGACAGTCTTATGTAAAGAAAAAACTCAAAACAGTCAGACTGACCACTTTCAGGACAAAGGATCACTGCATCAGCACAATATTAATTTATGCAGCAACAGATTACAGCAGTAGATTGCTGATGCAGTGATCCTTTCATTCATTGTTCTTTTTTTTTTTTACATCCAAGTCAAAGAGCGCTTCTGAACAAGGCAGTTTTGTTTTCAAGTTACAATGACTATTACAAGTGACAAAGTATTTGACTGGGATTGTGGCTGAGATTTGATTAAAATGCATATGAAGATTTAGTTTTACTGATTTGCAATTCTGGTGCAGACTATTTTCTAGCTGCCACTTACTGAAAAAGTATTTAATTAGTGCTGGTTAATCATCATTCAGGGGTTTAATTGAAATTTTTGGAACCAAAAAGCACATTGAACACACATAAACACGTTTAAAGAACATATCAGGATGTATTACGTAACTGTGACATGTAGGGACTTGCTTCCCAAAGGCTTGGACACAGATGATTTTTGTTTACTTCTGATGGTGTGTCCATCAATTAGGATACGATCAGTATTGTATATCTTCTTTTTAACAACAGTCTGTTTTTTAAACCAATAGACTGTCACAATGAGACGAACAGGTCAGTTCTAGGATAATAGATGTGTATTTATGAGTCTGGTTTCATCTAAATTGGTTTTTAAAACATCAGCATTTCAGATATTAGAAAAATAAATACTTAGTATTGTTACCTCCTTATATTGGGTGTAGAAATGGCTATCACAATTTATGTTATTTAGTCATTCTCTCTTCCTCAAAATAGCCATGGTAAGATTTTCCAAACTCAGAAATGAAGTTGGTAAATATTGATTTAATGTGGAAACTGACAGGATAAGATCTCGCTAGCTTATTAAATGAGGCAAAGAACTGTTACTTTATGATTGATTATGCACAGATGCAGCCAGTATCTGCTCTTTTCCAAACATCGGCCACTGCCAAATAAAACTGGATAAACAGATGTCAGCTGCAGATGTTTATCTGTTTGTTAAGACACACACCTACCTGCTGATTCAGAGGGAAAGTACTCAGGACAGAGGAAGTAAATGGCTTGATAAACTCTGATCATGGTCAAAAATGAGAGAAAATGGTAGAACTGTAGACAAACTGTAAAAGCAAATTTTGATTCTACCCAAATTTTCATAATAGGATTATCGGTAATTGCCAAATTGGATGTTTCTGGTCATTGAAATAAGAATCTGAAAATGTGTCAAAATGTTGCTTTGCGGATTTTGTCTAGAAACTGGAATAAACCAAGCTGTTTAGAGGTAATATCTTTTTCTTAACAATGGGGAAATCGATGTACCTGTCTTAGGAACTTATAGTGTTCATACCACCATTTGAACAATTCCTACAGTAAAAGAAAAACTGTTGATAGCAGTATCAATAAGGACTCAGATCATCATGGAGTATCAATCCCATGTCTAATTAGTTACCTTGGACTTCTAATTAATTGTCTTGGTACTGGAACAGGTATAATTTTAATACCCTGAAGCTCTATCGATACAGCAATCGCATCACTATTATGCTTTTAATTGTTGTGTTGAAAGTATTAAACTTTCTATTTTAATCCAAACAGAGAGAACACAGAGATCTGCAGATATATTTGTGCAACTTAGACTGAGTGAATATGACATGACCCAATAGCTGGTGCCTACGTCTGCTATTTTTGTTGATGAAAATCTGGATTTATGACAACCCACTGTGTTGTTTTGGAAGCCTATTCACATGTTTGCATCATTTTTAAATGTGAAATGCTCTCATTTATGACAACACTTTATTTACTTTTGCACATTAAAAGCAATGTATGAAAAATTGTAATGAAGGTTGACATGTTGGTAAACTGCTTTACAGCTTACATTGTTTTCCTTTGGCACATGATGCAGCAAAAATGCAAACCATCTGCTCGCATTTAAATGACTGCAGCATTTTGACATAAATTACCAGAAGTGCACTGAGGTGCCATCGTACTCCCAGGCTAACCCTGTCGCTACACGGGAGTTAGGCAGTGGTCCAACTTGAGAGTGACAGCAATTAACCTGCCTTCCTCGCTGTTTAGCTCCAGGAAAGAGAAGAGATGAGGAAAGTGACAGCTAGTGATGGGTAATATTTAGGGTTTAGGGGCAAATTAAATTCTCCCCCAAAAATGAAAGTCATTAGGGAGAAAGTTACCCCACAGATAAAAAAGCTACAGTGTGTGTGTTTGTGTGCTTTTTTTGACAGACGTGTGAGCTTACCTCCCTCTTATACCAACTCAAGTTTGTTGCAGGTAAATACTAAAAATACTGTCACAGTCTTCACCCAGCATCACCTCTCACAAACAAGCCTCCAGCATCTTCCTCTCACTCTGCCCTTCACCTGCCTCTCCGTCTTTCTCCAGGAAGACACACACGCATACACACACACCTAAGATGCAAATCTGCGCTTTGCCCTTGAGCATAATTTAAAGGCCTAATCACCCAGACTGTCCCTTTGGATGGAAAAGGGAAAGGAGGGAGGGGAGGGGAGGGAGGATGGTGTCTCTCATTTGCACCCTTACACAAAGAAGCTCATTAGGTTTATCTTTCAGGCCTGAGATTGCCCCACTCAACTGTGTAAATAAGACACCGGCCCCGGCCTGACGCATCAATCACCTCTCAGGACAGGAGACAGACCCCGGCTGAAATATGAACGAATTCATAAAGGAGCCTTTTGTTGGCCATCATCATCTGTGAGAAGATAAGAGCTTCCTGTAAAGGCTGGAGGAGCATTAGAGAAGCAGCGTGCACTGTATGTCTTTGTAAAATTATTCCCCCTTTCAGTGAAAAGACAGCTCCTCTCTGGCAATCCTAGTGTTGGACTTATTTACAATGAGAGCCATACTTCTTTTTATTTCAAGCCTTGCTATTGGCAGATGGTCCCTACAGGATAGTACATACAGGCTTGTGACATATAGGCCTGTAGTTTCCTCCTCTGCGATGACACTAAAGATATAGGGTCTGAATGACAGCACAGCTTCTGTTTGCGCTCCCATCCCCAGACAAAACACAGTATTATTCTATTATCTATCCACCCCTTCCTCCACCTTTTTTCCTCCTGAAGTCTCATTCTTCTGCTCCTCCAAACCTGGCCTGTCCATCTGTGTTTAAGACACATTACATATGGCCTTCTGGAATTTACAGTGGCGCTCTCCCAGTAACTCCATTTCGCACAGGAGTCCCCCGAGAGCACGGCGAAATGTCAAGCTGCAAGGTTTGAAAGAGAGAAGGGGAGAAAGGGACGGAGAGAGATAGAGAGCAGAAGAGACATGGAGGTTGAGAGGGATAGATGGAGGGAAATCTTCTGAAAATAAACACCTATGGCTGTTTTATGCTCTGTTTGTAAGAAATAAGCTAGTACAGGTAAAACAAGAAGATCATATAGTGTGTTTTGTCTTGCCATAATGTAATGGTTTAACAGGCCATTATTTACTCAGAAAGAAAAGGAGATGTAATAGAAGGTGAGCCACGAATTGCAAGTAGTTTTGCATTTAAATAAGATATCTTTAACATAGAATCTAGTCCTCTAAGTCTGAAAATATATGTAATATCTGTGGAAAAGCACATTTGACTGAAGTTGAGCTTTAACGAATACCTTACTTTGGCCGTTTGCTTCCTGTTTATTTCATTAGAACATGATAACAAACATGACACTAGTTAATCATGATGTTGCTGGTATGCTTACGGGATCAAACCTGTGCAAAGTATGGACATAAGTGTTTCTATCACAATTGACAATACCAGGGGTAATGAGAACACTGCTTCAGACCCCATTGGCATTACTGTGTGTGCCAGTATAGGTATCAATGCCTGTATTTCTAGCTCATATTGCTAATTCTGTCCACATTGATGCTACCAATAACTGTGTCAGTATCTGCATTTAATCAGACAATATTTGTTATGTTGCAAGTGCTTATACAGTGGTACCATGCTGATATTGTACCAGCCAATATGAGTATTTACCGATGTCTAGGGTTGGCTAATATCAGTGTAGATATAATATCAATATCTACACTCCAAGTGTACTTGCCACAATTTATGTCAATGACAGTTCTTTGCATTTTAGAATTATTTTATCTGCAAATATTTTTTTTCTGCCGTTAGTGTTGATACCAATTTTGCGAATGATGTCACAACCTGGATTGTAGCAGGGTTGTTGTCGGAAGTAATTTATTGGCTACTATCGGTGCTGCTGAGAGTACTGTATCAGGCAGTTTTAGTACCTTTTATAGAATGGTTTTGGTCAGTTTCAATATTCATGCTTCTTTTGTGTTAGCTACAATTAGCATGTATGCTAGCTACTCATTCACCAGTAATGGCATTGATGCCAGAACTATAATGTAATATTTATGCTGTTTTTGTGGGTAAATATCAAAATAATGTCACTATTGTTTCACTTAGAATAAAACATTTTTAGTATTTCTTTGTTTGTTCACTGTATCGATGGCTGCATGCTAGCCATATATGTCTATTGCTATATCTATATTGCTATATCCATCATTGTCAGCAATCCAGCAACATTTGTGTCATTGCTAGTATATTATTAAGAGTATCTGTATTAGCTATACTGACTTTATTGGCTTATATGCATGCCAGTCATATAACAGCCTAATTTTATATCAAGGATAGGATGTCATCAGCCAGTATCTATATTGGCCAATAATGCCAGTGCTGTAACAACCGATATGTGTATCAATAACAGCATCATTGCTGTCAACATTGGTACTATTGCCAGTATTTTATTGGTGTGTATTTGATTTAAAGACGGCAGTGTATGAGCAACAATGGTTTCTATGGACAGTATCAGCATACATAAGTATTTATTTGTACTTGAATTGACCTTCGTCAGTATTGACCAGTATTGTGTCTGTGACTATTTCAGACTGTATTGTTTTTGATGACTGCTCTATTTTGGCTAATGTTAGAACCGATACCAGCACTATTACTGTCAATATCAGTATTGAGATCATCATCAGTGCTGAAACCCCTCCAGATGGCACTTTTTCTTTCTTTTTTCAGCCTTTCTTCTGTGCACTGCATTAGCTCAGTGATAAATGAACTGGGCTGGGGTTAACCACCTCAGTGTAAATAAGAGGCAGCCATTGAGTTGGACACACTGCAGCCAGTAGCCCCCCAGTCTCCAGCCAACACAGCACAGGCCAGGATCAATGGCCACTTCACAACTCATTTCCTTTTACGCCTCTCTAACTGCCCCGCTCCAGCTCTGGGAAATAAATGGCACTGGATCTATACGTCGTCCACTCACACGAGCGCAAACACAGACCCGGGCATGCATACTCACACTCATACAAACACACACTTGGCTCATTCTCAGAGTCAGCTGAGCAATTGCTTCAGCTCAATACCCTCCACAATAATTTATTTGCCTTGGTGGCACGCGGAGCATCATCTGTCGCGGACTCACAATCGAAAACAAGCATTCTGTCATTGTTTGTTGCCACTCCCCTGTCGTCAGCTTAAACAGAGTACCAGTCATTAATATGGCGAGGTGGAGTCTTACTGTCACCTGCAGCCTGAAAACACACGTGTAAATAGCTCTGCTGTGCCATAAAGTGGTATTAACAGGATGGAGAAAACACATTTATTTGGGGGAGTATGCTTTCCAATGCATCCCTCTCCTGCTTAACCAAAAGAAATCCAAGTGGCTTACAGTCATTTGATAGGCCACGACACCGCTATCCATTTAACAGAGCTTAAAAATCCTACATATGCATATGCCGGGGTAGTCTTAAGCTGACAACCAAAAGACAGGATTTGCTAGAAGGCAGCTTTGGAGTGTTGTGAATTTAACAAGCATGTCTAGTATTACAGTTCCTCTCCGCTTTAGCCATGAATAGTAACAAATCAGACTCTGAAACGCTTGCCTGATGGTTTGTTGTGTGTACCCCCCTCCCTTCCTCTCCATCTTGAACTAAAAGACTTCAAATCTGGTTAAGAAGATGACTAGCAAAACGTAGCACCTCTAATGTCACCTGTGCTCTCCCCGCAACGCAGATCCCAGTTATCTCTGCCATTTTCCCCTCCTTCTGTTGCATTTGTTAACACCCTCCGCTGCTCCGATTACCTCCATCTCTGACCCATTTTGGAATATATAAACAGCTCGACTCCCGGTTGTTTGTAGTTGTTACGCTAGCAGGTTGCAAAGGGGAGATGCTTTTTAACGCAGTGCCTCCAAACACTGTATACATATGTAAGAGATCCAGCCGGGCTCTCAGTCCTCTCCCCTTCACAGCTTTTCATACAAATGCAGTAAATAAGCTGCGGCCGGGGGGAATTGAAGGCTCCAAACAGACGAACTGACTGACATGTCACTTAGCAGCGGCTTTGGCTCTCTTCACTGCCGGCTTTAGAGCTGAAGCTGCTGGGTTTTCGAGTGTATCAGGGAAGGCCAGGTGCTCACTTTGCTGTCATGGTGGAATAACATCTGTATTATTTGCAACTTTGCAATGCTGTTTGTGTATTTGGCCCTACAAAAAACAGCAGTTTTGCAAAGAACAGTGAAGAAAAGAAGAGTATGGAACCTCAAGTAGTTGCAAGACTGCAATTGAATGGCTAAATTGGTTTACTGTAATGATTACTGAAAAAATATACAGACAAAATGAGGTCAAAGCTTGATTACAACATTGGGAGAAAGTCTGATGTATCCTTTCTTGACAGCAACAGTATAGGGATGTACTCTTTAATGACACACAGATATCACCTTTGCATGATCAAACTTAGCTTTTTCTTTCAGCACTGTATTCAGAGATTCATGTCTTTCTCAAACTACCTTAAAATAAGTTACTATAAAAGGAAACATCTGGAGTTTTTGGCTGCTGTGTCAGTGCAGAGTGAGGCTAATAAGTGAGTGTGCCCAGCCATCCCAGACATATTCTTTTATTTTTATTTTTATTTTTTGTGCTTTTCTCTCTGTAGAAACAGTCAAACACTGAAAGAGATGTTAATAGGAGAAATAAAATGGGGGAATAAAATGCAGGGAGGAGGTCCTAGCCTTGACTCAGGTTTAAGCAATATCACCAACAGCCGGTTCACTCATCCTCAGAGGGACCTTGATAAACATCTAAACAAAGAAGCATTTGATAGGACACTTTCCATCTGAAAATCTCCCTGAAAAAAATGGGAAAATACTGGATATAACCTCAGAAAAGGTTTGGAAACTTATTTTCTGCTCATGTGTTTTTCCCTTTAATAATACTAATTGGTTCCTTTGTCGTCTTTCAACCCCTTGTCAGTTCTTGACCCCCACTTTGGGAACCACTGCTCTAGCCCGAGGTTAATGACAGAAGTCGCACTATAGCATTGCAGGAGACAGGCAGACCCCCTGAACAGCCATCCTGCCACTCCTCATCAGCACCAAACCGCTGCTTATTTACCCACGCTGGTGGGACTTAACTCGCCTGAATTGATCAGCGATAGCACTGCAAAGCTGCTTGTTCCACCCCGATAAAGGCGACAAACCCATGAGCATATGCAGAACATGCTTTTGTAAAGGAGGGGCCCAGGCAAGGCACTTCAAGCTCGACTAGACACTAAGCTGATATTGGTTTCACGCTTGAGTCCGTGGTGCGAAAATCTCTCCAATTGAAAAGCCGGAGATTTGATTGTTTCTGCATATGCATTTATCAGAAGTTTACATGATAAATATACATTAGCCTGAGGAGCTTGGCCATGCGTGGTATTGTTTCAGCAATACTATTCTTCATGCATTCCCTTTTTTCACCTGTTTGGACTTTTTCATCCAATTCAGTGAGAACCTGATAAATCGTAATTTGCACAAAACTTCAAATGGATTTGTTGGAGTTTGTGCATCAGTGGTTCTCCAGAACTATTGTCTCAGAGGAGCTACATTTTCAGCATGTAGAGAGGATCCTGCTCTCAGCTTGTGTCTGTACCATGACATAATTCTCAGACTTTTATGTTAATACCCCTACAGTATGTGTAAAACAGCCCCCACCCCCTTCATTTTGTAATGCCTTCACACCCTTAAATGATATGTCATTTATCTTTCATACAAATTCCAGCCAGAGGTTTTATTTTTTTAATAACCACTGTAATTGTTCCGTCCTTGTATTGAGCGCTATGAAGGGAATGATCATGCTTTTGGCACATTTATCAAAGCCCAAGCTTAAAAAAAAGAAGCAAAAAGGCACTGGACTAAGTGTGCGACAGAGTGATAAATTTTCTTGTTAGGAGAAATTACATCCACTAACTTGAGCTACTTCAGCATGAAATTGAAAAAGAAGCATTTCTGTTGAATTTCCATTCTTGATTCAATGAAAGATGTAGATTAGCTCTTTGGAAAAAAGGGCGGGGAGCAAAAAACGAAACTAAAGAAGTATGACTCCGCCGGCGCTTGCTTGTTCTCAGGAGCGTGATATAGGATGCTGCTGGGGGAGAAAAAGGCTTTGTTTATGGAGGGACAGATCAGTCAGGCTGTTGGCAGATGAAAGAAAAAATGTTGAATAAATCCTCTTTCTCTCTCTTTCTTCTCCTGCGTGTGTTTGTATGTGTACCGTATGGATTCTTACATTTTTATCGGCGGGATAAGTCACAGTCTTTGCTCATGATAGCTCCATCTCCTTCTCACTTTTTGCACACACACAAATATGCCAACACTCTCTCAGCCTGTTGTTGTGAGCATGTCGGGGGTGAACCACTGATTGATTGACGCCGGGTGTCAGAGTGGAAGGCAGATAACTATATCTTCTACAGGACATTTAAAGGTCAAACACTCAGCGATGTAATTGGAATATTCACAGACAACTACCAGAGCACAACACAGAGCAGAGGAAAGAAAGAGAGATAGAGGAGGAGATTTTCTTTACGTAAGCAAAGAAAGTAAGAGAGGAGGAGAGTGATCTGCTGCTCTTACATGGCTTTTTATTAAGTTGATTTTTTCGTGGAATTCACTGAAAGATGGAGAGAGGATGGCTCATTTGGATGCATCAGGGTCATTGGAAAAAGGGAGAGGGGTCATAAACTTTGAAAACTTTTGGGGGACATTAGAAATGCTTCAGTGGCAACTGACAATTATCTTTATTGATTTTTCTTGAGACTATTTTTACGAGTCTGTCCCTCCAAACTCTCTAAAATTTAATTTATTTCATTTTTTTGTTGGATTTTCCGGTAGAAAGGACACTTTTAAAATCAGCTGTAGGGGTAAAAAAATGGATACACCAATATACTGCCATATTTTGTAGTGCATTACTGTCAATATAGATTTTAAAACACTATCAATATTTTAAAGTAAGCAATGTAATGCTGTTTTAGACATTTGTTTTATAATGTCATTCCGCTTTCAGGCAGAGAGTGATGTGACTCCCTCTTACATTTATTATTATTTCTCTCATTGGTTCAGACAGTAAAGTTAACCCATGTTGCAGGGGCCATGTTTTATATCAATAACACGGATTAAACTCTAGTTTTTATGTTGGAGGTAGCATGTGCTTTTAATACTATAACTTCAAAAACTATTTGGTAAAAGAAAGTGATTTAACATCCTGCTTAAAGTACCACAATATGCTGTAAAACATCCTGTCATAATCTTCCTTCACAATGTGTTTTATTGCAGTATTCCTGCCAACACACAACCATTTAAAAGAAAGGCATAAATCACCTCATCATGTTAATAACTGCCATGCAGACTTGTTTTTATTTCAGACAAAACATGAGCATCTTTTTACTTGTCTTACTGGCTGATTCAACATACAGAGAAATGATTTCCACAATGCCAGCAGCTTGTGTTGTCATAAAACAGCAAAGTTGTGGGCATAATTTTAGATATTTCCGCACTAAGTATACTTCAACGTTAGATGAAATTCTTGTTCACTCTTTCCTTGGTCAGTTCCTAACATGACATCTAGAATTGTGGCAATTAATAATATACTATATATTATCTTTTGGAATATCTTATTCTTATAAATACATTTAAAAACATCAAACTGGTACAGGGTTTTTTACAAAGAAGTTTTTATCCATGGAAACAAAGAGAGAGGAAAATATCATTGGAATGAACATTTTTTTTTATTGAAACTCAGATGAAGTAAATCTCTACTTTTATCAATCAAAACTTATGTCCATCATCAAAAATCCATGATGTATCAGTTATCTTCAGGAGAACTGTGTATGTTTAACAACATTAAAAAGCATAACTTGCAAGTTTTTGTCAGAATCTTGCCATCTAAAGTCTCTTCCAGTGGAAAATTTGTAACTAAGTAGGTGGTGGGGGTTGCTTTGGGGTTATGTTAATTGCATGCAACAAATTATCAAGTTTGAGAGAAAAAAGCTCAAACTAAAGCGTGTAATTAAATGAAAGGTCTAAACAGGAAGAAGAATTTCTTTGAGCTTTTGTTTACTGCAACCAGACTAATGTTGGCAAGAATGACTAAAATGGGAATAAAACTAAAAAGGCATCTTAGTCCATGACTTTCTATATCAAAATTACTAACCAGTTTTTTTATCCTGTCACAGAAAATGGCAGTAATTTACTGTGCTGCTGCCTACCTTGGCCAGGAAATTCCTTGAATTAGATTCTCAAACTGATTTAGATTTGTCTGGATAAATATAGCTCCAGCATTAGTAAATATTTTTTCTCTCATGTCGGCGCAGGTCTTGTTAAACCATTTTTAAAGTCTTGATCTCTGTAAGTGTGCAAAAAACTGTCAAAGAACCGGCATTTTACTTTTATTACATATCTTTCTCATGTGTCACTGTAGCTGGAGGCCAAACTCAGGCTTATCCAGGCAAGGGGTGAGATGATGTCATTCACAGCTAAGGTCATGGCGCTCACTCATCGACCTCAGAACAGGAGAACACTTAGACTCAGCACTTAACCTGAGCCGTGCAGGACCAGACAGACAGACACTCATACTATCGACATGCAACAGCAGAGCAGCCCCCCCTCCTACCCCAAGACAGGATCGGATGTACACACATGCAAAGTGTTTGCTGGTGTCACGTAAACAGTGTGGATTTTAAACGACATTAAGATGGATGATGGTGACACTCAGCAGCTTTCCTGTTGCTCCTCATCATTGTTTTGTGTTCTGGTGTTGGATTTGAGCGGGCTATGTGCATCTTTAATGGAGTATAAACAAGCTTATTTGTAGTTTACCTACACAGGATGCAGCAACCTTTTATTTACCGCTTTAACCCCAGCCTTTGTTTGTGCACGTGTCTCCCAGTGCACACATTTGTCAGCACATTCATCCCCTCTAACAGCATCTATTGGTATTGGCACTCTGCACAAAGAGCAGCTTTTTCTGCAGCAGCTGCTTGTTCTCTGGTGCCAGTCAGATCGCTACTCGCCTCTGGCCATGTTTTTTGGAGTGGAAGCCTCTTAACAAGGGCTTGTCAACAAAGTCAGACACAAGCGCCTCAGAAAACATCTTCATTTAGGGTCTGATCCTCTGGAAGAAAAAGGGAAGAGAAGCCAAGTTTGAGCTGAAATCCAGCTGTTTTTCAGCCACTCAATTAGCTGCTGCAGGCATAATAGCTGAGTTCTGAACTAGTGTCATAAAATCAATGCCTTCCCCAGTTTCCTAAAATTCCAGCTTTTCCACAGGGCTTGGTATTAACTGTGCATGAATGCAACATTTCAGATCAGGTATTCATCCAGCTGTGTAACCTTCACTCGTCTGGAACTGAATAGGAGAGGGATCATTATCACCTAAGGAAGAAATCAAGCAATTCAGGAGTTATAGAGTGTGTCCAATGGAGACTTGTTCCTATTTGTGTTATTTTTTTATTCCAGCTGCCTCATACCAGCTTGACTCTCACAAAGGGAGCACTTGACCTCAAAAACACACACATATTCTCCTCAGCCGTCCTCCAGCCACACAAATACCTTCCCCCGGTCTCCTCTCTTCTTCTCTGTCAGCCTCTTTGTGATAGTATATTGTGGTAGCTCTCACTTGTCTGCTTCTAAAGGACTTCCCTAAGAGCAGCAGTAGATAAAAAGCGCCGCTGAATGGGCCTGCTGTCACCTTATCTAAACGTAACGCTGCAGCACAGGTCAAAGTGAAGACTTTGCTAAAGCCACCAGCAGAGCGAGAGAGGGAGGGATGAAAAGGGGGCTTTGTGGGGTCATGAGTGATAAAGAATGGCAGAAAAACACAAAGATAGTGGGAAAATAAAGTGAAAAGAAAAGCAGTTATGACATTTTTGTGATGGAATATGATTTTAGAAGTATTTTAGCATTCGTAATTACATTTTAAACCTGGGTAAATCACAGAAGATGATTTTTTTCTCTCTTTAAGTTTGGCAATATATTTAATCTTTCCTTAAAGACAGCTGAAAACTCTCATATTTTCCACACTTTTATTTAAAACTTTATCCTTAATTTATTATTTGTGATATTCAAGATACTAGCAGCAGGAGATGTAGTTGTAGGTAATATGAGAGTTATAATTTAAAGCCACATTCTCACACTGACTATTTGTCAAACTGTCAGATTCATATGTTAAGCAATGAGCAAAGTAAAGCCACATAGAACTATCATATGGACAACACTGTTGTCCTATGGATACATCAGACATTTAATGGTGAAAATTTCTGTTGTTTGATCCAACAGGCTTGTAACACCAGCAAGAACTGACCTCAACTTACCTTTGCCTACCTCAGTTACAGCTGCGTTCGTCTCTGTTGGTGAATTTTAGGGCCTGTTCTCCAGAAGGCTCCTGTTTCACGATTTATGAAATGACATATATCTAATTATACAGGGTTCACTGAGTGACGTCACATTATGTTTGTACAACAAGAAGTGCCAGGCTTCATTAAATATGAGTTGGTGAACATTTAAAATCCATTTACAATTAACCAAGGGGTTTTGAAGAAATGTCAAAGCCCACAACACATTTCTCTCTGCTTCAGAACCTGCATTGAACACAGCAAAATTGACTTGAGGAACACTGAAACTTTGATTTCTCAGCATTGGTAAACATCAGCTGTTACCACTTGGTGTGAGTATGCGGCATGAAGACATTAAGCGAGCTCTGTTGGTCTGAATTCTTTCATAATGTTAGGAGGTCCAAACTAAGATTTTACTTAGGTTTTGATGTAGATTTACTAACAACAACTTAAATTTCTCATTAAGAGTAGTATTCAAGAGCAGGATATGCAGTGCTAGCGACAGCTGTTGCAGTTAACAGCAGCAGGTTAATGCTAATGTTTGAATTTCAAATCTCTAAAAACACACAAAAATCAAATTTTACAGTGAATTTGGGGGTTTTGCATTAGGCTAAAGATTGAAGGAGCCAGAGGTTCCTTTGTTGAATGTTGGTGGTCTCAGGCAGAAAGGAAGCATGTAGTGCTTGACATCGAGTATGCAACACAAAATGCTTTTTTCTTTCAGTTTTGAGCTTGTTTTTGAAAAACGTCATGTTAATTCATTTCCCTTGCAAGAACACATGTATTTGTTCTGAATATCCTTAGTGATAGCATCACATTGTGTCAGCAAAGACAGTCCGTTAGCGTGTTTTTTTTTAAGCTTGATCATGACACAAAAGTCACAGTATTGGGGGTGTTGTTATTTTAGACCAAAAAGGCACAGGAGATGCCATGCTAGCAGTCATTAGCTGTTAAAGAAAACATCACCAGGCTTTTTGTAGCTTGCTATGGTTTCAAATTATGTATATTCTCCATTATGTATCTGAAATACAAGTGAAAGTGTGCAAAAGCAGGCGAGTTATGCTAACTACTGCACTTTCTCATATTTTTTCAGACTATCTATGTTTACATCAGCAGGGAGTGGGATAGCAGAAGTTAGCCATTACAGTAAACAGAAGCGTGCTAGCAAGTTTTTAAACTTACACAAACTAAACACCAACACAACATGCATATTTTTTCTCAAGTTTTCCATTTTTATAAATTTAGCCTAAATGTTGCTACACCAGATTTCTCATTATATTCAGAATATATGGTGAAAACAGCAGGCGGTCCAATATCAGCAAACATCAGCCATTGAAGTGGACGTCAACTGGCTAGCATTTATCCCTGGACTTCAGACTTCAAAAAACACACAAAAATCCTTTTTGTTTTGTTATTCTGTGGTAAAGTTCAACTCAAAGTATTTGAAAACAATTATTCTCCCTCGCTAGAACACATCCATCTTTGTATTTGTACAGAATATCCATGGCAATAACAGCAGGAGGTGGGATGTTAGCAAATGTTAGCGGTCGCGGTGAATGACAGCAGGCCGTGCTCTTTGTTTTTGCTGGCCGACCTCCCAGTAGCAGAGCTGAAGCAGACACATTCATATCAGCACAAATGCACTCTTTAACTCCTTCTCACAGACACAAACACACTCACTCCACATATCTGATGGGCAAAACAGACCTATGTTTTGTCTTCGTTAGTAGAAAAATAAGTGTAAGGTTACACAATGGAGTTAGACACCCCTCTAAACCCCTCCTACCTCTAACACTCATCCCCCCCTCAGTGAAACGATCTTCCTGGGGTAGGAGCAAGCAAATTCATCTCGTCAATCCTCCTGGGAGGGTGTAGCTATGCAGCTCTGTTTACTGTGGCAGAAAGTTAATATAAATTTTCATCAGTGGGGGAAGTTTACACATATGATTCTATTTGTCCTTCATTATTAGCACCTGAGTCTGGGGCTGGGGAGGCATAATTGTCTACAGACACAGGCCAAATAGATGCAAGGGAAAGGCAAATAAGCACAGCCCAAAATAATTTGATGCTTGTGTGTTACAATCCTCCACCCAAGGAATTCTTAATCTAGAGAATCAATAAACAAGAAGTGAGAGACGTGGGGGGAAGAAAGACGGAGAAAACGAAGGGAAGAAATGAATAATAGGGTATAAGGAGGGGAAGATGTGTGGAAGAGAGCAAGGTTTTCTTTCCAAACACCTCTAACAAGTTGGTAAATCTTCATTTTTACACTAAAAGGGGAGCCATAGTAGCTGGAAATAGTGCGATAGAGATAGCAGAGTGAGACACAGAAGCCCATTGTTCTCCTGGATAGTTTTACCTCCATCCTGAGGCCAGACTAGATTCTCCATGGACCTCTCCCCTCCCTCCCTTGTTCACTGCAGACTGTTGATTTATTGAGTCATACATTCAAATCCTCATTACTCCTACATACTTTCCAAATTTTCTTTT
The DNA here is from genome assembly GCA_036419115.1 of Scarus forsteni. Classification (NCBI taxonomy): domain Eukaryota; kingdom Metazoa; phylum Chordata; class Actinopteri; order Labriformes; family Labridae; genus Scarus; species Scarus forsteni. Next base: position 30,534,681 of record JAZDUH010000341.1, on the reverse strand, counting down.
CCTCCTTTATTCCTGCCCCTGTAGTTTCTCATGAAGGCACTATTTGAGAATTGCCTATTTTTTCTATGCAATTTGGTAGCACAGAATGAGCTACCAGAGTGAGCTGCTGTAGCTTTGGGTGAAATTAAGTGAAATTTTTAAGATGCAACCAACATGCTGATCTGACTTGTTTATCCACTCATTAGTCAAGCAAATATGCCCCGCTTGTGCACACATTTTGGGGTCTAAAAATATTTTGTAAGTGCGCCTTCAGGCACTTTCTCATTAGCTTCAGCTCCTCACATTTGCATTGGCGTTTGAACTGATTTTGTCTTGTAGCAACAACCTTATTTATTTGCATTCCTGTAACCCAAGCTGCCGCTATCCATGTCTGCCACTGCAGTCAAAAGAAGTCATTATTTTTTTACTTCCTTTCCCAAGCAGATGTGACTGAATCCAGGTGTGCATTGAGCTCTGCGTGGGCTTTGTGGAGGCGATGAGGGAAGTGAATGTGCAGCCGCTCTTGAGGCACTAGTGCGTCATCGTCTGTTCTGACCCTTTTGAGGGATACAGGTCTTAATACTCGTATAGTCAAGTTACTTTAAATGAATGAGATCAGTATGTTGGGGGGTAAATGGAAAATGGACTTTAGTTTGTTAGTGATCTTCAAGCTTCCTGACTTCTCAATGCACTTTTGCAACACAAGTATCCCCTAACTTGTCACACACCTATTAGCTCTCTTTCACATACTGATGGTTGTAGATATCTCTGTGTTTGTCGTCCTTCATAGCACCGATCACACCCACACATTTACACACCACTGACATAGCCTTGAACCCTTGACCCCCACCGAATGTGTCTCTCCTAACAAAGCCACCAACACTTCATACTGTAAATGGCAGCCATAACATGCTTTGGCAGAGCAGAGGAAATGTTTCTTTATAGACTATAAACCCAATTTAGTCAAAAGGTACTTGCACAGTGTTTAAACTTCTAATTAAACAGAAGCTCATTCTTCACTGCTTTGTATTTCCCTCTGATATCACGCTCATGTACTGGTGTAAGTAGTGGCTTTTAGCATCTATGGTCTTTGGAGGGCTGTTTTTGCTCCTGTAAGTACCAAAACAAATGCCTTTTTGGTTAGATTTTCTCAGTAGACACTTCTAATAAGTGTTTCTGACATTATTAAAAGCAGAGGAATTTAGCTTTAAGTGCTAAGTCAACATGGACACTCTGAACTTTAACACCAGTGCATCTATGATGGAGGGGCTGCATGCACTGTGGCTAGATCTCTGACCTCATATGGTAATAACAGTCTGACTTTAATCCAAGGTAAGTAAAGGAAACAAGGTCAGGAGAGGTTTTAGGTTCCATCAAGCAAAACTAAAGTGGAGGCATGACAAGCTTTCAGTCACATAACTGATATTGCATGTTGTGCAATGTGACTGAAGGGCATGTTCATATCACATAAAAAATCCATCATTCAACACTAATCTGCATCTTTTTTTATTTTATTTTATAATTTTTAGACACTTTAAAGACTTGGATTTGGTTACAAAAATGAGCAATTCTGTTACCCATGTATATTTTTGAAGAATTTGTTTTGCCTCAGAAATTTGTGTCCAAAAAAACTGTTTTTAATAGTTGTAACAGGACGTATGTTAATAGGATGACTGTAAAGATTGAACTGCATAGACACTGCATGTTTATTATTGCTCTAGAAGCAGTTAATAAGACAAAGATGGTTGTTAATTAAGCTTTATGTGCCATTAAGCTCTGCCACTCTGTATCTGTGTCTCTCTGGTGTTAAGTGTTTCTAACTTTTGATGGCCTTTGGACAGCAGCAATGGGGATGACTCATATTGACACCCATATTCACCCATAACAAGCAGTTCTATCCCGAAACCTCTTGAACACATTGACCAAACTAGGCTTTTGTCATGTGGTGTCAGACCTGCTGTGACCTCAAACCACTTAAGGGACCATCTACAAGGAGACGTATTCTGGTGTATCCACACAAGTTTTAATCGTACTGACGTTTCGTGTTTGGGTGCCCAGAAACACGCATTTTTGAAAACTAGTGCCAGAGTGGATAAATATGTAATTCTGGCTGACATGGAGAAGACATGGAGAACAGCATATGTCAGTGTTTGTTTACATTACTCATGATGAATGCACATTCTCCTTGTCTTCTTCCTTGTTTTTAGTATATGTGTGCAGCAGTGTTACAGTGCCACTTTAGGTCTGGAATATAAACCACAGTGTTTGCAGTGTTTTCAATGAGGATGGACTCATTTCCTAAAATGATGCCATCTTTACAGAGAATGTTCTAAATATGAAAACGTTTTTGTCTCTGTGTGGACAGAGCCTAAATGACAGTTGGTTTCTTAAATGTATTCCACACATTCAGGGTAAAAGCTTTTAAATTTGAGCCACTTTGTGGTACGAGTTCAACCAGGAAGTCCCCTCTTGAACAGCTTTTTTCCTTCACTTTGTCAAAATTATAAACAAAATTCAAACACTTAGTAAATACACCATAGAGGGTGTAGCTTAAACTAATAAGGTCCTCAATTTAACCAAAGGAGATATTATTAAGGCTGTTTGAGGATGCAGCAGGTCACTTTCTGGCTATTGTCTTGGCCGAGAGTTCCAAAGTGGCGGATTTTTACACACTGTGGGTAAACCAGTGAGACCTGAACTATTTTGTTGGTGGTGTATGAAGACTGCCTGGGCCCCTGTTTTTGCAACAATGTTTCTTGGTCACGCTTTGCTTGTTTTCACAAACTTAGGCCCTACTTTTGCATTCAGACGTTGTTCTGGGTGTCTTATCCCCCCCTTTCCTCCTCATTTGTCTATTCTCTCCAGCCAGCCCCTCTAAATCCATATCCATCCATCCATCTGCCCTGAATCCACTTATATAAGAAGACAGGGTGTAAATATTTTGGTGTGGAGTGTCAGCGCGTATCTCCCTTGCCAGCGGGGGCCACAGCCTCAGTCCAATCAGCCATGTTTGTTTGTTCAGCTTAAACTGTTTGTGCCTTGTTTTCCGTGGCCCTGCGAGTCTCACTGCAGCTTGATAAAGTGTCACACTTTTTCTTTTTTTTTCGCCTTTCCTTCTGTGTCTGCGTTTCCTGGAAGCAAGGAAAGATAAGCCTGGTGGTGTGGTGTGGTGCTGGGTTTTTTTGTGTGTCAGTGTGTGCGTTCCTAAAGTGTCTATGTGCGCGTGTGTGGGAGTTGTCAAAGCTGTCAGCATGACTGGAGTTGTTCTGGCCGACAGCCTGGTGTTGAACAGCAGCCCTCTGCTCCCCACAACAAACACATACACACATGCATACACACAAAACATCTGTTCAGCACACCACAGAGGGACTGTTTTCATGAGGCAACACATTTCTTATTGATCAGCAACTGATATACAACATGTTTACTTGAGCTGAGGATTGGCAAGAGTATGGGATATGAACCAAAGATGAGAAGGACAAGGACTATGTAAGGTTGTACAACAACATGCAAAACAATACAATGCAGTGAAGATCACAATACATATAGTCCAACTACGCTGGTATTGTTTGCAAGACTATTTACATTTTATTAAACCCTCTGTCACCCAACTGAACAAAGAAGTCTGGGTCCAAGTCCACCCAACATACTGTGATATTGTTTGTACAAAACGCTGTATTAATACAAACTATGACATTGCGTACAGTCCAACAAATTGTGATATCATGAGCTAAGTATTGAAACCTTCCTGACTCTTCTTCACTTATTAGTCTGGGTTGTAGATCCATCACGATAATATATGATACAATACGATATTTATTACTATATAAGGGTTCCTTCCAATGGTGATATTACACTGTGTAGTATGGGGTATAAACTAAATATAATTGAAGAATCACTACAATCTAAGAAACCATCATACTATAATATTTAATAAGTGTCTGCCTCATGAACCCCCATGCCTTTGTGATATTGCATATTCAGCTTGATATTTAGCCCTATTGTTAGCCCTGTTATTTAAGTTGATTGGTCTGGGGTTTACACCAAAGGAGAGAATATCAGGATTATTCAACATGTTAAGATTTTTCAGTGCAATATAATCAACTACAACACAAATACATGGACTTCTGTCTAATATATTGTGATGCTGGGTTGGCTAAATGTTTACATGTATCATAATACGTACTGTGTATGTTGTGTGTGAATGAGTAAGTCCGAGATAATAGCATTAAATGCTTAATGGACTTGAGCTTACAATGCACTTTACTCTAAGGTCACATGTACCCATGCACTCCCATTCCTTCTCACATTAACTCAAGTATAATTGCAGTTTATATACAATTTATCCATCATTTGTTATCAAAACCATCCCCATTTACACGTCACTGACATAACAGGAGGAGCAACTTAAAGTGTCTTGCACAAGGATACATCAACATGTGACAGTCAAAGATGAGCTGGAACCTGCGACCTGCCAGAGCATTCTACCAGACTAAACCAGGATACACTATGATAGGTTTAGTGATACAGTTGCAGTTTGTTTCTGTGATATAGTCTGTGGACTATATAAAGTCCACACTTTGACTCCTAAGCCTTGAGTTTAAACCAGAGATAATGAAAAGCAGACTTAGTTTTAGAAAGTAGCTTCTTAAACTACATTGTTTTATTTTCCTAGATGAATGTCTTTAATGGCTAAAAATAAGTTTTAACACAAAAATTAAATGACAAACCCCCTCTTCTTAGTCAATTGATTGCATGTTTGCCAAGTTGTCTTAATCCCTTCCAGACATAATAATTAAGACATATATCCACTTCTTTTTATAGTCAATGGTTTGAAAGGAACACTATCAATATTTTTTTCTTAGAACCAATACTAAAAACTGAATGGAAGGTAAAAATACTGATATAAAAGTATTTGGATACTCCTGCAACCCTGTTGTTTTCAGTTCCAGTCATGTGGGGGCCACAGACCTGTGAGGATGTTGCTGGCGGCTTATTTCATACTTGTGTCATCAGTCCAATATCTCGTATATCCCCCTAATAACAACAACTCCCAACAAGACCCACGCCAGGAAGTGATCTGCACTGTCCAAACACAATGTCACAGCTCCTCAGATATATCCAATTCCAATGTCACGGCTGCATATCGTGTCAGTCTCCAGGTGGATTTGAAAGAGTGACATTCTTTGCAGAGGGCTTATTTCTCGCACGCACCCCACCGTCCCACATGCACCACACACAATAACCAATCTGGAGATTTGTTATGGTGTTGCATGGGCCGCTAATGTGTTTCATGCTTGTTTAAGATCTTTGCATGCTCTTTACAAAGGTGCATTGTGATAGGTGTTGCTTATTAGCCGGCTCAGTCTAAATACTGGGGCTCTGAGGGTGTGGGATGGAGTGAGAGAGGGATGAATGGATGCTTGATATGTGTTTTTTTTCTCTTCCCCTCTCTGTCAGTCCCTGCTCACTCTGTCCTTTTTTCTCCCTCTCTGGTGATCTCTGCATGCCTATTAATGTAGCAGAGGAATGCCTGTGTAAACATTCTTGTTTCTCAGTCCGTTTCGCATAATAGTCGCCTGTATCGCCTTTCTCCTGACCTCACTATCTGAAACCAATTACAGCAGATCCATTTGGGCTGAATCTTATTTTCATGGGTGATCCCCGTAGTCATGGGGTTCCTGCCGCCTCCGTAAGCGGCCTTCCCTCCTCTTGTTTTTTCCCTTTTTTCCAACCTCGGTGATGGATATCAACATCAAATATGCCTCTGAGTGCCTTGTTATTTATATAGCAGGGTCTGGCTCTTTTTCTCTCCCCCCTCCTCTCTCTCTCCCCCTCTCTTTCTGTCTGTCTTTCCCGCTCGCCCATTCCAGAGAATGTGTCACATTGTGCTGTTTATACAATGTGTGCATTAATAGACCGGGGATGTCATTTTTTCTTGCATAGCAACCCAGGTTAAATAGACGCCGCGCCTGCACTCGTCTGTGTTTTTTGTCCGCTCCGGCAGCTCTTCAGCAAACTTTTGATGACTTTTCTTGGCATTTGGCGCTTTTTTGTGCTACGAGATGGGCTTCAGCTTGCCATCTCTGTGGAGTGGGAAAAGTGGGTGGCACAAATTGGTGCTTTTTACTGTAATGGCTGAATACTCAGAGCTAGTGAAAGCAAGCAGACAGGAGTTTTTTTCTCCCCCCCCCTCTCGTACCTTCCAGAAAAATGGCTAACCCCGCTTCCTCTGTGGAGGTGACAGACAGATTCAGGCATGACAAACCGCTGCGGAAAAGTTTGGCCGGCGTTGATAGGTTCTGTGTTGTGTTTGGAGGAGAACTCTTTATGCAGTCTGAGCAGACTTCTTCTTTAATAAGCCGGGTGTAGTTGATCTCTCGGCTTCACCCCTGCGCGTCACCTCTCATGCCCGCACCTCCCTCGATATTTACCTGCCATGGATATTGGCAGTGCAGTTAAAAACATCTCTCCCCTTGTACTCTTGACCGTGTGTAATATATCGAGTGGCTCTCTTGACTCTGGATATAACAGCGCGAGTCATTATTGATTCACACACGGATAAACATTTCCTCCTGACAGCGACATCGGGGCTGTGCTCATCAGGCAGCCTTCCCCCTCTAACCACTGTGTGCAGGACTCAATAAACCTTATAATTACTTTGATTCACCAATCATGGGGAGATTAATTAGGCCCTGTGTTTTTAATTAGCAACCTGATTGGCTGCATTCAAGGAATTTGTTTTGTCTTTTGCCTTCAGTACAATGCAGCAAATGTTTAATTTCCCTGCCATTTAGCAAGAGTCCACAAGGCTGCATGTGTCTGAGCGAGCTTGACTTTGGTAGATGTGCATATGCAGAGGGGATGCAACAATTGTGATTAATACCAAACCATTTGGGGGGATACACTGATCATTCATGATTGTGACTTAGTGTTTTTTACATTTAAATAGTCTCAATGCTTCTCACCATACTAGCGAGTTAACAGGCTGTTAAGGAAAAAAAACTGCAACAAGTTGTCTTCCAAGATCTGCTGTTGTAGTTGAGCTTTTGAAAGAAACACACGGTACAAAGCCCTTTGCACTGCAGCATTAACACCTACAACTGGCCATGTGAGCTTCTGGAAGTGTCTGCTCTGCCACACGGTCTCTTAGCTAGCCTCTAGCCCCAACATGGGTAATCAGTGAAGATGTCTTGCTCAGGTGTTTTGTCCAGTTTTTCTCCTGCCTGACCCTATACCCGGCTTGCCTGACTAACCGTTAGGACTTTTAGGCATATGCCCGGGGGCCCAAAATCTGTTGAGCGTCGCAAGCAGACAGGCAGAAGCAAAGATTCAGGTTAAAACAGTTTTATGTTTTAATGTGAATTTGTGCCACTGTAGTTTTTCTACATGGAAGCTGATATATTCCTCCACAATAGTAAGTAATCAAGCAGTTAATTAAAGGTAATACTCTCGCAGTTAGAAGTTCTGAATGCCAAACCCTGAACATTTTCAGACAGTGACAGCTCAACTTACTAAGGGATTGTATTTTAATTCATCAGTGGAACAGCTATATTTTAATACCGTTAGATGAGATTCTTACGATGCTGATGTTGTTTGTAAGGCATTTTATCAATTGAATCGCTTTGAAACAGTTTTTACAACTTAAAAAGTTAGATTAAACGTTGGGGCAATCTTCCTACAATCTTTGCTCTTAACACTCTGACTTTGCTGTTAGTCTTTATTTCTGATTCTGATGTAGAAGGGAAGTTGTTGTTGGTTGGTGTGGGTGCAGCATATTTCTGGAGGTTGCACAGATATTGTTCCCCAGGGTCAAGGGGCCTGGCTCTGACTCCATTGCTGGCTCATAACTACCTTGTGTTTTGTAAATGCCATTATTACACTTTTTAAGCATGTTTATCTATTTTATCTGATAAATACTCCAGTCATGTTTATGCAAAGGTGTTTTCCTTTAAAGTAGAAAAGAATAAAAGAAGTGGGGTTTTGGACAAATTCAAGAAGTTTTTTCTTTCCTCAATAACCTTTGTCTGTTTTTGTAAAGTTTGAAACAGGCAAATATTTATAGAATATCATAAAACAAGCAAAAACAATAACCCTAGCCCTTGTACTGTGATTGATATTCAGAAACTCCATTAAGCTGTAGGCTACCTGAATGGTTGCATCCCTTATATCAGGGGTGGGCAACTGTTGGCAGAGGTACCACTTGCAACCCCCCTGCTCTCTTGATGTGGCCCACTAACCAGTTTCAGATCACAGAGAAACATGACAACACCTGCTGAAAAAAATTGCTGTGTTTACTAGAAAATAGATCTATAACTGTCTGAAAATGTTTCTCAAACAGTTTTACATGCATTAAAATTATTTTGTAAGAGACAGTATGCGAACAAAACTTTAATTTGCTTTAAAAAGTAACTGATTTCAGACGGATTACTTTGTTTAGCTCATCAGAGAAGGTATTACTACTGACTTTTGTGTCAAAAGTCATTTTTTTCGATCACCTCCTCATGAGAGCTTTTTTTCTTACTCTTGTTGAACTATAAAGAACTGTAGTTGTGAATGAGAGCATTCCACATATGCCACAATTTTGCCCTATGGCATCAAGAACAAAACTACTGTGGCCCTCGTGGCATCCAAAGTTGTCCACCCCTGCTTAATATGTATGCATGTGTGTGTGTTTGGGACAGCTCACATTACTCACTCGCACTCAAATACAGCATTGGCGACTGTGCTGCTTTTACCAGGGAGACGGATCAATGCAGTTAGGACCCAGTGCCAGTGTAATGTGTTTGTTTACTCGGGTTCAGAGAGCCTGGCTCCTCCCGAGCACCCAGACAGACAGGCCCCCACCTCTCCACGCACCCCCTCCCCCCCTCACAGCTCTGTCTTTTCATAATTGATCAGGGGGTGGCTCTGCTCCCTCAGGGGTTAAGACATGGTAACTTTCTCCCTCCTCCCTCTCATTTCTTCCTCTCTCCTGCTCTGTCCCCCTCTCTCTCGTCTTCTCCTCTTGTTTGCTCAGGATCTCAATGTACTAGTTCAAACATTGTTCCCACCAGCTGGCAGAGCTGCGCCATATGCACGCCCTGTCAAGGCAGCTGTTGTCATGGATACTGGCAAGCACCAGAAAATTAAAAAAAAGAGCCGGGGAAGTGTCACTCTCCTTCTTGTCCTCTTCTTTTTTCATGAAAACACCTGTGAAGCTGTTGTGTTATTTTGTGTGCGTGTACATGTTTTTTCTGCTCCCACTTGATGCTCATGGGCCTGAAGTATACAAGCTATTCGCTTGTATGCAGCAGTAGTCGTAGTAACTGCAGCTGTGCACAATGTTCTCCTCTGCCAGACTCTTTCATCCAGCTGCTCTTGAAGAATCGTAGAGAAGCTGCAGGCCCAGCTGCCACAGCTGTACCTGTATGAAGCTGGAGCTCACAAATTCAGGAAAATAAGGGCGGAGGGGGACTTGTAATCCCATCAAACCCTGGAGAAAGAAATTACAACACATCCTAGCCCCTCTGAGCACAAATTTTACCACTTACAAATCAGATTTTTCTAATTTTCCATATGGCGTGTAAACAGCCATGATCTCATTTCGTCAAGCGTGGAAAGGTCTCCCTCTCCCTTCATCCATCCCTCCATCTTTGTACCCATCCCCTGCTCATGAGCACCCTTTAACGCGCGGTGTAAAACCTGTGCTGCTAGTTAATTCACTCTAAATGTAATCTGATGTTGATTTTGTCAACTTTAATTACAGCTCCCAGGGACACTTCACATGGTGCTGCCTCTACTTCAAATTGATATTATGAATATGCAAATGCACTGGTAATTTGCCGAGAGAAGTGGGTATTTCACTTGAGCACACACTAGACAGGTCAATTCTACTGACGCTCTCCCTTTTTTTCTACTCTGCAGCCCACCACCCCCTTCATGTTCTTATATTTATGGCTCTGAATTGTAACTAAAATCAAAAAGGCTTAATCAAGGAAACACCAGCTGATATTTTACATTTTTTGTTAAAAGGTTTTATTTCCTTTTACTTCCTCTGTTTTCACATCACTGTTTTGTCTTCTCTCCCTTTCTTCTCAGGCCCTACAAGCAGCGAGGCAATTACTCTTACAGCAGCCAGGCAGTGGCCTGAAATCTCCAAAGAGCCAGGACAAGCAACGTCCACTGCAGGTAAGAAAAAAAACCAAGAGCCCCCTCTCCTTCTCTAATCTCTTAAGTCCATCCATAATACATGCTCCTCAGAAAGAAGATTTCCTCTGGTTCCACAAGTGTGTTTGATTTGCAATCCTCGGACATGCTGCTGGAATCTTACAGAGAGACGATGCAAGTCCCTGAGGATTGTAGACGTCACATATACGAGCAAAACAAAAAGACAAATGAAGGAGAGAAAAGTTCAGTTAAAAGACAGCGAGTCATATTTGAACCCTTACAAGCACAAATGTTTTAATGCTGCACTCCTACATTAGAGGGCTAAAAAATCACCCGAAGACGAATCAACCATGTGTGTTAACTTTGTCATTTTGGTTTATAACCTGCTTTGTACTTGCAGCCCACAAAAAATGGAGAAAACAGAACGCTTATAAAAAAAGAAAAACATCTGGAGATCCCACATCATAATTATTAGGGATGCACATGTGATCCTTTGGTCACACTTCAACATTGTAATGGCGTTTTAAATATTCCAAACTTATATAAAGAATAAAGACTTTAGCTAGAGATGATAATACTGTGCTTGTTTATCTAAAAATTTAATATTTTGTTAGCAATTCTCAAGTTGGAGATGCACTAACAGTAAAGATGTGCATTTCTGATTCATTAACATTTTGAGCCCAAACCAAAAAAGTAAAGCTTTGAGTAAGACATGCAATAAATGTTTATTTAAAGGTCTTTCAGTATAACGATCAACTGGTTATTGAAGTTAATTTAGCGGTGTTTATTTAAGACATTACCAGGGTCATCACAACAAGTCATAACTGCTTCTAGTTAACAGCAAAACCAGAACTGTTGACCTCAAGATTAGTATAAACACATTGTTAATGAGAACTTTATACAGTTGAGGTAAATTAGACTGAAGCACATCATGTTCACAGTTTCAAAAATCAAACATTTACTGGTGGGCCACATTTGCTGAGAAGGAGGCCTACGTGTAGACCCTGAGCCGCCATTTTCCCACCTCTCTGCTAATGTATCTGAGGGTTATAGTGCATGTTTTATTATTCAGGACAGTTTTGAACAATTAAATCCTTCATACTTGTGAAGTCTGATGTCAGTTAGATAAATCCTTCCATCTGTAGACTGCACTGGCTTATATCCACTGTGCTGTTGACACTTAAAGATGCAGAGGTTAGTAATTATTTGAAAGACATGTCAGCCTGACATGAGCTAATTTTACCCGCCTGTCATTTCCACTCCTCAACACTAATTTGCCTTATTGATTTGTAGAGCTGTCTATTTCTGTTGTCAGTGATTTGGAAAAGGTCACACTTGTACACATCCGCGCACACACTCAGAACAGTCGCACAGCACACTCACACATGTATACACATTAACACACTGCCTGATACCCACTTCCTTGCTGGTGGTAGACTTCCCCTCTCAGCCTTTTCTTTTCTGCTCGTTTAAACCAACAAGACGGTTTGTTCATTCCTGCCTCAAATTATGTAAGGCCCCTTGACATCTGCTCCATGTTTTTATTATTAGTGTTTTTTTTTTCCCTTTCTTTATTTAATTTATTTTTTTAGCTGTTTGAAATTGGAGTGTGGGAGTTGGTGCCCTCCACTCGGCTAATAAGTACTATCAAGGAGCAGTGGTTTACCTCATTAGGGGCTCTGTGCATTTCATTAATGTCAGGGAAATTGGCGTTAACCTCACCCGTTGATATTTTCACAGAGTCTAACAATGGCGACACCTTCAATTGGAGTCACACCCCTGTATACCTAATTACGCAGTGGCGAGGAGATAAGACTCAGTCATGCTTTTGCATTTTAATAATTCAGCTTCACCTCATCAAGAGCGTGAATAAATCTGGAAAATACATACATATTTTATTTATTTAAATGTGTTTATTTTATTTGTTCAACTTTAGAAGGGCCAGATTTATACTCACTATAAAGGCCATGACTGCTCATTGTGGAGGTCATGCTACAAACACTGCTATAGCGCTACCTAAGTCCTGAGTCAGCTTCCAACCTTAATAGGCATTCATGTTTTCCTTTATTTGTTCAGAATGGAAAAGGTAACATCTTTAAAAAAATAACTAGGGGCTGATAGCAGTGTTAGGTTTTGACAAAGATTAAGACTGTGCTCATATTGACTCAAGTATCCTGGTTAGGAGGCATTGAACAGTTGATGAGGCCTGAGGAAACATCAGCAAAGCCTCAGGACATCTTCCTATAAGGGGGGCTATAGCTCTTTCACCAAAAGTTCAAACAGTGTTGAATTCTTTTATAGCCAAAAAGTTAAAATGTTGTTTTCTGTTGCTTTGGAATTGCAACCTCGTCTTTGCATCAACATTCTGATCTGCTGGCTTAGAATCTGGCCTGTGGTCACAAGTCATATCCAAATTTGTACTCATTCTCCGGGTCGTAAATCTGTGCTTCTTAAAGCTGGACAAAGATGTATTCAGGTTTTTGAATGTATGATTTGATATGTACATGCACTAACACAAGAACAGGGTACTGAAACAAAAGCATCATTGCAGAGATACTGGAGAACAAAAATGAAGCTGCCACTGCTTAAAAACATAAATGTAATTTACTTTAACTGTGGAAAAGGTCAAAGTGTCTATCATGGCCTCTCCAGTGTTATTCCAGGTAAACAACAGGTCTCTTCCCTTATTTGCTGCTCTGAATGCACTCAAACAAACAGGATCCTGATCTACAAATGCCTGCATAGCCACCAAGTACATCACATACAAGGCAGGAAGAACAATATTGAATGAGAGCGCTGTTGGTGCATGATAACCGTCAGTGCCCAGCCTCTAATAACACCAGCGCACAGTAAATATTGAATATTTACATTTGCTTACTCCATCCTTGCCTTGTGTTGGCGATATGAATCAATATGAATCGGAGGGGCCTGCACACCGGCCTGTCCGCAGCTCCCAACTAATCCATCTGTTGATCCAGCTTTTATTAACATCCTCACCTCTTTGTTCCAAAATGTCTCCATGTACACAGTCACCATCACTCCCCTGTGATGCACATCAAGTAAAGTCTGGGTTAAGGTTATTTTTAAAGTGAGAATGCAGCTTAAATCCACGCATTACATAGCTGCAGTACCACAGTGTATAAAAAAAATCATCAGGGCAGCAGAAACTGATTAAAAAGGATTGTTTTGCGCTTGTTATTGTTCTGTTTCCTCTTCCCTCTTTATTCATGCCTTGCGGGAGTTTACCCAATAAAGCTGCATTATTTACCTGGATTAAGAGGCCACAGTGGGTGCCATAGTGCCATGTTTTGCAAGCATCTCAACTTGATAAGAGTCAATGGCAATCAAGCTGCATGTTTTCCACTGGAGGAATCACGCTCATTGATCCCCTTGTATGATTAGCGCAGTAGAAAGTGGGAAAAGGATTACTATTACCATGACATCCTGCTTATGACAGAGATACTGATAAATCCTCTGCCAGTCTTTTTCAGCCTCTTGTTCTCTCATCTTTGGTATTTAAGAGCGGGAAATGATCCATAGATCATGGCATGTAAATTATTTAGTACACAAGCATCTAAGTGCCTCAGCTTGCAGTTTTAATTACGCGTATTAGCAGCTAAAGGCTCTCGCCTGACTAATTCTATCCGCTCGCTCATCGCTGAGTTGATGATGCGGAGGCAGGCAGCTCTGGCATTCACGCACCCATGTAAAGAAAAAAAACAGTCCTACAAACACACATACAAACACACACACACACAAGCTGCTTCTCCACATTTGCGTAATGTGACAGGTCTATTATTACACAGTAAGCCCACGGGAGCACTCAATAAACACCTTTTTCTCCCCGTAAATCCCCTCCTGCCTCCACCATGCTGCTTACACGTCTCTTCCCAAGGCACACGACACCCTCTGTGTCTCCTCTGCTCCTCTCTCCCTTCGCTCTCCTGCTTCTTCAAGGCAATACCCCCCTCCACTGAAAAGGCATTTATACACTGACATTTGGAATACAAATAAAGAAACGCGGACAAGGAGAGGCGGAGAGGATTATAGTGGCCTACGGATCTGTCAGTTGTTTCGCTCATACACGCCGGTACATAATACATGTACGCACATGCTGTTCTCAAACACAAACACACGCACAATGACAGTTATTTAAAGTTTTTTTCACTGTTAGGCATGACTTTGTGCAAGTTCACTTGTATGGTATTACTTTGGAAAGGAAACGGGGTAAACAGAATTAAATTAGCTGGTTGTAGAAGAGATTTTGAGCTTCAATATCCTCCAAAATCTTCCAAATAAAAGTGTTATCATGCAAGTGTTAGAGTCCCCTTCTTACATGGCATCACTGCAAACCCTTCATACCGTCCTGGGGCCCAGCAGGTCACCACTGGCCTCCGCTATTGAACATGAATCTCAAAGTTTACTCCTGAAACCTCTCAAGCTATCAGACAAACAGTGTTTTCCTCAAATTATTGCTTCTTGAAAACAGACAATTGGCACTAATACTATTTCAAGATAAAAAAATTAAAAAAAAATCCCCAACCATAGCTGTGGGTAAACTCAGAGCTAAGCTTTCAGGTGATGAGTAGATAGTTAAAAGTGTGTGAGCGACTCTTAGACGACAGATTGTTTCATAAAGTGTCTCTAAAACTTGTTCAAGTTTAGCTTAGCGTTAAGGTTTCATGCCACACATGGAAATTTGAAACTTGGCTCTTTATTTCCAGTTGGTATTAATGCGAAAAGAAAATCTCTTATTCTTTATGTTTATTAATCTGCTTGTCATTACTAAAACTTCTAAAAGTTGAAAATCATTGGAATGCTTCTGCAATGTTGAACTTACATTGAGCCCCCTTCTAGGCAGATGACATTATTGTGAAGCCCACAAGCCCTCACCATGTCCCTCAATACGTCCATTGAACCTTTTAAGATTGTAATATCTTGAAAGAACAACTGTTGTGGCTATAGTACAGGGAAAGTAAATGACAAAATATGTCTCAATTATTTCTGTTTTTATTTATTTTATTGTTTAATAGTTGCTATATACAGTACTGTTACATGTTAGCCTCACGTATAATCCTGGAACTCCCCTTACAAAGTTTGCGATTGCTTTACTAGAAGCATCATCGATGTGGGGCCTCCTCAGAACCCACTGCATTAAGATGATTTCCCATGGTTTCTTTTGTCGAGGATGATTATGCAGAATCCAGACTGAAGAGGTATAGATAAAGTCACTCTTAAAAGTCATTAGGGGACCCAATTCAGCATCAGATCTCTGAAATTCTCAAACTTACATTTTCCAGGGTCCCAGAAGGATATATCAAGGTGCACACTGAACTTCCTGAGACCCTGCATATGAGGATTCCACGTTTTTCTATCCTTCACTATAATGATATGGCTAAGTTCGGACTTGTTGGCCTCATTCATAAACACTTATCCCACAACACTGCAGTCACTAAAGCTAGGTACACTGATCAGTGTAAAATAAAGATGGCTGCTTTTTTCGCTAAAATGTTTTGCAATTGTTCATGTCAAAAAACTTAACCAGGCACCATACCTCTTTAAACGCTATGATCTGATCTTTATGAACCATTAAAGCATGAATTAGTTGCAGTTGTAAAAAACCTGAATGGCTAGTTGGCATGGTGACTGGAGTTGCACAGTTTAAGTGGACATGTTTGGGAATTTTTGAGGGTCTTTGGGAACTCCTTGCAGAAAGAGTCCTTAGAAATCTAAGTCATTTTCCATGGGTGTGTTCCTGTATATTCAGAACATTTTGTGGATATGTTTCTGGATCTTTTTAAAAGGTTCATATATTTCTTTTAAATGTTATTTATTAACCTCCATGTAAGTTCTGGTTCTCGTCTGCAGTTGTTTTTTGTGTTCCATGAGTAAAATTACAATGACAAAAGATGCAACACTTTCTGACTTGAACCAAAGTGAACTTACTGACTTGTACAATATCTTGAGAGCTAATTGGACTTAAGGTAACCAATATTTAATGAAAAATCGTATCCTTACAAAAGGGAATTATAATATGTTATACTTTGTTAAAGAGAAGCAGCATGTCTGTTTCGCGCTGCAGAGTTTGAAATGTACTTTTGTTCAGATAAAATGGCTAAGATTTTAGACACTTTAGGCTTAAACAATCCCAGAAAGTGGAAGAAGTGAAAATGCATTGTAGCAGAAAGACTCAGTCTCAGGAGGATAAAACAACAGACGTTTTACCATAACCTCAGCCCTATCTGTGTAATGCCTCCCTCTGATTATATCTGAAAACGTTCAAAGTTAACAGTTGGTTTGTGCACTGAAGGAGATGTTAGTTAAGCTCTGTTTTCTGTAAATTCTGCATCTTGCTGCCAAGGCTCAGTCGGATTGGTCGTGGGCACTGGGCCATCCTCAGAAGAGTCACACTCTTAAAGGTCAGGTCCACACGTTTCCTCTGCTGAGCCAATATCATCTCCATTTCAGCCCTCATCTGCTTATTGGCTTTCATCCGGAACACACATGCAGACGCGAGGAAAAGGGCTGCGACGCCAGGCTCTGGCATAGGTTAGCCGACTCCAAACGTGCGTGGCTAAAGCATGCTAGCTCACATTTACATTTATGAATATATCTTTCCCCCTTGTATCCCCTCTGGTTGGATCTGAAAATAGAGAAAAATTATCACTGCGACAGGAAAAAAGAGAGGGGGAAAATATTATGTTATTCATGAGGAAAACTTCTGTTGACTCTGAAAGAAAGCGTGAGGAAAAAAAAAACGTCAGCATATTCTAAGTCAAACACCCTTGGTTACTGCTTTTGTAACCAGAAAACAAGATTTTTTTTTTCACACTCCCCCATCTCCCACCCCACCTCCGCTCTTTTTTTTAACTCTCTGCATTTACAACACCTACAGGACAAGATTGCTAAATTGCGAGGACAGAGCAGGTTCATCATTGTGATGCAAAAGAAGTTGGAAATGCAACCCCAAGGCGAGGTAGCTGAGTTTGGAGGGGGATCAAGAGAAAGTGAGAAGGGAAAGGGAGGGAGGGGAGGATAAAGAAAAAAAAAAGTAGCACAGACCTTTGATGTAGCAGCAACAAATTTACCTTGTGACAGAAGATACATGGGCGCAATAAACGAGTTATACCAGCCCTTACACATGCAATCAGATGATTCTGGCCAGGGTGTTAATTGGATCCTAACCGGCAGATCTGATACGCCCGGGCCCCGTCGGTGAGGGGGGAAAGCCTTTTCCAAGTGATGAACTATAATTCACTGAGCTGCTTGAAGCACTTGTAATTTACTGTGTGTCACTGATGAAGAGGCTGATCCAGTGGAGGCCATATTACCTGCAACATCAGAGGGAAGTGCCGACCCCCCCACTCGCTCTCACTTGTACTTCCACTTTCTTTTCTATTTTCACACTCTTCCCCTCTTTGCACTTTTCCTTTTATCATTTCCAGCTCTCTGCATTACTGTCTGTTTTGTTTGATTTATAAACAGGGCTGTCAATAGATCAGACTTCTGTTCATGATTTTCTCAGCAGGAAAATATACAAAAATGATAACATTATCTCAATATATGTTAAGTTTTTTGAAAACTCCACACTTTCACTGAAATTGATCTTCAGGCAAAAGTATGTGAGAGACAGTTTGTAGCAATTTGTGTACAAAAAATGTATTGGAGAAAAGTGTGTCACTAGTTTACAATAAAAAGGCAACCAAATGCATTTTTATGCACACAAATGCATTTTTATGCACATCAGAAAAGCTTGTGATTTGAAAAACAACTCATGTCTTTGCATAAAATTTTCCAGAGAAAGTAAAGTCTCAGCATGCTGGCACTGTAAATACCTGTGTTTCTTTTTTTATGTATTTTTTGGGCATTTTGCACCTCTATTGAAACGAGAGAGACAGTGGACAGGCCTGTGAAAGAGGGTGAGAGAATAGGGGAAGACACTCTGCAAACTGGTCACAGGCGGGATTCGAACCTGGACCGGCAGAAGCAAGTACATGGAGTGCCCGGTTGCTCACACCGCCAAACCGGCACCCCATACCTGCATGTTTCTAGCTTTAGTTTTGATAATCTGCCTCTGAAGACTTGTAATCTCTATCGTCACAACCAAAGCCGTCTACCCATCATTAAAAATGCGGACTTGTTTTGCTAAAACTAGCTACAAGTGACATGAAAATTACTAAGCTTTTTACAAAAAAGTTATTTGCCTTTTCAAAAGCTCCTCCTGATCATTTTGGACCTAAACGTTCTACACTTTACTCCTTTTCAGTAAGTCACATGTGGCCCCAGGTTTGCTGTGGTGTAAATCCTCATGAGCTGTGGCTGACCACACAAGTCCTACGAAGTAGATGCGCCTTTGGTTTTCCAGTGCTGTGCTCTAATGTTTACTGTGGCTGAAGAGACTTGCCAAGACACCTAAGGGCTGAACAAACTCCTGACTTAGGGAATGTCTTCCATCCGGGGGTCCCACATCCTCTTATGAAATCATTTGGAGATTTTTGACCAAATGTACTATATGAGAACAGATTTTAAATGAGCACAAAGAGAATAGAGAAGGGTTTTGAAACCTGTTGTCGTTAAATCAGTTATAAAGTTTGCTTTTTACTAACCTTGTAAACAAGTGTGTCATCAGTTTAAACCCTTGTTGTGTTGCATCAAGTCAAACCACTTGGATTTATTCCAGTGCATAGCCTGTGTGAAAGCCATGTTAAGACAGGATCTCTGCAAAGAGGTCACTGGCTTTATGTTGCCTTCATTTCCAGGCATCAGAATTGCAGAAAAGGGAACATGTTTGCCACATCACTGTGCAGTTATTTACTCCAATTGTAAATACACTCTGTGCCTCACACAGAGTGGATGCAGTGCTATTTGTTCTGTCGCTGTGTGCATGTGTGGCCCACTTTGCTGTGTGTATCAAAGATAAAAATGAAGATGGAACTCAAACTGAGTCATATGTGTCACAAATCAGTTTGTTTAATAATCCCCATCACCATGGCAGGAATACTGAGCTAACGTCCATTCATGGTACACCATTATGCCTATTTTCAGTGTTTCATTTTCCTAAAAGGGAAAAAAGGATTATTGTAAATTCTGGTGTATTGCAACAGGCACATTATGAGCCCATTTGAAAAGCTTTCCATGGGGAGAATAATTTGCCACTTTTACAATGAAGGTGTGATGATTTGTGCTGATAATGGCACAAACAATGTGCAGCACTGTGCGTTACACTACAGAGGCTTAATCAATGACTATCTGCATGTCGGGATAAATCAATATGGAAATTGTTCTAAGCCCGTGCCAATCTCCCCGGGCTTTTTTATTAGAGGCTTTTACATGATAGGTCTTTATGTTATGATAAATTGCACTTCCCATGCACTGCTTCCAAGCTGCTATGGAAATTGATTCAGGAAAACATTCAGTAATCCACTTAGCTTCACTCCTGACAATCTCCAGTATTGATCTCGCTCAGCTTAAAACATGCCGTGTGTGATTTTACATGGTAAACACACATGTACGTCGTCTCGTAGACCACACACTTGAACTACAGCACGACGCGCTTGCCCTACAAGCTGCCCTGTGGTCCTCGAGTAAAGTGTCCCAGCTATCAATAATCATGTGACCATATTTGGCAGTAATTGGCCAGTAAATGAGGAGCATCAGCTGAGAGGGAGTTGAGAGGTCAGGAGTCCACAGGCTATGAGGGGAAAGGGAGGTGGAGGTCTGAGTTTGGGTCCTGCGCCCCCTGGGAGGCTCAGGAGATTGAGATGAAAAGTGGGGACGCAGAGGGGGGAGGCGTTCTCCCTTTTTTTTTCCTCACAATTTCTTCCTCTATTTCTGTGTGTCAAATAAAGCTAGTGGCTTAATTAGCAGTGACTCCCCCTGCCAAGGATCCACAGTAATTACCGACCAGGGCCCTCTCCCATTTCTCAGTGCAGAAATCTCACATTATCTTCACAGTGTCTGCTCCGTCCGTCCTCTGTCCGACACTCCAGAAACATCCTCCACCCTCCCCTCGATGTTTATGTCCGACATCTAATCGCTTGTTCCCCCCTCCCTTGGCTCATTGCTGCTAAGTGAATTGTATGGAGGGAAATCGAATAAAAGGAACTCCTCTCTGCTGGACTTTAATTGTTTAAGTTTGAACCCTGATACACCACTTATCTCCTGCGTTAGGTAATTTGAGCTCACTCATAAAAACTGTAAAGATAAAGCACCACACAGAGGGAGTGGGCGTAATTGCTGGAAGTGCATTTGTCCATTGGAGCAGATAGTTAGCCACAGATAGCTGTGTTAGCCATTGGGATGCATACACTGCCTTTTTTTGCATTTAATGCTAGAATGCCCAGTTAAATCAAACATAACAAGAGACTCTGGTGGCAGTTTTTTGCCAGGAAAAGATACCTAAGCTCTCTCCATGGAAGAGCTTGACCTTTTGCAAGGCATTGGAGAGGCTGGTTACAGGCTGCGGCGGTGACAAGAGCACTGTAATGATCTGCTTGTTCTGGTGAGGGGCCCCACCAGTGTTTTCACATCAGGAGCCAATTTAAAGGTCCTTTGTTTTGCTCTCCAACTTTCAGGGCGAACCACATGGCTTCAAAGTTCATGTCAATACAGCTCATCGTTCTCTTTAGGACAGGGAACATAAACAAATCGGGGTTCAAATGGGGAACACTGTTAATAACAAGCATGTCCTTTTGCAAGGCTGGGTTGCATTTAAATGAATTGTCAAAGAGTCATTTGCAAGCCACTCTCTCCCATTTAAATTTGCACCATTAAAACAGGAGAGGCACCTTTTTGATATAAACGTCCCCAGTGGCCACATCAGCCGCAGCTAATTTCAAACAATTTATTAAATCCCATTAAATTTTTTTTGTGCTCCACTGTTAGAAATATATCCTTTTGGATTACAGAGAAACAGAGGCACAGCCTGTTTGGATATCACGGCTCCCCTCCTATGAAAGTCTATTCACGGCGTGTGAGTGGATGTTTACGCCGCTGCCACCGTCTCATAAATGCTCATTAATTTTATCCCTTCGTGGCAAAATCATTTCTAGGAGAGGCAATTCAGCCTCCTGTTCCTTTCAATTCACCGCGCACGTCAATCAAGCCCTCGTGCAGTATCCTGCAAAATGGAGGTGTTATATTCCCGCAATTATCATGTCATATACTCGAAAATGTAAATGAACGTGTGTGTAAAATTAAATTTATGGGTTGTCAGTGAAGAATAAGAACCAGGAGAGCAATTACTTATCTGCTTTCATCTCACAGCCTCTGATACGTCAAGCAGAAAAGCATGCAGTTAAATGCTGGAATTAGCATTGTGCTGCTCTTCACAATGGACGTAGGCCACTGCCTTTTCTCCCCTTTCTCTTTCTTCCTGCTGCCTTTTCTCCCTTTTCTGTTTGGAACAGTGGTGAAATGAAGATTATTATCAGCCATTATGCCTCTAAAAAGCTAATGAAAGTGTAAAAGGCACTTCCGATTCCATAACCTTGTTGTTTGCTTTTTAAATTTCCTCTCTGCTGTGTTTTTTCTTGACGTCTTGTTTTGTTTTATTCATTGTTGCTGAAATCCTGCATTATTCATTTACAGGTACCCGAATAGAAATGCTTGTACTTGCCACTTACACAACAAGGAAAGCATTTGAAGTGCAACGTAGAATTTATATTTAATTCCACTTTATGTATGCATGCGCATACATTTGAAATCCTACATGTCTAACGCTGCATCCCTTTTGTGAACCAAAACATCTCCAAGCCTGCATCCAATTAATAGACTTAATGAGTGCATCACTCATGTTGTTTCTTCTCCTATTGTCATGGCATCCAACACAAAACCAGGAGTGACTGCGGGGGTAATTACTTACCCAGCAAATGTACCTTTAAGGGTTAATAACATTGAAGGTGTAAGCAGAGCATTTGCATAATTACACACGGACTGTTTAATTTGCAACTTTTGACGGCTTTTGTTCTGCACCTCCCTTATTGTGAATGCATTTTTTTTTCCCTTTTTGCACTCTTGCATCAAGGAGTCCAGAGGAAGAAAAGAGATGTACCACAACATCCTCCTCCTCCTCCTTCTCCTCCACCTTTAGATGGAGTCCCTTCTCTCTAAGACCCCTAATGAACAATGGAGGCAGGATTTGTTTGAATATGAATATGAATGTGCAGCGGGGGCCGGCTGGAAGTTGACCTTCAGCTGTGATTTTCAGTTCATCAGGATTAGTCAAGGCGGGCGATCAGGAGCCACTAATGCATAATGACTTCTAAAATGAAAAATGTGTAGTGACCATGCAAATGTCTCGGCTAATCAAAGAGGGGGGAAAACCTAGGGTGGGGGGTGGGCGGAGAGGAGAGGAGAGCTAAACAAGGACGTGTCAAGGCCTGACAGAGAGAGAGAAACAGAGAGAGAGAGAGAGAAGGAGGACATGCATGGAAAGTAATCAAGGCAGCTTGATTAGCTGGCGATGAGGACAGGGATGTCTTATTGGCCCCCTGACACAACGTATAGACTAGCTACTGTCATGGCTGCTCTATACCAAACACTGCTGCAATTAGCATCCTTCTACTCTTCTCTACTATGTTGATATTTTAATTATGGTAAAGCTGCATAAAACTCAGATTTGTTGATAATTAACCCAGTAAATAATGCAATGTGACTTCATTACTGTGTTATAAACAACAAATTGTTTGTGTCTTGGCTCATTTGATTATATCCTTTAAATGCTAAACAGAAGCAAGGGGTTAGAGGAGGTGACTCTCCCTGTGTGACAGTGTTATTGGATGAAAATGTAAATCAATTTGAATCAAATTTACAGCTTTAGTTTTACTTTATAAATTGAAACCTCATACATTTCACTAATTACTTTTAGTTATAATATGTCACTAATCTGACTTTATTTGCCGAATAGAACTATGACTAATGAGCTATGAGCATTCTACTTTGCCTAATAAAGTATCTGTTCTTTTATTTAGAGGTACACTGACCAATTGTGAGCCAGCAATTATTACACTTAATCAAAACAAAACAATCACAAAATCATCCAAACAGCTTTGATGGCACAGTGTCTGTAAGGTAGTTTAGGCATCCCAATCCAGTTGTGTTGATGTGTCATTATTCAAACAAGGGACAAATGTCCTCCTATCAAACCACTAAATTTCCACTCTGTTTCTCTGCATGGCCAGCTCTTCCCTGCTTCAGTACTGTGCTCTTGTTTTCCACCCTCCACTATTCCACCTGTAGGCCCTGACACTGGGTTAAAAATATGTCATATAACTCCTCATATCTGCTTATGTGGCTTATCCCAGCACTGCTAACACTGCCAGGCCTTTGGTCTCCTGTGCATGCTATATTATCCATGCTGCTTGTGATAACACGTTGATTTGCTTTTGATAGGGCAAGACTTAATCCATTTTGATAAGAACTGGTCATAGAATTAGTCTATTTATACAAAAGAAATGTGAAGATGTCTGGCAGGAGTGATATTGCCTCATTTTCTACATCAGAACACAACAAATCATGTTGCTCTGACAAGTTGCAATGTGCCTGTTCCATAATCAGAAGCCAAGGGGCTTGTAGAGCATTTAATCAAAATTGTGGATTTGAACCAGTTCAAAAGAAAATACAATAGGTTTAAGCAACTTGTAAAGCTATTTTTACTTTAAGCTATGTTTTTAGATTGTTTAGCCAGCTAATCTTGCACACAGCTAGCTAAAAGTATCTCGTGTACAGTGATTTCACAATTAAATGAAAAAGCAAGTGTACCGCAATCACCATGTTCATTTGGGTTAGGGTTGTAGGACAAAATGCGTTTTCCTGTAGATGTAGAAATGGGTTCAGGTGAACTCCAACCCTGCCTGCTGTGCTCCTTACCCTGACCCACCTCTCACGTAAGAAGTGTCAGCTCCATCAGTGTTGGTTTAATCATCTACTCTGTTGTGTACGTTCCGCATGTTCACTACAGTAGCAATGACAGGCACGTTAAAGTAGGGAGGGTTCAAGGGTCCTGCTAATTAAGGTCCATGTCTATTTAAATCTCTTACTTTTCCCAGCGGGGATTGGAGCACAGCAAAATAAAAAAGCAAGACACAGGCACAGCACCCATCTGTCCTTCAGCATCTCCTCCATGCTGTTGGGTGTCATGGCGATAGGAGGTCATCTCTGCCTACCTCTCAGTCCCCAATTATGCAATCCCAGTGGATTCATGCCAAGTGGGCCTGATGCAGGACTTTAATGACCCAACTTCTTGCTTCTTCTTAACACAGTTTTGGTGTACTTCCTCCTTATTCCTCTCTTTCCTTTTCATTAAGTACTTTTTCTCCTTTTTTTTTCCTCCAGGTTCCAGTGTCAGTGGCCATGATGAGTCCCCAAGTGATCACGCCGCAACAGATGCAGCAGATCCTTCAGCAGCAGGTTCTCTCCCCGCAGCAGCTTCAGGCTCTGCTTCAACAGCAGCAGGCTGTCATGCTGCAGCAGGTAAGCACACTACCGATGCTTAATCCCTAGAGAGTCCAAATTTACCCTGGACTTGGAGGTAATACTGTGCTATTGAATACAAGGATTTAAAACAAATGGTCACATTATCCTGTTACTTTTGTGTAAAGAATCTGCTGTGTATGGATAAGCTTATCATGCCTCAAAACGGTGTCAATCTCCTGCAGCAGATGTTGTAAAAGTGATGACAAATCTCAAAATACTGTTGGTCTAATTTACAAATGAAGAAGTAGTGGGGGAAAGCCATGCTGTTTAGACATGCTCTTACTTGAATGTCAGCCTCATGGGTGCTTGAGGCTGGAGCAGCTGTGTCTGAGCCAGAGAGAGTAAAGCAGAGGATGTGTGTCATTGCTTAAATATAACATGGACTGTTTCATAAGCTGTCTTAATAAAAGTTAGTTTACCAGTAAAGTATGTGAACAACACTGCAAGTATAAGGGTGTTGGGCTCTGCAACAGCTGGATCTGGGTAAGAGAGACGGAGAAGAAGACAAAGTGTGACCTATTGTGGAAAAAGAAACAAAAGACTTCATTTGATCATATGCACTAATATAAAGACAGTACTGGAAGTATTGTTAATAAAACAGAGGTTTGCAGCAGCAATGTACAAGAGAGACACTGGAGGACGATGATAGTATGGGTTTTATTGGGAAAAAATAAAGCACAAACTTTATTTGGTCTTCTCTTTAAAAAAAAAAAATCTTACCAGGTGACCAAAGATGATGGGGGCTGATGCAATTATGTCCTGGAGAGAGTGAGGGAGGGCAACAAGTGAAGTGAGGTGTGTGAACAACACTACACTGGTTATTATTTACAATCCAGAAGTGCTAGAAGTCGCACCAGCCTTATGTGAGCTAGAAAGAAAATTGAGATTTTATGCATCAGCAAACACAAGACACAAAAGCTTTTTGATCGTATGTCCTTATATAGACCAGTATTTCTGTTTTTGTGTGTAAACAACACTGCAAAGCTTGTTGATAAAACAGCTGTAGGGAGCAGTGGCAGCCACGTATGAGCTAGAGAGGGAACTGAGATGGCAGGTGTCACTGAAGAAATAGAAACAAAAACATTCATCTGCCCCATTACCTTAATCTACTAGTGAGAATGTGAACACTGCAGCTATCAGTAACTTTAAACAAACACAAAGTGACCCCACTGATTTTAGACCAGGCAAAAAAACAACATAGGATTAATTAAACAGACTGTGAGGAGTTTCTAAGTAATTGCAAAAAAGTCTCACTTTTAGATAAATGCCTGATTGAAATACCCACTCATCGATGAGTTTTATAGCATCAAAATAGGTTATCTATAAATGCTATTCCTTAGCTTCTTGGTCGGGTTGGACAGGACAGGGCTGGACTGGACTGGATACTCAACTTCGAGAACAAGACAGTTAAAACTAGAGCAAATTTATATTATTCAGACACGTCTGAGAGCACAGGGCTGTTAGTAGCAATATTAAGCCGGCTACAAACTACGATACTAAGTTTTCCAAAAATTGCTTGTTGTCACACATCAAAAACTACCGCTACGTAACTAGAAAGAGATACATTACCTCGTCGCTTTGCATCCTGTAAGTTGTTGAAAAAAGAAGCTGTAAATCAATGCAGAGTTCGGAGGAAGGTCCGGGCTACAACACAACAAGCACACGCTTTGGCTTCGGTTGTGTTGTGGTGCATTCCAGTTGTAGTCAGAAGTAGGAATTTCCAAGTTCCGAGTAGGAAACTGCAGCTGGAACGTCCCCCGAAGTCTGAATTTCCTACTGGGAACTCGGTGAACTCGAGTTGACAATCGAAGATGGATGCCCCCAGTGTGAATAGTTATTTAGCTCCTGTAATAATCAATTTATTTACACTTCTGACTGGGGTGTGTCGCTCTAGATCAGCTGTATACATACTATTGTTAGACTTATATTTGCAAAAATGCTGCCATAGTGATAATCACATTCTTCATGTGATATTTTTGAACAACAACGCAGGCGTGCTAACAGCAGCTAACAATAGCCTGGTAGATCGGGATGTTTTTTTCAGACTTCAACTGGAACGCCGATAAGTCGGAGATGATGTCACTCCCAGTTCTGAGGTTACTGGAACGCAGCATTACGACAGTCGCTGTGCGTGCTCATGGGTAGCAGAGTCTTTGTGTCGCCGGTAATAGATTCTCCTCACAGTTCCTTTAAACTAATATTGTATTTCTACATTGAAAAAACGCAACCACAGAAACACAGATTTAAATTCAGTGGATCTATGTGTTAATAATTGTCATTTAATTAAGGTACCTGAAATAAAACATTACAGCTTGACAGCTCTGCTCACTGGCAGGTGATTGGTCTGAACTGTCACCTCTATCATTACCTCTTTAATAACTTAAAGCTAATACTGCATGCCAAGGGACAAGTGAAGATTTGAGGGAATTAAAACCTAGATGCCACCCAGTCCTGTTTAACACATCCAGAATTAGAAAGCAGCAACCCTGAGTCACTGTCCCATCCACCAGCCTCTCACGCCAACTCACCACAGCTTTGCGTCCTTGACACGTTTAGAAAAAGCAATCTGAAATTGACGCACTCGTACATGTCACCTTCAATTAGCTGTCTTAAGTGTGTCGCTGGTTCAATTCCCTGACAAGTATCCATCAGGGACCAGGAGAGTAGGGCACCGTTGGGCTGAACGACAGGAGCTGAGTGACAGCTGACGCATGATGTAATATTTGGAATGAGCTGGTGGAGGCACACGCTCAGCTCGGTGTGGTGTCAGAGTTGAAATGCATTTCTCATTCGAAGATTTGATTAAGGAAGAGAGAATTGTTTAATTAAGAACATTAGTCACTCTGATTATTGCTCTTCATTAAGAGCACTTCGACTCGAGCTTTGGTTTCAGTACGGTGGTATGCCTCTTCGAATTTCCTTTTACTCAGCAACCGACGACACTTTATCAGGAAAATGTAACTATACTGTGTAAAGCTGGTGCTCAAAATATTACAGAGTTAAAATTGTCATTAAGCAAACTTTGTGCTGTTTCCTGTAATTCAGTAGTACAAGCTTCACTATCACATGTTTGTTTTTGATTGTTTTTGTATGATGATGCTCTAAATTGATATCACTGATAACTTCACTCATTTTGCTTTTACTTCAAAACTGATCATCGTGTTGCTCAAGTATAAGTACGGATGAATAGAGTTAAGATTTCAACAGAAGAGCAAAATTTAACTAGGTAAAGGTTACAGTGTAAAAATGTCAGAGGCAGTCAACAAAAAAAAGATGAAGTTTGATCGAATTAAAAACCAAATCACTCTGAATCGTTATGTATCTGTCCTGCAGTACACATTTTATCTACCAAGGAGGTTGTCTTTTTCTTTTACCAGGGTTTGTTTGTTGAGAGGACAGCACAAAAAGTTTTGAATGGAAATTGATGACATTTTCAGGATAGGTCAGAAATGGACCATCAGGTTTTAGGGCTGATTTGGACCCAGGAGTTTTGTTTTTTTTTTGCTCCAAACTAAGCCTTCTTGCCAGAGATCTGTGCTCTATGAATGCTGTTCCGTTATACACAGTGTGCAATGTGTGCCTTTTTAATGGAACTCCAGTGTTAAGTACAGTTATTTTTAAAAGAAAAAAGCTCATTTGGAGTAAACTGGAGTTAATGACAGTTTGCTTAAACAAACAAAACATTTTTTTCTGTAGTTGGCCAGAATAACAGAATCTATTTTTGTATTGTTGTCTTGCAGGGGATTAGTTTTGGCATTGCTCAATAACATCAGCAGCCTTTTACCATCTAAGAAACATTGCCAAAATCAAAAGTACAGTGTCTAAACCTGACTTGGAGAGACTTATCCATGCATTTGTCTCTAGTAGGTTAGATTACTGTAACTGCCTGCTCACTGGCCTCTCCAAACGAGCTGTAAGAGCTGCAGTACATCCAGAACACTGCTGCTCGGGTCCTGATCAGAACAAGGAAGTACAAGCATATTAGTCCTGTGCTCAGGTCCCTACACTGGCTGCCTGTGGCTCAGAGACTTTAAAGCAGCTCGGCTTGTGTACAAGTCTCTCCAAGGCCTAGCACCAAAGTCCATCTCTGACATGTCAGTGCCATATGAACCATCTCGGACTCTGAGGACCTCAGGGACCGGCCTCCTGCTGGTTCCCAGAGTCAGGACTAAACATGGGGAATCAGGGTTCCAGTTTTATGCAGCTAAAATCTGGAACAGTCTTTCTGAAGATGTGAGACAGGCCTCTACTCTGACAATGTTCAAATCTAGGCTTAGAACAGCTCTATTTAACTGTGCATATGACTGAAAGATCTGATCTGCAGTCTTCTTTTTAAATTTATTTTTTAATGATGAATGATGTTTTTATGTTTTATTGTGATTTTAATGCGTTTTTCTTGTTCTGGAAAGTACTTTGAATCTTGCTCCATCGTTGCATTATTTTACTGTAACATATGAGTAACTAATTCTGTTGTGTCATATTGTATCATATCCTGTCACTTCATCCTGTATCATATCATATTGTTAAGAAACTTAACACATTTTGTCCTTTGGATGCTTTCTAACACATAAAATTATAATTCAATTGTGTTAAAAGTAATATTTTGAAGTGTTTTGCATTGTGAGTATCTCTGAATTGTATCCTTTCATCTCATCATTTCTCTGCCTTTTTTGGGCTTCCCATTGAATTTTGTTGTGACATAAAAGAAATGATGTCCCACATGGCATGTTTTCCTCATATAATGCAAGCCTTTTTTCGATTGTTTTTTTTTTTGTTGTTTTATTAATTTATGAATTAATTCAGACCTTTAGTTAATTTTGAAACAACTATGAGGTTTTCTTTATTGCAATGCTTTGTGTTAAAATAAGAAGTTATACTGTGAAAATCAATGTGCTAAACTCTGCAAAAGAGAGAAGAACTTCAGTCATTTTGAACCTTTTGTATTTTAGTGTCCTGCATTATATCAAATGACACCATTTGGTAACAACATGTTTCAGTTTTTAACAAATTTATGTTCATTAAAGTGACCCAAGACAGTTGCAGTTCATTTAGCTCCAAGACCTCTTATTCATATTTTATGAAAGTGTCTTAAAACTGTGGATATTTTTTATGACCACTGGCCTACTTTCTGAATCCAGGCCAAGAACACATCTGAATATTACATAAAATAAACATAAAATCATCATGTAGATAGCTGTCACAGCATGTGTGTTAAAGAAATCAGTTCAGTGTAGTAAAGTTTCTCCTCAGAGGCTTTATTCTGTTTATTTCAACCTCTCTAAAGGAAGCCAGTGCACTCTGGCTGCCAAATGTGTTGTTAATATGATGAATTATTAGCCCCAATAGAACGGAGCGACTATTAAAGTCCACATGGAGAGGACTGTGTCAGACAGCAGGGATACAAATGCCAAAAGCAATAGATGTTTTTATTTAGGACCTGCAGCTGATTATGCATAGCAAAACATGTGAAGTACAGCTGGGAATTTGGAAAATAACATTGAGATTTATAATCATACAATCTTGTATTTACTCATATTTGTGTGTGTTTTTGTACAGCAACACCTGCAAGAGTTTTATAAGAAGCAACAGGAGCAGCTTCATCTGCAGCTACTGCAGCAACAGCATCCTGGGAAGCAGGTCAAAGAGGTGGGTACACTCACTGCACACAAACACAGAACAGTTCCTTAGATTTTTTCACTAAATCCACAATAGAAACACCCCCAAAAGCCAAAAAAATCTGATAGAGTTGGATCTTTTATTGGCACAGTGATTTTATTGGACATATTAGCGCTATTATACATGGCATGTTGTATATCTTTTCTGTTTTAAAGCAGACGGTTGAGTTTAATTGTGTGCACAGAGGTGGCCATGCTCTCTTTAGATCAGAGGGTTTTATTTCTTTATCATATGTAACCTGAGATGTAACATTGATTGGACACTAAACACTTGCTAAAGCCTCTTAACTTTAACCATGCATCTTGATGCTGTGCCACAATCTGTCATTGCCTGCTGATGTAGAGTTTTTGTTTTGTGTCCGCCATTTTCATTTTCTGTTTATCATTTAAACTTATTTATTGCTATCCTCTTTCATGTGCTTTGTTAATTCATTTTTTCCTGTGGGGAAATTGGGGCTTGGCAGGAATCACAGGCATCAAACACAATATACCCACTGTCATAGTGTAAAGAAAAGTAAATCAAATACAAAACATAAAATCACATCAGCATCACTTGAAACTCAAACAAATGCACTCACACAGAAGAGAAGAAATAAATCTTTTAGTCTCTGCAATCATATCAAACTGTACTGATATGACTGAACTGGCTTCCTTTTAGCTTAGAGGTGGTGTGTTGACTAGAACTGTGAAGTTGTACAAAGATCTTGTGAACCAAGTCCCAAACTGTGTCACATATGCTGTGTTTCAGTATGGTTTGAAGCAGTAAAGCAGTGACCGTGTTAGAGTTTCCACTGCCAAATGTGAACCAGAAAAAGGGGGCTGCTCCAGCTAAGTACTTGCATGTCATCATAGCAGCGCAACACAGTGTTGCATTCTGAAGTAGAGCTCAACAATGGAGGACTTCCAGCTCTCCAGTACTCTTTGGAGCATTATTCTGAGCAAACATTCTTTACAGCAACAACACAGCACTCTAAATTTCATTTGAACGTGGCATTGGTATGTTTTTGTTTTAGCTGCTGTCCCATGGGTATTGAAGATTATTGTGAGCAATCATTAGACTTCACCCTTTAGGATTGGTTTAGCACACTAAGCACTCCTTCAGATGAGTGGTTATTGTTCATTCAGTACTGTTTGCTCTACTTTATAACTTTTCCTTCAAATTTCTTCTGTCTAGAAATCTAGGTGTGGATTTCTTTTAATAAACAGTTACAAGAACCATACACGCTGTCATGCATGCACATTTTGCTGATGTAAGAAAAAAAGAGACCAGTGACAAAGGGTCCTGGATCCAACTCATTAATAAACTGCTCCTGTGGGCGTACAAACATGCAAACAACATGCACCGCCTCTTAAGTTACAGCTTACAGCGCTCATAAATCACAGTGACAGGCAGCTGCTGGACAGACTCGACGCTGTCCCGCTCTCTTTTAGCTTTCACAGAAGAGATGAGCCTGACAGCCTCAGCCGTGTTTGCGTAGCCACACTGAACCCTGTGCCGTTCACATCCAGACACTACGCTTTTGTGGAAATGGTTAAATTGATCAGAAAAAAAAGGCATCACATAAACATGTCCTTTTTCTTCTACTCCACACCTCTCAGTGTCTCCTCAAGCAGCCCATTATGCCGCCCCAACAGGAAGCCGCCGCTGACCTCCCGGCGGCTTTGTTTCTGTTTGGATTTGTGAATAGAGTTTTTCAGGGGGCCTTGCCATCAAATATGGAATAGAAATTGCTCCCTTATTTCTCTTGAGGCAAGGTAACAGAGGGGGCAACCTGTCTCTCTCCATCACTCCATTATGCAGGCTGTTTTCCAGTGAGTGCATCACAAGTTTTACCCCCCGCCCACCTGCCCCCCCTCTCTGCAGCAACACAGGAGCATGATATGTGAATGCATATGGAAAAAGCAACAGAGAAAACTGAAAACCCAAGTAACACGTGGCTGAAACCCTGTGAGAAAATGGCCAAAGCTTCAGTGACATCACACACTGGTTTCTGTAGAGGCTATACAACCCCACCCCCCCAATGGAGGTCAGCATATTGAAAATATTTAGTAAGCAGATAAAGAAGTAAAGCTGAGGGAGGCCAAATTATTATATTTGTCACAAAATTAGACAAAGTTTTGGTCAACTGATTTTGAAGCCTCCAGTGCACCCTTTTTTCAGTCTCATCAGTCAAATCCTCATCGCGTTTATTGCACCACAACTCGGAGCATTTTTCCAATCAACTCTGACATCTCATTGAACAACTTATCCTTGTTTGGTTATGACAAATGAAGAAGTTAGCCATGTTGACCAAATCTGTATTTTGAAATGTACAAAAATTTTGAAGTTGATACGAGCACTGCATTCAGAAAAAGTTGTGTTTGCCACTCTACAAGAGCCTCTTTTTAAAATTCTCATGCATTTCAAGGAACTACATGTACCTTTTCCAGTAGAAATGGTAATCATGGTTGAGTTTGTGGTGCAGTATCTTTCAGGAGGTAAAATGGAGTTCATTCATTTCTTTTGCATGATTTTTTTTTTATTCACTCTCTCTTTTTTTCGTCCTAGGTTCATGCCTCATCAGCCTCCTCCTTCTCCCAGACTTAGCTTTTGTATAGATTTGTGCTGATATGAGATAATTGGCTTCTTTCATTCAAAAGCTAGTGTGTGAACTAATACCATAAAGCCTTTATATCTTTTGCATGAGCCTACAGGCCCACTGTCCCAGTGACACAGCTCTGAAATCAGGTGACTGTGGGTATTCCTTTTACAACTGCTTAACTTAAGGTACACTTTTAAATTGAGAAAGTAACATGTTGTTGTTTTAGCAAGAAAAAATGTTGAGCAAAATGAGAAATTGGGGAGAGAAAGAAAAACACCATAGAGAAGGAGCCACAGGGAATATTGCACCCCATACTTGCATAAAAAACAGCCTCCGTGCTTTGGGTGGGCAGGAACAAGCACAAGGCTATCGTCAGGCTTGAAATCACTTTATTTAACAGAAACTTTGAGCATTTGAAAACCTTGGAGTCAAGTGTCTGTGCCAGTTTCAATGACAGTTGCTTAATGCAAAAACCCAAACACTTACTTCTGCATTGAAGGTCATGTTTTGCTTGTGATTCCCAATTAGTCTGTCTGGCAGTCTGTAAGAAAGGTAACTCAAGTAGTTCTCTATGGCTTTCTGTATTCTTAGGTAATGTTGATGATTGCACAAATAAGACGTGATTAGGTTTTGTTGGGGATGAGAATACAGATCCAGGAACTAAAAAAAAAGGATTTGTTGCGATATTGGATAGGCCTGTTTTCAACATTTTCACTGATAACTCAAAAAATTCGACCAGAATATGATGACATTGTGAGGGAATGTTGGCTATGAAAAATTAGAGATATAATAAGATTGTGGTTGGTTATTCGATTGTGGATCTTGGAACTTTTTGAAAGAATTTGATAACATTGTTCAATATGGCATTTTTCCACCTCTGTAACCCGGCTAAGAATGTCTTAAATGCCATGGCAGTGGTTTTAGCACTTCTGGTTAAAACATGCCATTGGCGGGGTGCTGGTTTGGTGGAGTGGTTAGCAACCATGCACGTCTCATGTACATGCTTCTGCCGGTCTGGATTCGAATCCAGCCTGTGACCAGTTTGCAGAGTGTCCTCCCGTACTCAACCCCTTGCACAAGCCTATCAACTGTTTCTCTCCTGTTGATAAAGGCACAAAATGCCCAAAAAAACATTTGGAAAAAAAAAACAAAACATGCCATTGGCATCAGTTTCAAGTTGGGCATTAAAATATCCAGAACCCATAGAACTTTGTCAGACTAATCATTCAATATGCTGAGTTTTACCTTTATCTCACATAAGTTTTTGCTAATGCCAACATCAAGTTCTTTAAGGAAATTATGTTTTCTGATGCTTGAGTGAAGATTAAAACTTTTATCCCTGTACCTTAAAGCACACCCAGTCTCTATAGCCACACTGATCAAGTTGTTGTTTCCCACTGTTGTTGTTTTTGTTGTTGTTTTTCACAGCGCTTATGCAATCGCCAGTCTGGCCGAGCGATAAACAACTCGGCGAGGCAGCGATGGGAGCAGAGTGGGGGGTGTAGTGTTGTGAATGTGTGTGTGCATATACATTCATGGCTATGCATCCAGACTCACGTGATGCTGTAAATCTCTCACTCTGCCAGCTCCCTCCGGTCACATAAGCTGTAACAGACCATCAGTGAAGGCGAGACAATTAACTATCAAGGGGTGGAGGAGGAGGAGGGGTGGATTATACCAGAGGCTTAGTATCATACACAATCACAAGCTGTATGCACAGACAGGCTTGAGAGCTGGTGTATCAGCAGAGCTTTGTTGTCTTGTTTGTGTGTGTGCTCACAGATGTAAACACACATACAAAGATAGAGGAAGAGAGGAGAGCGAGTGTGGTAGAGCCCAAACACGAGAAGGACGGGTAAGAGAGCACAGGCAGAAAGGAAGCGAGAGAGGACGGAGGCAGGGAGGTATAACTAAGGTCACAGCAGAGGCAAGTGAGTGCAGGCTCTGGGCACAAACACCGCTCTGTTTTCTCCCCTCTCCTCTCCCTCTGTAGTTAATTTGCCTGTAATTTCCCCTCTCCTCTTCTTCTCCTCCTCCTTCTCCTTCTCTCTATAGCAACAGCAGCAGCAGCAGCAGCAGCAGCAGCTGGCCGCCCAGCAGCTCGTCTTCCAGCAGCAGCTCCTGCAGATGCAGCAGCTCCAGCAGCAGCAGCACCTGCTCAACATGCAGCGGCAGGGCCTCCTCTCGCTGCCCGGGCCCGCGCCAGGCCAGGCCGCCTTGCCCGGACAAACCCTGCCCCCGCCAGGTAAGAACTAGAAGGAAGAGGAAGAGGGAGGAGGGCCTTGCAGCAGCAGTGGTCACACACTCCCTGGGGTTTTTCTGCAGGTGTTAAGTGTCTTCTTCTTTCACTTTCTTCTTCTCCATCTTGCCTTTCTTTGTTTCTCTCATTTGTATGCTCCTTCACCCCCTTTTGCTTTATCTCTAAGTATGTCTTTCTGTCTGCCTCCCACCTCATTTGTATGCTCTCCTGCCATCCACTTTGTCCCTAACTCTCCTCATCATCGTTTTGTTTCGCCTTCCATTCTCTCCTCTTGTCTGATTATGCCTCTCTTTGTCTACCAGCTCAGCTTTTGCTTTGCTTTGCCTTTGCTCTGTTTGTTGTTTTTTCCATCTCTGTTTCTATTCCCCCCGCTCCCCCAGCCTCCCCCCTCCTTCTCTCCTCTCCCTGGTTCCTGTTGTTGTTGTTTTTGTTTACTGCCTTTACTGAGAGAGCCAGTGAGAGAAGAGAGGAATAAAAAAAGGACTGAGAAAGAGAGGGAGCAGAGCAGGCTCCATTTTCCCTCTCCTGAGCCAAGTAAACACCTATGTTTGTTGTTTACTTCCAAGATGGCGGAGACAGAAAACAACAGGCAGGGGAGTATTAGAAGAAAATAAAAGGAGTAATTGGGCACTGGCATGAGCAGGCGGCAGATAAAGCTTGTTTGAATTGAAATCAATGTTTCATATTTCCAAATCTCAGAGACTCTAACCTGTAAGAGTCGTCTGTTAACAGGTTTAAATTCATTTGAACTCAGAGTAAGAAGAAAACTAGTCTTCATGTTTGAGCAGAATGAGTCCAAACTGAGGCCTTGAGGGCACTATTCTTCAAGTTTTAGCGACTTTATGGGCTGTTTAGTTAAGTTTCCAGAGTTGAGCTTTCAGTTTTATCTCAAAACATAAACTTCAATTCTTGCTAACTTAGCTTCTCCCTTTCTTCCCCAGCTGGCCTGAGCCCAGCAGAGCTCCAGCAGCTCTGGAAAGACGTGACCGGAGGTGGCGGCGGCGGTCATGCCATGGAGGACAACGGCATCAAACACAGCAGCAGCGGAGGTGGAACCGGCACAGGCAGCGGCAGCGTAGTCAGCGGCGGCCTCGACCTCTCCACCAACAATTCTTCTTCAACTACCTCCTCCACTAATCCCGCCAAAGCGTCACCGCCCATCTCTCACCATTCCATCGCCAACGGACAGTCACCCGTGCTCAACCACAGACGAGAGAGGGAACGAGAACGGGAAAGGGAGCGAGAGAGGTAAAAATGATGGAAATATCACCCATGTGCTGACCACAGAAAAGAGTTTGGAAGATGCAGGATTTTTTCAATATCCTTTACAAATCTCAATAACTCTAGCCCTCTACTTTTACCCCATTTCTCACATTTCTGTGTCAGTGAAGTACAAATGAGTGGAATAACAAGGATGTTAGCTGATATTGAGGGAAAACTTAATCGACACTCAAACCGTCAGTCAGTGTCACCTGATTTGCGGGAGTGACCAGTGTTGTCAGAAAGTCTTGGAAAGTGCTTGACAAGCTTAAACCCATTTACCATTCAAAACCATTTTTAACACGGTAAATGAATAATATATATTTTTTTCTTTTCATTTGCATGTGTGCACTTTCTCCTTTCTTCTTCTCTTTCCACACCTGCAGTCGGACAAAAAAAATCAGGATTTTTCTCCAAAGTTCTGTGCAGATACTGAAAAGATCTTGACTTGGATTTTTTTGAATTTCAAGACTATATTTTCAGGCCCTGCTTGAGTCCATGAGACTGAGACTTGATCTTTGTAATTTTACATTGTGATGTTGTTTCTGTGTTTGGCTTATGCATTGTAAGGTTAAAAAGGGAGGTTCCAACCATATGAGTCATTGATTCAGGTGCCACTAAACAGTTACCAGCTTGCATCAAGAAAGCCCCTGTTTGAAGGGGGTTTCTGTTACACACATGTTTTAAATAGCCAAGTGTACAAAATGTTTGATGACTCAGTTTTTGGGCTGTTGGTAATAAGTGTTGAAGGCAAACCTTTGGCTCCAGAATCCTCATAAACAACACATTGGTCAGAAGTTCAGCATTTATTTTGCAGCACACCTAGTTTGATTGCCATTTGCTCTGCAGTTTAAAGTAGAATTACTCTTTCAGGCTTTGAAAAGGTCAGAAAAATTCTAAATTTGATTCTTGAAAGCACTATTGGAATGCTGTAAAAAAGATGTCTGAAAGTCTTGGATTTTATTTTCAGATATTTTGAAGGAACCTCGAGATGAAAAGTTCACAGCAGCGTCTTTGTCACGCGTTTGCACAGCTTGTTGCTTTTTCTGTGACATGATTCAACACAGGAGCACATCCTTGCTGTGAACAACATTCCCGCTCCAGCAGGGAAACAAGATGTTTTGTTTGTTTGTTCAATAGTTTATTAGCATCTTGGTAATATTGAGGAAAATAAGAGTCGTGTTCTCCCATGGGAGCACGTGAACGCACTTAGCTTGCACACAGATATCAAACACAGGCAGAGGAAGCCATGCAGGTAGGCGCTCCAACAACAAGCTTCTCTGGCAGGGAAGACAAGGTAACCTCCTTGTACATTAAGTATTTAGTGCTTCTTTCTTTTCCCCCCTTGCCTTTGAAAATTACCTGCCTTGCTTGCTTGTCATGTAAACAGAATACATCATGCCTTGAGTGGCATTTCCAGGATGTTTATCCTTGTGATGGCTTCTTTTTTATGAACACACCAAAACACTGACTGTTCACATATCTGCCTATCTGGCCCATGCATTATTCAAAGGCTTTTCTTGGGCGATATTATAATAAGGACTTAGGGTGGCAGCGTGTGTAGAGACATAGGTGGAAGTGCTGTGTAATTGGTTTAAAGTAGATGCTATCTCTCCAGTAGCACTAAAAGGAGGCTTGAAAAAGATACCTTCAGTGGGAAAGAGAGAGACAGGAAAGGAGGGAATAAGAAGAGAAAGAGGAAAAAAAGACTTTTTATCCACTTGTGTCCCGAGAGGTGTGTGCTGTCTCATAATGATCGAACATGGAGTATTGTCAGGAGCGCTGCTTACCAACATGCCACCGATCGATGCGGGGAAACCCCCTCTGTAAAACACAGTGTGAGTCCTGCCAGCACACACATATTCATAGCCCACACACATACACAGATAGAAATCGACCACACACAAACACGCAAAGCAGACAAACACACTGTACGCAAGAAGAAGAAGAAGGGAAAAAAATGCACACACTACTGCCAAGCCTAAAGGTTAAACTGTCATCTTTAATAGGATGTGCTGTCTAGGCAGGGTCGTAACTTATTTGGGTGCCATTTGAAAAACGCCACGGCGACCCCTCCCACTCCCCACCTCCCCCATCCTGCTCCCCTTGTCCTCAAAGAACATAAGTTACACAGAGTATTAATCTCCTGATGAAAATTATATGGCTGTCTGGATTTTTAATGTTTACTTGAAAGCGTGTACCCCCCTCCCTCCCCTCTCCTCCCCTCCCCTCCCTCCCTGTAATGACTTTACAAGCTGGAAAGGAGGCAAGGCTGCAGCTCACTAGAGGTTTACAAATTTTGGGGATGGTAGTTGAAGTCATATGTGGCCTGACACTGCCTCTGGAAAAAAAAAAAATCTGTTTATATCCCTTTTATTGACAAAAAGTATGTTTTCTCGATTTTGTCCCTCTTGCTTGACTAGTTTGACGTCTTTGTTGTTAATCCTTAACCTTGGAGATGATAATGCAGCACTCTGAGGAGTATTTGTATAAG
This sequence comes from Scarus forsteni, assembly GCA_036419115.1. Taxonomy (NCBI): domain Eukaryota; kingdom Metazoa; phylum Chordata; class Actinopteri; order Labriformes; family Labridae; genus Scarus; species Scarus forsteni. The sequence goes on along the minus strand of JAZDUH010000341.1, from coordinate 30,495,807 downwards.
TACTGATGGTGTCACCATACTCAAACACTGCATCATCACAGAATTGCACGACTGTTATGGTCTTACAAGTATAGATAGATGCTAACAAAGTGAAGTCACAGAAGCACTGGAATTGTCAATAAATTGTCTTAAATCAATTTCCTATTCTCCGTCAGACCTAAAAGGCAAAAACTGTGTTTATGTGGTTTGTCAATGCAGTTTGGCTTGCAATTCCTCTCTCAACCCATAGATCAAGATGCAGCACCAGTCTATGTACCATTCACTATGTCCTTGCCAAATGTCCTGAACCTTTTCTACCTCCTCTACTCAGTTGGCTGACCCATATTGCCATGTTGCTAAAGAAATTGACATTAAGGGAAACTTCTTTGGCAGCTAGGACAATAAAAGAACATCATCAGTGCTATGTTTTTCCCCAAAGTAATGATATGTAGTCATTTAGACAGCAGTAATATCTTATAATAAAGAATTTAGCTCAAGAAGTAGAATAAGTCTGAACTACATGCATCTCTCATGGCATTGTGTCAGCAGTTGGATGCAAAACATAGCACAGTGTGCTCCTGTTTGTTCGTGTTTCAGTCACACTCTTTGTCATAGAGGCTTAATTTGGTTGTAAATGGGTTCAGACTAGCCCCTTTTACACATGCACACCTGAAATCTTCTAAAAAAAATACTTGTAACATCTCCCCAGAACATTCCATGACCATGTTGTTCATACTTGGCCTTCACAGCCCAAACCGTTTTCATGATAGTCAATGGTGGGTTCAGGAAGGGGAATGTACTAGGTAACAGGATGCATATTTCAAGAAAAAAATCAGGTTGAAAAAATGCGGCTGATTATTACACATGCAACTCCCCAGGATAGAGGCAGGGTCATTGAGGGTTTTTTTTCACGTGTGATTGGGATAGAGAGATATACGTTATCTTCCGAAGTTATCAAAACGTACTAGTCAGCACTGGCTGTCATGTCTGGAAGTTTTTTCTTTCCTCCAGCTTAGCACCGCCCACAAACATCATGTCATTCAAAAAGGAGAAAGCATAGAAAGGAGTCCCTTTTTTTCACCATTTTCTAATCAAAGTTTGTTTTTCGAGGTCCTGTTATGCTCGCAACCTTTCTTATGACTCCTGCTGTTTGTTCCATTTGTTTACTTACTTGTCTTCTTTTCTCTCTTTAGTTCACTACATGAAGAAAGCGGAGGCACCCACCCCCTGTATGGCCACGGCGTGTGTAAATGGCCCGGCTGTGAGAACATCTGCGAGGACTTCGGACAATTCCTGAAGTAAGACCCCACTTTCACCCTGGCTGTGTCAACTGCTCACCTTTCCCTTTTTGCACCGTGTGGGATTTAGTGTCTCTGTACAGGAAGTTAATTTCTAACTCATTGTGTCGCACACAAAAGTCTCCCCCCTTTTACACCACAGCACCTCCTTTCTGCGGGTACAAAGAAAACATCAGTGCCTTTCAAAGAGCGCATTTTGACCTTTCAGACAGCCGGTTGACAGGGTTCAGCTCTGACAGCGCTGGATTCAAACTGAATCCGATCCATAACAAATCTCCTCCGTGGCGTGGAAGGACCTGATAGGTTTGTGAGGGGCGTTTGGGAAAAAAAAAACGTCAAAAAGCTAATGGCAACTCGCACGGCCGCACACTTACCTCCACAACAAAAGGACCCCCATTCACTGTTGTCATGGTGCAGGCGCCGAAGCGAATGAACTCTTCATGCTCCATCAACAATTTAGTTAATTAGCTCATTTGTAATTGGCCGGCTTTGTTGCCTGGATGTTAGCGGGGGGACATCAAAGGAAGAAGGTGTTTGCAGCACTGCCGATTACAGGTTATCACATTGCCACTCACTGAGACTCCCTCTCTTTCTCCCTCTCTCCCTCTCCTTTCCTCTCTCCCTGCTCTCACACAGAGAAGAAAAGAAAAGAGGGGAAAAGCTTTAATTTGAATATTCTAATTAGATTTGTAATTAACTGTGAAATAACGATCTGGCGAGTGTTTTTCACGGGCTGTAAATGTCCATGTGAATTCCTCACAAACTCTTGAAATCAGGACATTGTTCCGGCTTATTTTTTTTTTTCTCTTCCATTCCAAATTATGCATTTCTCGACTGTAATAAGTTGCAGAAGGCTGAAAAATGTACTGATATGAGAAAGTAGTCCACCCATGGGGAGCCGCTGCAGGATTTAGGTCAGGCTTTTTGCTAATTCTACAGCGGAGGTACATCAGCGGAAAACGGCTCATAAATAAAGTGTTTATGAGTGTTTAAAAGACAGAAGCAGACATGACATTAAGAGGGATTTTCACACTCCATCAACGCACACAAAACACTCAAAAGAGGCATAATTGACAAGCATTAAATGAATTAGAAGTGAATGTGTGTTGTGTTACACTGACAAGAGTGTTTGCTGATCCCCTGTGGAAAATGTGCCACATGTATGTCAAAGTCAATATCACTTTCCTGCAGTAGACATCCATACGCATGATTCTGTAGCCGTGCTTATGGAAAGCCAGATTTCCGTGTGCAGTGCATCGTCCTCTACCTGGTGCAAGACTTTACCTTGAAGCTCGGCCACAAACGTGTATGTGAGAATGCAAGCCTGCATCGGATTATCAGCTGTTCCTGTCCTATCACCTCAGTACACTTACTTAAAGGAGACATCAGTCAATCCGAGCGCACTGTACGACCGTCCACAAACAAGACAGCTAAGTCTGTGTGCTGTTAGGATACTGTGTCTGGGGGTAGCTTAGCTGGTTATTTAGTTGAGGGGCAGAGGTGCGAGGCAGAATCCTGTAAGCTGGTGAGTCGATGCAAAAGGATGCAAGACAAACTGAGGGAACAGGTAACTTGAAAGCTGGAGCGCAGACAGTTTTATAGGAGCGCTTGCTGAACATTTGCTGCAACAAAACAGTGTCTAAGGTTCACTTTCACAGACGAACACACACACACGCACACACATCCGTACAAGTCAGAGGCTGGCTCTGTACTGTAACCCAGCCGTGCACATGAAAACAGACGCCGACAAAGCGACACACTCGTCATCAGAACAAAGATGGCTGCTCGGTGGCGTGCCTCGGAGCGGTGATTGTCGGTGTCACAGGGAGAGCTTTCATGTTTCCCGGAGATGCCACTCGCAGCACGCACACACACAGCAGGCACGTACACGCGCACACACAGGCGCGGTTTAAACGGGGGGTTACATAAAGCGGGTGTCAGATTTAGATGACAGTTTAGTCTGGTGTGGGTTACGTGTGCGTGGAGCGGCAGGCTTTTGGCGGGGGGGGCCTCGCTGTAGGAGCTCAGCGGTGACACGTTTAGTCATCTATTGTTTTGTTGCATGAAGAAACTTGTCAAGATCAGCATTTAATAGCTCCTCAGTGCCGCTTTTAAGTGTTCTCACCTGGAAACGGTAGCCGCGAGGTGGCTGGCACCCTGAATTAGCTCTCTGAAGTTCAAAATGAAGTGATATTGCTGGGAATGTTGCCTGAGCGATGTGTGTGCGCGCGCCTGTTTGTGTATGTCAGTTACATGAAAAAAGCAAAAGAGAGAGAGATACATTTAAGCTGTTAGTGCACTCGCTGGTGCTATTTTTGCAGGGAGCTTTTATGGTAAACATAAAAATAGAAAATGCAATTAAAGCTTTAGCCTCATGTGTCATTTACATAGCTTTAGTTAGACATATTGTCAGTACAAAATCGCCTTGAACTTTCTGATGTTTTACATAAACCACCACCACACTTACAACTGACATAGGGGTTATGCGCTGACGTCACACTTTGTTCACCAGACTGGCAGTTCCATCCACTGAGTGGCAGACAACAACATCCAGTATATCATGTTAATGTTGAGAAACTGTTAAGTGCTTTGATTCACATGAAAAGGGCAATTTTTTATTCATTTTCAAAAGGCCTACTTGTTTTTTCAATGATGTTCATTAAGACAAATGTGGATTCTGGTCTGATTAATGTTTAAATATGACTAAATACATTTTTGGAGCCATACAGTTACTTTCATAATGCAGGATTATAATAGGATGAAGCCCTGTAATGGCTGTAACTTTCTATCTGTGGGATTTTTTCCAAATAAGATGGTGTAGTCGGGTTTCTCTCAGCATATGGCTTTCACTATCTTTGCTTCCTGTTTATTGCCTTCACCAAGGGGCTTATGTTTTGCCGCTTTGTTAGTTTGTAAACAGGATAAGTAAATTCTCCATTGATTTGTTGACATTTTTAGGGAATGATGGTCTTGTCATATGAAAGGAGATGTTATATTATGGCGTTGATCCAAATTTGGAATGTTCAAATTGCGAGACAGGACAGTTGTCCATATTTTATACTGATAACTTAGCAAGTTCTTCATGGCATTTTCAGGGAATGTCAGAAAAAAATTAATTACATATTGGTGATCCAAATCCAGATGGGCATCCAGGAACTTAATGAAAATTTCTTGAAAATGCAAGATACCGCATGACAGTTTTCCACATTTTTGACAACTCACCTGACAGTGTTGGAAATACCGTGGCACCAAGGTCTGTGGTCTCGGAGCACTTGTAGTTTTTAACGTGACACCCCTCATAGTTTGGTACCTCCATTTCATGCAAAAATGTGAAAATGGCACCAATAATTAGATTAATTGAAATCTTATTAACTTATGTCCTCAATATTTGGTCAAACCAGCCATTGTAATCAGACTTCTCTGTGTTTTATGTCCACTACATAACCTAATGTCATCAGTACCTTAAAAGTAACGATATTGATGTACAATTTCATGAACAATTTTCTGAATTTGTCTTCATCTTTCTTAAAAGTAAAAATAAGGGAAAGATTCTGATTCTGAGACAGAGGTGGGCTTCACATTTATCATTACCTGAATGTCAGTGTGCTTAACATTTTGATACCAGATGCTGCAACAACACGGCTTCATCTTTGTTATAAACCTGACATTACAGCTCAAAATGTTTCAGTTACATCAGCTGAGGATCTACTCTGCCCTTAGTGAACATTATTAAATCATAACACATAAAAACTTAAACTTTTTCTGTTGAATTTGAGCGTTTGACTGCTTCCTGTTGTCAGTCTGTGTTTTTTGCCACTCAGTGCCTGGAATTCCACCCACTTGCACTGACTCTGATGTCACGTGCACTCCCTCTATAACACTGAATTCATGGCACCCTAGAGTGTACAAACACTCGACTCCTCAACATGTATGTCTCTTCCCCTCTTCTTTAGCCTTTCACCTTTTATATCAATACCCTCCCACCTCGCATAAACACACTCCAACTTAACTCTTCCACTCCCTGTCAACACTCGCCTCTCCTTATTACTGGCAGCGAGGCAGACTTCCATGTTCAAATGGCAAGCTCAGCTGCTAACCTGGTGTCTGTAACCCACTGCTAATTAAACCCACAAGGCAGCAACCAAGTGTCTCTGTCTCTACACACACCCATTGGCAGGCAGGCCCCTGGCCCCTGGATAGCTGAGCTCCTTCTCTACCCCTCCGTATGTCTGCTACACTGTGACAAGACCTTTAAAACGCAGGGCATTACTTATGCACTATCGCCATTGGGATTGTGTGTACTTGTTTAGGTGTGTGTCACGTTCTTGTCTTTGTGTATACATTAGCTGGTGCTTTTGTGTGTTTGCGTGCCACATCTAGGCAGTTAAGAGAGCACAGTCTCATCTCCTCTGGGCCTCTGTAGCCCCTGATAATTCACAATTGGCACAAGCGTAGCATCCATACATGCTGGATGGAGTAGATTTATTATTAGGCCCTTAGTGGACGTTGATGGCCCATACATATTCATATGCACAGCTGTGGGGGTAAACCTTTGAGATGTTTTGTTCCCTTATCTTTAAGAGAAAAAAAAGCTTCATCTGGTGGAGGGACGTCTGCTTCTCCCCTCCCCCCGCCCCCCTTTCTCATCACTTGCTTTATTTTTATTACCTTTGACAAGAGGTTATGTTTTTGTTTGTTTGTTTGTAAGTTAACAGGATAACTCACAAGGTTACGTGCAGGCTTTAGTTAAATTATTAGGAATGTTGATCATGGCAATGAAGTGATCAGTTTTAGGTAGTGCTCTGAATCCAAATTTAAAAAATCAGGCAGTTTTCCATTTTGGATTTTGTGTACATTTTCAGGGATTGTTATGCCACAAGTTTAGAAAGAGGAATATTTTGGCGATAATTCAAATCCAGATGTGGATCAAGGAATTCTTCAAATGATTTAATTACATTTTGAGAAAGGGTAGTTTTTCACAGTTTTGTTCATAACTCGCTCAGTTATTTCTAGACTTTAATGACATCTGCAGAGTAAATTGGTCATGGAAAATGGTGGAAATGATAACACTATGGTGGCGATCAGAATTCAGATGCTTGCTCATGGACTCTTTAAAGGGTTTGTTAACATTGCGAGATAAGATGGTTGTTCACATTTTCTCTATAAACTCAGTTTTTTAAGCCAATTTTCTTTTACATTTTCAGGGAAATATCGGCCATGACACCAAGTAGTACAAATTTAGTTATGACTGGAATTCAAATATGGATCCAGGAATTTTTCTAAGACTTTCGTAACAGTGTGAGAGTGGGTAGTTTACCAGATTTTTCGCGAATAACTCATTTAGCTAGCAACCCATTTTGATGAAATGGTACAATGGAGAACTGATAAGCTTTTGGTGGTGATCTGAATCAGGACATGGATCCAGGATTTTATTCAAGCATTTGTTAACATTGCTTGTTTGGCAGTTTTCCACATTTTCAACTTTAATACGACAATGCTAGGTGTGTGTGGGTGCATTTCTAGTTTTTATTTGCTCTGATTTCCCCTCCTTTGTCACATCCCTCCATCTCCATCTCATCTGTTCTCAAAAGGCCTCATCACACGTGTAATCCCCCTCCTTAAGGCAGAGATAAACAATAAACATAAACAGCCACATTGAGGTTTCAAAGATTACACCACGATGCCACCACTAAGACGTCTAACTCCGCTTCTGTTTCTTTAAACTAATTTTCTTCTTACGTCCCCTACAAACGATTTAGATTTGTTTATGATTAGAGGCGACTGAACGGAAGCAAAGATCAGAGCGGCAGTGTAATGACAATTTTCAAATGAGAAATTATACAAGAGAGGGGGGCTTGGAAGAAGATGAAACAAGAGATAAGAGTAAAAGGGGATTTTATGTAATTAGAGAAGACGGTTTGTAGCTCAGAGAGGAGAGAAACACAAAGTACCTTTTTGCCCACATCTCGGTAAATAAGGTGTTCCTTCATTATTGTTTTCTGTCTGCCCTTCCCCTCCTCCTCCTCATCACCTCCTCCTCCTTTTTGTCTTTGTGTGGCATTATTAATGCACAGTAGGACACGCTGCCATTTGAATATTTCATAAACACATGTAGTAATCTGCCTGTAATCGCCTTGCTAACTGGCCAGCAGTGGAAGGTGGCTAAAAAGCACACAATGAAAACCAAACAAGCCAATAAGAGCTTAATAAAGATTTCTCTACCTTCTCTTTTTTTTGTAATGAGGTATCTTCAGGGACAGCGAGCAGCCCGCTTCGTGCTTTTGAAACAGCTGTAATTCATGACACACGCCATACATCAAGTGCATAAGATAGCATTATGGGCAGTGAAATGAAAAGGGTATTTGCAACATTAGTTTCCTCATCCTGCGAGGGACGTGATTAAATGATTAATGTATTGCCCTCTTTTTCTTTCTTTTTTTGCATGTGCATTCTGAAACAGCAATTAGGCACAGGGATAGAGAAATCCACTAGTGCGCCCCTCCCACCCTACGATTCTCAATATAAAAATTCGAGCATTAAACAGTTACAGAAGCATAAGAAGTGATGAGACAGTTTTAAATTAAAAGGTACTGTGATTACTTATGTTCATTCAGCGTTTGACTGACAAGCCGAGAGAAGCACGCTCTGTGAGTTCTTGTTTTGCACATCCCTGATAAACAAGAAGTGAGGGGGTTCGAAGACAATATGTGTGCCAATCAGTGTTTGTGCATTGTAAGGGAGCGTGTGTGTCCTTAGATAAAGTGAAAGCAAAAGGGAGCGAGAGGGAGATTTTGCACTCCCTCTAATGCACTGGAGGCAGAGCTGTAAATGATCATTGAAGGGTCTGCAAGCTAACCTATAATTACTGCAGATAAAGTGGCAGCTCTGGCATTTCATAAGCATGCCTCCTCAAAGCTTGCTTTGTGAGTTTGTCACCAATGATCATTTAGATAGAGGCTCATTACCCAGCATCACAACACTTTAGAAACCCCTTTTCCGCCCCATATTTGTGCCAATGTGTGCTCTATCAGGAATAAAGGTCTATCTTAATGGCGAGGTTCTTTTGTGTCCTACAGACGAAATCCAATCAAGACCTAAAAAAAAAAAAATCTCATTGACTGTTATGGCTGTCTGGCTTGCCTTTTTCCTTCTAATGAGGCGAACACACTAGATACATTTAATATGTCTGCCTGCCCGGATAATGCAACCTTTTTAGATGAGGAGCGGCTTTTGTGTGTCAAATGTTGCCGGTGTTAAATTGTGCGTATTGTTTTCGGTAAACGAAGGAGACAAAAGGCGTTCTGCTGGGCTAGCATCTTTTATTCTCTGCAGAAAGGCAGCGCGCGGGGTGGCACTGAAGTTAGCCATCGAAACTGACGTGGGGCCATTGTGATGTTAAACACAGCTCCACACACCAACATGTTACTTCTAATTACCTCATTTCACCACAGAACAATGCTTCCTATAGATGACTGTCCCACTATAGAAATATTATCATTTAAAACAAAACAGTGCTGGAGATGATACTGTAATTATCATCCTTTGCAAGTTTGAGCAGCTAAAAAATTTGTTTAATTTTGTCTCTCAAGTAAAAGGTGGTGTGTAACATCTTTGTCTGCTTCTTCTCCAGGCACCTAAACAATGAGCACGCCCTCGATGACCGGAGCACAGCCCAGTGCAGAGTCCAAATGCAGGTCGTACAGCAGCTGGAAATACAAGTAAGTTTCCTTTGGAGACCTGTGTGAGGAGTTTTGAGCTGGTATTGAAACAGGCTGAAAACAACTCTGATATCTCTGTCCAACCTACAAACACAAACAAGGTTAGCAAAGTGTGTTATCATGAGTTCTGTGTTGTTATTTTCCTTCCATCATCTTTGCCCCTTATCCCTATTGGGGTTGTGGGGGGCTAGAGCCCATCCCAGCTGACACTGGAAAGGGCCGGGGTGAGCCCTGCTCTGGTCACCAGCCGATCGCAGGCAGGGCTGTGTTGTTATTTTGTTATATATATTTAAACCCTTCCACAGGGTAGGTGTCAGACATGCTGACTGACAGTATGCAATCTTTTTTTTTTTTAATTACCAAGCTTAATGAATTACAAGTTTTACATTTTAAACCAAGAATGAGCAGATTATTTGTTTAAGAAAAGCCCATCTGCGAAGTTCCTAAGTGGAGAACAAAACTGTATCTTCAGAGTGTGAACAAAGTGAAATGCATTGTTAGATTCCTCCCATTGTCATATTTTACTATAGTGGAGTCATTCTTCATTAAAGTCCCTGATCATCCAGTCCAAACTTTATTTTTCAAACTTGTGTGAGCGACAGAAAGGCCACACTGTGGTCCACTTAGTCTTCCCAGACAAGCAGGACCTGCAGAATTCAACAAAGCCACTAAACAAAGGAATCCTCGGGCCTTACAACGAAAGCCATTATGGCTGTTTTAATTGAATTAAGCATGTGCTTTATTTTCTCCTCTGCTTTTCTTTTTTTTTTTTTTTTTACCTCCTCCTCTTTTTCTTTCCAATTAATAGCGAGCGCATCTCTCTCGGTCTGCTGTGTTAATTAACTGCACTTTGCACCTGAAGAAAGCTCAAAAGGAGGGAACTATTTTCAGTAGGTGGAGCGTGACCTTATTAAGAAGTCATGCTGGCTAGATAATGAGAGCGCTGATTGAGCGACATTATTACTCAGCACTGCAGACAAGCACATGTCTTACTTTGGAAACAAATAGGAGCGTATGTTTTAAAGTAGGTTCAAATGTAGTGATAGATGGAAACATTTGGTCTGCAGGTCAAAATTCAGGCTTTTTGGCTTTGCGTGGCTGTGTGTTTTGGGCCAGATATGCTGATTTTTTGTTTCAAAAAGTGGATCAGTTTCATTAATATAAAGTGTAAAGGTGGGTCATGAAGGAAAGCAGGTTTAAGCCTTGTAGGGGAGTCTTTCTGCTCTTTAATTGATACATTTTTAATCATTAGGAGTGGATCAATTTCTTGAATATGATTGCAAGGCTAATGATCAAATGTAAATTGTTTACCTAAAATATCTCAGACAAAATTAGTCCAGTTATGATGTCGGAAATGAGTCACAAAAACAGATACTAATGAACGAATTGCACAAAATATGGACTATGTTATTTGATACATGTAAGAGGACACTTAAGTTTAATGATACTGTAATGGTTATTCAAGATTAATGACGTTATAATCCTTTGTGACCTTAACAATCCTGGATATAAACCTTTCAATGAGAATATAATGTTGCTTTGGAAAGAAATAAACATCCGTCAGAAGGAGGCAGGTATGATGCAGGTTTGAAGAATTGACATTTAATTTTAAGTCAAATTTTACATTTTATAGCAATTTTGTGTAGAAAACTGGGTTGGTTTCAAAAGATGGTGGCATAGGTGTAACATGGAGGGTTCAGACTGCGGACCTCCAGCTTTCTGTTACAAAAATAGGCCAAGCTCAGAGGAGAAATCAGGTTATAAAACACTATTTTCAAACATCTCTTGTCTTGGGTGCATAATGAGGGCCATGCTTTCTAAGAGAAATAACGGGACCACTTTCTTTGAAAGTCATTTCTATTTAAGATCCTAAATATTTGATTTTGCCTTTGCCCTTAGGCCCTCTCAGGGTCAAGAATGTTTTAACAAAAAACAGCTGCGTTTTTCTAATGAGACTTGATTGAGTACCAAAAAATAAAAAAAAACTCAAAGAGAGTGATGAAAGCAACATCTGAGCTTGATGTTGCTCAAGTAATAAAGATTTGTGATGAATACGATGACCAAGGAATATTTCTAGAAAAATCTTATTGTGATCTTGAACCCCATCAAGTAAAAACAGGCATGCTTTATGGTAAAAAGAGAAGAGTGCCTTATTCTGACTTGATTTAGGGACAGTACTAGACAGAATTTGTAGCAGGACATTGGTTCAGAACTGAGTTTAAAGGTTTTTGTTAAGCAAATGAGTAATTTCCTACATGTGGTTGCAAAATGAGACTATGCCATCAACTGTTCTCCTAATAGAGACTCCAGCCTGGTGTTTCCTCCAGCACCTCATCTCAAAACAATTACTATTTAAATGTTTTTCTCAAGGCATTTGTGAGTAAATAAATTCGGTTTGAATGTTAAAAATTCAACAGAAAAAAAGGGAATTTCTGTTATGTATTCAGTTTCATTTCATTATTTGTCTTTTTTCATCGAAACACAAAACTGTTGAAGCTTGAGCTTCACACTGTGACCAATTACAGCGTTGCACTTCTGTTGTCTGTCCTGTTTCTCCTCTTTTCCTCCATGTCTTCCATCCCTTACTCCCACCATCCCTCTCTTTTCTTCCTCGAGAGCCGTCACTAGTAATGAGGCCCAGCTCTGTATATATATGTGTGTGTATGAACGCCCACTTGCTTGTCTGTTTCCGTGTGTTGTCTCCTTGTGTGTGTATATTAACAGTGAGGGGAGGATGAGAGAGGGGGGTGTTGAGCCTTTCACACAGTCTGGTCCCTGTCACTCCCTGTGAATTAGATTGATGATAGGCGATGGCCGGGGCCACTAACTGGACCGGGGAGGCGGGGCCACCTGGCACCCTGTTTGGAAGACCCCTTCACCTCTCGGCAGCTGCTGGCTGTGCTCCATCCCCTAACAGTGTCCACAGGACTTTGAGCAGACACCCAGGACCGCCTAATTTATGGCCCGACTAGCTTGTTACTGTCAGAGCCTTTCACTGACCTAAATTTCGCTATTGACAAAAAGATGAAATGCTATTTGTTTAGCCTGACCTGTCTGCACCCTCTCCCCTCTCCCCCCCTCCCTCCTCAGGCTCTCGTATTCTCCTTACATCCCCAGAACAGCTGTATTCGTTCATATCAAACCGTTTTCTCTCTCTTCTTTCCCCCCCACAATTCCACATCTCATACTCCTTATTCTCTCTTTCTCCCTCTCCTCCACTTTAATCCACTCTAATGCACTCTCTTCTTCCCCTTCTCTCTTAACAGCTTTCTAAAGAACGTGAGCGTCTTCAGGCGATGATGACCCACTTGCACATGCGGCCCTCGGAACCCAAGTCATCTCCCAAACCAGTGAGTGCATATTGCTCCGGCTAGCGTAAACAAGTCTGCCTTTTGAATGAGTCCCCACCTCATGCTGAAAATGAACAGTTTAACCACCAAGCAGTTGTGCAGGAGTGACAGAAGATGAAAGAGACAGGGGGATGGGGATTTGTAATACCGAGGACAATAGAGTTTGGAAGTGTATTAGATGGCGGAGCGGAGCGGAGTCCTCGGCTAAAACGTGGGGGTCATTTCTTCGTGATGGATATAATCGCCAAAACAACCTGTTGGCTGCTGATGACTGTTTGGCTCAGTGGCTGCAGAGGCACTCCAAAGTGGAATGAGGGAGAAGAAGACATGTCATTTTAACAACAAACACCTGAAAATTACAGCTGAGTGTTAAAGACGGTGCGATGTTGACATAAATAGCACAATGGTGCTGAAATTGGTTACAGAGACAAGAAATCCAAAATTGTGGAAGAGGTCATGATACTGTTCCACAGTTTATTTCGATGCGTTTTTCTTTTAAATAGAGTTTGGTTCAGTTCAGTTTTGATTTTTATTATTTTGTCATACAATAAAAAAACATGCCCAGTTCACAGGGGCTTACATGACACCATAAAAACTGAGCAGGATTATAGACAATGAAAAGTCATTCACACTTACAGAACATAAGGAGAAAATTAAACAACAACAAAAGACGAAGCACCACTTAAAGAGACTATCTTACCTTCTTTTCCAAGCTTTTAGGACAAAGTAAGTGAGCAAATTTGAACAATCTTTTCAATTTCTGCTCATCTGGCCTCAAGCAATTTCATGAAACAATAACTCTTTTGTGTTTTCATATTGTGTACAGTGCAGAAGCTTCAAAAGATCACACAGTTCAAAGAGTCTGCTTTCTTTTGGGATATGGCAAGAGGAAGGATTCCAGATCTTAGCTGTGCATTCAAGTACATTTCAGTAGAAGTGCTATTTTGATCAGCTTTTAACTTATGATTGAGAAAAAAATTAGAGCAAGACACTGGCATTTCAGCCTACTTTTGCCAATGAGGAGGGAAACGTAACATGCAGAACAAATTCAGGCCACGTAGAGCCAGGTCAACATCAGCTGGGCAATGGTGATGTTTATTGGGTGCGTCAAAAAAATCCCAGTGCTTGATCCAACACACTTGTAAGAGTTGACCTCTGCTCGTCTTTGTGATCCTTGATTACAGCTGCATTCATCTCTATTGGCAAACATAGGGGCCTGCCACCTGTTCTTCTTCAGGACTGGACTCCTGATGTATGAACTGAGGAACACTTTTCAGGACAGATGTATTTGTCTTCCAGGCATGGTGTCAGAATAAAGACACATGCTGCAGCTGTGCTTTTTGAAATGGCATACACACACTTTATACGACATTTCATGAGTAAGGACCACACCATCAACAGGATGAATTTGACAATTATTTATTGCGTACAGTGGTTAACAAACAACACAGTAGGTAGGTGAAGCAGATCATGGTTCGGGGAACCTTCATGGGGAATTTGCCGTCGCTCCCGGGCACGACGACCCCCCTCTTTAAGGCCCTGAGGAAGGAAGGAAGAAAGAAGTTATAAATAAGGGGAGGGAGGGAAGGGTGCGTCGAGTGTTCGAAACAAGAGGGAAATGGTCGGTTAGGATTTATAGGAACACAGGAAGAGGCGGGGCTGAGGTGTGGTCCACTCCTGAAATTCTGCTTAAAGCTCCACTTATTGAGCAGTGTCATAATATGTTTGTACAACGAGCAGCAGCGCGAAATTAAGCCAAAGTTCCACTAAACATGTTGGCAAATATTTAATATCCATCTACAATTAGTCAGGGAGCCATTAAGAAACTTAATACTTCTCTAGCACAGAGTTTCTCCCTGTTTAAGATGCATCAACCTGCGTTAAACACGACAGAATTAACAAAAGAATGGATTGTCTTCAAAATTTTGATGATTTCTCAACACTGGTCAGTGTCAGCTAATATACGTATGTTGTGTGAATGGGCCTTATGTGTCTGCCTCCAATAGTTTCATCACCTCCCATTGTTGTGTTTAGATAATGACAAGATAGCACAATTATTCCGTAACTCGCTTTTTATTATTCAAGCCCTCTCCGTCTCTCTCTGTTTCTCTTTTTAACATATTTCTTAATCTTCAAAACTCCAGCAGCTTGGCTCCATCTTGTCCAATAAAGACTTTGTAGCCTATAATCCAAGCCTGAATATGAATGAATGATGCTAATGAAGTATTGCATTACATAAAACACACATGAAAGAGCAGCTAATTGCATTTGATGGTGGGGGCAATTCAGACAGAATTCTTAAATGAACAGTTAAGTCTTCAGTTTTTAAGACTCCCTTGTCTTTTGAGGGGAGGTAAGACAGAGACGTTAAGCAGTATTATGGGAGTATAGAGTGTGTAAGAAAACAGACAAACCAAATCAGAGGAAGTGTCGGGATGAGACTGGAAGCATCTGTGGGATTTGATAAATATTAAGTCAGTGTTTGCCCATCATGGCCGGAAATAAGACTTATTTTTCCATTAGTGTTAACCTTAAACATCCAAAGAGGAATACAAGTCACCAGTGCACTGTCTGGAATACAACCCCGTTTATTCCCTGCATCACGCTTCATTAAATGCTACCTCTCGGCCATGCCATGGACGGATGGGAATCAAAGTTAGTAAAGCAGCAAGTTCTGCATAATAAGATCTCTAATTCCCCTTTTTTCTCCCAACCTTGAGTGTAATCACATGAGCAAGAGGTGACAAAATACTCGCTCTCACCCTCGACTTTAAATCAATTCAGTTCTGTTAAAAATGGGATTGCATGCCTGCAAACATGTCACGCTTGTTGCTCAGTCTCACAGGTAAATAGGACAGGAAAAAGGAAATGAAATTGTGTTTTAACTCTATAAATATACATGCCCTTACACACATGAAAGCATGTGTTCTGAATTGAGTTTGCATATTTCAAGGTAGTTTTTTTACCCTATGGTATGTTGATGTTTATTAATTGAATTTTCAGGGAAGAGAAGCTGGTTCTTCATGGTTCAGTGACAGGAATTTAATGGTGTCTGAGAACCTGTGTTAAAAGTTTAAAAAAAAACAGGAGAAAATGTTTAAAAAGTTTTAAGTTGAAGGAAGGTATTTTCCTAATTTGAACAATATTAGGGGTGGGAAAGTTTGGTAACCAAGACATTAATTTCACCCTCAGTGCCAAATGTGGTTGTTCTCCCATGATGCATTGGGATAAAGAAACTATGATCAGTGCGGGGAACATGACCAGGAAGTTTTTGGTTTGGTTGAAAATTGAATGCAATTCTCATGACTTTAGAATATCCACTGTTTATAAACAAACATTTTATTGACACGTTTATTCTTATATTGATAACTGCAATTAGGAAATTCAAAAGAAACACAGTCAGCTAATTATAGCCTGACATATTGTAAATTTACTTTTTAAAGTATTCCAGTTGTAGATTTTGTTAGATTACCTTCATTTATATGCATCCTCTGTGATATTTTAATAGACTTTCAGACCACATTGAGGAGCTAAACTGTCATATGTTGTCTCTGGACTGCCAGTTTCACACCAAGAACTATAACCCCTGTAAATTTAAAAACATTAATTCAGTAGATTGTTTATGTCCTTTTATAATATGAATTGGTACGGTATTCTATATACTTGAGGTCATCTTAAAAACAAGGTACAACTTGTAGGACAACTTGTTATCATAACCACAACATAATCAAGATTAAACATCGAATGTGCTTGATACCATGTTGTGCATTTATCCACACATTTTGTCATGTGTGGTAAATATTAAGTGTCAGTTGATTTATTTTTTTATGATTTTTTGCATTTACTTTTGCTCATTGCTTGTGTTTCTCACTCTTCATAACGTCACTGTTGAGAGTGCTCAAGTCCAACAGTGCAATCAAGTTGAGGTCAAATCAATGAGTATTCCTGTTTGGTAATCTTTATCTCAGTATCAATCAAAATAATCATGATCATGGTTTTTTCCATAATCGAGCTGCTGTGCCTTGTACTCAGTAGAGGTCCGTAGATGCAACCAGATCTTGTCTTAGTCCTTCACTCTCACTGGCTAAGTATTAAAATGAGAGTTATCTGGCTTAAAGTGAAAAAGTAAGCAATCAAATAACTGAGAAGTTGAAGGAAGACATTTTCATTACCTGAGAGGAAGCGCTTCTACTTTTTATTTCAGACGTGTAATAAGATTAGTATGATTACTGTTCTGCCCCACTTCTCAATCTGCATGGCTTGTACTCAGCAGAGATCCGTATATGCAACCAGACCTTGTCCCAACCCATCACTGTTGCAGCTCATTACAGCCAAGTGGGCACATAATTATCCGCAAACCCCTACATCCATCGGAGTCTCTCAAACTTGACATTTTATCCTATTTATGAACACATGCCACAAATGACCGCTGATACCTTCTCCTCAGCCTCGCTCTCCTCCGTCTCCCAGCGCCTTCGGCCCCACATTCCCTTCCATCTTTCAAGTCGCTTTTAATTCAAACGCTCACAAACGGATGCATTCCACTTGTAGACTCACAATTAAGGCAATTTGGTTTGAATATGTAACGATGTCATTACTATTCGGGCTAAATTAGTGCAGAGACTAAAAGGTCAGTTAGGAATTTTCCAGTCGGTTAGAGTCACTCACATGAGATTTGGGGAGCGAACGCAAAAGTGGTGGAAAAGCCGGGCGATTAGCGTGCACGGTTGGCATTCATGCCAGAGGTGACGAGCACGCTGTGGGCTCTAATGTTGAATTAGCACAGGAGACAAAGACAGAGTGAATGAGGGTGTGTCAGGAGTGTCTTCTTAATCTTACTGTGAGAAGAACACAACTTTAAACTTGTTTTACCTTCTCATGCAGCGAACATCCCATTGGATTAGAGCTGATAAATCTCCATAAACTTAATCTCTGATGGACTTTCAGTTGCCTTGACATATAAAGTTTTATGACTGCAAATGTCTTTCCAAATAGTTTATTAGGTTACAATGTCAATGTTATACTATCATAACAAATAGCACAGATTATGTACAGCTTTAATGTTGATAACTGTTTTGTCAACCAATCAACAGAGTCAGATAATAACTTTCTTGTCCCCTCATCATTGAGATAGTGACTGATCTGGTGACAAAGTTTAATTTATTTATATTCATTTTGTTAAATAACATAATCAAGGTCTTCAGGAGGTCAAATCCAGTGGTATTATATAGAAAACCAAATATTTCATACTTGATGTGACCTCACCATCTTTCCTCTTTCCTTGTCCACAAATTACAACCATATTTGTTCATACTTGTAGATTTTGGCTCAGAGTGAGAACCACAGGTTTTCACAGCAACAACAGGACCTCTGCAGATTCAAAATACAGTTATTGTCATTCAGAAAACCCCATTTGTCCACAAATTTGCAGTGACTCAAGTTTTAAAAATATAGTCTTTTTCTTTAAGGAACTCTTTACACTGAACTCTTGGTGTGCTTTTGAGCAGTCCCTGACTTGTGTTGGTCTTTTTGTAAGCAATATTTCATGATTGTATCTTTAATACTGCATGTGCATCATGTGCTTTCAGACTTTGTTGATCACTAAATGTTTGAAGGTAACCGCTGAGCTTGATTCAAAACAGTGGTGGTAAAAAGTCTGAAATCTTGTTTCTTCATAACAAATGGGGATCATAGATTTCTGAAACTACTTAAAAGGTAATAATGGTTCAGAAGATTTTTTTTGCCATGAAATATGCTTTACACTGTTTATTTTCTTAATCTAGAATTCACTCTGTTTTAGTAAAAAGCCTGAGCTTGACACCACATGGCAACCAGATGAGGAAACTCATCCTATGAACCTTATTTGATGATCAACACTTGCACACACACACACACAAAAAACATTTTTTGTGTACATCTACACGCTTGTATTTACCCACTGCCAGAATTAGTCTTAAGTGGAAAATCATATAGGTTCATCCAACAGGATTCTTACAGCCTTGCTGCAAATCTTCCTTTCATAGCAGGGGTCCTGGCTGAGGCCCAGTGTCTTAAACAAAAGGGTCACCGTTAACCACTACAGTCACATTTGTAACTCTAGTCTCTCCTTTCACACCAAAGTGGGACATAATGTTTTGAGCCAGGTTGGTTCTAAAGCAGGGTCAGTTAACCTGTATTAAACAATCAGACATACAGCAAACAAGGTTTCACCAGCCGATAGCTCGAGACGGAAAGGATTATGGGTGGTTGTATTGGGGGGAGACGGAACAGGAGGGAGGGAGTGTGGGAGAGAGTGATAAATAGAGAGATAAAGAGAGATGGGGCCGGGATAACACGGAGGCTGATCGTTGGATAATCTTGAACAGCGTGCTCTAATTAGAATTCTTATGATACAATTTGGTGGTTGTAATTAGTGGAGATGGGCTGGCTCCTCTCCACGAGCCTTGTTAGTGGAAACACAGCTGTGTTAGAGAGGAGGAGAGCAGACACTCAGCTCTGTCAGAGAAACCACAAAATAATGTCTTCCCCTCTCTCCCTCCCTCCCTCCCTGCTCCTGCCTCCCCTGTTTGTCTCCCTCCACTGCAGCTCAACTTGGTGTCCAGCGTCACCATGTCCAAGAACTTGCCCTCAGCGTCGCCCCCCAACTTACCTCAGACACCCACCACGCCCACAGCACCCATCACGCCTATGGCTGCCATGCCCCAGGTGCCGTCAGTACTGGGAGGAGCCAACGTGCCCAGCATGGGAGCCATGCGCAGACGCCATTCGGACAAATACTCCATGCCACTGTCGTCAGGTAGGACCAACTACTCAGCACTGCACGTCACACACAGACACTGTCATTATCACTGGAACAAAAGAAATGTTTTAATTTATTCACAGAGGAAGACTGCACTGTAATAGTTAACAATGGTACTATTACTTTTATTTGCCTGTAAATAATATAAATCCAACCATAAATGTAAAAGGTGACCAATCATCCTATTTTATGAAAAAAAGGAAACAGTAATAGAGATACAAGGTTTATGCTCAGTAGCAATGTTTGTATTGTATTTTTAGAAGTGTCCAGAGAGAAATTTAACTGTTAAGGCGAATATATTATGTTTGATCCCATGTGAAAATCTGGAAGAATGGCAGCAAAATGAATGTTTAATTATAGGGATGCACAATATTGGATATATGAGATCTGATACTTGTGAAGTCTCACATTTACTCAAACTTACCGGATGCTTTTTTTTTAATTAGAAACAGATGCAAAGCCAAACAAAAACATTTTATTCTGTAATAAATTACACATTTGATTCATAAAAGTAGACATTCGGTGATGATGAGGTGAACCTTTCTGTACATTTTGTGCAAATATGAATATTGTAAAAATCTTGATATTTGCCAGTACAGATATTCAGCTTTTTACAATGCAGGTGTTGTTCCAATAATATCCTGTAACTTACTTTTTATAAAAATTCACACTCTAAACTTTTGAGTATGAATGAAGTTTAAAACACAAGATCACATATACATCATGAATTCAGTCTGTAAAGCTGATTTAGTTCACTGTGCTGTTCTGTACATGGCCTGAGTCGCTCATTTGAATCAGATTAAAATTAAACTCTCTCTTTGTTGACATTAGCACAGATTATTTCCCTTTAAACTGAATTTATATTCAAATTTAATGACATCATCCTGTTGAAATGGGAAATTTCATGTGACGCCTACACCCTGAGCACACTGCACTATTAATAGTATTTGTAATAGTGTCCTCTTACTATTTATCGCACGCAGACATGCATATAGGCACACACACAGTGCTAATACATATACTGTAGACTGACATAAACACACACAGAGGAGTGTTGGTCTTTCCGGTGGAAGATGTCTGGTGGGTTTATAAAGGCTAGCCTGTGTTTAATCACTCTATATGTAAATAGACAAGAACTTCCTCTGTGCATAAATATTACATGAATGTTAATTAAGTTCAAATAATAGTGAAAAATACAATATTTATTACATTAAGACATTCCATGTGTAAAGCTTTGCATTTTAAACGTTCTGTCTTTGATGTTTATATTTACTCTCTGTGTTTAGTGTGAAGACACATAAATTATTCACCCTCACCCTAACTAACTACACGGATCTCATTTTATGGATGTATTAGTGTTTAAGATCTCTCACGAGAGAGATTAATTAAAAATGCATTTTGTTAGACATGGAAAATGCTGATTTGATGTGCCCCCTCTAACCCCCCCCCCCCCTTACCCCACCCTGTTTCTCCTCCCCCTTTTCTCTCTCCCCCCTCCCCCCTTTTAATTTGATGAAACCTTGAGTGAATTCAATACCTAAAGGAATAAAATTTACCAATTATTTCAGGTGGTGACACAGTATTTATTTTTCCAGAGATTGCCCCAAACTACGAGTTTTATAAGAACGCAGATGTCAGACCGCCATTTACTTATGCAACCCTCATAAGACAGGTGAGTGGGAAATAAATTAACTTTGCCTGATTAGATTAAAATTAATTGCTGCATGAATCATGGCTGCTCTCCCTCTCTCTGGATCTGTTGGTGTGTATGTGTCTGCATGTCTCGTTAGTAAACCATTATTTGATGTCATCTCATTCCAGGCTATCATGGACTCTGCCGACATGCAGTTAACGCTTAATGAAATCTACAGCTGGTTCACGCGCACATTCGCCTACTTCAGACGCAACGCTGCAACTTGGAAGGTAACCTTGATGAACCCCTCACCCACTGCACCCTGCTGGGCCCCCTTAGGACTAGATGCTCCACGGTGGACTCACTGAATAAAGCCCCTTTGCTCTTGTATTTATTTTTTTCCGCCGTTGTGCCTTTTCTGTTTGGAAATGACAGCCGAACGAATAATTCCGCCTCAGATATCGTTTTCTAATTTGGTGCAATTAATAGTGGAGGCTCTGCGCGGAGAGGAGAGGGCCCTGACGCACTAATTATACAGCAGCCACTCCATCATCAGCACCTTTTGTTAAGAGAGACACCCCACCTCCTACTCCTGCAACCACCTTCCCTCGCATATCATTGGTTAATTAGGAAGAAAGATGGCTGTTTGCTTGTTAACCAGCTCTCGGCCTTGTGAAGAGGGGAGGGTGGTCCAAAGATGCACACGCACAAAAACACATGCACAGCACCTCACAGAGGGGTTAAGGGTGTGTTCACATGGTGAAAGCATGGAGGTAGGTAAGAATTGGCCTGTCATGAAGGGAGCACTCTTTATTTACCCGGACAAAAGGGACCATTTGTATATCTGTCCCGACAACTTTATTGAGCTGTCCGCCCGCACAAAGACGGTAAAAAATGTCTTCCCAGCAGTGCGTGTTTCACCCAGAAGTGTGTCCGACTGCTGATAAAAGAAGCCTCACTGTCTCACCGCCTGTTTTATCCCTCAGCCCCTGCGTGTCATTCGTTAGCCGCCGTTAGCTTTTGTGGCTGCGCAGAAGGACTGGAGGGAAAACTCGAAACACCCAGCCACTCATCAGCATGCAAGACATGGCGCAGCACTAGATTTAGCAAAGTGAATTAATTTGGATTTGGGATGCAAATGAGCACATGGGCGTGTGATCACCAATTCAGAAGGGCACGCAGAAAAAGATGGGTGCCCTTTTCCAGTTTGTTAGGTACAGTATGAGGCGTGTTTTGCTGTGTAATAATGTTACGACAGCTTTTGTGGCTTTTTATTTTCACAAACAACCAAAGTAAATCAAATTTTATAACTGTTCTGCTGAGGATGGCACCTTTTGTTCCTGCTAATACAGAAGCAGTTATATCAGGGTGACATTAGAAATATCTCTTCCTCATGTCTCCCACCTCACACAATAACCAAGGTGATCTATTTACATCTTCATCCCCCACAATTCCCTTTGTAAGTATTAGCAGGATGATCAGCGATGGGCTTGTCACTTGATTAATGGAAAGAATTTGTTTAAAAAGAAAGAAAGAAAGAAATGAAAGGTAGTTTAATATCTCAGCTTGGTCTCATCAGCTCAAAAAGAAAGATCTACCCCCCCTCCACCTCTCTTTCTTTCCTCTCTCTCCCTTTCTCTCTCACCCAGAAGCTTATTAGTTCTAACTATATAGCATGCATAATAAAACTGCTCATTTGCTCATTAATATTAAAATTATCATATTCAGAGCCATGGGCATTAAGATCAATCAAATCCTGGGATTTTCAGGTCAGATGCGAGATCTGCTTATGAGTTTTTTTTTCTGAATCCCTTTTTCTTTGGAGAACGAGCAGTACACACAGCAAGCAGAGGGAGATGATAAATATGAGAGGCAGAGATATTAAAGCCAAGGTTATTATTTGTAGAGTCTGATGCATGTTTTAATTATGGTCATCTGCTCATATGAATACAAGAAGGCTTTTTATTTATAGGTTAATTTTATTCTGTCATTAATAAAAAGCACCTTACTGTACGGGAGTTTTTTTTATTGAATTACAGTTTTGATTAGGATTTGTTTGATAATTTGGACATGTTTTGAACACCAGAGCGGATATATGGTCACCTTAATCTTCCTCTTTCACACACATACTCTCAAACATACACATGCTCACTCTGACAAAAGAGCCTCCTGATGACTGTCTTATTTCTCTGTCATCTTTAAAGCGATGTGTCCATTAAGAGGAATGCTTTTCCAGCGCAGAAAGGGTTACTGACATCACCATTATCAAGGCCGGCATTACCACTTCTGTCACCACCATAAGCCATTCGCTATGCTGATTACCTCCTTTTAGCCTACTTACTCTGATTGATATGTACTGTGTGCAGGACTTGTAAGAGCATTCGCTCTCACTCAATTTTTACTAATTAAATCAATGGTGCGTGAATGTTAAGAATTTCTTCAAAATGTGAGGAAAAAATCAATTTCCGAGGCTTCTTCTCTTCTTTTTTTTTTTCCCTTTCCTGACGGTTAATGAGTGAATATGATTCTTTTTTACCTCGTCCGTCTGACCTGCGTGTCACTGTCTTCGCAGAACGCCGTGCGCCACAATCTCAGCCTGCACAAGTGCTTTGTGCGAGTAGAGAACGTGAAGGGGGCGGTGTGGACGGTGGATGAGGTGGAGTACCAGAAACGCAGGTCGCAGAAGATCACAGGGTAAGGAGTCTGTCACAGATGCTTAAATTTAAAACAGAAGGTCAATGACATTCAGAGGATCAGTGGAAATCTGCTTCTGCTCATTTTTTCTTTTCTCTCTGGCTTTGAATTGGAAAATAATGGAAAGCACTTTTTTTAACGACAATTATTCAGCCTTCGTTAAGCATTGATGAGGGTTAGTTAAGCATTAGTTGGTCCTTAACAGACATCTAAAGCATGATTAATAATTACTTAACCTTGATAAAGATAGAGTATATGCTGAGTTGATGCAATTGTAAAGTATCCCTGAAGCATTAGCAAATATATGGCTTCCTATTTACATATTCATAATTATATATTTCATTTGTAATTTCAAATGTATTAAATGCTTCATCGATGCATTGTGAAGCTATTGGGCACAATCCTCCTATCTCAATTTTTAATGATTGTCTTTATGTTTTCCTAAAACAGTGCTATTCGTTATGCTGAAGAGTGTTTTTTTTTTAGCTTTCAAAGAAGTTACAGGACAAAATCACAGAATACAAAAACAATTGTGATCATAAACACAAAAAAAATATTAATTCAGTGTTAGAGAATTTAATTTCCTCCTAAGCAGCAATTTTTGAGATGTGAGGTTTGTGCCCGACAGCCACAACATGCAAAGCACCTTGATCATCATCATCTATAATCATCTATAAAGCATTCACAATGTTTAAATTTCATTCATAAACACAGTTATACCTGCTTAACTACTGATCAGTTGTTTCATCCTAACCATTACCCTTAACCTTTCTCAACCCTTAACTAATGCCTTAGTAAGGCATTATCTAACGCCTTATTGATACTGATGTATCAATAAGGCATTAACTAATGTCTTATTGATACATCAGTATCAATAAGACATTGATTATTGTGTTCATAAATCATTTATAAAGATGAAAACTAGAAGATACTAGAAGAAGAGCACAACCCTCCGCCAAAGCATTTCTGACACTATTTGCTCAACTGTTAAGAAATCATTGAAAAGGGAAAAAAAAAGATCCACATCCAGATTTAGAAAACCATCCAAATCCCAGAATCACTTCTTTTTGAGTCACAGCAGTCCCTGGAAATTCCATCAGAATCCATTCATAAATCTTCCTGTCCTGTTGACAAACAAAAACCTCCTTTGCAAATGTAAAAAATGCTTCATAGAGGATTTATTAAAGATTTATTAGTGTTAACCTAATACTTAACTAATGCTGATTTATCTGTGGTTGAGTTAAAGTTTTCACAAAAAGGTTTTCTTGGTGATTTATTAGCGGGAGTGGAAAGAGTTCATATACATGGTACTCAAGTCAAAGTGCAGACGCATCAACAAAATATTACTCCACTACAACTGAAAGTGGCATCCTCTGATACTACTCAGAGAAAAGTTTTACAAACGTCATTATTTCAAAACACTTTATCTTAACCAGTGAGCTTGGATTCAAATGTGGAATGACCTGCTTCATAGACAACAGCTTTGCCAATTGTTCATCTGAAGTATATTAAGTCCAAACTGCTGATTTTTTTACTTGAATTCAGTTTGATGATTTGGGATTGTGATATCTTATAGTAAAAAAGGTGATTGAAGGCTCTGCTACTACCTCAGACAAGATTTAAAATGTATTGGTGCTGCAATTTCCTGTGTTGTGCAAAATTGACAATGGACCGTGTTTAATTGGATCATTTATCTCATTAAGACCAAAACAGGAAATAACAAATGTTGGACGTAATGAGAAGTCATTCAGGATATTATGCTCCAGAATGAAACAGGGAGGGAAGTGTGACTGCCAGGTGGTAGATGCCAGCCAATCAGTAAAAGTTAGAAGGTAAAAGAAAGCTGTGAGTTTGTTTTTTTTTTACTTGGTTCATATACGCTGTGTGAAATGTAGGAGAACATGCGTGGTTCCTGCAGATCCTGAAAAGGCAGAAAGTGTCTATGTTATTCTTTTATTTCTTTGAATTAAAGAAAATGAAAAAGTCTTCAAAGTATTTTCATTAAAGAGAGCACCATAAATTTAGATTGTTTTTTGATTCAGTTGATTTCTTTGATCAGTTTGAACCATTTTAAGAGTTACTGTAAAGACATACATAGTCAACAATGAGACAGTCCTGCAGAGAGCATTTAAAATATGTGCTAACTCATTTTTGCATCCTTTTATCAATTTTAGGGGGGCAATGTGCTTTTTTATTACCTTTTTAGACTAATATTTAGCACCCTGACTTGATATATTTCAGTAAAATAAACATCTTACCTTAGCAATCAACATTTTATAATCTGTTATTGAAAAAGAATCAATGTATTTATACTTGCACAATGGTGTTGATTAGGTTTTAATTTATTGTGCAAAAGTGTTATAATTTTGTCCCTGTTTTGATCTTTAAAAAGTTTTGAAAATCTTTAATTAAATTTTTAAAAGTGTGTTGAAACTTACCTTTCATAAAGTCAAAATGCTGGTTTCTCATTTTCAAACTCTCAGGAAAGTTACTCAGTAACTGCAGCATGACTGAATGTACTTGGACACTTTCTTTATCTGCTTATTTGCTTCAGTCTTTCAATAGGTTCCTGTTATTGTAGCACATATATTGTCCTTTTGACTGTTATTTTATATTTTTCAGACTCTTGGTCTTAGCACCTTAGCTTTTATATGCGTCCTACCTTTACATTCCACTTCATTTTCCAGTTATAGGCACAATTACTATGTTTAATATATATATTTTTTTTTTTTTGTACCAAATTACCTTGAGAATTCAATGCGTATGGGATGGTGTGACTATAAACTTGATTCTGAAAGTGATCTTTTTCCATTTGTTTCTCTTTGTTGCATTCAGGAGCCCATCACTTGTCAAGAACCTACCCTCCAGTCTGGGCTATGGAAGTGCACTAAACGCCAGCTTACAGGTACGAAGCACCTCTGACTCACCGGCTGCCGGTGTGTTTGACTGGCAGGCAGGACGACTGACTGCCTGACTGATTGACCAATTGACTGACTGAATAAGCGTGCTTTCTGTGAACAATAGGGCCCCACATAAGTGCTCACACACATAAGAGCCCGCCAAGTTTTTTCAAGGTTTTTCTCTCTGCTCCTTTTCTCACACCTCCCTCTCTCCCTTTCCCTCCCTCCTCTCATCCGACTCACAAGGCCACCCTGTGGTCGATTCAGGAAGCAGCTCATCTCTCCTCCTTCTCCCTTCTTTTTCCACTTCTTCCTCTTTTCTCCTTCCTTCTCCGGCTGCCTACCTAGATTGATGGCAGCGTGTGCAAATGCAAGGGCATGTGCATTAATATTTATCTAAGCTGTCATAAATGATTTGGCTTCATAGTGTACGCCGGCGAGGTGCTCATGGCAAAAACTTTAAAAATTTAATCACTGTATATAACTTTAATGCGCAGCAGGCGAAAGTGTCAGGAGTTTTTTTTTTTATTATTTTGAGGTAAAGTTTTCAGGGGACTTTTTTCTAATAGCCACAACGCGACACAAGGGCATGTGAATGGCAGCTGGAGGGGAGGTGGTTGTCAGCAAGGTGTCACAGGGGGAAAAATAGCCCGCAGAATGAAAAACTTTATCATTAGACCACTGTTTTTTTCATAATTACATTGTCTCACCTGCCACTTTTTCCTCTTGTTTCACTTGTTACGCTTCCCCTCGTTTCCTCTCTCCACCACATCTGCCTCCTACACTTACAATCTCTGACTTATCCAGCCTTTCTGACACAAATGTGCCCTAAATATTTCTTCTTTCCTGCAGGCTGCTCTTGCAGAGACCTCCCTCCCTCTGCTCGGGACCCCTGGCCTCATGAACAGTGGCTCCACAGGCCCAATGGGAGGCAGCTGCCACGGCCTCCTGGGCGGTGACCCGTCTGGCCTGATGGGTGGAAGTCCGCCTGGATTGTTGGGAGGAAGTCCCCCCGGACTACTGGGTGGCAGCCCCCCAGGTACGCTCAGCGGCAGCCCCCCTAACCTGTCGCAGTCAGCCCACGAGGAGCTGAATGGCTCGTTTGACCACCTGGACACCAACGGACACAGCAGCCCCGGATACTCCCCTCCAGTACACATGTGAGTAAACAGCTCTTTACAGGAACCAAGGAATGATGGTTTAATGAGACATGTGGCATGTCAGCCATACTTTAAAATTTAAGCTAAACAACCTTTAGCCCTTTGGCTTCATTATTTTAAATAAATCAGAGCATAAAAATAGTAATTTATTGTTCAACAGTTGCTACGGTTAAATGACTTCTAAATTTTACTCATTAGAAGAGAACAAGTGAAAAGGAGGCTGCCATGTTGCTGAATGCACTCTAGTTTGTGATGTCAAGGGGTTCCAGTATTCTGCTAACTAGTTATTTATTAAAACAACCGTTTTTTTAATTGTCCTATTCATAAAAACGATATTTGGATCCATATTCAGAGGCCATCAGGATAACATGTTAAAGCTGGGTTGGGCAACTGATGGCCCTGGTGCCACATGAATGCAACCTCCTGACTCCTTGAATCCAGCAAGCTAGTTAACTTAAATACCAAAAATATATATTTCTACACTATAAGAACATAGAAAAGACATTAACGGCAAAGGAAAGAAGGTCTTTATTCCTTCAGTTTCCTATGATGTGTAAATCGAGGGTGTTTGTTTGTACAGCACTCACACAAAAGACAACAGCACTAATTTTATACAAGTAAATATGTCTGTCTTAAAGTGTTCTTTTAAAGAAAGAAACAGCTTTTGGCTGCGACAAAAACAAAATTTGTTCCCATTAATGTTTCTTACATTGTAGATGTATAGTGTATTTTGCTAGGACAACATACGTATGAAAGAGAATAATGCTAATCTAATGACATAAATATATCTAAGCATGCAGTTTCTTTAAAGGAAAAATTAAAGCTTTATTCAAGTTTATCTGTTGTGTTTTTATTTATTTTTTCAAAATAAAAATCCACTTCATTTGTTTGTAGAGCAGACACATGAATGACACCAAAGCCTGCCTCATAAAGTTTATATGTGTGGATACAGTATGTGCTCTCCCCATTAGGAAAATAAACGTTTATGGTGTATTTACACATAATTTTGAAAAAGCAGTTATTTAGTATATTTCATTATGTGTATAACATATAAGGTCGACAACAGTTGTCAGTAATTGAAACCTGGTTGAATATCCAGTGCTTATTTTGCTTATGTTGCTTATAAGGCAACTTAGAGAACAAAATAAGATGCATTTCTTATAATTTCTCTAAAAGAGGAAGTATCCAGTGTTTCTTTATTTTAATGACAGCAGTGCTAATCTTTTTAGAATAAATCTGGATATGCAGAGACCCTTTCAGAAAAGGTCCCTCCTTTAGACTGCTTCCCTTAAAGATTTCTCAAATGTAGACGTCCAGGGCGCGTATAAGTACAGTCTTCACACAATGTCAGCGGCAGTAAAATGCAGTTTTATTCAGTAGGATGCACAATTTTGGATCTAAAGTGACATAACAAAGTCTTTTTTCATTTATCATCTCTAATGTGTAAAAAGTGCTTTTGGACATCATACATGTGAAAGGAAAAAACAACAACCTCACAACTACACGTCTTAGTACGTTGTGTTCCTTTTGAAATATTTTTGGATCTGTGAGTGCGAAGAATCAGTTCAGTTTTTATTTTAGCATTCTCATGAAAAAGTCGACATAGGGCAGTAATTTGTCAGCATAGACATTAAAGACAGAAACATTAACCTTACATAGTGAACATGAATCCTTTTTAAGACATATACAGAGTTTTAAAAGAAGAGACAAAGAATTGGTCTATTTACATTTAATTTTCTAAAATGGAGAAATCTTGTAGTCTTCTTGGTATTACATATTGAATATACCACTCTACTCTGTTAAGTAAATATGCCTGAAGATGTGCAGATAAATTTGATAGGAAGCATGTATTTTATTCGAATGGATAAACTCGTACATCTGTTTGTTTTTAATTTCTCAAAATGTCGAAATGCTGTGTGTCATTGAAAATAACATACAAACAACTCTTCTGGGTGTTTTAATGAAGTAGTGTGCTGGGTTTCTTTGAGGAGGGCACTGTAACACTCCAGGGATCTAACAGTATCATAAAGTATTTTCTCCAAAACTGCAGTTGTCTTAAAAATCGTGTATTGTATGTACAATGAAGGATCAAAACCTGCTTGAAAAAGGCATCTGAATGACCCTTTATCCAAGCTCTAACTCCACATCCATGGCGCCCACTGACCTCCATCAAAGTGGACTCATTATCCCGTTACCCAGAATCCCCTCCTGCTCTCTCACAGCACTATTTGAGAGATAATTGTGTCACACACAGGCTTGCACATCTCACATTTTTACGAGCTTCTATCTGAGAATACTAGCACATGTTCATCCCCCTCCTCTGCCTCCACTTGTACACCGAATCCACTCGCTGCTCTCGTGCCCTTTGTTAGTTTAATTGCCTGATATTTAACCCACACTACCGGAATGTTCCACGGTTTGTCACGACCCCAAGGGCAAGGTTCACTTTCCAGCGTGTCTGGTATCATAGGCACTTTTCTTTTCTTTTCCTCTGTGAGGTGAGCCGGACATTTTGATAACCAGTTCTATAAATAGGCTCTATTACACACTCGCTTTTTAATTACACCACTGTCTGCATTATGGGGCTTTAGCTGCGATATTTTATGCAAGACTGTTCCTATTAATATTGAGCAAGTGTAGCATTAATTACCCTAAAAATCTCTCCCTTCCTCATCTCTGTTTTTAATGGAACTCAGAGGGAAAGTGCGCATGTTTGAAAAATTGATGTGAGTTTCAGGAACGTCTTCTGTCCGTCAAGGCTTGCGGTGCAAAATCATGCGACATTAGCTTACCACAGATGTAATGGATAAAGGATGCACTCTGAGAGAAGAAAAGAGTGTTTGTCAAGCTCTACTAGACCAGACGTCCACGCATTAATCTACCCGGACGTGTTTACCCGCCTCTGAAACGGGGTGTGAAGTGGAGCAAAATCAGCCCCAGCTCGAGATAGAATCCCAGTGTTCCCACTCCCCCAGCTCATTTAACTTTTAGCAACCGGACAGCACTGACTTCTCCTCTTCACTTTGCTTGTTTCTCTCCTCTTTGGCCATGCGGCCCTGACACCAGAGGACGAGACGCACTCATCCATCTGCTGCCTGCCTTCACAGCCCCCCTCCTACAACAACCTCAAAATGGAAGAAATGTGTTTTTCATGACCGTCTTTTCCAGCATGTTGTTTAAATAATGGAGTGGCTTGTAGCACTAAACTAAATAGCACATCACCTTGAAGGCCTTTCTCAGGAGAGGACCCCATCAGCAGAAAACAAGTCGATCCAACAATTAGACCGACCCCCTCCTATTTTATACCACGCAACGTCTGGAGGTTAATGCTAACTGCTTAACCGCAAACCAGATGGCCCCAGGCCATGCTGGTTGTGTGTGTGTATGTGTGTGTATCCGCTTGTGTGGATGCATGTGCAGCACGCTCATGTACACCCTAAGGGGTATTCTTTAAAGAAAACCAAAACTGCAACTGTTAAATTAGGTTTCCCAACGCAAGCAAATTAGCAACTTTGCAAGAAAATGAAAACTAGTCGAGTTAAATATTCATCACTGTGAAGAACCTCATCAAGTTTTCTCGAAAGCAAATAAGATGTCAGTTATTTTTTGATGTCATATTAAGGTCTTGTTCTTTAATGAATCACTGTGAGGTGTTATGGGGGTATTTGAGCCCCCCCAAACTCCAGGCCCCGTGGACTAATGACCTTATTTGCATCCTTGACATACCTCTGCATGATTATTGGTGCTAATCTCCAATTGATGTGAGAGCAGGCATCTTAACAAGCACACACACTCACACACACGTGCAGGTTTGAAAGAGTGTGTGTGTTTATTACAGCATTAGGTCCCACTCCTGAAAGACAATGATGGCGGTGAGCTTTTAAAGCTACACTGTGTAGTTTGATGTCCCATCTAGCGGTGAAACTGTCTTCAGCATTCAAAGGAACAGTGCACTCTAGCGCCTCGCTTTTTAAAATGCGCTTTCAAACCGCTGAACTGTACCGGCGAAAGTATGTACCTGGAGTCTATGTCAACATGTCATTCAGCACTTTATTGAGTTAAGTTTCTGGTGAAGAGGTACGTCATTTCAAACAAACTGCATTGAATCATTAGTGTTGCTGGGGCAGTGGCAGCATGTCTCGCTGTGCCCCTTCTCCGTTTCAGTCACGCTAGCTCTCAGTAAAAACGCGTTTAGCCTTCACCAGTAGTACTACGCAGTGCTTTATGTCCCTTTCAGCTGTTTATGGGTTTTATAGACTGGAAGGACATGGAAGCCTCTACAGGACTTACCCGCTTTATGTAAACATAGATAAGAAATTCTTCGCTCAGGAGAACCAGTCAGATTGTTTGCAGAGGCAATTTGTCACAAATGAGAACATATTTATAAATGCAGCAATTGTCTTTAGCTCGTAAATTACTTAAAATGCTACACATTGTCCCTTTAAGAACTAAGTTACTCCTCCATGTGTGTTGTTGAAGTGTCAGAAAGCTCAGGTCTTTTGGGGTGAACTGCATGTTTCCTTCAGAGATTGTTCTGTGATTACGTTCTGCTCACAGTCTGATGTGTTACTCAGCAGATATGCTGCACTCAGGTATATGAAGATTCAGCCATCTAAAAATCAGTGACTGAAACATGTACAGGATCTTAATGCAGAAGTTCCAAAACACGTCCAGCATCAAGACCAAGCCTAACCCAAAATTTTGGCTCTTTTTAACACTCAAATTTCTATGATAAAAAATGTTGCAGGGCGGGCGCTCGATTGTACAAATGACACAGAAAAAAAATCAGCTACAGAAAACTATGTTTCAGAGGCATATCATCACAGAGACACTGATGATACATCGTTTTACTCTATTTCCTCCCACATTTTTGTAATATTCCAAAGTAATAACCAGTATTATGCTAAAACTATCTTTCATATCACAAAAATACAAAATAAATATGTTTTTTTTTTTTTACTAAGAATAAGCGAGAAACATTTACTAATGATCACAGAAAGCCTCCATACAGAATTTTGATATTTTTTCTTCCAGCTGAACATTTTCTACCCTCCTCTTGAAGGAAAACATGGTACACATTATCCAAGTTCCTTGTAATCCTTCATGTTTGAAAATAAGATGTGGTCAGCTGTTTGTTTGGCCTCTTGAAACCAAAAAGGAAGCTGTTATGTTTAAGTTTTGTAAAACGTTATTAGTTTTATTTTGATTCATTTAAAACAGACATAATGTACCTTTTTACATGATTTAATGTATATATATATTGTGTATATATATATATATATATATATATATATATATATATATATATATATATATATATATATATATATATATATATATATATATATATATATGTATATATATATATATATATATATATATATATATATATATATATATATATATATATATATATATATATATATATATATATATACTTTTACATTACCTCAGAACTATGTTACAATTGAAACATTTTTTTGGAATGGCTTATTTTTTAATCACTAATGTAGAAACCTGCTCATCTTGGCTGATGAGCACAAAGCAGGAGAATGAGTAAGCTGGCATAAAATCCAGTGACAGAAAACATGTCAGCTCCAGAGAGAAGAAGCAAAGATGACACGAGTGTCCCCAGTGGCTGACAGCAGTAAGGGTGGAAGGGACTGACCTCGCTTTTAAATAAGAATGCATATCATTTTGGGGAAAAAGAAATTAGGAAAATATTTTACTATCAATTACACCAAGTATTTGGTTTTTTTAAATATGTTTTTCAATTTAGCCCCCTTAGCTTAACCCAAGATGCGTACCCCAGGCCTCCAGATGAGGCCCGGGATAAGCATCTTTTTTAACAGGGGGCCTGTAGAGACTCCTGTCTGACTACAAAAAGCCACATGGATGTTAATTGTCAAATAATATCAAAAGGGCTGGATTTAACACTCAAACCAATATTTGTATTTAAAAACCCATTCTCAAAAAGAAGTACTTAAATTATCGAGCACAACATAAGTGGGTACAGTTTGAGCTCTTGGTAAATGCAGTAATCAAAGTGTTTCTTAGTTATTAAAGTGTTTTGAATATTGTTGATGCATTAGGTAATTCTGACACTTTACTTAAAACTATCACAGCCCAAACTTGCCCTAATTTATTAGCAATAAACAACACATGTGAAAGTTATCATAGAATATATATAGAAATATTTTAATTGTAAATTCTGATTTATTGATGGTGTTTGTTTTTCCCATGTCTACAGTTGGTTGATGTTCAAACAATGTCTTGACGATCGAAAAGTGAGGAGTGGGGTTGCGTGTGGCTTCGGGTCACCAGTTGCTCACTCCTGGTATGAAGAGATCATTCATTAATATGAATTTTTAAAAAAGGCTGGCATGATGTAAAATCTGACTTCATATGTGTTGTTTATGGCAATTATAATTTTAAAGGCAGCTTCATTTGAAAAACAGTTAATTTGTTAGAAATAGATTGAACGTTTTTTTTCTGCCAAACAGAGTCTATCATCAATTATTTTTCTGTTTACACCAATTTATTTTAAATTAATAGGCATGAAAAGAACACTCTTAATAATGAAATGTTTAAACATGGACTGAATTAATATTTTTCAAGCTAAGGCTAAAAAAACACAAACAGCTGGAACCTTTTTGAGCCAAATCCATGTCAAACTGAGCAACAAATGTACATTAATGACCTCAAACCCTGATGTTGTGATGTTCATCTGGTTATAAGTTGCAAATAGAGCAGCATAAGAATAGGTGCACATCCAAAAGGTTTAAGCAAATAGTGGATACATGAATTTATACATTATACATGCAGTCAGTTAATCCCACATTACAAGAGCATTCTCAAGTCAAAAACAAGTATATTATAAATGAACATTCCTGGCATAAAGTTTAAAGAAAAATAAAAAAATTGCACTAATGGTACAAAGTTGCCCCATAAATGTTTGAGGGAGATCTTTTAATCTGTGTTTTTGCTTCATTTGAACCACAAATGAATCACAGACTGAGTTTAAGATAGTTTGATCCTACCAAGTAAATAATAGAAAGTCAATTGGATGATGTTTTTTTTAAGAATTTAGATTGTAATTCACAGCTTGATAAACCTGGCTCTGTATGAGCCTGTGTGTGAGGATCAGAGTTGGTGTTCTGGTGTCTGTAACCTGTGACCGAGCTGTTTTCCTCCCTCCTCTCACTGCCTGAATCAATCTTCAGAGCAGAAACAGAAATATTCATCCCTCTGCGTGCATCCTGCTAAGATCAGCCTCCCCACTTCATCCCACCCCATCAGAATATTAATTTACAGTATTTGGCTCTGAATATTAAAGTCATCTGTACCTTTTAAAATTATTTTCAAATTCAAAGCCACCGCGCCCGCCCCCCACCCTCCTCTCCCCGCGATGAAGGCAGCCCAGGAGAGCGGCTCCGAGACGAGTCCTAACGTACTACCCACTTGATAAGTCTCCCTCTCCCCCCTTCTTTACTCTCCTCTTTCAAAGTCTACGGGGATTTTCTGATGCATCCGACGTGTCAGAAATAATTAGGTTTTGTCAGATTTATCATCGTGGCACAAACCCCTCTCCCCGACTCGGGCCCCCAGATCATGTTATGCCTTGTTTGTGTGTGACAGCATTATTATTCTTGTTAGTCGCCCAACACTTTTTTTTCCTTCCTCCGCCCACTCTTCTGTTGTTCTGAAGGGAGAGACGTCCCGCTCCCAGCACCGCGGCTGCTTCCTGCCCAGCACTTATTGACAGCGGCTAAAGATATTCATCCATTTAGAGTTAAAAACATGTATCATGGTGTCCGAGCGAACTGCCGGGGATGAAGTTGATTAATGGCAGAACCTAGCTGCCGGTTTTTCCTCTTGAGGAGCGACACGCACAGCCCCTGCATATTAACGAGTGGCTGCGCTTTCTATTAACTAGATAAAAAAGCCTCTCCTCTGCCTTTGCTCCAGGGGGCTCAGGGATGAGAAATTCTCCATTATTTATCATGTGGCCTGTTTTTTTCCCCCCTCCGCTTTTTCCTTTTTCATGTATTTCAACCTGGTGTCATCAGTAAACTTTTAAATGCCAAACATGTCTGGAACATCACAGCTTATCGGCCTTACAGGGGCCGTGTTTTTTCATGCAATTTTCATGCGCTTACTTACAGTAGACGTGAGGCATCATGTTGAATTAGCGTCTCACAAACAACATGGTTGTTGCTCTGCTAGATAAGGCATGTAATGGCCTGTTTTTTCTTGATACAACAAAATATTTATCTGGCAGCTGAACAGCTTGCTTTGTATTCTGCGCACAGGAGAGAGAAAAGAGACCAGACAACCTTTCTCTGTTTTATACATTATTTAAAGTAATAATGGCTTTATTTATGTTGCACTTTTTAAAACAAAGCTGCAAAGTGCTTTAGCTGTACTAAAGACAGGACGCAAAATGGATGAAAGTTTTGTGAATGTGGATTTAAAACGCTGTACCATCAATCAAACTAAGAGGACATGCTAACAGGAAGTATCAACTTGAAGGTATCTTTTGACTGTGTAAATGTGCGTTCTTTGTGAAGACAGGATGACTGTAACTTTGAAGCCTGATTCAGCCTTTGTCAGACACAGGCATGCAGACCATCATCAGACTTTATTGAGTTACACTGGAAATTTGCTAGACTGTGCAATTTGACGGTTATGTAAGACATCGTTTCTCAAATAGAGGGGCACAACCCCCAGCTGTGGGCATGGCAATACCATGTTGAGAGGGACTTGGTCAGCATGGTTGCCATGACCCTCTTGAATTTGATTGGCCGCTTCAGGTGCCAGTCCAAAATCTGAAAATGATTGGTCAGTGGCTTTGTCAGAGGTGGGATTTATGTTGAAACCAATCGCTGTGTTTCCAGCTAGTGGTCTGGATTGGTTCAGGACGGGTTGGAGCAGTAAATCCTGGTCTTGTTTGCAGTTTTACCTTTACCTTTACTTGAGGATGAGCATGTGCGATGGTCATGCCTTAAGATCGCAGCAGAGTGACTAGGTGCAGCATTCTGAAGTGCAGGGACACTGTGAACTAAAAGCAGCAATGAGGATCTCAGTACTGTAGAGAGTTGTTGTGCAAACATTCCTTACAGCAACAGCAGTGAAAAAATCATTCTAAATCCACGCCTTGTATGTACATGACGCGGTTTGTGTTTCGATTTAGCTGCTGTCACAGGCGAATTGACCATTTTGTGACCAATCAACAGTCTGCAGCATTGTAATTTCAACCTTTAGGGTCAGTACATCATGCTCAGTGGGATAGCACAAGGTGGTTGTTCGGGTTCTTTTTCTCCACATTTGACATTGAAAAAATCTGTAATTGCGTACAGACCTTGGTTCATTAATGGCCCTTAAGGACATGTATCCCCCCCACACGCAAACACACCCCTTTATTGACTGACACATTTCACACATGCAACCCTGAATATTCCCAGAAAACAGTTGGTAACTTTCCCTGAAGCGCTTGTGTACACCTGTCCATCATAGCTGTAAATTTATTAGGGACCAGCAGGATATTTCTAGATCAAAAATCCTGCTGTTTGTTTTCACACATGCCGTTTATCTGCTAAATTTCTGCAAAAATTTTGTTACATTTCAGAGTGTTTTCCCATGGATGAATCAGGTTTTGCAGGCACTCTACTAAAATGAAACATGAAAAACGTGAATGCAAAAACAAGCAACTTTGTGAGTTTTTATTTCAGACTTTTTTGCTACTGACTTTGCTGACAGCACACAGCTGATGAGGGCCTGTGGAGGTGCAGAATTTAGCGATGGCGGCCTCCTCTAAAATTAGAAGCAGGGAAAACCCTGCGACAAAAAGAGCTAACTAGCATATGATTGGTTGTGGATTTTAGTCACAGAGAAATAATAGTCTAACATTTGTCCCTGCTGTGATTGTGTCATAGGCCACCCGTTCACGTGAAGGAGGAGCCACTTAACATGGACGATGATGACTGTCCGATGTCACTGGTGACGACGGCCAATCACAGTCCAGAGCTGGACGACGACCGGGAGCTGGAGGAGGGGAACTTATCAGAGGACCTGGAGTGACTAGGATACAGTTCGTGGTATCCCTCCACCCCCCCGCACTGTTTCTCTCACACAGACTAGAAAAAAAGAACCACTCCACAGTCCAAGCAAAACCACAGCTGACTTCTCTCTCGTCTCTCTCACCACTGGGACTATTTATTGAGCATGCATCCGGATGGAGACCAGTCCAAAGGAACTCTTTGTTGCAGCCCTTTGGGACCACCCCTCGAACATGACAGGCATGAGATGTCTGATTAAAATAAAAACTCTTTGAGACCTATTTCTTTAGAGATGGCGTGGCCACGTACAGTACAAGGATGATGGACTCATGGATGGGGGAAAAACCTGAAACAAATGAGCAAATCATGTTCCGTTGAAAGCTAGCGGCCTCATATACTGCCAAAAAGGAAGACGTTTTATGTTTGTGAATAATCCAACCCTCCCCCCCCAGTAGTTGTTGACGTCTAGAGACAATTGCTGGTTCAATTCAAGTTGTTGCTCTGTTATCATTTGCACAGGAGTAGTCTCAGAAGTTTGTGTCACTGCCTGTATGTTGCTACTATTATAAAAATCAGTATATAATTTTTAGCTTTTTTTATTTTTACCATCTTTAATTTCAAAAGTATAATTTTTTTAAGACACCACCAACTGTAAATGCCATTCCCTGAAACACAACAAAAACTGAACTGCGGTACCAAGAAGACTGTTGTTGCAGCTGTCCTGAAGAAAAAAAAAAACAAAAAAACAGAAAAACCCCCAGAAAAAAAGTCGACTTCCAGTCAAATTATCTGTTTGTGATTAAAAGAAAAACTGGAAATTAAGTTGGGAAAAAAGAAGTTTGTGTAAAGCACCATCAACAAAACAAATGCATTTCTGCATAATTTCCTCCTTGCTGTTCCTCCTTTACCTCCTCCTTGTTCGAAAGCTTTGTCTACCTGCAAACAGTCACAGGCAACAGCTAGAAACCAAAGCCAACACTAGCAGTGGCCAATAGCTTAACGACAGAAGGCGCCAAACTCCTCTTGGTCTTCTGCCACTTTAAACTAGTAACAAAGAGAAGCTTTTGTTCCGCTAACTACCTTCGAAAAAGAAAACCTCTGGGATTGTTTCATTTAAGCCCTATACAAAGATGATCATGCGTCAAGAGAGAAGGGGAAGTAAATGCTGATATTAATGTGTAATTAGAGCGTCCACTTTGGAGATTTTTCTGCCAGACGTACTGTAGGTAAAAAAGGTGATGTGTTATTTGATCTGCAGTCATTTTGTGCCGGTGATTTGCCTGGTAGAGAGCAGCTTACTGTAAAGTGGATTATGACCAAAACAAGACATTTGTGTATTCAATGGAAGTGCAGAAACATTGTGTTATTGTGAAATATTCCTTTCATTTCTATTTCTTTTGTATGCATTACACATCATGATTCATTTTGCTTTTATTTTGTAGGGATTTTACTTTTTATCTGGTGATTATGTGTTGTTCTGTCAAAATGTCACGTCTTATCTCCGTGGCTGTCTTTTTTGTTCCCGAGCCACGTCAAAAACTGAAAACAATGCTTACCAAACATGAAAATATCTAGTGAAGCCAAATAATTCATGATAACAAGTTGATATGAAACGATGCGGCTTGGTCAACATGGTGAAGCAAATAATAATAGCCATTGTGGAAGAGGATATCGAAGGTGAACCTTTTCTAGGTGATATTTGCTTTAACTCGTCATTTAAGGCTCATTTTGTGGTTCATAGCTTCAAAACTTTAAAGAAACAACACTAATGACTCTATAAAGGGAGCCAGCTTTTTATATCACCAAGAAACTAAAGAGAAGCAGTTACCATTGAGATCACGCATTCCCCTCATTGCTAATGTCATCTAGAAAAGTGTTGTTGCTTTAATGGTCATTTCTGTTTTCAGTAAACCAAAGTTACACAAAATTCTGCCTCCTCTTGTATGGGATAAAGAGATGCTAACAAACCACACGCACCCTTTTGAAGACTAGCATGGGCGTTAGCATGCTAGCGGACATACACAGACTTTGAGCTAACTTTCAAAGAGTGGCACTGTTAACGTGCTGTAAAAAGACAAACTGACCGAAGTGCAAACACTGTGCATATGTGTTTTTGCCAAGCCCAGGAACACGTGCAGTACTGTACAAACACACGGCATGTAAAGTACACACACACTCACACACAGAAACACAAAACACATACCAGTTCCTTCTCTAATAATTGGGAATATGATCCCCCTATGTATACAGTAAATTGGGACTGTAGCAAACATATGTTTATGTAATTGGTGAAAACTTTATTTTTGTTTCATTTCCTTTTGAGATTCAGCTCCTTTTTTTGATACTTTCATTACTGTGTACTGTGTCCATACGTTAAAGGTTCTCTGACATTAGAAGGTCATGGTTGAGAATTGTAACAGACGTTATTATTTTCTGTATTCATGGCATTTCACTGCTGAATAAAATAAAGGACCAAAACTTGGAATTTGAAAAGCAACTGTCTACCTCCAGCATCAGAGAGTGTTTTTTATATCCCCCTCACTCCTCTCTTACACATATATCTTTTATTCTACAAAGGCACAGCCATGAAAATCTAGCTGGCATTACACTTTTAACGTTTCAGGAGCTGCTACTTCAGAGATGTGAAGGAAAGGGCTTGAAAAAAAAACAATTAAAGTTTAATGTATATGTTACAAGGCTTTGTTCCAGCTTGCAGCACCTAGAGTCTTGTTTAGAAGAGCGGGACAAGAAGGCACTGCATTGCCCACCCCTCTGGACCTGTAATGGGTTTAGCCTTTGTATGATTCAAGCCCACTGCTTTCATGTACCACAAGCATGTCCCAGTATACACGGAAGCACTGCTGCGTACCTCTTTGAAAGGCTTTTGTAAGATGTGATTCTGGTTTGGAGAAGTGGTTTTGACGCAGACCACATTATTAAATCTGTTGTCATGCTTGTGTAGAGAAAAAATTACCTTATTACCATCAGGTTTCTGCTCCATGCAGAGAAAACAATGATGTGAGATTTCATCAAACGTCTTGCATTTTTCATCAATCTTCAACACGGCAGTTTCCTTTTGACACTTCAAACAGGAGAAAAAACATGCCTTTTAGCCTCTCGATTGATGGATGTTGACTGCTAAAGCGCTATGACAGGCCGTGTGGCTAAATCAACTCCAGCAGGCCTACCACACCTTGTCGGTCATGGAGCAGCCAGACACTGACACCCTCATTGAGATTCAAACTGAATCTACCATGACCAATGGGTTGCCCATTAGCTCGTCTGTATGCCGAGAGCCTTCTACACGTTCCAAAGGGTGCTCAGGGACATCGTGGGACCCTTTGAATCATGTCCGCTGGTCATTTAATCGTAACGCTGATGCATGTTCTTTTTCCTTACCATATGATGTCCCATGAGGGGTCAGAAAACAACAGCATTTTTCATAAAAGGCGCACTTCTCTGTCTCTTTCTCCCCCCTCCCAGTGACAGTCCCAGGCATCAGCCATGGCAGGCTCCTGTTATCTCCTCAGCAATGGCGTTCCGGAGCATTAGCTAGCTCGCGAGGCACTCGTCTTCCGTGCTATTTATGCACTTGGAAGTGTTTGTGAATTCAAGTGAGGGATCGCATACGGAGTGCAACAAGGGCCGCTGTGTACTACACAACATCAGAGGAAGCTCCGACATTAAAGTGTGAGAGCGCCTGCTATAGACCCTTCTTTCAAAGGCCATGAAATAATAATGGGTTGTGGTTAGAGAGGTATCCGTGAGTCACACTGGCTGCTTTTCATAAAGTGGAGTTATTTACAGTACGATGAATAAAAGAAAGGGTAGCTGGTGGTGCAAGCCTTTTCCACATGAATGGTGGGGGGAAACAAGTCCCTCTAATATGCAGTGGCAGTGCAGTACACTACAATTGAGGCTGGGAAACGGAGAATGCACTGACATATGAGTTTATTTGTTAAAAGAAAATGCATAAAATATCAATACTCAGAGTAAGAGATGACACTACCACTTGTCTATCAAATACAGTTTCAACCAAAAAAACTATTTTACTTAAATTGAGCAGACATTTTTGAAACAGTAAATTGCAAAATCCCTCAACACTCCTGTTCAGCAAAGAAATTAGCATGAATTTTGGGGGCAGGAAGATAGACCCTCATATGCAGTGGCAGCACAGTACAATACACTTGAGACTGGGTGATGGAAAATACAATAACGCATGACTTAATTTGTGAAACACTGTGGGAAATATTGTTTGATATTAAGATTTAAAAAAAAAAATGAAAGCATATGTTCAACCAGGTAGCCTAGCTAAGCATAGCATAACATATTGTAGCATAACACAGGACTAAGCTAGCTGGTCGAAGCAAAAAAAAAAAAATTCCCATGACAGAATAGTTTTTTAGCCACTAACTTAGCATGAATTGGGCAAAACAAGAAACAATTCCTTATATCTGAGGCCTAACTCAAAATTATTATTTTCTTTGTTAACCATGTACCTTGTACCAGTTGGGTCTATTTATTTATTTTCTGCACGTGTACATACATATATATTCTTTTTTTTCCTATTATGTGTACATATTGTTTGTACTAGTTGCAAACATATTTTCTTCTTCTGTAATTAGGTAATGAGGTGGATCTATACACAGATATTTTTACAAGTA
Source organism: Scarus forsteni (assembly GCA_036419115.1). Taxonomy (NCBI): domain Eukaryota; kingdom Metazoa; phylum Chordata; class Actinopteri; order Labriformes; family Labridae; genus Scarus; species Scarus forsteni. The sequence goes on along the minus strand of JAZDUH010000341.1, from coordinate 30,453,554 downwards.
TGGTTTTGCTTATATTCCCGCTGTTTATTCCACTAGCGACACTACCTGCTGAAACCAAATTCCTTGTTGTTGTGTACGTACTGTACTTGGCAAATAAAGCGGATCCTGATTCTGATTGTGATGCCAAAAAATACTTTAATGGGCCTGTCGCTGTGTGATTGTCAGTTTCACCCTTGACATGTGAGGTAATAATCTATTTTTAGTTAATTAAAGTGTTAGGTCTATAATTAAATTTTATGAAATAAAGTTTAAGTATTGCCAAATATTGGAGTTTGAAGCAACCCAACTAAATACCAATGGCCTGCACCTGATGGATGATGTTTCTCCCTCTTGCACCAAGATCTTTTAACTCAATGCAAACCATATTGATGGCTCCTGTGTGAGATAAGACTGTTCTGTCCCCAGAAATCCTGTATGCCATCCTTTGATATGTTTTGGATGTTTGGGGAGAAGGCTTAAACTCTGGTCCCCCGTTAGAACAAGAGGTGGTGATAATGCAACTACCATGTATGCTGCCCAGTAGAAGAAGAAGAAGATGAAGAGGAATGGTGGGCTGAACCTAATCCTCCTCATTTGCAGTGACAGCAAAACATTCTACAAGACACAGAATCTGCAGATGTGTGAGTTTATTTGTTCTTCATTTGAACACCATGTCTGTATGTATGCTAAGCTAACAACAGAAGGCTTAGCATAGCATAATGATTTGACAGAACAGTTAGCCTTGGCCCTGTGTGATGCTAATGAACTCCATTGACAGGTGCCTCTAAAGATAAGACACTAGCACAGAAGATCATTTTATTGGAGTTTTATCAACAACTGGTAGGACATGTTGGGGTTTTATGGGGTAGATTTATTAAGCTCCTTGTTGTGCTTTGCTCTGTACAATCACAGTGTCAATGTAAGTGATTTTTAGAGCTAATGATGACAGATTGTGTCAAGGCAAGTGCTAGATGTTCCCCTTTTCATTTTGGATGCATTTTGATTTTTGCTGAAATTTCTGAACTCATATCACTGAAAACCAAACAGATGTTTTTATTAAAAGTACAGAGATGACAATCTTCTTAAATTGACCAGTTCCATATTGTGACAGTTTGTCTTGGAAACATGTAAAACTAGAAAAACATTTCATCGTCTTGACATGATGCTGTTGGTTTTTTTTCCCCTAAATTTTCAATGTTCAGTAACAATAAGTTGAATTACTATAATGCTTTCATAAATTCTTCCAATGTTTCAGCCGGTATTAGGATTTTTTTTTATCTTTATCCAATCTGTATGGCCTATATATCAACAAAAATGTGCACATCTTTTAAGACTGATGTTTGTTTATAGCTATTATCAGCTGATACTGATATCATGCCAGACATATTGCACAATTTAAGCTAAGCTGGGCTAACTTCCTTCAAGTTGCAGCTAAATATCCATCAACCTGGAGCTCAAATAAAAACAAATACACAAGGAATGTCTTGCTTACTGAAAACAGAAGAAATAAGAGACAGATTGGAATGTTACTAGTGTATGTTTTGTGTTCAGCACTGATTGCTTACCAAGTTTTGGTCAAAGATTTGGAAAAAAATGTAATTTGTTGACCTTCTGCAAACTGAAACAAATATTGTTTTTGCAGATTTTTTCTTGTTTTGTGCAAAGCCATGCTCGCCTTCCTGTGTTGTGTTTGGTTAACTAATAGTTATCTTTTTTGTTGTTGTTGTTGATGCATGTAAATCAGGGCCACTGCATATTTTGCTTGATTTAACCTAAGATACTTAAACATTTAAAGAACTTATATTTTCCTCCATCAAGATTGTTGTGTTGTTGCAGCTGTTTGTTTGTTTTTGAACTGCAAGTTAAAAACAGATTTTGGTGAAATCTTCTGATTGTGTTGATCATGACATAAGGAAGAAGTGATAATATTTTGGTGGTAATCTGGACTTGGATGCGGATTCAAGATTTTTTCAATTATTAGTAGCAATGACGGGCAGGGTAGTTTTCCAGATTATATATTTTTAAGACAATACCTTGATGTAGGCTTTTACATCATGTTAGGTTGTTAACAGAAAGACTCAAAGAGTTCGGAACAGATTTTGATTTTTTTTTAAAAACTGTTGGTCATGGCACAAGGAACAAGTGATACAATGGTGGTGGATTTTTGGTCGGAAGGAATTTGTTAACAGTGAGATAGAAAGAAAGGTATAAGCAATGCCTTGGTGGAGGGTTAAACTAAACTAAACTAAACTTTTATTTTAGTTCTTTCCCTGAGACCCTGTCTCCCAGCTAATTTTTTTTTTAATTTTTTCATTATAAACTGTGGCAGTAGATGAACAACAACCATTTTGTAAATATTCAGGACTGAAGGTAGGAAGCACTTCTTGAGAATAAAGTCAAGAGAAAAGTGCCCCCCTTGCATAATGTTGCCATCAGACATAATATAAAACAACTATGTCATAATGAATAAAGAAACATTAGGATTCATTAAAATGTGCATATTCTTACTTTTAAAGCTGTATCAGTTCAATAATCAGTTAAGTTCATAAATCAATCAGTGATAAATATATCAACGTCTGGTGCTGCTTTTTCTGTATTTAGGCTCAAAGTAGGGATGCTTCACCACAAGCTTAAATATGACACTTGTAAAAGCCCCTTTTTATTGGTCACAGACATATTTTGTATTATTGTGTTTGTTGAATAGCATAAAAGTAATGTTAAAGGGACACTGTTATGCAGCAATGGTTTTTTACCTGATGCTACCACCATGCTATAGAGGGCTGATTCAGTCCAGGACATCCACAGACCAAGAGCTCTAAGGCTCACAAGTTAGTACACCACATTATTTTTTTCTCTTTTACGATAATACTGAGTGTGAGTCTGCCACCAAAATGTTGGTCTAATTTTAAAGAAAAGATTGGAAGTAGCCAAATCTTTAAAATATTTGATTCTTTCTGTGTTTCCTCTGTTTTATAACTATAAGCTAAGCTGTTCTGTCTTTCCCTCGCTGCTGCGACACAAAGGCAACACAGCATCATGCCATCAGAGCTCTTTTTTCTACCAGTGATCACGCTAAAGTGTGGTGTGACCCTTGAAAAGACCCTCAGTGGTCTGAGTGGAATGATAAAAGGACAAACCGAAAACACCCTGCCCTTCTGAATTAGCTGTGCATCCTAGCATCATTCATTTCTTCTCCAACTCTGACCAATTAGGTCAATTTATGAAGCGTCCCCTTTCGGGATTGGGCGGTAAATATCTCTCAGTCTCACAGTTTATTGATTAAGAGTGTCGACTCTCTCTTCTCTGTCTCTTTCTTCCTCTCTCCGCTCTTTTCTGACCTGACGATGCGTGTCGGCTCCCTTGAAGACCCTCGCCCCCAGGCTGCAAAATTGCCTGCTAAATAGTCCGAGGCAATGGCAACGCTAATTGAGATCATCATTATTATAATTGCGAGCCCTGAAAAGCGCGTCTTAAATAATTTGCATTGCTCTCAAGTTGATATTGGACGCAGTGCAAAAATAATTGCATGGCTCGGAGGCATGACGCTTGGTTTCGGTGGTGGGCGAAGGGGACCCGCGCTCCACGCTCCCCGCCCCACCCAGCCCCCTGTATGCGCCCCAGCCGATGCCAAATTGGGTGCCACAAGACGATGCACTCAATTTCAGATGCCATCACAGGAGTCATGAGGCTGTCACACGAGGAGCAAAGTTTTAGTCCATCTGTGGTACTTTTGGGGCAGTTTTTAGAGCAGGCATGGGTGCTGATTTGGAGAAAGGGCCCCACCATGAGAGCTTTGACTGGCTTCAGGATTCCTCTAACATCCCTCTATGATCACCACACCTACTGAACACTCCAGTGTCAATTAAGATGTGTCAGCAAGCACCTACAGCTAAGTCATTATTTATCTACTTTTAGCCCATATTTAACATTTTGACCATTTTTAACCCTTCCATGACTGCCCACTTCACTGGTTCAGCTAAAACGTTTTCACATTTGCTATTTAAGAGGACATTTTAAGGCCACACAAACACCGCCCCTTACCGAAGTGTACCAAAATGTCTTTGGATTCAAGGATGTTAGATCGTCACAAATGGCATTCAAGCACAGACATATCTTTCTAAGCCATTAATTCTGGGAGACTCCAGCAGGTGATAATCTTTACTTTCGAGCAACATTTTAGTAGAATCTTCAAGTATTAAACACTTGTCCACTTTATGCGTCCACAAATACACTCTGGTACTCATCCCATATGAGTTGGCATGAAAAGTCATAGGGAAAATTCAAAGAAGAAAACCCTCAATTCATTACCTTAAAACTAACCCTACCAAAGCAGTGCACAAAACAAGATTTGTGGGAAAGAATATTTTGCTTACAATTTATAAAGTAATATTTTGCATGTTCATGATGTCTAAACTTGCTAAAAATCATCAGAGCCAGAGTCGTATGTATTGGACAATGATTTGAACCCATGTAAGGAACTTGACATCAGTTTAAGTTATAGAAGAATACTGGAAATTTCTATCTATCTATCTATCTATCTATCTATCTATCTATCTATCTATCTATCTATCTATCTATCTATCTATCTATCTATCTGTCTGTCTGTCTGTCTGTCTGTCTGTCTGTCTGTCTGTCTGTCTGTCTGTCTGTCTGTCTGTCTGTCTGTCTGTCTGTCTGTAAATATACATACCAGAATTCCTTGCGCCCAAACTGAAGTCGTATTTTGCCTGGAACGCTTTCAGGTCGGAACTCGTGGATTTTAACTGGGAAATATCCGAGTTACGGGTCGCCTGGAACGCAGCATAGGCTTCACGAGCTAACTTAACAAGCTAGCCCAACCGCTGCTTCACGGGAGTACTCTACTCTGCTGTGATCTGTCCGCTGGGTTGGAGTATTGGCTACTCCTCTTAGCACTGCCCCTTAATTTACTCTGGTACAGCAGCACTTGGCTCATGTGCAAGAGCCCCAAGACAACAGAAACATGCATGGACACAAATGAACACAGGGCACTAACAAAAGGCTTCATCTGTAATCTGGGTGTGAAAGAGTCACAGATAAACCGAGCGATGAGGCATGGCTGAGTATAAGTAGGCTTGTCAGCTGATTGGAGGTGTGGTTTGTGGCGTGGACCTTCTAGTTAATACATTAACTTCATCTTCATCTGTAATCTGGGTGTGGAACTAAGAAGTTGGAGTTGTCCCCTTGATTGGCTTTCGTAGTTGTTGGTGCAATGTTTCTGTAAAGTCAAGTCTTGTTTGTGCTGTCTTTCTGTATAAACCAAACTTTCTGAGTCTTCACAGTCAGCACATTTCCTCTTAGAATAGACTAAAGAGCAACTTTGAAATAAGAACAATAATCCCCATGAGCTCAGACGTCTTGAACACTTTTTTTCTGGTGTTTTGTTTTCCCTGGTCACTGTGTTTTAGCGTTAACTTAACTCCAGACTCACCTGCCCCTTTCCCATTCGTCTGATTCTCCCTGTCTGTCGAAGAAGCTGCTGAGACAGACAAAAATACTGTGACCTCGATACGTAAAACTTCACTCATCATTACATCAGAGGGACCTGACGTGGAGGTACCTTTTTTTTCTCCTGATGTGCAGGCAGTGGTGTAATGTATGCAAGAGAAACTGAGATTTCTCCAACTGAAACAAGGGATTAACCTGACAAAATGGTGAGAAAGTGCTGATGCTCATGATTTCTTGCCTGTGGCGTTATCTACAACACACACACATACACTTCCTATCAGTTTCACTCCTCATGTCTCACGCACACGCACAGAGAAGCTTGACAATCAGACTAATGAAAATGATAATGTGACATGAATCACCTCATTATTTGTTTTCTTGAAGCAACAAAAGCAACACTTCCAGGCTGATTTTGCTGGTGAAGTGAACTCGTGAATAGAGTAGCCCCCAAGTGCAAAAAACAACAAATATAAAAACACAACAACAAATCACAAAACTAGTTATATATAAAAAGCCACAACAAATCACCAAACAAAATTACAAAGGACACAACAATGTAAAAAAACACACAAAACTGTGACAAGGAAAGTAACAGTGCAAAATACAACAACACACAGTGACAAATAAATGAACTCTAAAAACCTATTTAAGCACCACAAAATAGAGAAATACAATATAAAATGAACAACTGCATCAAAATCACAACAAATTAAAATAATGCAACAACACATTACAATGGAACAAATTGTTGTTCTTTTTAATAAATAAGGTGTATTTTCATTTGTTCTTATTTTCTTTTAAGTTTGTTGGTTTTTTTTGTTTCCAATAGTTTTGTCATTGCTGCTTTAGTTCTGTTTTGTATATTTTTGTCTCCTGTTTGTCTTTTATTTATGTCATTATGTATGATGTCTTGTGTTTGTTGTTGTGTTTCTTTTGTCAATACGGTATGTTATATTCTCTTTTACTGTTTTTTTGTCAATGAGGTGCTATTGTTATGTCTTATCATTTGATTTGTTGTTGTAGCATTGCTTCCTTTTTGCTTGTGTTTTTCATTTTTGTTTTGGTTTTTGATGTTTTTTGTCATGTTTCTTTTATGTTGCAATATAATTTTACATTATGTTTGATGTTTTTTATTATTTTTTCATTTGTTTTGTCTTTCTGTATTAGTTTTGTTGTTTTCAATTTTGTAACACCATTAGATCTTATTTTGTTTTTGTCAAATTAAAACTTATAGCACTTGTGTTTTTCATTTTGTCATTGCTTTGGTGTTGTATTGTTATTGTTTTCTTTGGTTGTATTTTCTTTCTACTTGTTTTAACATTGTTTTTTATTGGCATACTTTATTGTTACATTAGGATTCCTTTAATTCTTACACTTATTGATTTGTTGTGGTGTTATTTACATGGTGCTGCTTTTTCGCATTTATCTCTAAATTTTTGTATAGATCATAACATTTTGGTTCTTTACATTTTTGTAATAACATTCTTTTTTATACACATATTTTTGTTATTATATAAGTTGCTTTTTTATTGTTTTTTGTTGCAGGCTTTCTTTTTGGTGGTAGATGTTTCTTTTTTGTTGCTGTGTTTTTTTTTCTTATTCCTTTTTGTTGTTTGCACTTTAGGGCCACCGTACATCAGACACTGTGAGGGGATAGAATCAGATGAACCAAATACTCCTTGTGACAGCACACTTTTTACCCTTCTCACTCATGATTTCTAGTCTTTTCACTCTTTATAGTGAGTTTTTTCATATGGTTCTCGTGCCCAATGAGGCTCTTAAAGGTGGGCAGTGCTCAGGTGGTTGAAGAGGTTATACCAGGAAAAAGTCCAAACTATCATCTTTAATCCATGGTAATCACCTCTGGCCTTAATCACCAATTCATAATGGAATTTCTAATGGAATGATTTCAATTACCTACCACCACTGGCACCAGCCACTTCTGCAATTAAATTAGGACAATGCAATAGTACATCTTTGTCTCAGACCTCAATATGTTTGTGTTCAAGAAGTCTGCTGCCCTTTTGTTGTTTCAGGAACTTCTGAAGGAGAAGTTTGGTCTTGTGGAAAAGAGATTTTTCTAAAGGGGGGAAAGGAAAACCTTGGGAGTTGATCATGTGGGGGTTGGGGGTGGTAAAGAAAAAAGAAATCTCTAGCATTAGTGAGGAATGGTGGGTTAAATCACTTACTGAAGATTTTTAATGACATTTCAGTGTTCCTCGTATAATTACTCTTCATCCGAGATGGGCTGTAATGCTGTTGGACAGTCGCGGTTCAGGCTCGCTAGCTCGCTTCATTAGCGTGTCATTCCTATTTCACATCAGAGGCTTTAATTGTAATGCTGAATATGCACAGCTCTCCACAGAAGCCTAATCAAAGTGGATCCACTTGTATTATTAATATCAGAAATCAGCCCGCTTGCTATTTTTTTATAAATAAAAGAATACAGACGCATAAATCAGCTGTCATTTATTAGCATGGCCCTGGCATATCCGCCAGACATGCAAGAAGAGCAACCCCACCCCATCTCCGTTCCTCTGCATGCATCACTCATCAAGATTTAAAAAGAATAAAAGACGGAGAGAAGAACAGAAAAAAAAGCTGCATTAAATATACATACTAATTCCACTGTGAAGTAATCAGATTACAAAGCAGGTGACACGGGTGCAGAAAACGCAAACGGCAAGCAATAACGAGGGGATGGAGGGGTTCACAGGGAGGCAAAAACAGAGGGAAAAGGTGCAGAGGGAAAAGAAAAGATTTGAAGGATTATAGATTTACATTCAAAAGTAAATACCAGAAGAAAAAGAGAGTGGAGTGCAGCAGAAATACAGTCTTTGAGGGATGGATGGAGACAGAGTGAGTCTCTGCACAGGTTGTGCTGACCAGCTTTAAAAAGCAGCTGTGTTTTGAATCCTGTGGCAGTGGGAGTCAAAGTGCTGCGAACCGCTAATCCACATCAGTGACGGGCTTTTGGTGCTGATGCAGATGGCACACGGGGAAAAGTGCAACTGAATACCTGCTCAGGCTTAGAGAGAGAGATAGTGAAGCTTGGAGAAATTAACCTTCACTTTGTGGAGAGTGTTCTTTTTGATGTGTTGGGGTTTTTTAATAGTCATTTGAAATGGCTGAATGCGTACTGCTGTTTGCTTAAACAAGGCTGGAAAAAGTAGCGTGCGGTGTGTGACACGCGCCATCAGCTTATTTGCTTTTAGCATAAATGATTCATAGATGGGATGGTTTTGCTTGCTTTGACTATAGAGAAACATTAAAATTATGGCCGAAAAACATCTTGTTTTAACATCCCAACTGCAATGTGCAGGACGTGCGAAGTGACTTGAAAAGCATCATGTTGCCATTTGTTTTTGTTTTATAGAAGCAGAAATTAGCAGTTTTCTTGTGTCTTTTTTATTCTTTAAACGTGTCTGATATCTCTGTCGGTAGAGCACAGTGTATGCAGAATTTATGTTTCCTGCAGATCAAGTTTACGAGCAATAGCCGACTCTCCTCTCAGAGGTATAGTGATGTTACAGTTTAAAGGGCACCCATGTTAAATGGAGACTTTTGGATGTTTTTGTCTGTCGCAAGCCTTACTTTTTTTATTTAAACTCTCATTATATGATACTTTGGTGAACATCTAAAACAACAGACCCTTCTTACATACTTAAAAAAAACCGTCCGTGCAACCACAGAAGCTCAGCAGGACAAAATGCTGATCTTTTTGAAAATGAATATATCAGCCCTTCGAAAATTAACTGTATGCATGGTCAGAAAGGCACTTAAAATGGAACATTTTTATAAGTAAATCTCATTTTGTACATCAAATGTAAAAAGTATTGTAATATATTTTTTTCCAAAATATCATTCAACCCTTATAAACAATCACAAAGAAAAGAAGTACTTAACTATATTTTAATTAAATATAAATCCAAAACAATGGTAATTTACTACTCACTATCACTTATCACTTAAAGAAGCAGGAAAAAGATGTGGCACTGGTAGCTCAGTGGTTACATCTGCAAAATATACAGCGGCCGCTGTCCTCAAAGTGAGTATCATGAGAACAAATCTGTCCAGAAGCTCGTTTCTCTCCTTTTGTCTTACTTCAACTAGAAGTAAAACAAATACTGCACCATTTTATGCTTCTATGTGTACATGTGCAGTTTGATAGGAAGTGCTTTTGGTATTTTTAAGTGTATAAACCACAAGCAATAGATGGTTTTGAGATCAGGTGATCTTTTACATATGACTCCCAAATCTTAGAAGCTCATTCTTGAGTCATACTGGATATCTGTGCAAAGTTTCATTCAATTTTTTTCAAAATTCTTGTCATATCGTGTTTACAAGCTAAGAATGAGCTTAAGTCTCCATGGCCTGGACCTCTGAGCAGTGATCACTCAAATCTATTTAGTCTGTCCTTGGGTCAGAGCACCAATTTTTGTTTGTGCTGAGTTGAAGAAAGTTCCTTTAAGCAGCTGTGTGCAACTTTTTTGCCCCATGACCAGGTTTTATGTCATGCTGGGAGAAACATGCAAACAAGCGTAATTTAACTCACCATAATGCAGGATCAGAGGGAGCCATTGGCTTGTTTCTAAACCAGAACAAAGAGGTATCCATGTCAACTCACTCTGTTTTTATCAGCTGGTTAACAATGACATTTAGTAACCCAGTCAGCTGCAAGTCATTAGTTGACACAGTAAGTTATCAAACTGCAGCACAACAGCAAAAAATAAAATAAATCTGACCTTGATTTGGAGCAGAAAGAGTAGAAACTTGGCAAGATTTGTGCCTTTTTACTAAACATACAGATTACAGATTTATTGCTTTAAATGTTTAAACTTTGACCTCCAATATTTAATATTCTTTCCTGAAGTCAGAGTGGACATTTGTGTAAAGTATTAACAGAATCCCTCATATTATTAACAAGCAAGGAAACAACAGCCCAGACAACAGGCTACGTGACTTCAACCTTTTCACATGTAGGGCTCTAATTTCAGGGGGCGCAAGCCTGGCGCACCCCGCGCAGTGTTAATTTCAGGCGGCGCACCGCTGTGCGCTGCCAATTTGACAATTTGGTAGACCGTCTGCGCAGAGATGGGTGTGACGGCGCACCAGGGGGAGTTGACGGCGCACCAGGGGGAGGTGTCGGCAGATTCATGTTGGCGCAGTGACAATTTCGTGCCAAAAACAGTGCAGAAAGTGCGCTGAAAGCTCGCCAGCTCCAACCTGGTCTATTCTCAGCGCAAAGCGGAGCGCACCCTCCGTAGCTGTAATTTGGTGACAGGCGCACATGTGCGCACACGTCACCAAAGCCTCAGAGGCAGGTTTCCAGAGTGTCACGCACATTTTAATGTAATAAACAATCACAGCAATCACTATTTAATGTAACCGTCTGAACCAGCATATACATTTGTATCTATATTAACTGTCCCGTCACATCTGATGTCAGATTAAAGCCGCTTGTCATAATGGAAACTTAACCTGACGGCAGCTGGAAGTTTGTTGCACATCTTACAAGTCAACAATATACAGCCTTAAGATCTGATACTGAGGATATATCTGGCTTCTCTCATTTCATTAAATTCAAAGAAAAGAGAAAGAAAATAAATGTATGTCACTCAGGATTTACCAGTGATTTCCCATATTTGTCTATTTTAGTCTTTATTTTTAATGTGATCTAAAAAGATGGAGTACATTATTGTAAGGAGGATGAGGCGGAGACACCGGGAGAGTATACAGTATATCACTAAAGGCTCTGCTATTTGGCGATGACAAACCAGGAGTGCAGGTGGATCACAAGCATTATGAATGGATAAGCCAGCTGCTGTGTAACTGTCTCTTAATTTTGTACTCCTATAATGACAAAGGAACAGATTACATTTGTCCTGGGAGCTGGCCCACACGGTGACGTGCTTCGGGCCTCCGATGCGTGTCCCGATGGCCAGTCTGTTCTCCCAGCTGCTGAAGTGACAGCAGCTCTGACCGTCTCCAGCAGCGATCATTCAGACCAATCAGACGCTGCGCCTCGGCCGCAGCGCATTTAAAGGCGAGGAGAGGCGCTCATTTGATTGGTGGAGACAACACTCGGCTGTGTTAAACCACTCATGTCAATTCTCTTCCTACTCTGACATTTGCGCGGAGAGGCAGAGACGTGGGCGTGGACGCGCTCCTCTGCGCCCCTCTGCGCCTTGAGTGCGCCTCTCTTGGCACTGCAGGAAACTTGCAAAGTGCGCTGGTCACACCCTGTCCGCGCGGCGAAGGCCGGCGCAGGGCAGGTGCGCCTGCGCCTGAGTCCCAAGTCAGGGATGACCATGGAGCTTCATGACCTTGATTCCCATACTCTGACTGATTTGTCCTCGAGTTCGAGTAGACATGTCTGACGAAAATCCCACACAGGGTGTCCCCAAGTAAGGGTTGAATATGAATCTATGATACACCATTATATTGGCTTTTGACCTCCAAAGTTCAGTCCCTTTATACTTGAGACAGAATAGTTGGTTCAAAGCTTTCTTGAAATAAAGTGCTCACAAGAATTGGACAGATTGATGAAGCTAATGGCCAATCAAAAGACCACAGGTAGCAGGTTGCATTGAGTAGCTGAGTTATGAGTTAAATTTTTAGTTACATATGTTGTAGGAAAAGTGCGATATAAATAAAGTTTGATTGATTGATTGATTGATGAGCCTGGGATCAGTCCCCGTTTAGAAAATTACAGTTAACAACACTAAGGTTAAAAGTTTAAAGTTTATGTGCTAAATTTCTAGTTTGAACCCTGTTCTTAATTCTGCCTACATTTTTGGTAACACATGCTCTAACCTTAAAAAAAATGTATGCATATAATGATACAAGAAGCTTTATTTTGCCTCATTTTGCAGTGCGAGAATTGGACAACAAAAGTACATGCCAAGGGACAGCACTGTCTTATTCAATGTCAGAAAACACAAAAAGTTGTGACAGCTTCAGGTGGAAGAGACAGACATGAATAATTAATCAGACATTAATGGGGGAGACAGACATTAATTAGGCATTAATGTGGAGACTCTTTGTACGCAGTCTACCTTCACCCACTGCCAGTCACATCCTTCCAATACGTGCCTATGTATAGCTCAGCCCCCCCACCCCTCCACCCTCAACTACTCATCTGTGTACATCGGAGCACTCAGCTGCTGTTTAGGCTGCATAAATTAAGAGAAGAAAAAATAATTTTGTGCTGTGGAGGTTATATCTGGGCTGGTCTTCTGTCATCTACTTGAATATCTTTAATGAATGTATCAATTTGGTTTTAAACATTAAGTGCTGAATCAAGCATCTCTGTATATTTAACTTACTAATATTTTTTCCAAAGATACAACAATATTTCACCATTTTGCAATCCTGGAAGGTGAAAATTTCAACCAGTTCAAACGTAAAGCAGAAAGATGGACTGTGAACATCAACGTTCAATACAGGAATTTTTATTTGTGAGTGAAAGCCTAAACAGCAATCAAATAAGAATTTCCTTCCTGCAGATAACTACAGCTGGAATGTATTAGCTAAAGTGAACTGTAGCGTGAAGCTTTCCTGCCTCTGATTTAAATTAGATCACAAAATACATCAAATATTGTACCAATCAAGTATTGTACCAATGTTTTCTCAATTTATGTTAATATGTTTTCAAACTGAAAACGCTGAATGACCATGTTAACCTGTAGAAGAACAAACAAATAAAACAGGCTGCCATTCATGAGCACTTCTAAAAGTCATAATGAAGGACTCTGTGGAAAGGTGAGGTGAGCTTCACTATCAGAATGAAGCCCCTCTATCCTCTATCCCCCACCAACGTTTGTCACTGACTTACTCTTTCACTTGAGGAGTTTTTTTCAAACAAGTAGTGCATTATATGCAGTATATTTGGAAATCAGTGAGCCAACATTATTATCCCATGACTGACCTCCACATGATCAAAGACAACAGCTTTTTTAAAGAGGCGAATTCTTTCAATGTTGTAATCCAGTGCTGTGGGAGCATGCATGGAGGCATCCCCTTTGAAACAGCTTCTGATCTTATTATACAAAATTTAACCATGAAAAAGCCTAGATTTAGTGATTGGTTAATACTGTCAGTAAATATATCAGGTTAATTTTGTAAAAACAGTATTTGTTTAAAATACAAAGTGAACAAAATAGGTGGGCAAAGCTGTGCAAGGTGATGCAGCTCGCAAATTTGAAGTGTCTTTGTGGATGTAATCATGTGTTTGGACTTGTGTTTTACTGGGTTTAGGTTGAAGGAAACCTGGTTAATGCAGGGAGACTTTTTTACTTGAATACAATGATTTTGAGATTGAAGCGGTTTGTCAAATTTTGACCTATTTTACTTTTAGAACTGTTTATTGTCAGATCTATGGATTGTGGCAGTTGTGGTGACTAAAATACTTAACTATTTTATGACCTACTCAAGTTTTCAGGTGATGTATAAGTGCAGACGTTTTTAAATACCTCAACACAGTAGAGTTCACTAGTATTCTGTTTATCTTTGGCTTAGGTAGCACTTAGATCTGCAGTTTCAGTGCACTTTATGCACTCATTGTTACTAGAAAACAAATGTTGACTCTTACTTTTCCTGGTAGTAGCTACAGGATTATTTTAATTAGATCTGAGGACTTAAAATAAGAATAATATTTCCTGATAAGTAGATTTATTACCCAGGAAACAGAAGAACAAAGTACGGGAAAGTGTATCCTTGTGAAGACGTGTCAGATAACTTTCTCTAGCGCCATTATTTTTGATAAAACATTTATCTGGAGCTTTACCTCTTATTGCTGGTGAGGAAGAAATAATGCTGATGGGCATAGAGCTGTTTGAGAAAGTGAATTGTTTTCAAAAGGGAGCACTGAAAAATGGCAACACTAGCTAGGTTATTTTCTGGGCATTTTTATTTGCTTTAAGAGATAAGAATACCCTACTGGTCTGATATTTTTTACTAAGGACACAAAGTGCTTAAAGACTGGTTTGTCTTAAAAATTAGCCTCTATAACAATGATGACAGAGGAAAATGGATAATATACAATATGTAAATAACTGGCAAAACCAGACTTGTTGGTGGATAGCTATACGCCACGGCCTGAGAAGAATTATAAGAGTAATACTATCAAACATATTGATTGTAGAAGTACAACTGAACATATTGTCAACACTCAAATGTTTGCAGGATACTCTGTCTATTCATTTTCTGCCTGTGTCTTGTTTTCTTCCAAACATTTCTGTACATCTTTTAGTTTTCACTTTGCAGTTTCGTGTTGTGAGAAGAGAGTCATGCTGAGAGTGGCAACACATAAGCAGGTGGCCGTCTAACAACGATCGGTCCACAACATGTAATTGGGGAATTTGACACTGCTTTGTGAGGTGGTTTGTGTAAACCGCGTGTTCTCAGGCTGATCAAAAAGGTTTTTACAGATAGATAGTGGGAGAAAAAGAAAGAGAATAAGAGTACTGTAAGGAGAAAGTAAATTACATTTCCGTGTACTGTACATGCTCATATCCTGGGAGAAGACAGGCGGGAAAATGATAGTGGCAGTGGGGGGCAGTGTTCAAGTACAGGTCAGCTCCATTACCTGAGTCCAGCATGTCTCCCTCACATCCTGAACATACATATATAACCCCAGCTTGATGATATTCGCTCCCCAATCTCGCTAGTTTCCATTCCAAACCTCTTTGATCTGTGATTTGCATTTAAGCGCCCACGGGGTGAAAATTATTTGGATGAGATTTTTTTCTCTCTCTCCCTTGCTGCCTCCTTTTCTGCATCTTCTCACTCACCCCATTCACCGTACCTGAGGCTTGTAAACTCATACCTCCCCTCCCCTCTTCCTCCCTCCCCGACTCCCTCTTTCCCCACTGCCGCGCAGCTCAGGATCTCCTTTTAATATCAGCAGTGCCCCCAGAACGAAACAAACAAATTAGCTGACGGGTGGAGAGAGTTTCAATCTCGCTTTCTCACCTGTGTGCGGTCCTTGGGGTGGGAAGTTGGCCCTGAACGAGTCTGGAGCATGGCTGGAGACAAATAATTTACTCAAGAGCTATACTTAGCAGGTTCAGATCTCTCATATTAATGTATTCTGTGGAAGTTTATACTTTAAAAATCTTTGACTGAAGTGGGAAAGATGAGTTTTTCTTAACTTTATTAGTGGTGAGCCTTGATCATCATGAATGTACAGAAAACAAGCATCAAAAACCAACAACAGTAACCCGGCTTGGATAAGAATTAAACTATGGGATTTACTCCAGGTAGAGTTTTGACTTGCAAGGTGCCCTGTTTTCAGCTGGAGGAGACCTTAAGTCCTGTTTGCAGAAGTAGATATGTATTTTGACAGAGAAAAAAGAACTTCTGGAAGCTCAAAGGTTAATACATTAGCTAAACTATGGACCCAGTGAACTTTATATGGAACTTAAAGTAAGTGAAATTAGAATAAAAGAACTCTAAAGCCTACTGGGAGGTTTAGTTTTTGAATTTTCCTTTGTTGTGGATAAAATTAAACATGACAACATGCAGCATTTGCTGCTTTTCACCACAATACCATCCAGTTGCTGCTCCACTTCTCCTGTCATTATGCAAAGTTTGTCTTAAATAATAAAACTGTACATACTGTATGCGACTGAAAAGAATAAATATTTAATATTCAGTTTTTTTGGGGGAAAAAGTTATGTTTTTTTATTCCTTATTTGATGATCAACTCCTCAAACACAGATATTTCACAAGGAATCAGGTGTTTTTTATTCTATATTCAATTATTTTCATAATATTTTCACGTTAAGTTAGTGCTGAAATGTGTTTTCCTGACCTTGCACGGCAGTCGGACCTGACTGATTCAATGTCAGGCAGATCCATCTTGCCAATACAATGTTTGTGTGCAGCCCAAGGTGGCACGGCAATTTGGCATGCATTGTTATTAATAATATTATTTCCCTGCATTTTGCAACCCCACCTCTTAACCTCTACCATCTGCCATTGCTCGCACCATGTTTTTGTTTTGTTTAGTTTGTACTGAAATCTCTTTTGTGCCATGACCAACATTTCCTGAAAATGCGTGCGAAATCACTTCATTAATTTTAGGCTCATGGATTTAACTTTCAGAGACATGAGCATTAACTTTAGGCTCAGGTTTGTTTTCTGCCATGCATCCTCCTGCCCCTTTGATAAAGTTTTCATTGTTTCCTGTTTTACTTTGTCACTTCCACTTCTGTTTTGTATTTGGAACTTTACTTCCTGGTTTAGTTTTTTTTTATTTTTTATTTTTTATTGTTTCGCTCTTTACTCCTGTGCCTGTTTAGCATCACCTACAAAAAACGTTTAAATTCTGAGTAAAAAAAAATCTTATCTCAGAATTGATACTTTCTCTGAGAATTCAGAGAAAAAAGTCTAAAATCTGAGATTTAATCACGATATATAATTTTCAATTAGTCTTTTTTTTCATCAGTGGCCCTTATCCCCTTCTGTATATGACTGCACAAAGTTTTGTTTGTTAATTATGTTTGTTTATTTGTTCATTTAAACGGATCCCCATTAGTTGCCACCAAAGCAACAACTGGTCTTCCTGGGGTCCATACATCCAACAGTCATACATAACTGAACATTAAAAGCCACCCTCCAATATCAATAATACAATCTACCCTCCAATATCAATAAACAGTGAGTTTCAATGATGTCAAAGACACATGAAACATCTGCACCAGTTTAATAAGAGAACAAAGAAGCCTTGCTTTACCTTTAAAATATAATGCTCTAGCAGCTCATTCTACATTTTGAGTTCATAGAAATAAAATTATGTGCATCCAGATTTTTGTCTGTAGTATTGACAATTGTTTTATAAAAAACAAAGAACTATTGGGAAAAATTTGACATAAAATCCTGCATTACTCAGTTAATAATTCATGAATATTCTATCAGCCTAAGTATGCAAATATATGTTGTTTAATTTCTTTTTAAAGTTAATTTTACTGTGTGATTTTATAAGGGAACAAGGGAACTTATTCCACTGAGTAGCTGCCCTGTATAGAAATGTTTTCTGCAGCACATGTTCTTGGCACTGGGACCAGTGCTCTGTAGAAGAAGTTGACTACCTTATGTAAGATATACTTAAGAGGTTTCCATGCAACTTTGGATGATTTAAATTATGTTGTAGCACTTGATTAAAAAACACAGTGTCAGGATGCTTAACTGTAAACAAATTTTAACAGTCAAAATATAGTAATGCACTAACATACTGAAGCTGTTTTTCAGGAGAAATTTTCCATCCACTTAAAAAGATTCTGCATCAGCACCACCCAAACATCCAGTCACAGCATCATCACCCCCCTGCACCAGACACCGCCACAGCACGCCTGCTCCTACCTGCACGCCCATTTGATGTTTTTAAACAATTTATATTTGTTATCATATCAAAGAGGAGGCGTGCGGCTATCAAACATGCAAGGTGCACTCTCAGCCGAGGGCTCCTCTCAACCAGCCACGCAGCATTCCTCATTCTATTTTATCTCTCTTGGTTTTTTGACTAATGTCAGTAACAGCTACCGGTAATAAAATGCTTGTTAGAGTTTGTGCCGTTGCCTCGCAGCGTCGGCTTTGATACATTGTCGGGCCATTTGCCAGTGTTTCCTGATTACCCCGCCACCGACTGCATGTTTATTGATTGGGAGTTAATAAAGCGAGGGCCTCCACTTATTTCACCCTCGCTTCCTCCCGTTTGCAAAAGGTGAGGCTCTCTTCCTTTGATGTGGAAGCGATGCATTGTCAGGCAACATGAGCGCATTTGTTGTAATGTCAGCTTTGCTCCCAGCATCCTTTTCTTTTGCATCCTGTGTGCATGATCCGGCGCTTTTCACTTTTATTGTCATTGTTGGGGATAAATGGAAGGTGTAAGGAAAAACAAATGGTGCCAATTACTTGCATTACCCACAGGCTGTCGAGGTGACTTTATTTTGCTGTCTGTAATGCAGACATGTGGTTCTCTGCTATATCTTTGCATCTGGCTGCCTTTATGTGTACGCACTTTAATGTCTTCATGTGTAGGGCTGTCACTGTGAGCCTGTCATCTCTGGACCTGTTTATCTTCTGGATTCTGTGTCTCTGTCTCCTCTTCCTCTACTCTTCGTCTTTTTAATACCTTTACATTGGTGACAGCCATGGCAGACACATTTCTGTGCAGTCTGTCTGACTGTCTGTCCTTCTGTCTGTCTGATTCTTCATTTTTCTGGCACTGAGGGATATTTGAAAACTTTTCACGGACAACTACTCTAAGTTGGAACTGAAAACATAGATTTCAGGGGCCAAAAGTCAAGGTTTTGGAGTCTTTTGTTCATTATTTGCTGGTCAATTAAAGAACTGTGCACTTGAGCATGAACTGCCCAGATTATGGAGTTTAGAGATCTGATGGATTGTTCAGAGTTTTTGCATCTTAAACATTAGCCATAGCAGCAGACATCAGCTCTGCATCTGTACAGAAACAGTAGGCACGGAAGCTAAAGTGGATGTTGCAATGTTAGTGTACTTGGGAAAAGGTAAGTGAAATTGCATATTGATTGGGATGCTACTGGCAGAACGACATATTGACTGTTTCGTGTACCAAAGTAGGGCCAAAACATGGTGGCTTGGTAGAGGAAAAGTAAGTTGTTGTAAAGAAATAAGATATAGCTTGCAAAAACCTATGAATATTTTTGAAGCTTGTTTATAGTTTAAACTCTTTCAATTACATGTAGAGGGGTACACCATGTACAGAAACATTCAGTTCTAGCACATCTGCCAACTATTCCTGCACAGATGTAGCGCTCGTCTCTGTAGTTGTGGCTAATGTTCAGGCTAGTGCTATGTACGCTCCAATCCTGCTTCAAAAACTCTGAACTATTCCTTTAAAGGTAAGGGTCTTATTTATGTTTTTTCTTTGCTTGTATAGTCAGTATTTAAAACAACACTTTAAGGGATATTCTCAAATTTTGCGCAAATGCCCAGTCCTGTGTGAAAAAGGAATTTAGGTTATGGAGTTCATGGATTTTTTTTTGTAAATGTTTCACCAAGGCCTTCTCAGACTACAGGATTAACTGATTGCATTCTTTCAGGTCAAAGGCCTCTTTAATGAGCCCGTCATAGGGATGGGAACTGACAAAGACTGCATCGATTATAATGTCATTGTCCATTTTATCTATTGATTCAATTCTTGCTTATTTCCTGTCAAGAAATGCATATCCATGCAGGTTTTTTAATGTCAACAAAGCTAAAACATGGCACTCTTGATATCTAATGGTGTTCAAAAGCTTCAGCAAGTTTGTAGCTGGTGTTCTCGTCCTGGCTGAAAATCACAGACGCAGACACGAGACATCGCGGTTAGCACCATGCAGTGTAAAATTTAGCCATGTGTTTAGCCAAATGTTGCTGTGGCTCATGATCATGTGAACATTCAACTCAAGAAGAAGAAGACCTTGTTCATAAATGCTGATTTTAGGGATTCTTTTTTTTTTGCTACACGCGGTATTAAAGACACACATACAGTGCTTAACAAAGTAACTAGAGGTTTGAAATGTACTATGTCTGTTCAAAATGTATGTCCAGTAACAATAACTTTTTGGTTTAAACAAATTTTTGAAAGACTTCTTAATTATTTATGTTTTCTCCTATTTAATGACGGTTTAACAACTTGTATATGCACTGTCCATCCTCCAATCATGCACTGACAGAGATTTTAGAGGGATATGTTGCTGTTCTTGAAAAGTGCTGCTTCAGTGCTCTATAAAGCTACGAAAGCAACTTCCAGACACGGTTTGATTGGGACATAATGTGGCCACCCCCAGGTCCCCAGTCCTCTTGAACTGGACAACTGCTGCCCCATGCTTGGTAAAATAATGATTTTGGCATCTCTTTAAAACTGAATACAATCTTTTAAACCTTTTGGACTTTAAAGGTCAAGGTTCTTTAGCCCTATGGTCATCTCATGCTTAGATTTTTATGAATCATACCACCACAAAGACAACCCTAGACCTTCCCCATGACCCATTATTGTAGTTCTGTTGTCTGACACTTTTATTCCTTGTGGAGACAAATAACCACCAGGCAGTAGTTCTAGTTTTCCACCCTGTCTTTCCCCATGTCAGTCAATATGGTGATTCTGTCCCTTAGCAGCTGATTGTCTTTTGTCTCCTTCCATGCTAGCTTCTCTCTGCGCTGTTTACCCTGCACCTTCCCCAGACGCAAGCAAGCCGGCCGTCTCTTTTTCTCATAACCCCTCCTCCCCGTTCCTTCAAACTCCACTGAGCCAGCAGTCGTGTCAAATCAAAATAACATCTTTAAAAATTCAGTCAACATTGCCCCCTACAAACAGCGAGGGCCTCCTTGTTGGCTATTCATGTATTCAGGTGTACATTGTATCATGGTGGAGATGCATACAGGGAGGGTGTGGGAGCCCAACATGTGCAGTTCCATCAAAATTTGATGCATTCATTCATAGTCGGTAGTAAACTCTGTTTGTTTGCAGATAACCGGGGATGTTTACCAGACAGGAGAGCACATGCAGATCACTTTCTTATCGGACAAGTGGTGGCCCCTGCACCTGCTGGTCATGTAACCCCAGCTCGGTCCCCTGTGGGACAAGAGGATTTCTGTTTTGCCGCCATCTTTCTTCCATATGCTCCCTTTATCTATTTTGATGTGTGCTTGTATTTTTTTGTGACAAACACCATATGTGCTCAGCTTGAGAATTGCTCCCCCTCCTCTCTCTTTCCCCCCACTATCTCTTCCTCTCTCCTCTCCTTGTTTAGTGTCACATTCTTGGGGTCAAACCAAAGTGCTGTAGCCTCGGGCTGGCTCGCAGGCTTGTGTATCATTGTGTTTGCTGATCATTTTCACCTTCTATCATACACAAACACTTTCCCAGCACTGTTTTTTGTTCCCCACTCATGATAAAATACCCAGCAGTGCATGCAGAGGCAGCTTGATGTGGAATAATATGCAAATGTAATAATTCTCCTCACTTGCTCGCACTTCACCCCCGATCGTTTCACTTGGAACCATCCCAAAATCTCATCGTGTCAAGATGCATTACGAACATCAAAACATTTCTGTTTACAACATCGCCGCCATGTCAATTAAATCTGATAAATTATTCAAACATTTATCTTCTTCCTCCCCCCCTCATCACCATCATAATGTCTGGGGAATTTTTAATCAAGCTTCCTATTTGCTTTAAATTAGCACTGTCAAGTGTGCATTTGTGTAAAATCCCTCGTATCATTAAAGATTTATCAATTGGAAATCTGTTTGGGTTGATTTTCGCTGTTAATTGGCTAGGAGGCGTGCTGTGGCTGCACACTCATCTGCAACAAGTGCCTCAGGTTAATGCTGCAGAAAGGCAACCTCAGATGGAGCTGCACAAGATAGTTCAGCAAGCCAAGCAACAAGCTGACTTTCTTTCTGCGTGTTCAACCACACTTCTGTCAATATCTGTCATACACTCATTTACTTTTCAGTTTTATGCATGAGGAAGTTTTTTGTCTTGCTAGTGCATATTATACACAATCTTTGCCACAGTAAACCCAGTATACTCTCCCAAACCAGTATTCACTCCTTTGCCAAATCGTGTCTATAATCATCTTTGTGACTGTTGGAGCTGTCTCTCCATTCTTCTATGACCTTATGCCCCTTTTCTGACTGAAAGCCTGATATAGCCTCTCAGGATAACAGTCTGACTGCTTTACAGACACTAGCAGCCAAACTTCTTCCCCCCACCCTCTAATCGACCTACCAGTGTGATGTGCTACTATTGTTTTGTCATCAGTTTTAATGGGTATCAGCTTCAGCTATCCCTGTGCATGGATGTTAGAATGAATGAGGAGTTGTTGACAATATGGCACCAAGCAGTGTTGAACTGAACACTACTGAATGAAACAGTCAACCAAACAAAGCTGAGTCTCCAAGGGGCACAAGCTTCAACAGTGCATCTTTGACAAAAAGAAAATACCGTACTGTCAGGGGTCACTGTTATATGAAAACTGGGCTGGAGCCTATCCCAGTTGTCATTGGGCAAGAGGCGGGGTACACCCTGAACTGGTTGCCAGTCGATCACAGGGCCACATAGAGAGACAAACAACCATTCACGCTCACACTCATACCTAAGGGAAATTTAGAGTCACCAGTTAACTTAATGAGCATGTTTTTGGTTTGTGGGAGGAAGACAGAGTGCCTGGAGGGACCATGAGTCACGTACACTACCTGCTGCACCTCAGTGCCGCCCCGACCCTCATTCTCTTAAGCATAATTGTTGCACATATAGCAAGTGCTGAAAAATGTAGCTATGATAAATTCCCCAATAATGCAGTCCCTGAAGTGTCCACTTGAGGCTTGCTGCAGAGGCACTGGCAGTCATATAAGCTCATGTTTAAATATCAATACTTACAGTGGAAATGACCATCTTTCCAGCAGGGTCCAAACATGATTTTTCTTGCACTGGTTTGTTATTTTAATCGCACAGTGTATGGAGAGTGATTGTTTTGTTACACGTCCATTGTACTTCCTAAAAGGATACCAGTAATGCATTATAGCTGTGGCTAATAAAACTGCAAGCCCCCTTGGAAGCTGTTTGTCAGAAGGCCCAAATGACCTTGAGCTCCAACTCTTTGGTTGACCGCAAGTTAGTTTAACACAACATTTTTGATGGCTACCACCTTGAAACGGCATTAAAGACAGCTTCAGCAACCAAATGGTTATGGTCACACAGACAATTCCAGTTCTTTCTCAGTCTATTAGAACATGATGATGTCTGAAGTCAGACCATGGTGCAACAACTGCTGTGCCACACATTTATTCTGTCTGAGTCAAAGACTGGCACGTGACCTGTAGCATGAGCAAAACACTTTTTAAACCCTAGCTGTGGCCATCTTTGCTCAGTTATGTCTGCTTTGCATCAGCATCGATAGCACCTTAAAACAATACTGTTTATTTCTGTCAGTTCTGTTGATGGATACGTTGCCTTAGTTTCCATGAAGTGTTTGTTGTGATTATGTGACAGCATTCACATTAGCCTTGTTTTCTCAGAGAAGAAACAAAAGGCACTGGCTCACAAGAGTATCTTATCTAAGTGATTTACATGTTTGTATTTCTGGATATACTTGCCGTCATTTTAATTAGTGTTGCTGTCTGAATCAGCGTCTGCACAAGCTCCAAGCTCTGCTCCATCTTAAGTGCCACTTAAACCTGTGCAAGACTGCTCAGCCTCATGTCTGGGCAATGTCAGTTTTCTTTACCTGTGTGGGTAGACGTAATCTGGCCGCTGAGTAGTAAAGAATATTGACCAGGTTTAGAGAAAATAATCAACCATTTTATTAGTAAACTCATTCAACCCAGTCTATTTAAGTAAGGATATCATATGCTAGGTAAAATAATTTTCTGCTAGTGCAAGCTTCAACCTGTCATTGTAGTTTAAAACCAAAGCTAGTACCTCACATATGAATAAACGCATACTTCAGTGTTAATGGTGACATAAAGACCTTCAGTTAGTGCTCTTGATATTTAATGATGTAAGACATAAATACGTTCATTATTTCTTGACAAGTGGAACCAGCAAATGTATATCACCGTCATCAACACATCTGTTGGAATATTAACATCAAGAAACACCTGCTTTCATGTCATTAAGCTTTACAATTGACCAAGTTGTGACATATGACTGACCCCCCTCCCCAGTCCCCCAATGACCTTGGATCATACTGCTGGAGGCTCAATTAGACCTGAACACAATCACATCATCACATTGTTATATTACACAATACCACAGAAAAGATGACAGTTTTATTCATTCTTGACACAAGTGATCATTCTGACGCAAGGATGTACTTGTTAAAATTTGGCATCATGTTTATCCATCACCGAATTATGCTGTCACAGAACCCTATTTTTTTTTTCTCTGACTTCTCTGATTTAAGGATAGATCAAAGTTTGGAGGTCCTTTTGTCCCTTGCTTGTTAATATGACAAAAACGCTTTGTGGGATATTTTGTCAAACTTTGCTAATGTCCCTTTGAAACAATGAAAACTGATAAGCCACTGGAGCTCACAGGCCAAGATCATGGTGCACATGTTCATAATTTTGCTTATTACTGAACTATCTCAAAGTCTCTTAAATGTTTTTTTCCACAGTGTTTTTTTGGTTTAAAGATGAGTTAATTAAATAATAGAGATCAATGCTGTTTTTTTATAATGCTTAGTTTTTATCTTATTTGCCAAGACATATAGCAATTTGATTTTCTGATCAAACATAAATCACACAAACATATACACAAATTCAGGACTAAGCAAGAAAAGGTGACAGGAAAAGACCAATAAATAAGTACATACATGAATGACACCCAAAGTGTACAGCTATGTGGCAGACTTGTCAGTCTCCTTGATATCAAACTATATTACAGCTTTTTTCTCTCATTTTTTGGTTCTTTTCTCTGTCAACGGAAAGAAGTAACAACAAACCAAATTAGTAACAGTAAAAACAGTACCATACGTTCTCTTGGCTTCTGATGGTGAACAAAAGTAATGGAGACAGAAGACAGAAATAAAAAATTTGTAGCCTATATACATAAAAGAAATAAAATAAAGTACATATAAAGTACATACAAAAAAACAGATTGTAGTAATACTATATAAAAAAAGTACACAAATAAATTAGGACAGCCCTGTATACGCAAATATTCATATTCAGTTGATCTACAATTCATGTATTCAACATTTCCAATCAATTCATGGAGCTCTCCTCCTGAAAAAAATCAGAGATCAATGACGAAAGGTGATCGGCCATGCTACAGAGTAACAATCCATGTCTGTGCGGGAAACATAAGTCAAAGAGGACATTAGTTCCGCCTAGACGGACCGCAGGAAATTCACAGATAATGCTGCTGCAGGGCATCAGCTGCAGTGTTTTGTGGTTGATAAGTGAATGAAAAGGATACAGCTGGAATAATGTCCGCTTATACATCCTATTGTATGATATATGATATGATCGCGGTGAAACTTGAACGGACGTGACGTCACCGAGCGACAGCTGACGGCAACGGTGACCAAAATGAGATATTTATGAACGCGCGACGCTACGTCAGTGGGTGACACGATTTTGGTAGCTGGGTCACTTGCGGTGTGAACGTAGCTTTGTGCTCAGTACTTGCATGTGAAGGTGATTTCTAGATTTTTGTTCATTTGGCATGTGCATGAATGTCCACTCTGACTCAAGGGGTAAAATACTAATATATATTCACACCCAGCACAGAAGTTCCCAGAACTGTTGCATCTTGAAGGCATGTCACAGGTCATAAAGCTTCATGCTTATTTGTAAAGAATGATTTCTCAAGTGTACTTTAAAAAAATGTCCATTCCAGCTGGAGGTTATCAGTTCCTACAAAAGGTTGTGTCTCATGTTCATTTAACTCTTGAACGATTATCTCTAAATTATGTACAGGACTCACTCCAGCTCTTGACAAAAGTATTCACACTGACTGAGGGATGATTTAGATTTTAGCTTTCAATGTCAAGGTCCCTTGCACTCTAAATTTCTGCAACTTACTAAAACACCCTCAACCCTTCTTCTTTGCCTATCAGTGCACCTTTTTTACTCGGCAGTTCTGCACCCCACAGTTATCTAACCACCAGGCAGTAGTTCGAGCTTATTATGTAACAATTGTCGTCTGAATAAAGAGTTAAAGCAACTCTGACCTTGGATAAAACTGAAGCTAAATCAGCCATAACAGCACCATCCATGTAGCATTTAAGAATAAATCAGCTGGTATAATAGCATGTTAAGCTAGGCCAGATGGCAGCCACATGTCTGTCTGAGGTCTCTCAGAGGTTGGACTGAGGTCAAAGAGCAGATCTGTGATCCTCACGCAACCTCACTCCTGCACTCCTGCAGTTGCTCTACTTCTTTTAGCCTTGTTCTTTCTTTTTTCATGTCATTTGCACTGTTTTTTCCTCCTTCCCCTTCTCTCTTCACATTAAAGTTAAATATCCCTCAGCAACAGATAAGAGGGAACGGCAGCACAGCAAGTGTTTTACATTCTATTGTCCTCTTTACATTTGAGTTTTCGTCGCAAGTGTTTTTTGGGGCACGTTTGAAGCGTTTTTGAAGCCCTATCAGAGATGACATGTTTTGTGCATATTTTCAAACAGTGTCCTTTTGTAATGCAAATGGCTGCGACTGTGTCAATAAGCAGAAAGGCAGACGCATGCTGAATGAATCGCCCTGGAACTTTTGGTGCTGCAGACTTTTTTGACTGCTGTGAAGGATGGTAATGTTAACCGCTTGTGATGGGGGGTTGTTTTAGGGCTTCACTGACTCGACTCAGCCACACACACACATCTTGTTGGTTCTCACGTCTGTGCTTCGGCGCTCTCCATCAACCCTCCGATACACACCACGCTCCCCTCAGCACAAAAACCTGCAGCACATCTGTCTACATTGCATACTCCTCCTCCTCTTTTCACTCTTTTTTTCTTCTGCTCTGCTCCTCTAACCGTGGCCAGGTGTTTGCCCACAGCCACACAGCTCTTCATCTCCAGGCCGCCAGACCGACGCTGATGTAATTGCTCTCTCCGCTGATCCATGAAAACAGAGAGAAAAGGCGAGGGAGAAAAGGGGAGAAGTAGCAAAAGACACAGGGAGGAAAGAGACAGTCTGTGCTGTAAAGTCAGAGCCGAGGCTGGGATTATGGGATGGCGAGGACGGATGTGTGTGTGACCTTTTTATAGAGGGTGGAGTGTAAGTCTCCGCGTGTGTTTACGAGAGGGTCAGGGATAAGTTAAGTGAAAAAAAAGTTGTAATAATTTTTGTTTGCAGGTGTGTATGGAGCCATCTGCACGCACCCATAACCCCTCCCTGAGAGACAAAAGCTGCTCCACTGGCGTGCTTTTAGTGGTTGTGTTGTGAGGGCACTTTCAATTAATGTATTCATGATATTTATATATTTAAATATATTTATAAGGGGGTTAAACCCACAGGGTGAGGTGGCTTTCCATTTTCCTAATGACATGCAAATGGGGTGTAATGTTTTGTTCTGTCTCAAGCCCATTCCAGAGAGTCCTTTGGCCTGGTGGGAATTAAACCACAGACTACATTCACGTCCTAAAGAATGGCCTTCACAACAATGACTGATGCACAAATAATTTATATTTTGACTATTTAAAGTCAGAAGTTTGCTTTACTTTCTGTAATGTTACACTTTCAGCTTACATGTAAAGAACATAGTCATCTGCATAAGGCATGGTCTGTAATCATTAATGATGTGACAGTACTTGTACTTTACATAAGGAGTTCTCTGATAGTCTGGTCTTCTGACCCACCACAACATCTTTTATATGAAATTCATTACCCATTTTTGTAGAAATTTTTAAACTTTTAATAGTGTAAAAATTTTACTTGTTTTTAGTTATTTTCTTCTAAATCAGCTGATTCTACATTATTTATATATATTTGTAAAGAAAAACAACAATAAAAAAGCATACATCTCCCTAAATATTTCATAAAATCTTAATTTTATGGATGACAACATTTAGATAATGGTGACTATTATATGATTATATCGGACAAATAAGTAGGAAGGGCTGGGTATTTCGAACAACTTAACAGTATGATATGGAACTCCATACATAGGCAATGTTCTGATTTGTATCATTATAAGAACTGTGGACATCAAATATACCTCTCAAAAAGTCCACAACTTTTGTTGTTTTTTGTAAATGCAGAAACAGCTATGTCAATGTTTGAAGGATCCAGCTTACAAGGACCCAGTTTAAGGCCCATTTCACACTGAATGCGTGTTACTCACATGAAAGCAGCAGTGCATGCTTGTTTTCATTTTAGTGAGCATTTTATCTTCAGACTAGAAGCCGTGCATAAAACTCAAGATACTCTGTGAAAGGTCTATTTTTCCTCTGAGCTGTGTGTATTTCCGACCCCAAACAGAGAGAAAAAGACAAATAAAGTGTCATCTTTATCAAACTTAAGCACATATATGTCCACAAAGGTCGAGTATGTTACAGAAAAGATAGAAACCGTCCTGTTACCCTTCCTGTCTTAGCTCCTGAGCTAAAGCCTCAGTTTTTCAGGTTTCTCGGTTCAAGCCCCTGCTACTGCTTCATTCCTGTTTCTGTATCTCATTTATTGATTGTGCTTCTAAATTGTGATGGACTTTCAATATACTTTGCCTGCTTGTTAGTGATTGTTTTGTTTACTTAGAGCCCCCTGGTGGCTGGACTTTACATACTGCGCTTTTAATTATTCAAATCCATACATTGCAGTTTGGATCTTTGATGGAGCAGATCATTTGGCTGACAAAGACATAAGAACAACTTTCATGTGCATCATTACAGAAACCTTGGGGGTATATGCATCATATATTTTATTCAATTCTGCTTCCCGTGTTAACAAGTCTCTCTCGGTTGATCTTAAGGGTATGACAGTGTTGAGAAAGAACCAGCTCTGTTAATCTGAGATAAACAGATGAACACCTCTTTAGAAAACAACTCAAATCAATTATCATTGGAACTACAGTTTGATAAAATGTGACAGTGTTTGCTATACAAGACTATTTATGTTTCATACATTATTGACTGTGCTGCTTGAGAGACCAACCAAAACTGATCTGCTACCCACTTCTGGATCCTGATCTGCCACCTGAGTACAACCACTGTTTAACAGTTTGACAAAATCAGACGATGCACTTCTTAAATCCTGAGGATATTCATTATAATTATACTTTAGTATCCAGAGGGTATTAAAGTATGAGTACTTTGACAGTATTATTGAGTAAACCGTAAATGGTATTTCCCCTACTTTTAACTTTTCTTGTTTGATCTGTATGGCGTTTAAAAGAGTCTTGCAAACATAGTGCAACGTAATAATAGGTGATAAGTTTCTTACCTAACAATTGACCAGATGTTGGATTGTGGCTCACAAACCCCTCTGATTTAGTCCAACTCAGAGCAGGCTGTTTTAGGTGCAAATCCATACAAGCTGTGTCTTATGAGTGGGTGTCGCTTCAGCTTATCAGTGCTGTACTCTTATGTTTACTGTGGCTGCATAGACATGCTTAGTTCATTCCACAGGAGACAGCTTTGGGCTAATCAAACTCAAGGACTGTCTTTCATTTGAGAGCTGGCACATCAAGTAATGACATAATAGGGCGAAATATTTTAAACGGTTTGAGGACACAAACTATTGAAATGTGAAAAGGTAACAAAGGCAAACAAGGGATCTGTATCATGTTGAAGAGGTTTGTTGACAGGGCATGGACTAGAGGATAATAAATCAACTTCAAAGCAAATGTCTAACCATCAGGATCATAATTCAGCAAATTTAATGCTGAATCATTTTGGCTCATTAACTTAACTATTAACACACTTATTTTAAATACAAACTTGAAATTTTCTAAAATATCATGTACCCAATGTTGCAGCATTGTGTCACATTTTCAGTGGCAAAAAAACAAGAGATCATATTTACCTTAGATTGATCTATTGACAGATCCATGAATCATTTAAAACAATTTTAAAAAAATGCTCAATGCTCCCAGTATCATGGCACAAATATACCTGGAAAGAAAAAAGCAAAGTGTATTTATTTATTTGTTTTTTTATCATATCATTTGGTCATTTTTCCAAATTGCTAACAATTTAAATAAAATCATATTTAGAGAACTGTCTGATAGAAACATAATGCAGAAAATAAAACAAAAAATCGTGCTCAAGTCTCCAAGTCAAATATTTTAATGTATTTGCATGTGCCTCATGTTGTTCATATATTTGTATTATTAAAATTCCTTATAGGACAATTCATCATTAAAGTACAAAAAAATACCAAAACACTATACAAATGTGATTGAGAACTCAGTTTGGTTGTAGGCTACATGTTGCATGATAGCTTGGGTATTCTGTTATATCCCTTGTAGTTATGAAATACATACATTTTCTCATAGTGGATCCAACAGAATATTAATGTGTCTTTATTATGGTCATATATCACAGTAAAATCTCATCGCTTAATATGACTGACTTAATAACATACATGCAAATAACAAGCAATGACAATGTATTTAGATTCAAATCTTTCAATCACACATAATGCCCAAAGGTGCATTAATAACAGTTTATCATTAAAAGTGTTCAATTTTCTGCTTAGAAAGGGGGCTAATTTATCTGCTGCATTCTATTTGTTCTGCCATGAAACAAACAACAACATTAATTTAATAGTCAGCGACTGCAACACTTAGCAGAGATCCCCTGGAGTTTTGAATGAAGTGTTAGATTAGATTAATGTTTCCTCCCCATGTGGCTAACCCGCGGCACACTGATGAGACTGTACTGTATCAAATTAGAGAGTCAGAGAGGAAAAGCTTCCTGCTGTTTAAGATCTAATTATCGCAAACACAGTAAACAGCCTGATTGTTTTTAATGTGCAGCCCCTTATTCAACACATTCACAGCACTGCACAGAGTTTGAGAGATGTTTTTTGGATGTTATTTGCCTCCATAAGAAATAAGAATCCCTTTGTCATGTTTTTAATATAGCAGTTGTTTACAACTGTCATCTCTGACTATTAGGATCGGATGTGGGAGTGGGCTGGAAACATGTATCCTGAAAATTATAAATATAACAAACACCTACATGAGATTATTTTTGTAACCAACATATCAGCAAAGTTACAGGAGTTCAACTAAGACCAGCATTAATTGATGCCAATTTTGATTTTATTTATGGAGGTTGTATACATGGGCTAAATCTCTTTTACTACTCTTTGATGTTGCTTAGACAGGTTTTGTGAAATTAGGGGTGTAGCTGGGTTAAAACACTGAGTAGTGGCATAGCTCCTCCCCAGATAATCTGAGCCTGTGTCACATTTACACTGTACCTCAACCTCAAAGCATTAAATTCACCCCTAAAAAGTGAAAATTATATGTCGGAGCTATGCACATTGCAAGTGTCTAATAAATCTGCCAAGCACATGGAAACTGACAATTTCTGAGTGATGTCTGCAAGTATGTTAAGTCTGCTGTGCAATAGAGTGGCTGCAGAAAACAAAGCAGTATGTTAAATCTACTTGATGTATACATTTTCTTGTTCATGTCTCTTATTGGCTTAACAAGAAAAATACTGAACCACTGACCACCGCTTCAGCTGATTCAGCAGCCATACATTCCATCTCTTTCATTCATTGAAGTACTAGATATTCATGTTTTTGAGCTCATACTTTGATATTATACACACAGTTGAAGTTGCCATGGTATCCTGTTCAC
Organism: Scarus forsteni; assembly: GCA_036419115.1. NCBI lineage: Eukaryota > Metazoa > Chordata > Actinopteri > Labriformes > Labridae > Scarus > Scarus forsteni. Next base: position 30,421,825 of record JAZDUH010000341.1, on the reverse strand, counting down.
AACTAAGCAGAAAATGTGGCAGGATCCAGTATAGAAATCACAACTGCCCTCTAGTGTTTTGGAGAAGTACTGTAGGCACAATGCAAACATGTATAAAGAGCACTCACTGGACATTGTGGCAGAGCTTTGACTCTGCTTCAAAGCAGCGGCATTAGACTTCTAAAAGGTAATGATTAAGTTTTTCAGGCTTCGTATGCTCTTCAGTATGTCTTACAGTGCCTACACATCAAACTCGACTTGAGAGTCGTTCGCAATCACCATGCAAAGACAACGTACAGTTGCGACTGGGCGAGGCTAACCCTCCGGTAACACGCTGGCCGCGTTCAAGGCAGTCACTTCGCTCATCACGTGTTGCCAGACTTGAAAAAGTTGACCTATTGAGGCGATGTCGTGTGTGGCTGTGCGACAACAACCAATCAGCAGTGTGTGCATGTGTGACGGTACCTGTGACAGACTGTTTTTTTCCCGGACTACAGAGTAAAAATCTATGTCTGTTTGGAAAACATTAGTCACTGAGTACTTTAGTTCCACCTTGACACACTGCAGAAAACTCACAGAGCATGCTGCTGCAGGGCCATCAGCTGCAGTGTTTTGTGGTTGGTAGATGAGTGAAAAGGGTACAGCTGGAATAATATCAGCTTATGCATCCTATTATATGATATATGACATGACTGCGGTGAAAGTCGAGTGGATGTGATGTCACTGAGCGATGGCGACAGGCGGCAGTGACCAAAGTGAGGTATTTTTGGACACGCAACACGACCACAGTGGGCGATGCGATGTTGATCACAAAGTCACGTTTGGTGTGAACGCAGCTTTATATGTCCTGTCTACATGGCAAAGTACTTCTGTGCGCAAGACATCAAAGTCCACAGCACTGGAATTTCTCCCTCTCCTGTCAACAGCCCCAGCCTGAGATGTCTGACACAAGTTTTTTACAGTCTGTGGTAATCATTGAGGAAAAACAGCAGCTAAAGAAAGCTATGATATTTGCCTCTATTTTGGGACATGTAATCAGATACTTAGGAAACTGCTAATCAGGCTATGCTTAATATTATCAATCTCTACCTCTATCTCTAAATTGGTACTATACCAATTCATAATTAGCTTAGCCAATCTTTGTATACAAGCTGTTAGCACAACGTGACTAAAACTAACCTTACAACAAGAAAATTAAAGCTATCCAGTGTGAAAACTAATACAAGAATTTTGAAAAGATTAATTTGGGTCTGGTCATGTGGTCTTACATGGGATTGGTGGGCTGAAAGAATTGGGGTCAACACTGATTTCATAGGTATGTGTGTTTGATTTAGTTCATCAACTTTGATCAGCTGCACCTGTGCTCACCTGGTTAAAGGTGTGATATGCAAGACACTGGAGACAATGAGAGTGTCAGCTTGATTATTTTTTAAACACATCACTGTACCACGGGGTTTATGTCGCAGCTTCTAAAGACTAAGTGTAAGGTGATCGAGAGAAACTGCAACTGCCAGATTGTCAGAGAATGAGCTGGCCATGACTAAGGCAAAAACTACATGACAGCAAGTCATTCAAAACCCCACATTCTCCAAGCCAAGAAAGTTTTGCACTTATTCTGGGAAGGGTTGCAGTTTTAATTGTTTGGTTATGTTGTAAGGGACATCACGGTATTGTGTTCACTGACTCCAAAGTTAGTTTGTGCTCACTCGATATGGTGTAAAAATTCAGTTATAGAAAATCATTTTGATGCGTCAAAACTTCAGTTTTTGTCAGGTTAATCTAAAAGGGTCTAGCAAAGAGCAGGTTTACTCAAAGCCAGGTAAGCTTTCAAGCTAAGATAACTTACTGTTGTTAGGTATAGCCTTTGACTTTCCCATAAGGAGAAATATCAGTCTTTTAAATAAAACTTAGTTTAAGAGTGTAAGCTTATTTCAATTTCTACATCTCTTTTTGTAAGTTGAATGTATTGAAGCTCAAAACTTATATGGGACAAAATGGTCTCTGTCTGTGATTTCTTAGAACATCTGATAATTCTGTTCAATTTTCTTATTTGATAGCATGCTCTGATATTTTAATTGAAGGGTTCCCCACACATGCTTCTGCTTATATAGTTTTATCACCCAATTCTAATGGATGTCACTCTCTAAAGATGGCAAATTTCTTTTTCTGGGACAAAACTCTTAATTTCCTGAAGCGCTAGAGCGAAATCTGTGCTGATTCAGCGAAAGAAAACATTTATCTTTCAACAAATTGATTCTTGATATTAATTCATGTGTTCACTCTTGAAGTATGCCCATGATTTAAGCCTGCCTCTTTTGTATGTCCAACTTAAATTAATTAATACCATTACTATCATTGTGGTCTGGCTGATTGGTTGGTTCATCATTTACTGTACTCTCTCCTTCCAAATCTCATCCACTCCAGCAACGCTGACATTTGGAGAATTCTTGATTAACATAATTAGACAACTTTGATGGAGGATTTACCAAATCCCCCTTTTCTCCCATCCTGACTTGTTTCCATGCACGTCTCACAATCTTCACGTTAATGCCGTGAGTCCATGGATTAGATGTGACATTTATGGGGGCATATTGCACTGAAAGATGTATAGAAAATATCATCATCACATAAGGTTTAAATGCAGAGAAGTTATTGTTTACTGTGCCTGGTGCTCTGCATCTCTTGCAAATATTTCTGGAGAACTAACCTATTTCTTTTTACCTTATTCTTTTGTGTGTTTTCAGATAGAAAGTGCAAAAGAGACTTTAATAGTTCCTGGCACACTGTTATTTCTCTATGAAGAAGGCCACGGTGAGCTCCAGCAGTTTATTGATTTTCAGAACCGCTCTGCTCTCATTGTTATCCCAGGGTGCTGAGTACTGTTCATTGGACACACGCAGCACCTCAGGCTCTGATCCCTGTCTAAGATACCCCAGCTCTTGCAGTAGACCTGATTCAGATCCAATTCATACCCATTAATGCCTACAAGAGCTTTTGCATAGAGGTTGGTAGGCTACTGTAAGAGGATAAGGACACCCTGGTCCATGCTAATACATTTTAAAGCTCTAGTAAGAAGTTTTTTTGACAAGATATAAAACTATAAAAACATACCTTTATATGATCTAACCATGCAAACATGACAAAGGCTTTCCTCCACAGTGGTCACCAAAATCAACACAACCCATTAGCTCTTCTTCAGAGATTTATATGTCATAAGGACTTAACAATGGTATTACTAAAGTAGGGGTGGGTGATGCGGAAACAAAAATGGTGTCACAATTTTTTATGGCAGTATTACAGTTTTATCACAATACTTTTGTATTCATAGCTCTCAGTTGTTGTTTAACAGACTACAGACCAGAACCAAACATGTGTCTATAGATTAAAAATTAGATTCTTCAAATGCAGAAAAACTGACAATTTATTTTTAAAACTTGACTTGTCCTGTCATTTTCAAGGTGACTCTTGTTACACCACAATGTCAGTGGAGAGCATTCAGTTATGATATGGAGAACAATCCACATAAATAACTCTGTGATCCTTGTGCTCTGGCAGATTGCTGATACATTTCTGTTCTGAAACTGAAGTTAAAGGTCCATCCACTTCCTCCAAAGTTGATTTGAATATTAGCCCTATTTACGCATCATCCCTAAAATTTTCCAGACAACTTTTTGGAAACTGACCCCAAACACATGTTCGTTTAAACTTATCCCTTTCAACAGTAGTAGTTTGGCAGCGGAGAAATACTTTCGGTACAGGGTGAGTAAAAAAATCTGCTGGTTGTTTTCACACATGCATCTCACCTGTGTAAAGTAAAAGAAATGTCAGGGTAGACCCACCATCACCTTGCTTTGTCCATGCTTCATTCACTTTACTGTCCCACTGTGCTGGACACCTCAGTCTGCTTCCTCTCTATTGTGAGTTGTTCTGGTTCAGAGGATGCACCATAAAACTATTGAATAGTGGTGTGTTGAAAACCCCAATAATATTAACTCAGACTTGTATTGTCTCTGGTGTCTTGAGTCTCTAGCCACATGAGACATTCACACTTACTGTGTGAGGCCATCGTATCTGCATCAAGTCCCCCTGCAAGATACACATGACACAACAGGTGTCCTCACATACACAGAAAGGCAGTGACATTCAGTCATAACACCCTTGCCCCATGTCTGCGGACCTCCTGCTACGTCCATGGGCCTCCTGCTCTCCAATATCACGCCTCTGGTACTACCTTTGGAGATGGATCAAATTGGGGGTAAGCTTGTTTCCCCCATTCCATCTGTGCGATATTCTAAGGGGTGTAAATATTACACCTGCTTCAGCTGGCTGGTGATGATGACTTTACTCAATATACATTATCAACTATATGAAACAGTACATACATATCAAATACTACACCGTAATGGTTTACTAACAACAAGAAAGACCTGTGTTTTCAAAACAAATACAAATACAATGTGGTACGACATTATAATAAACATAAGCAGAAAAAGGCCTTAAGTCTTGGGTTCTATTGTCATCATGCTCACAACCCTGGAAGGGTCAATCCCAATTGTACCCCTTAGCCCTTGGTTGGGCTCGTTTAGATCCAGTAAAGGGGTATCCCAATTTTACACAAGTTTAAGGGGAAGGGGAATGGCTTCACAGCCCTTGAAACAAAGACGAACCAGGACCTCCCTTCAAAGGAAGGGGTATGAGAAATTTCCCACGAAGCAACATGCCAGCTGACAAGATGGCAGAGTGGCGAATGAAGGAAGCATAGACATAAGTTATGAAGCAAAGATAGGGATTTTCATTATATCATCGCAGACAGACAAAAGAAAACTCAAAAGGGCCCAAACAAAGGGTTACATTTTGGCATCTTGGAAATGGATAGCGAATGGTGGCATCTGCCTGTGGCACAGCCAGCCAGCAACTCTGGTTGATGACATAACAGAAATCAAGTGGAATCTTTTTTTTTCTGAGGGGCATGTTTTTATCCCTTCCTCTTGGCCCTCAGAACATAGGCCCAAGAGGAAGAGATTGACAAAGAGGTCAGATGAAGGGAGAGGGCTAAGGGGTGCAATTGGGATTGACCCTAAGTCATAAACAATTCAACTTTTGGAACAGCACCACACCACTATAAACATTTGGATACAGAGGTTGAAATCTCTGCGACTGCAAGCAAAAACAACTATGAACTATGAACACCAGTCAGGCCATCTTCATTTTCCCCTTCTCTGTATTCCACTCTTGTTTTTGCACAGAATGAATGGTTTATGTTCACAAGTAATCATGCTGCTGTGTGACGTGGTTCTAAGATTGAAGAGACTGATGCAAGTATTATTAGAAATGTTAATGCAGGATTTGAATGGTGAGAATGAAAAGAACTTCCATGACCATTGCAGCCATAAGTGTGCTGTCACTGTTGAATTGCATGTTTTGCAGTAGAAAATGGGACATTAAGCCTTTTTTTCCTGTTAAGAAATGGTTTCACCACGTCATGTTGACTAAAAGAAGGGTGTTGTGCTTTAGTTGTAGGTCGAAAGTTCAGCTCAAACTCATTTATGACTGTGTCCCAGACTGATGACACGTATTCTTTCCACAGCTCTTGAGGAGGTTAAATTAGTTTGGATAAGCAGCTGCACTGACATTTAGAGTGTTTACCTAGCATGCATCACCACATGCTAACAGGAAACCAGAACAACCAAAGCTGCTCCCAAACATACCAAGCGCAGCTCCTTTTATTTCTCAGAAAGGAGAAAAAAATTGGGGCCCCTTCTCTGTGCTTTGCCTTGTTGTTGTCTTTTTGATTAATATATATTTGCTATATTTTGTTGATTACTTTTCTTGTTTTTTATGAAAAGTAATTCCATTAATGGTTTTATGTGCTGTTGGTTTGAGTGGTTTTAAATGTTATGATTTTATTATATTTTGTGTTTTTGTTATGTTCTTTGGTTTGTTGATGTTTATTAAGTCTAAGTTTGATGTGGTTTGATGTTTTGTTGTGTTTATTACATTTTATTGTGTTCTACAACTTTGTGTTATTGTATTCTGTCTTAGTGTGTTCTATAAGCTGTATAGATTTTAATGTTTTGTTGTGTTTTTAACATGTACTGTTCTTTTTTTCTGTTTGATATATATCATTGTGTTTTGTACAATTTATTGCTGAGTTTTCATTGTAAATGTTTTTTTGATTCGTGATTGTGTTTCTTAAATTGTTGCATTCTGATTTGTTTTAAGTATACAGGTGTTATTTTGTATATGTGTTCTTTCAGTTGTTGCTGTGTTTCTAAATATTTTTTTCTTTTGATTTCTTATGTTTTTATTTGTTGTTGTGTTTTTGATTAAATTTGGCATTTTGCATTTGTTATGTTAAATGTGTTGTTCAGCATACACTCCTCTGTCATTTTGTTTTGGTTTTGGTTAAATTGTCTTTAGATTTCTTGGGTTTTTCAATTTGTTGGTGTGATTTTTGTTACGTAATGTGATTTTGTTGTAGGTGGTGGTCATTGTGTTGTTATTAGTTTTTATCTATGTCTTTTGATTTGTTGTTTTTTCCCAGCATGCATCACATACTATCCAAGGTTACTCATTCTTAGCCCATCAAAGGAAAAATAACAAATGGGAGCACTTTATGTATTGTCCACTATTCACATCCAGCGATCTGAAGTGATGTCATGGCTGCCGCTCACCTTTAGCTCAGGTTTGTCTTTAATTATTGTCAGGCAGGAACACACAGCCCAGCTCATCAACTGGATAAATATTTGACCGCTGTTCCATAAATTGGCATTGGGGGTTTATTTTAACGACGCATTCTGTCCAAGCCAGACATCATGCGCCGAGCGATGTACAGTGAATTGGCTCTCTGCAGGTGACCACAGCTCGTCTCGGCATGAGGTAAATTAAAACTCACATTTCTGCTCAGGAAATGAGTGATTTCATACACTTCCTGAATTTGTCTTTTTTAATTATAACCTATGTCAAAGCCTAATCTGGGAAGCTTAGGCAGGCCATCCAATTAATCAAGAAATAGGTATGTTTGTGGACTGTGGAGGAGCGTGCAGCGAAGTGTGCCCTTGCATGAGTTATCACATGAATATGGGGGAATATTTGTGCTTTGTTTGTGTATCATTCGGGGGCATGTGGATTCGTGTTGCTGCCAGCATGCGTAGGTAAAAATTTGATCTGCCTCAACCCGGGGGGCTTCGCTAACAGGACTCAGGGGTACATGCTGGCACCATGTGAGAAAGCTCAAAGCAGGACACACAGGCTATGAGGCGTCACGCCTTAACAAATAAGGATCCCACTGTGATTTTAGCCAGTGTCGCTTTAGCTCGGCTTACGGTTTATGCTAATAGTAAATCTGTGAAGGATCATAGAAATCCAAACAGTCTGACGTTTTTGATTATCATCCTGTGTTAGACAACAAAGGCAGCAAAGGACAAAAAAGACAAAACTTTTAAATCTCCTTTTATTAGTTTTTAACTGGCAATAACACACTGAAATCAATACAGATGTCTCTTTAGTATTAACACATCCCAAAAGACCATCAGGATAAAGACTGATCATTGCTGCACAGCTATTTTTACCCTACAAAACTGATACAAAAAGAAAGAGTGGGGCATTTTTTTTTTACATCTTTCAGCCCAATAATTACATTGCCACTGAAGTGGAAAAGGAGAAAGTAAAAAAAGACCCATAACAATGGAAAAACCCTACAGCAATAAATCAAGAAACACAACTAACAAGCAACAACAAAATACAACAAATAACAAAACATTCAAACAACATAGCAACACATAAAAAAACATGAGAAGAACTTTAAAAGCCCAACAACAAATCTGATCAAGACACATGTACAGATATGCAAAAAGCACGTCAACACATGAAGAAGTGCAATAGATGGAAAAATGAAAAATTGACAACATGTATTAAGATCCCAGATTCCATCATAGGAAACACCACAAATAATAAAAAAGTCTAGAAAATACACAACTGATTGCACATTAAAAAATAAAAAATCACAATTTCACAGAAACTCAACAAATCAAAAAACACAACAGACATAAAATAAGGAAAAATAACAAATACATTGAAAAATAACAAAATGTAATTGCTTATCAAAGAATGAAAAAACAAATAATTTTTAGCATAACGAATCACAAACAACAACATATAATAAAGTCCCCATGGTACATCAAAAGAAACAGCAACAATTAAAAAAGAAAATTTAAATCTCACAACACAACAACAAATCAATAATACAACTAAAAGATACAAAGTACAACAATAAATACCAAATGGAAAATAAATGAAATAACAATCAAAAAGGCCCAACAAAACAACTAAAAAATATTTTAAAACACATAGTTTCAAAATACACAACAAATTTAAAGAACACAACAACAACTCAGAAACATAGCAGCAAATGAGAAGATAAAAATTCACACATAAACAGAAAAGAAAACCCAACGCAAATTGCTGTTAACTATGCAGACGCAATATGGCCTCTAGCATGTCCCGTATTGAGTGCATCGGTTGTGCATGCTGTCCAGAATTGAGATGCTTGCTTCGGTCAACACATGACTGGCTTGATCAGTGCAGAGGCTGAAAAGGAATGACTGATTAATCACAGTAGCAGGAACAACTTTATCAGAAAACCGAAAGACAAACAAATAAATCAAGACATCGGTAATTTACATTTAAATAATGTGTGACACTGCACAGTAATAAACATGACTTAATCTAGCAGATGAGAGTAAATTCTCTTTAGAAGTGGGGAACAAGGAAAGTAGTTTGTTGTGTTACTTTAAGGAGTAGCCATGTAAATTGAGGACTTTTGAATATACTGGAATTGACATCATGGTTGACTACGGATGTGTTTGTGTAATCTTAGTTCTCTTGCTGAATATTCTTACACAACTAATAGTTTTTTTTTAATTCAATACAAAGAAAAAGCACACTACTGTAGAATTGAAGTGCAGACAAAGCTCAGGTTGAGGCCTGACCAGCGGTCATCAGTTGCTAACAAATATCTGATGATGGCATTGATTATTGTTACGAGTTTTTACTTTAACTCTCAGAAACACTGCCATGTTTGCAGTTTACTTATAACACAGCAGGTAATAGCATACAGCCTAAGGTCTTTTTGTGTACTCTAGTGCTGTCCTCCAATTACATTCATTACATTCAGGCAAGTATACAAACAAAACACACTAATGATGCCAACAGACACGAATGCAAATGCAAGGACAAACTGCAAATAAATCTGTGGCTTTACACTCACCCCATATATGATTACTGTAAATTTGTTGTGCACACTCCCACTCCTGAAGTTACGTTATGCCTAATGCATGTGACTAGGGCTTTTTATGGAAACGAGGTAGAAGCCATTCTCACTATCGTTGTACTGTTAGACTAGAATTGAAGCTTATGGAAAAGTTACACTTTGTTGCATTACAGTAAAACATCTTAACTGACATTTTATCTCCAAGCATCAAACTTTTTTCTAATTTGATTAAGGTCAATATTATCAACAATCACATAAGTAGCTAAAAGATAATTTTGTCACAACTAGTAATGTGGCACCTATTATCATGTACAGACTCATAATTCAATGCAGCTGTTAGTCTGACTGACATGTTTATGCTCTAAAGCTGTAAATTATTTAAATTGCCATCATGAGCAATGTGTTTGTTCAGGGTGAGTATTTTTGTCCTGATATGCAGCAGTAAGATTGTCTGGGTTTGAACACATGCCGTCTTTATCTGGATAGCACGTATCATAAAAACATCACCATATGGTGATTCGCATACATTTTCTCTCACAGTGGCTTTGGATGATTGTCAATAAAGTTAAATTGAAAACATATGGATGTCAACTTTGATATTTTATATTATTCCAGGAGCACGCAGAAGCCATTTTGAATCCTCTTGAAAGCTGTTGCACAGGCGTCCTCTTTACATGTGGATTCTCCATCACCTGGCACAAGTTATTGTGATAACCCGCTGAGAGAGCTTTTTTGTTTTTATGTCAGTATTAATCGTCAATCACTTGCTATGCTCCTTCTCAATCCGAGGGATACATATTTATGAAGTCTGGTGCTTTAGTGTGAACATTTGCGACTGATTATGTGTGCTCCTCTCACTCCAGATTTGGGCTCCAGATGTTGAGGTTTATAAACACAAAATCTGTAATTATGCAGCTCTGAGAGTCCTCTTTCCTTGAGGGATAGGGTGTTTGTTTGCATTAGGACACTTATCAGTTGCAGTAACGGGATTCGTTCCAATCACACAGAGATTTTTCATCCTAATGAGTGCATCAAATCATTCTCTATTCAAGGCCATTCCCCATCCAGACAGAATAATTCAAACTTTCAAACACAAGTCTGCCTCTGACGACAGCTGGGCCAATAAAAGGTTGAATGTTTTGATCAGGCAGCCTCAAAAGGTCCTTCACTTTGAAAAAAATAAAAAAAAAACTTAACATAATGCTATTAATCATATGAGGGCGTCGAGGTTCAGCTGGTGTCACGGTCAGCTTCTAAAAGCCTTACTTATTAAGTTCTTCTAGTTCTGTGAGGACTTGTGTGAAATCTTTGAAGATTTGATCAGGTACAGGTGCTGCTTCTTGCTCTTCAAAAGCGACACCTTAGCTCTTTTGCCCACCTATTAAAGTCAACGTAAGGGTCAACGTGGGCCAACTTCTGCATTTCTATTAGCATGACAGCCTGCTCAAATAAAAGAAAGGCTCATTAACTATTTTTCTGAATGATCTGTCCAGCCATCCTTAACTGTTTTTGTACAACTTTAATTGTAACAAAATATAAGTGTAGTTAGCACAAAGCTGCAGATAAAAGAGCTTACATTTAATGACAAGGGTGTTTTAGAAAATAACGCTTATTATCATGCATATTGATATCTAGGTGTTGAAGGAGTCTCAAAGCAATTTGGGGGATATCTGAATTTATATTAAATTGGATATTCAGTTCGCATACACATTGTAGCAGGGGCTAGTCTCAATAGTTCCAGGTCTGAATCCAAGTAAGGACCTGTCTGTGTGGAGTTCGCTCCTCTCCTTGTGCGAATGTGAGTGTTTGTGGGAAGTCACTTCTTGACCTGCATCCTTAACACATGATGACCAGAATGGCAATGGTAGTAGATGACACCAAGATGTGGCATTAACCCCTGCTTTTCTGCGGAGCCCCCACTGAATTTTTAGACATCCCCCAAAACACCCAATTGCAAAAATGCTCTCTTATCTTTAGCTTAGTGGATTGTAGTGCCTCATATTCTTCCTTTACCTATTAATGCTAGCTTGTTAATTTGGCATTTAAGAGTACTGCAGGGATTCCCATCAAACTAAAAAGGAACCAATTCGATTTTGAAGGTTTGTTTTGGAGGGAGTTCCTTTGACCACGCAGTTATATCCTTCGCGGATGGTGTCAGTTTAATGGAATGCTCCCTGGGCCTTCAAAGGTCACAGGTATTCAGTGTTGTTTTTTGACCTTACTGCTTATGTACAGAGATTTTCCAGATTTTCTGAATCTTTTGATGATACAGTATAATGAGCCTTGTTAAATTCTTTGCAATCACACGTTGAAAGGCGTTCTTAAACAATTGTACTCTTTGCCTCACCCCATTCTTGCATGTGAATGACTGTTTCAATATTAACCTGTTCACCTGTGGAATGTTCTAACACTTTAAACTAAACTCCCCCAGTCTTTTGTTGCCCAAGTCCCAACAATTTTGGAATACTTGTGAAGACACAATTGAACGTGTAGTCAGCGATCTTTTAATCTTCTAATCTTGTAATCTTCTGCACTATTTGTCAAATTCACCGTATTTCTCCTCTCCATCCACAAGACGTCACCACTGACAGCATGTTGAAAAAAAAGTCCGGTTTCAATACATGGCCTTGGCTCTGAATTTCAGCAGGTAAATACTGTGGCTTGGGCCGAGCCACCAAAATAGGGTACACCCCCCCACATCCAGCGGGCGATCACACTCATGCGCAGATCAGACAGAGGGGGGAGGGGGAGTAGGAGGTTGCGTAGCGTGTGCACTTAGCGTAAGAAAGAGATACAATAGGTGCAGTAGCAATGGCTGAAAAACAGCCCAAAAGAAAAAGGTCAGAGGAGCGAAAAGTGAAAAAGAAAGGCTATGACCATGAAAGACCGAAGACCCGGGTCAACATTGGTGTTGCTTTCCGACGGTAGAGGGACCTCCGCAAATTGAAATACCTGAAAACGGACGCGAATGTCGCCATTTTCGTGCTGGACAGGTAAGCAACATTAGCTTTGTGGTGCTTCACATAACAGTAACAGCCGTCGGGCATTCATCTTATTGTCTAATCTGCCAAAATGTACTGTTGTTGTGATGTTACCAATAACGGCAGTTGAGTTGTGGCTACTATTGTGTGACGAGTCAGGGTAACCTTAGCTACGTTGGTCAGCTACGCAGTTTCTACAGCCGTTTCCATGACGATGCACGTCAATCAGCTTTCGGGGGTGGAGCCAGGGGTGAACTTATCAGATTTCAGTGGTCATTGGTCTAAGGGTGTTTTCACACCAACCATATTTAGTGCGCACCAAAAGAGTTTTGGCCCAGGGTTTGGTACGTTATTATCGATGTGAATGCAACCACCGCACTTTGGTGCAGCCAAATCAGCCCGTCTGAGACCTCCATGAAGGGGTGGTCTCGATCCGCTCCATCTCCCGACATTTGGTGCGGTTTCACTGGTGTGAAACAACGTGGTCCGAACCAATCTACTTTTGATGCATTACTTCCTGTTAACCCCACGGCTGAATCTTTTGCTTACTCAATTTGTAGATTTGTTTATTCTGGGTAAGGATTACGATGATTTACGAGGGTCCAGAAGGTCGCTGATGCCGTCTCAAACACGATAAAAAAACACACTTGAAGGAAAATGTAGAAGAGAGCGAAACGTAAACATTTATTTGGTGTAGGAAATGGTTACCATGGTAGCCTCTTCTTCATTCTCCTCCGTAGCAGGTTTGGTAACCAGTTATGTGCATATCGCCCCCTGCTGTTTCAAACTGAGTAAATACACAAGTGGGCCCGGGCATGGTTTGTTGTTGCAAGTGTGAATGCAAGCCAGCGGGGGAGGGGGGATGAACCGTGCCGCAGTACGGTTCGAAATAAGTGGGCCTAATGTGAAAACGCCCTAAGTTTCAGGTCCTTGGTCCGAATGCTTGACTGTTTCTTGTGAATGCAATATCTGAGAAATGTTTTAAGGATTTTTCTTTGAATGTTGAAATCCCATTTTGACTAAAATTTTAGCAGATGATGTAAAAGTAAAATCATCTGCATGTAAGTGGGTTTTGATAAAGCTAGATTAGCTGTTTCTCTGTGATATAAGTCAGATGCTGAGCACAGCAAGTAATATTTGCACAAATCCTCTAAAACAAACTTTTCCGCCTCAAAAGAACTATTGTTATTCTGTTCATGAACTATTTAAGACGAGCAACAACATCTTACAATGCTTGGATTACTGCATTGTGCCAGCTTGCAGTCAGAGTGCTTTGTGCTACCGTCCTGTGGGAGTGTTTTTTTGGGTGTGTGTGTGTTTGTGCATGTGCCAAGGGATGCTACAAACAGAGATGCCTGTTTGTTTGGGGGCCAAGATTCCCTCCTTTTCCCAGCGAAAGAAGGATTAAGCTTGTCGGCAGCAAGCGCAGCGACTCAGCCGGCGTTTCTCCTCGCCACTACGCACTCCAGCAATCAGGCAGGCTGCCAAACAAACAGATGAAGTCAACAGAGAGACGTTTCCTTGTGTCTTCTGAGATGTGACTGCAACAGATGCAATGCTGACACCGAGGCTTGACACAGTGTGACAGCCTACTGTGTCTACACAGCTCCACTTTGACTTATTTTGAAGGAGGAAGGGGGGTTGACACTGTGCACATGATCACACACAAGATAATGTTTGTCAGCAGCAACAGCGGTGTCACTATGTGAGAGAGACAACGGGGGTTGATTTCACGGTGCAGTCATGTTGCATGTACAGCACTCTAAAGATTTCCATATGTGGGGTAGGAGGGGGTGCTTTGGAGTCAGTTTTTCGAGGTGCGGGCTTTGATTTGCTCTGTGCATGATTCAATCTCTGAGGTGAACTATGGCCATTACACACAGCAAGGTCAAAATCCCATTACTTAAATGCAATTTTATCCATGATTTTTTTTCTCTTACAGCCCTCATCTCTCAAATCTATCTCCACATTGCCACCCAGATAGGCAGGCTGAAAGCACTGCATGCTGGTTAACAGAGTTCTTGGCTTTGAGCAGCTCTAGGGGATGGAGTGAGGGAGTATCTGTATCCAGGTAATTACAGTCTGAGGGGGCACAGAGGTCCTCTGTGATTACACATCAGGCCTGTAATGGATTCAACACTTATAGACGGAGAGAGCGAGGGAGGGAAAGAGAGAGAGAGAGAGAGAGACGTTCCTTACCTTCCTCACTGGGAACGCAGGGGACGAGAGCAGAAGCAAGGTGGGGTGGGGTGGGTAGGTAGGTATATCTGCAAGATGGATTACGTGGGGTTTGCCGAGTTCAACATTGACACAGATTCATCGTAAATCATTATGCTGGAGACCCGGAGTGATTTCTGCATTAGGAGCAGAAAATGGAGTTCAGCCAGTCAATGAGGGAGGGCATATTTCACATCAATCACCTCCACACTCTCATGTTAGCGAGGCTTAAATCTCACTTATACTGTTACCAATAGGGTTCAATGGCTATGATGGCAATCAGTGAGATGCAGCACTAAACAATGTCCAACCATATAGAGAGAGGACGCAGCATGAGGTTGAGTCGCCATTTATTCTGAGTGAATTATGCCTCACATTGAGATGGAGAAAGCAGGAGATTATGTTGGAAGAGGCTGTTTAGATTATAAGTCTGCCTTGTATTTAAAGTTGTCAAACTTTTAACTTTAGTTGGAGAATTTTCCTCATAACTTCCTGCAGTTGTGTCACTTATTCTTTCCGGAGAAAGAAAAGCTGGTAGGACCTGAGAGCTTGTAGCTAAGGTTACAAAAGTGAAGCTCAGAGGTGTCTAAACTATGGCCCAAAGGTTGCATTTTTAACTGGCCCACAGCAAATGCAGTGAAATATGGTCTCCAAAAGAACATAAAGCTTATACTTCTGTGTAAATTCTCATTCATCCAGGTCATGGTTATCTTGGTGATTCCAATCAGGCAACTGGACTGTGTTAAGTCTTGGGAAGATGTTTCGCCTCTCATTCAAGAAGCTTCTTCAGTTCCAAATAGCTGGTGAAAGAAACAAATACTTATCCTAGAGGAGAAGACAACAACAGTGGCTGATGTGACTTCTCTAGTAAGATGAAGCTGATAGTTTCCTGATGACTAAAGACCCATGGATTATAGTGGCAAATAACATAAGTCTGAAAAACTGCTTGAGCTATGACCCCTCACTCCACAGTTGTCATAACCGTAGTTTTCACTTTTAAATCATTATTAGATTACTTTTACTCACCTGAACAATAGGTTGGGTATATCAAAGTCATCCTTGTTTTTTATAACTGCATCTCTTCATGGAAAAAGTTTGGACATCCATGGCCTAACCTGGCCTATCAGATTGACTTTCAAATATTTCCATGGGGTTTACTTTACGTTAATCTACTAAACACTCTGTAGATGGTGTTTAGTAATCCCAGTAGCCTCAAAACATAGTAGTACTGCATGCCTGTTTTGCCTCCACAAGGTATACATTGCAATGATTAAAATTACAACTGTGGGTCAATTGGTCTCTGACCTTATACTTACACTTTAAGTCAGTTCATAGTCAATTCAGAGAGGACACTGGTTTAACTGAAATCCCTGAATGAGTTCTTGCCAAATCCGATTTACATGCAAAGCGTAATTAAAAAAAACACAAGGACATTTGACCTTATCCATCCTCTGAGTTACGTTTTTGGGCCTAAATGGACATTTTCAATTTTTGCAAAATGGAAGTTGTCTTTGAGATATTGCTTTACCATGAAGGTAAGGAGCATGAAGCCCCTTATACCTACAATATGGCTGTGTCCAAAATGGCATACTAACGTACTACTCATACTAAATGTGACGTCAAAATGAATATGTAGTGTGTTCACATTAGATATTATGAAAAGACTTAGTGTGCGAGTTGGCGATTTTGGAGAACTAGCTGTCTGTCTCTAGCCTGAAGGGGGCGGTAATGCTCCAAAATGATGGATGCCAACCACCGAAGAAGAAGAAGTCTCGCGACAACTGCCACCTGCAGTAGCATGGACGGCAGTTCTCGCAAGATTAAAGCCAACAGCGGAACAAACTTAGAAAAACAGAGTTTATTTTAGATTTCTTGTACATCTGTCTTAAATGTGAGGGATACTGGAGCTTGGTTGGTGTTGTGGGACTGCTCACAGCGGACTTCCCTTATTTTCAAAGACAAAACTTGAAAGGTAAGCATTCTCCAGCAGAGTCTGTTCCCTACATGCTACATGCTACACGCACTGTCGGTGCACGCCGGGAAAATGCACGCGCAGCAGGCACGCAGAATGGCGACGGGATTCGATTGGTGTAAAAGAAGGTATCCCGGCAAGATTATTGGTTGGGGTTTTCCCTGTTTTACTCCTGCTGTAGATAGCGGATATTTTTCGCTCTGTTCTAAGAACACATAATGAGTTGATTACCATCGGGCCATAAAGACCATTTTAACCAGTATTACAAAAAGTGTATCTAAATCAGATCGCCAACCCCAGCTTTAAGTATGGGCATACTAGTCACAATCAAACGCCCCATACTGCATTGCGGCATGCATTATGACCGACCGGCATTCAGCTAATAATCAGCCACTAGCAAACTCTCCGCTTTCAAAATAAATGCATCTTTTATTATCTCCTTTTAGTTCTTTAACGCTTTTGTAAATAGGCTAATGTTTTGGAGCCGACCGGTAGTTTCTACGATAGCATAATTGCGCGCATAACGGAATGTCTGAAATGCCAAAATGAAATTTGTATCCATGCGTTTTGTGGCTCAAATGACCACATTTTGGTATTCTTCGTGGTGACTTTCTCGCCTAAAATGCTCTCTGAACTATCGAAAGTGGCGAATCAACAGAGATATTTGATAGCCTGGTGTGGTTCCGATTTTTGTCGTTGGAGGTTTGAAATGCATCATAGGAAGCTTAGTAGCACACTACAGTGTGAACGGTTGGCATCCTAATCATGCCTATAGTATGTAGTATACAGTATATAGCCTACACATGAGTTTGTAGTATGTAGTACGTTAGTATGCCATTTCGGACACAGCATATGCCTACCGAAATCAAATCAACCCCCCTTTTGGTGTGAGAAGACAAGTGCAGTTTGGGGAAAAGCAGCTTTCCCAGGGTGCCGGTTTGGCAGAGTGGTTAGCAACCAGGCACATCCCATATGGTATATACTTCTGCTGGCCTAGGTTCAAATTCAACCTATGGCCAGTTTGCAGTGTCTTCTTTCACTCTTTCACAAGCCTTTTCACTGTCATTCCCTCCTCTCAATAAAGGTTAAAAATACCCAAAGAATACATTAATAAAGAAGCTTTTACTTTTGATCAATGACCTACAAAATTCCTTCTTTTTCCGTGTTTGATGTTTGTTCAAATTTAAACCCATTAAGCATTTTTGTGTTATAAAATTTCACATGATGTCAAAAACAAGGGGTGATCACGAAATCTGTGGCCTTGACTTTTAATCTATAAACTTAAGAATCCAGCCAAATCATCTTTAAGAAGTTGACAAATTTTGATGAAACTCATGTTAAAGGGACACCCCAACATTTTTGTTGTTTTCATGTCTTGCCTCACTCCCGAGTCCATGACAAGCAGATTGGCACCATTCTTTTGACTGTGCATCCAGTAACAAGGAAGAGATGGACAAAGCTCGACCACTGCTCGTTAGCTTAGCTAAAATGCTGGGAGTCAACAGGTAGTGCTAGCCTGCTTCTGCCTACAGTCATTTGATAAACTCTCCAGAAACTCTAGAGTTCTGTATGCTTGTTGTGACTCGTTTTTTTTTGTTTTTTTTTAATCCCTTTATGTAATATTACCTTCTATATCATTGTTTTATCTTCTACTCATGAACAGAGGCATTGTTTTGTTGACCAGTTCTGCTATGGTTTGCGGTAAAGATATAACGTTGGAGAACTAGTCGAGTCATTTTAACAGCTCCTTTATGTGGATGAACACTGATTCACAATTGTGAGTGAGCTGTTGTTTGTGATTTATTATTAAATTTGCAGCAATTTACTTTTAATTATGGATCGCAAACACACAACAGCGAATCTACTGCAACAGTAGTACCCTCCCACAACATTATTTGATTGTACTGAATATGATTGACAGACTGATCATCCAGTCATCTGCTGGATTTGATCCTGAAAATTTCTGCTCATTCCCAAACACTATGGGCTATTGCCCAGATGGACAGATGAAATATACCTAACAGTCCATCTGGTGTGTCAAGTTAGCAGAGTTTGCAGCCAGGATTGTTCATATGTTTTCTTATATTTTACACCACCAGGTGGACTGCAATAAAATAAGTTGGAGGGCCACATATGGCCCCCAGGCTGCCAGTTTCCCACCTCTGCCTTAAACCATTGCCACTTGCTCAACAATTTAAAATATGTTAGGATTAAAAAACGTCAATATATCAGCTTATACGTGTTAAAGAGAATAAATGAAATAGGCCTACTTCATGCAAACTTTTTTTTTAACTCAATGTGATATTTGTCCACTCATGAGTTGGACCTTTGCTCAGATACTCTTTTAAAGTGCACAAAGGCACGTAACAAATCAATAAAAACATCTCTTTATTTCCCCCCTTGTTTTCTCTAAACACTTTTTCACGACACATGTTTAGGGAGGGCTTTGCTCACTTTCTGTGGCTTCAGAAGCACAGCGAGAGCAGAAGCGAGGCTTCACTGCTGTACTTCAGGAATCCGGATATGATGAAAATGTTTCAGACCTCAGCAAAGTAGCAACACTGAACGTCGACGGCGTCGCGGGGATTGTTATTGATATTTTTATGTGCGTCAACAACGTCTGGAAAACACTGGACCGAGACAGACTGAAGTTTGCCACAAAGTTTGAGAAGTCGAGGTTACTCTTTCACCCGGTGTGCTTTTTTTCTTCCTCGGGGAAAGAGTGGGAGGAAGGAAGGATGGGAATAAGTCAAATTTGAAGCGAGGGAGTTGTCATGTTTGAAAGGTAAGTTTAACGTTTTTGGAGATATGTCCGCTTTTCTTATAAACACCACTTTGCAAACGTCCGTCGACTTTTGATAGGGAGAGTGGAGTGTGTGAACAAATGGGCTACATATGGCTGCAAGTTTACGTAAAAAAGCGAGGGAAGGGAAATTTCCACTAGGTTTAACTGCAGCTCGACGTCACTTTCTCGGCGTGTGAATAAGCAGACGACTTTTTGAAGTTGAGTAATGAGTTACACGGTGTTACTTTGTGTCTTCAAACCTCTGCTGATGATGGGACATTGGTTTTCACAGCGCTGAAGGCTGAGGAAAGGGAGGAACTACTTCTTTCTGCCCGTGTTTGTCCCAAAAAGACGACTGTCTCATGTCCAAGGAGACTGTCTGTCCTCCGGATGGGCTGGCAGAAGGGCCAGGGAAGGGCCCCCAGCAAGAGAAAAGTCCCCTGCTGTCAGCCTCTCAAGGTAAGAACCAGGGGCGATCTGAAGTGGAAAGGTTAAGGGGTGCTCAGCTCCAAAAGAAAGTGTGGCATGTAGACCAACTTGCACATGTTAAGTCCTCTTCCTATGTGTCTGATATTATTAAACAACACACTTTTCCTCTATAAGGACTATTGTTTATTAAAAAGAATTACAGTTTTATGTATTATCATGTGCTTGACACTACAAGAAAGACTATTTTGGACAAAAATTGGTCAAAGGATATGCTTTTTCTTCCATAGCCTTACATCATGACATACTTGGGTGCGATTAGATGATCAGTTCACATGAATTAAGATGTGACCAAAACAAACTACATTGAGTTTCAGAATCTTTTCAACCTATAGTTAAAACAGTTTAAAGGCAGGTTACTTATTGCTCAAACAGACATTATTTTGATTAAATAATCTACATTCAGATTTTTTCCAGAATTTCCTTGTCTGTTGATGTCATCGGCTGCATATAAATACATTTAAAAAAAAAAAATTTTTTTTTTACAATTGTAGATTGAGGAACGTTGCTTTTAAACTCTTAAACTACTTGCCCATGCAGTCTTTACAAAGTAGGGATGGGAATAGAAAACCAATTGAGTCCAGAACAATTTCCACAAGAAATTAACATTGCAAGTCTTTCTGCTTGATCATTTCTATATCAGTTCTTTTTGCATTGTTCTGTATGCCTGGCAAATTAAGGACTTCATACTGGCATCAGAGTTTTGCTTACTTGTGTGAGTTTTAAGTACTAGCCACTGGTGTTGTGCTCAAGACCACACTATCCGAGACCAAGACTTACCCGAGACCAGAATGCACCGAGACCAAGACAAGACCAAGACTTTTGGGAGTTGAGACCTAGTCAATACCAAGACCGAGACAAGCTGAGACCGAGATAAGACCGAGACTATTAAAATCAATTTTAAAAACCATGACACGGTTGAACAGTTAAGGTGGTGTCCCTCAGTCACAACACCGGGAAGGTTTCAGTCATCACAGGGGAAATACCACATGAATTGAAGCTTTTTGTTGTTTTACCAAGTGTTCGCCCTTATTTACATTGGTGATGTTGAAGAACAGCAGATCAGAGCTGGTCTTGATCGGTCTTGACTGAAAATCCAGAGTCCGGCCAGTACAAGACCAAGTAAAAATGCTCTCCAGTCTGAGACAAGACCAAGACCTTCAAAATGTGGACTTAAGACCGGTCTCGAGACCAAGACCGGGCTTGAGTAACACAACACTACTAGCCACACAACTATGTTGAAAAAAAATGCCAGACTGCTTTATTTTTCATTCAAGAAGTCTCTTGTTTTTGGCATTATGTTCAATTGCCCAATAGTACATTTGACCCAACATAGTCATGTTGCTTGTTTTCATGTAAATTTTCTGCAATTACAAAACATGACTGAATTAGTCAACAGCAGTGTACCTTACCAGTCATGTCAGCAAGTTCTCCTTAAAGGTACAGTGCTGCTGGGAGATTTTTCAGCAACTTCACTTACATTTGTCAGTACCTCATACAATCTAACATAAAAATACTGAACTATCACTTTAAGTAGAGATGATCCCCTGCCCGACGACAAATGCCATTTATTTAACTGAGTACTATGCGAAGTTTTACCACACAACGTGTTTCATAATAATAGCTGCAAAACAAAAATCAGAGTGTGCACAATGTTTCTGTCACATGCTAAAAAATCTGGTTATACAGCATATGTTCTCCATTAATGTAGAGCATGTGCTGAGATGCAAGTTATTAGTATTCAAAAGGCATCTATAAAGGACTATGGTACGTCTGCTGAGGACATCCCAACTATTTATCACAGAGGATTAAAAGTTACATTTAGGGTTCACAGTTTGATCTAGTAGTAGTATTTAATCTTACAGGTAAAATAGTTTGTAAAACATAACTTTCTCAATGCTGGGTCACTTCTGACTTTACAATTATTCTCTTATTTGGCCCTCTATCCAAAGTCTTGTGGCCTAAAAGCCAAAAATCTTCAGTCCAAGCCCTAGTAACTTTCAAGCCAGCAGAAATTCCTGCTACATAATAAACTTCTTATGCTCACATGAAGTCCACCCCTGTGTATGTGTATAGAGTGCCCAAGTAATGAAACAGAGTTATAAATATCCGTGACATGCTCTGTCAAGAGATGATGTTGCAAGTGTGATCAAACAAGAGCGAAAACAAGGGAAAATAAAGCCAAGAATAGAAAAGTAATCATCAAATTCGTAACAGATTACTGGTTTATCAGTCTGCTTTGGACAATATCAGCGTTGTCGTTTTAAATTACATTCATGTGACTTTTAGTATACATCAGTATCTGAGTGCTCCAGTGTTAAGCCTTGATAATGTTTTTGCTTTTTTCCCTCAATAAAGTCTGAAGAAACGCCTTGGTGACTATTAACAGCAACCACAGCCAATTATAGTTTTTAATTAACTTTCTAGTTGCCCCTAAGATTATCACATGTAAAATAAGCTTACCCCCACACCCCCTTTTCATTTTTCTTCAAACAAGCAATGAACCGTTAACCACCCTATTTATACCAAGCATCATTATGGCACTGTCAAAAAATAGCAAAGTAGGACAAAGTAAGCAATCACTGGGGCCGCTGGATTGGGAATGGATTTTTGCTGGACCCTTCAAAGGCGCTCACAGTTAAGACTGGATTTCCCCTCTCGAGGGACTATAGATGTACTGAGAATAGGGCAATTTATTTCTAACTGTGATCACTAAATACTGCGATGCATCACGCAGCGCTGCAGCGGCCTCCATAGATCAACTCCATGGTTAGATATGTGCCACATCTATCTGGGGCTGCTGGCTCGCGCCCATCCGTTCCACTGCCCCATCCATCACTGCTTACAAACGGAGAGTGTTGTAGGGTCGGAACAAACACGTTAAGCTTTGATAAACGTGTTGCTGGCACACTTATCAACATTGTTCTTAGGATTTTCTGATACAAATACAGCATGTCTCAGTGTTCCTGCATGTCTTCCAGAATGAGATTCAAGGCTTTTTGGACATTTTTAAAGACCAAAGCATAGAAAAATCAGTGCACTGCATAACATCTGGGCCTCTCTGGTTTCTGTTGGACTCATTGACTCCTTTTGTAGAGGTCCAGAAATCAAGTGTCAGCTAGTTAGAGGCATTGACTTCATTTCTCTCAATGCTAAACAATTATCTGAGCTTTTCATATAAAGCACGTTGTAAAAAAACATCCCAACGTGGAGTAAACAAAGGGGCAATCATAAGGGAAAAGAGACAAAAATGCCCTTAACTGGGACTTTATGTTACACAATATAAAGTCAGTAGTACTGTGTTTAACATCTCTGACTGTGTGATCTCAAGAAAAAGTAGAAAGACCAGCAACCACTGGAAGCATTTGTCATTCGGTGCCAGGAATGCCATATGTTTGATGTTGTTGACACAGAACAACCGTACAGGGCCCCCTTATATCAGTAGGAGAACTGATAAATAGTTCAATCAATGTAATGAACCATTGGCTTTGGTACTGAATAAATCTCATTGATTTCCATCCCTACCTCTGTCCCAAGTTCTAAAGTTTATTGGAATGTTTTTGTAAGCTGATTTTTAGATGTTACTGATCTCTGCCAACTAGCACATGTGCCATGTTAAGTTGTAGCAAAATTCCCTGGGATTGCATTTCTGCTTTCTTCTTTCCTCTGTTGCTTGTGTCTTGTGAATATGGGTGTCCCGATCTGATATTGATATCGGATATTGGTCCAATATCAGCAAAAAAAACCAAAAAGCGGATTGTATCATCCTGCATCTAAAATATCCGATTTAAGCACTCTGATTCAACTTGTCCATTCTTGTTTAGTTATTTAATTTAGTTGTAGAATATGCTGTCAGGACAAGGGGCCGCTGAACCTCCCCTTCTCCATCGCCAATACTTTCAAAATAATATGACATATCGGCTCGTCTGTGTTCATGAGCTCACACCTTGTTCATTCTGTTTAAAACCAAAATATTCCTGCACTGGGGCTGTTTGGTAGAGAGAGAGGAGGAAAACAAACATGCATGCACGTGTCCATTTATCAAGGCCGGCAAAATGATCCAGGACATTTTTATTATGTTTGACTTATGTTTAAGTTAAACAGAGTAGTTATTTTACAATTTAAAAATACATTTCTTTGCTTTTACTGGATTTCTTCAGGTTACTTTCAGGGTCTTCTAATTTATTTTTCATTTGTTTTATTTAATCGTACTATATTTTTTTGTTTAAGGCTGAAATTTATTGAAACTGTTGGTTAATAAAAATGGGTCAGTCATCTTAATACTTACTATTGCTGACTACTGTTCTATGTTTGAGTAAACTCACTTGATCAAGCTTTTTCTTACAGTCCATAAACCAAATTAAGTAATAAAAGTATGTATGATTCCTGCTGATATTGTATCGGATCAATATCGGTGTTGGCCAATACTCAAGGCGGCAATATCAGTATTATGTCGGAGGTGAAAATTTGTATCGGGACACCCCGAATTGTAAAAGCTGCCTCAAATGATCAACTATTAACAATAAAATCTCCCAATCCATGATAAAGTGCTTACTATAGAGAAAGACATAGATGCAACATGTTGTTCAAACTTAATACAGATTTTTGGGTGGCAATGTTGTTTACAATGCGACCCAGGTTTTCACCCTCTATTCTCCTCCTTCGTAAAACAGGGCAATTGTCAATAAAAGAGTAGGATAGGTTATCATTACCACGGCCTGGTGTCAACAGCCAGTGCCTCTCATCAGCTCCTCATAGTGCCACGTTCCAAAGCCAACTCCTGATCCCCACAGTACCATCAATAAAGCAATTAAAATCTGCTCAGAGAGCTTTATTTTTACTTTAATTTATGTAAACATCACCTAAAAGCAAAGTCAAGAAATGTCACACTAGTGATATCACCTAAGGACCAGGACATAGTTCCCTAAAACAGGCAAGTCAGACCAGTTCTCCTCAGTTAAGTTGACTCTGTAAGTGTTGCCTCTTTTTGATTTTGATTGGTTCGCGAGAAAGAAGTAAAGTTTGTCTGTTTCCAACACACAGTGCTGGTAGCATGGTGATAAAAGCCAACCGACCCTGTGGGAGTTATCAGCTTAGGACACCAAGTGCTGAAAATGCTGCACCAGACTGGTTTTTAAAGGGTATGGGCACCTGTAAAAATGGTGGCTGCAGATACATTCCCTAATTTTTATCAGGGCAATACCCATTAGAGTCAATTGTCTTTTTTATTTTATTTTTCAAAATCAACCAAATGCAAGCACAACATCCAGGAGTTCTATCCCCTCAGTATCACTTTCTGTGTGATCATCCTACAAACATCTGTTGTTTATGTTACTTTGGCGACAAGTCAAGGCCGATCTAGTTTAGATTGCAGTGATACCTTCCATATAGGGACTGACTGAGACGCCCAGAACAGCCAAACAATCTCCAAACAAAATCTCTGAATGCTCTGAAAAAGATGCTGCCTTTTAAGCACCCACATACTTCTGCCTTATTCTGTCTTCAGAAACAATCAGCAAGTGCCAGAACTAAATGAAACATCAACTCTCTGCTACGAATAAGACAGCTTGTGTTTTCTAGTCTGTCTTAACTTAATGTTTGTGAAGTTAGCACATGAGCTTATCCATTTGAAACAGGACAACATCTTGCTTTAGTTTAGCAATCAGATGTCCCATTTATAAAATCATTTTGCCTTCAGTTTTAAAGACTGAAGGGGGATGACAGAGTTAGAGCTTTATTATAACCAAAACAAGGGGTTGGAAAAGCAAGGCATACATTGCTTCCCTTGGCTGGGCTTAGATTATAGAGGTGCACAGGCCTGTTACAATAACAAATTGTGCTGGAAGGTAATTATCAAAAAAATTATTGCCGATTAACAATATTATTGTCAATATTAGTTTGAAATTTTTTTCTTTAAAATTATGATCATACATGTCATAATAAAGTGAGTACACCGTATCAAAAGCAATACACTTTAATTGGAAGGTAAAGGGCTTTTAAATAAAACAAATCAAACAAACAAACAATATAATAAATTAAACAAACAAAAAAGTAAAGAAAAACCCAATAAAAAATAAAATGGAATCTTTTTGGGAAAAATTGCATGTAAATAAATATCATTATACTAATCAAAAATAAAAAAATAGATCATGTCTCTGTAAGAAAAAACAAACTCCAATAAAAACACACAGAACAATAAGAACAATAAATAAAATGGAGTTCGTTCAGTCCCGGAATTGTTTGTTTCATGTACGTTTGAAACATTTCTGGCTTTTCAACTGTATTGAAGGATTGCATTATTTTTGCAATGTGGCGAACGACACTGTCTGTGAGTGTGCGCCATTTTGCACTGTTTCATTTATATTTACTTTGCTTACCAAAAGCCTACCAAATGACTGTCAGGACGAAGGCTCCGCTGAACCTCCCCTTCTCCGTCGCCACTACTTTCAAAATAATACGACATATCGACTCATCTGTGTTCATGGGCTCACACCTTGTTCATTCTGTTTTAAACCAAAATATTCCTGCACTGGGGCTGTTACAGCTGACTTGGGAACCATCAGTTTCGTGCCTTCATTCATATTAGTGTTTGTTTCCTTGTTACTCCTCAGAACGCACACTTTTGTGTGTGTACGTGGCAGCGGCCCCGCCTCCCCCCACAAAGACTGAATGACTGACAGGAGGGTTCACTCCGCTCAACCCAACGCACTAAGGCATTGAGACAGATGTACAGAGTGAACCCTCTTCTCATCCAGCTTGTTTTGTAGAGAGAGAGAGGAGGAAAACAAACATGCATGCACGTGTCAATTTAACAAGGCCGGCAAAATGATCCAGGACATTTTTATTTATCATGCTGTTAATTGATTTATAGATTATCGTGATTATTCGTGGTTACGAAGTCACAAATAACAACCCAAGAATGCTCTATCGGTATTATAAATCATTAGGAAAATATCACAACTCTGCTGAACTGTGTTGATTAAGTATCTACACATTTCTTATTCTAAGTACCATCTGATGGCTAGGAATAAAAGTGAAACTTTTAAGACATTTTATGCCCTTGAGTTTCAAAAGTCTAACTCAAGACCGCTAAAGAATCTGCTGCTTACTCAAAGCCTTGCAGACCATGAGAAAGAATGCTGTCTAAATTCCTTGTTGAAGGTTTATTTACAGAACAAAGCAGCATTGTGCAGTTTATCTTGAAGTCAAGAAGACAGCAGCCATGGCTTAAAATGATGAGTGTTGCTGTCTCTTGTGTTTTCTTTCAGGCCGAGCTATCAGGCCTCAGGTTTTGCCCTCATGTTTTTTCCAATTTAGATGAATGCAGCCTTTATGGGAGTAAAAAAAAACCCAGCTTGGCAGGTAGAGCACACCCGGGAACAGAAGGAGAGAAAATGAGATCCAGAGCTCTGGCAAGGCCTTTACCTAAACCGCCCCGCCATGTTGTGCAACCATTTGCCAGCGGCCTGTGTTTTTTCTGGCAAAAGAATGCATCAGGACGGCCTGTGCACCTCTTGCTCATCCAGCTGTCTCTGATATTTCGTCCACTGTGGCTGACCCTGCTTTATGAGCTTACATCTGCTTTTGGAAGGATGTCTGTAATGCATGTTAATTCAGAACATTTGAGCTCGTAATGGGATAACATTAAAGTAAACAACCGGAGCACTCACTGTTCTTAACCACGCACCATAATATTTTGTTGGTCGTTTAGTTTTTCCTTTTTATGCCATGTTTTAACTTTTAAACCTTTATGACCCTAGATGTGCGCGACAGTGACTCACCGGGGCGAACACCATCTCCCAGGAAACCAGCCGGTGAAGGACAAAGCCACGTGACAGGGGAGAAGTCAAACTATTGTGAGCCTGTCAGAAGTAAGTTTTAACAACTTGGAAAAGCTGGAGGCAGTCGGCAGGGTATAGGGGTGTTATTTTTTATGATAAACAACAACGAGGCATTTAATTGGAAGGTGAAAATGATTAACATAGTTTGCCTGCTAAGTCAGATGGTTGAGCTTAAAGTAGTAGGTGTTAAGGGAGGCTTTACGTAACATTTAATCTGTTGGAAATTCCTTGTTTTTATTATCAAGATTGCTGTTTAAAGACACCCAGTATGGCCAACTTAAGAGCCAATATGGTACCTGAAACTGAACGAACAAAGACAGCTCTGACGTTAAAGTGAGACGCAGCATACTTGTTCTTTCATCCCACCATACTGACCAGGATTTGGCTTGTTCCTTCATTCCTGTTGCTCTGTTCCAAGCCTCAGCGCTGTGTTTGGGAAGTGGGGAATTCCTTTTTGTGGTTCTGGAGTTGGCTGTTTGAATGCACTGATTGCTTTTTAGCCACAGTGTTTTAACACGGTACCAAACATGCACCTATTGGAAAGAACAGTGGAGGCATTTTCCCCTTTTTAAGTTATCAGTAACTCGAAGCTTTAAGACCAAACAAAGCAGGGATTGTGGTAGGCCTGGGCAGAATGGACTAGAAAATACCCGGATGTCATTTAGGTGAATAACCCTACATGCTATACAGTGCATCTCGGTGTTTAAGATTTTCAATGGTCGTAATAAATGGTCATGCTTGTTTGATACATCAGCAACAAAAGTAAAAGTACGAACCCAAATCCAGTGATGCTCTGACTTTTTTTTAAAGTGTATCTAAGAACAGAATATGATGATTTGCAAATCTTTTTTGACCTTGAATGCACTACAGATGAAGATATTTAATGTTAAAACTGATAAACTTAATTGTTTTTGCAAATATTCATTCATTTTTCATTAAGTGCTTCTGACACAGTCCAAAAAAGCAAGGATGACAACAATTGGAAAAGTTGATTAGTGCATAAAAAACACTTGTTTGGTAGTATTATCATTGTGTTTAAAAGAAACACGCCTGAAAGACTCAGTCATTCACAAGAAAAGGTGGGGCAACAAACACATCTGCAAATATATCAGCAGATTAAGAACTATGTTTCTCAACTTACTATTGCAAGAAATTTAGGGATTTCATCATCTGCAGTCCAAAGTATGATCCAAAGATTCAGAAAAGCTGGAAAAATTAGACTGAGTAGTCACATATGAGGCTCTGAACTAAACTTGAAGCACTGCACATATAAGGTTAAGGCTCTGTATGTGCTATTTACAAAGGGATTTATAAAAGGCATCAAATTTAATATTTTACACATGCAGTGTGGACAACAGCCATGTGATACTGCACAATGTGGCGCAATATCTGATGACGGTGTTTAGTTAGGACATAGTGGCAGACAGTGAGCAGAAAATTCTCTTTAATTTTAGTGATTATTATCAATAAGTTACTCAAGATTCAATGTTTGGAGCTTCTAGTTGCACTGGTGTCAATCAAGCACCAATATTGTTTGACTTTTTTGGGGGGTAAATTCACACACTACAATCTCTTAAATAAACTTTACGCTTTGAATCATCAGCAGCAGTGTCAAATAATAATGTCTTACCCTATTTGTAAATTCTGATTCTCTCTAAAACTATTTCCTGCCCTGGGATGGTTACCTCTGCCAAGGAAGTTATGTTGCTGGTGCCGTTTTTTTTTTTTTTCTTCATTAGCAACATAACTCAAAAAGTAATGGACGGATCTTGATGAAATTTTCAGGAATTGTCCAGATTGGGAAAAGGAACAAATGGTTAGATTTTGGAGTGATCCAGATCACCGTCTGGATCCAGGAACTGTCTAAAGGAGTCTTTAATATTGCGAGATAGGACCATTTTCGGCATTTGTGCACATTACTCCACCAGAAATAGTCAGGGCAAGGTCAAGTTTCCAACAGGTTCTACAAGATATCAAGACTGATCTGGATCCCGGCAAAATTCTGCATCTTCTGATCCAGAACAAGAAAAGTGTATATATGTTTGGAATTTTTGTCATAGCAAGGAAACAAGTTAAAGCATAGACCTGCAACAACAAATGCAAGCACTCAAATATAGCCAAGACACTGTAAAAACTGGACTGCTCAATCGGATTTGGTGTATCTTCAGAAACTTTGGAGCTAGATCCAGAAGAAAACTGCCATGGCAAAAATGCGATTTTTGTAAATAACTACTCAGCTAAATAGATATCATAGTGAATCCAATTGTTAATGTAAGGTTTTCATAGTCAAGGAATCTAAATAATTAGATGAAATAAAGGTAGAGCTAATATTTATGGTGAAAATCACAATACCCGTGAGGACTGTGGTGCTGGCGGAGGTCTGCGCACTACAAGTCCTTTTCTAGTTGATCATAATTTCCATCCATTCCATTCATTGTTTGTGTTTTGCTGCACAATGAAATCTGAAATAACTTTGGCAAACTGCCTTCCACTTCTGATACAGATACAGTGAGATGCAAACACACACTTTGACACAGGACATTTATCAGGGCTATTATTTGTTATTTAAGTGCTTCATTCATGAGTTGGCCTAATTAAGTGTAGATGCAC
The DNA here is from genome assembly GCA_036419115.1 of Scarus forsteni. Classification (NCBI taxonomy): domain Eukaryota; kingdom Metazoa; phylum Chordata; class Actinopteri; order Labriformes; family Labridae; genus Scarus; species Scarus forsteni. The sequence continues at coordinate 30,391,683 of JAZDUH010000341.1, read as the reverse complement.
TTCTGTTCTGAGGAGCGACTGTATACTCAGCTTTGGATTGCAGGTCACAAAAGGAAAACAGGCTAAAAGCTTTGTGTGTTTTCTTGTTCTTAAGAAGAGTGAGACGTGTCAGCAAAGGCTAATAGCAGCCGATTGCTGCCATCCACGCGAGTGTCGACTGACGAGCTATAATAAGAATTGTGTTTTTTGTATTTGCCACAACAGTTCTTTTGTTTCTAGGTTGTTAACTTTTCCAGGGCGCTTTTCTTTTCCTGCCTTTTTTTTTCTTTTTGTATTAAGCTTAATGACTTGCCGGTGGCTTGTTTACTGAGTCAGTGAGTAAAAAAATAAAAAAGATTTTCTGTCAAGAGGTCTCTCTAGCTTGGCAGGTGTGTGGAGTATTGCACTTCTGGGGAGGTGGGAAGGGGGGGTATGCTTTTTTCTTTCATCTCAGCAGATAAGCCCCTGTGACAACAGTTTTGCGTTGTAATTGATGTCATCCCCCCTCAGCATCCACACATACACACTCTTTTACTCTCATACACACACAGGCTGTCTGGGAAGGGAATTTAGAGGAAGGAAGATGCGCTGTTTTTCCTCTGAGAGGGTTATAAGAACAGAAAATAGTTTTGTAGAACAAAGGCACAAAAGCAAAGTGACAAATTTGTGCTATGATAACCTTTGTGAGGTTTAAATCACTGTGTCTGCTCGTTCTTAAATCAAATTTAGAAATTCTTACATTCGAGACAGTCCCAGTTAACTCATTTGTTTCATAGCCCCACTTGGGTTTTGTTTGTTAAGTTGACCAATCAGATTACTCTCTGGCACGGGTAATTGAGAGGCCTACTCAGTGCAGGAACAGGAAATCAATAAGAAATCATCTGCCTGCCTACATCCTGGACAGGGCTGTTTCCCCCCCAGATTTCCCATTTAAGGCTTGTGTACAGTATGTGGAGGGTGACTTTTCACAACAAGAGGAAGCCTATTGTGCTGTTGTAATAACAGCACAGATCCCATTTCAGTTTGGAGAACGGTGTTTTGACAAGTTGTCTTTTAGCAGCGGTGCGTGCCATGAAAACAGGAAAGTAAACATGGCAGCAGCTCTTTATTAAATTAAAAGTGTTTATTTCAGAGTGAGGGGCAGCATTTTCAGGAGAGGACATTAAAAAAACTTAAAGTATGGGTGGAAAACATATATCCATATGCGTAAGTGCTTTCTTCTTGACATCTGTGTCAAAACAGGTGCTGTCAGTCAACTTTATAGTTCGATAATCACAGTAAATCATACATATGCATAATGTTAAAAGGAATTAAAGGAAAACAGAACTGCTTTGTTTAGTTTTATGTGCTAATTTTAAACTTACACATTTTAAACAAAGTAATGTTCATAATATAGAATAAGTTGTTAAAATGATAATTAAGAGCAGAGGAAAAGTTTGACTTTTGTTTTTATTAAATTTAATCGCCATCAACCGCACAAATAACAGCAGTGTATCCATTTCAGATAGTCAGATGAGTCTTATTGACTTTAAAGCAACCACAGCTTATTATTGTAAATAGTGACAATAACAGTTATTTTTTTGATAACATAATAATCATAACACTTAATTTTATTGAAAGGATTGAAGAGCTGCATGGTCAACAACAGGTCATTTTAAGTATATGAAATACAGATATTTATTTAGTCTTCAGTTGAATGGGTTGTCAAACCTGTACAGTGGTGGTTTTGTGGTCATGAGGGTTTTAGAAACTTTTACTGTAATTAAAAAAACATTTTCATTAAAAACTGGGACTATGTGAATAACTACCTATCACCCTGTATACATACATTTGAAGTCATTTTTAAACCCTGAATAGTGCCTATGTGATTTAAAAACTTTTCACTTTGGTAAAGTAAGTATTGGGAAAGAGCTTGAAAGGTTTTTGAGGTCTAACAGTGCCACATCAGTAACTAAACATCTCTTAAAAACAAAGCATTGTTTGAAAGGTTGACAGCCTAACACAGAAATTAGCAGGTCAGACTTTCGGTTTGCAAAGCCTCCCGAAAGTTTTATGAGAAGACTGTTTATGCAACACAATGTGATGATGCATTTGCTTTGTTCAGCAAACTCGTCAGCCTGTGTTCAGCCAGTTTTATTGCAGAGTTCATTACACTTTTCAACACTGGATGACTATCATTAACTTGAAGGATTTGAAACAAAGATGAGGCAGTGTTTTCTTGCTGTGTCTGGTGGATAACTAAGCTGCAAAAGCATTGACGAGGCAGACAGAGCTGTTTTCAAGCCAGTAGTTGAAATTGAACTTACTGCAGACAACAGAATATTTATCACAGGGGACTGGATTGGTCAATTAAAGCATCAAATCTGGTTGATTATATCGATTTCAGGAGAATTCATTTATATGTTGACTTCAATCATTTGAATTCATTTAATTTTGAAAATTACTAAACAACATAATTTAGGTTTTGTTGTAATCCCATGATGATGACTTCTGATCAGGATGGATAGTAATTCTGTTGACAATATGACCAGCCATTTTTTTTTTAAATTTGTATTTACCTTCCATATCTGTCCTTGTTTGGCCCCTATGCAAAGTCAGTCTTTTGTATTTTTTGTATTTTATTTTTGTTTAAGCATTTCTCCTCAGCTTTTCGCTGTCAGTGTGAACATGCACACCCACAGTCTTGCATGAAGCTTCCTGGACACTACCTTATCAAAAATAATCTGGTACACATTTAGCTCAACTGATGTTATGGTGAAATCTTAAGTGAAGCATTTAGAAAAGCACTTTGATTTACTTGAACATCTTTATGGAATTATGCTGCTAATGGATACAGTCAAAAATGCAGAAACACACCAAAAAAGTAATGTATTCACACCGCCTCCACACACCAAGTTCAGTATTGTTCTGTGCAGCATGGGTAAAGTGAAAAGTAACATTTTGATTTGTATTATTATTATTATGCCTGTCACGATAATCACTAAATCAAATAACCGCACAATAAATAAAAATGTCCTCTGTAAGTTTGCCGGCCTCGATAAGTTGACACGTGTTGTCCTCCTCTCTTTCTACCAAACAGGCTGGATGAGAAGATGGGTCACTCTGTGCGACTTTCTCAAAACCTGAGTGTGTCAGCTCGAAAGCAGATTTAGCGCTAATCACAATTGTTAAAAACTACGATTCCTAGGGTGCTGGTTTGGCGGAGTGGTTAGCAACCAGGCACATCCTATATAAATACTACTGCCGGCCTGGGTTCGGGTCCAACCTGTGGCCGGTTTGCGGAGTGTCTTCCCCTACTCTATTGCCCCCTTTCATAAACCTAACCACTGTCATTCTCTCCTATCAATAAAGGCTCAAAATTCCCCAAAAATACTTTTTAAAAAAAAAAAAAAAACATGAATTCTCAAAGTGAAAAGATGTGTTTTACAGAAATGCCAAATCACTGAAGCTTCTTTGACCAAAAAACTACATTTCTGTCCTTCCTGTAAGGCCGCCCTTGGAGAACAGTTCCTCTGTGGCTCTGCCGTCCTGGGGGAGGAGGGAGAATCTTGTGGGAGAGACAGACATTCCTCAAGAGAGCGTTCTGGTTTTCAAGCAGCTGATATCTCCTGCAAACAGGACCTCAGCTCTCCAACCCCTGCCTCAGAATAAATTGCTACCACCAAGCCAGCACCAGTTTGAGGAGTCTAATCGTCACATTATTCACCAGATTGTCAAATACTTTTTTTTTAAAGCCTCCGTGGTTGATAAAGATGACCTTACTCGCACCCGGAGAAGATGTGTTTTTTTAATCTTGGTGAAACTCAGTCGTGAGAAAGGAAGGTCAAATAACACGAGTCTTTTTAAAGGAAGACATTAGTGTGGCCTTTGTGTGAATCCCTGATTGGGCCCTTTAGTGGCACACCTTCGAGGTTATTACCTATGTGCAGAGTTGACCTTTTGTAAGCGAATTTGTGACCTCTTATAAATGCGGTAAAAGGGATTGTTTAAATGTGCACACTTGTACCCCTCTTGCAGGAAAAGATTCCTCGACAGTGCAACAATTAAAATTTATACACAAAACGATAAAGCGTTATGATTCTGGACTGTTGGCGGTGTAAGATGAGGATGAAACAAAGGGCAAGTGCCTCCTCATCATTATTTTCATTATCAGTGCTGAAATAGAGAGTTGAATCAGGATTCTCAGCCTGTCAGACGTCACCTCATGTATACTCTAAACTTACTTGAAGACTTTTTAACCTCACTCCAGTTTTTTTTTCCCCCTCTGTTTTTTTTCTTCTATAGGAAGCACACAGCGATTGTTGTTATGCAAGATTCATATCTTCATTGTAATCCTCCGAGCCCTGTCCCTGCAGAAATTATGTGTCTAAAGCAAAGACCTATTATAAACTGAACCGTAATTTTCAAGTGATTACTTACCAGTGGGTCATAGAATCAAAAACTGTATAAATAGGGTGAAATGCTAGTGTAGGGGTTGATTAAAATGGCCATTGTAATTCTACCTCTGTTGTAATTATTTTCTCATTGTCTTGGTGCAGATAGATTTCATATGGGAAATTTCAAGTGTGTTAATTAGCATATTTTACCCTAAGTGCCTGGGCCTATTCACTCTTAATTTTTTTTAAGATATTCAAAATACTTGAGCCAAATGATTAGATATGCATACCTCGATCCACAGACTGCAGTCTCTTTAAAGTACTTATGCAAGATACCAGGCAACATATAGGGACTCTGATTGCAGAGGGGGGACAGTGTTTTTCTTTCTTTAATGCAGAGCTCTTCTTTATTAAAAGTAATCTGGTCAAGTTGTTGTAACACTAATTGATCTTCGTGTTTTAAATGGTTCTTCTCGAGTTAAAAAAGGGGCCAAAATACGAAAAGACACAACTCAATTTTCTTTGAGGAATGCAGAAGTCTGTAATCAAATCTTTTGTCATATTAAGAAATGAAGTACATTACAACTTAATTACAAGTATGCAGTAGGGATGCACCTAGTTAAGTAGCAAAATAATGTCATAAAACTTTGCAGTTGTCACTATATGTACAAATGGTTGAAATTATTCTTTTTCATTTTTTATTCATAAAGTGTTACAGTGATGTATCTTTGTAAGCAGACCTTGAAGTTAGCTTCACCCTGGTTCTTTCAAATTGAGGCCCATGAGACTTTTTATTGTGGTCATTGTTGAGTGTAAGGTCCGTCAAACGAAGTTCAGAAGTTAATGTTCTCTCAAATATGATAATCTTAATCAACTAACGTAACTTTTTAAATCTTTCAATCAGTGTATTTAAATATCTTTGCCAAGCTACGATGGAACTGTAACATGGAGGTTTGACTTAAACCAACTCCCACACTTTTAGTGCAGAGGACCATGTTGTTGTTGTTTGCTGTAGGATTTCCTCTTAATCAAATGATCTGATCAAATTGTTGCCCATGGCTGTGGCGAGGATATATGTATTGTTGCTTATTAATTGCACGCACAAGTGAATACATAAGGGTCTTTGGACATTTTGGTAGTTGGTATGAGTAAACCTGCAAACTGTGAGTATCTGGGGGATAGTCAAGGCATACTGTAAGAGCTCTCAACCTGTTGAAGGATTCAATACAGAGGAATGAACGAATAAAATACCCAACAAGAATGAGTTGAAACATCAGATTAGCTCAGACTGATGAATGATTGGTAAAACACAGACCCTCAGCCAACCTGTTTGAACACCCTTTTTACAGCATTTCGCCCTCTTTACTCTCAAAAGGAATTCTAGTTTAATTTCTACCATGTCTACAGCTGACTTTCAGCCACCGAAGTTCCTAAATGTCATTGTTATGCGTCTGATGAAAACAGAGTGAGTCCTCGTGAATATCTCTTTGTTTGAGCTTTAAAACAAGCTCATGCCTCTCAGATCTTGAGTTGTAGTGAGTCATACTGTGCGTGTGTTGTTTGTTGTTGTCCCCCTTTAGCAAAGACCAGTCAGTGATTATAAAGTATTTCAACCGGGCCATGGTACAAAAAAGGCTGAGGACGACTGATCGAGAAGATGCTTATGCCCTACTGTGATGAACACATGGTTTCCATTAAAAAGGATTTACTGCCTGTTTGGAGTGGTGGCACGACTGTTTGAGCTGTCGGCCTCCATCCGAATTAAATGGAAAGGGAACACGGATGCTGTAACTCCATGCTGTTCTGCTTAGGCAGATACAAGTTTTTACCCTTTTGACTACTTTTATCACAGTTTGTCGAACTCTGTGTTTTGGCATATTACAGTGGCTTTTTTTAGTGGTGGAGGTTGACTGTACCATGGCAGCGACTCACAGTTAAATTGATTTTTTTAAGTCCATAGCGAAAGATGGTTCATTTTGGTTTGATCTGAATGCAGTGGAATGATTTGTTTGGGAGACTGTCAGAATGGAGGTTTAAATCTCCTTCCCCATCTCAGAGTAGAGTGTTTGAATGGTGCTTATTTAAGCAGTTATTGAGAATGTTATATATTTGCCACAAATGAATCGCAGTGTTAAATCTGATATTGTCATAAAGCTGAATGGAGTAAAAAAACAAGCCAGTTGTCTTTTCTTTCTTTAAAGAGACTGTGAGGAGTTTCTAAGTAATTAAAAAAAAAGTCTCACTTTTAGATATATGCCTGATCGAAATACACACTTTAAGATGAGTTTCATAGCATCAAAATAGGTTATCTATAAATGCTATTCCTTAGCCTTCTGATCGGGTCGGACAGGACAGGACAGGGCTGGACTGGATACTCAACTTCGGGAACAATTAAAACTAGAGCAAATTTATATCATTTTATTATTTATATTACACGTCTTAGAGCACCGGGCTGTAAGTACCGATATATAGCAGGCTACAACTATGATAATAAGTTTTCCAAAAATTGCTTGTTGTTACACATCAAAAACTTCTACGTACTAGAAAGAGATACATTACCTCTTATATTGATGATATTTGTGAACAACAATGCAGGGCGTGCTAACAACAGCTAACAATAGCCTGGTAGATCGACATGTTTTTTTCTGACTTCAACTGGAACGCCAATAAGTCGGAGATGATGTCACTCCCATTTCTGAGGTTACTGGAACGCAGCATTATGACAGTCGGCGCGCATGCTCATGGGTAGCAGAGTCTTTATTTCGCCGGTAATAGATTCTCCTCATAGCACCTTTAAGTCAGAATGCCTGAAAAATGCAAAAGAAATATTTTATACCTTGAGCTCCATTCAGTCATTCTTCTTTACTCTTTCTTTGAAAAATGTATCCATCTATAATGCATTTCAATACAATAACAGCTTCAGTACACTCTGACTTTTATTCATTCAATCAGAACTCTATTCAAGTAGCTTGTGGATTTTTCAATTCCTGTGTACCAGCATTCTAACCAGTTCCACAAAAGACGGCATCAGCGCCTCTCACAAGCCACTCACAGAGAGGGGAGCAAGAATAAAAAATCATCCAGTTCAAATGAGTGTTGCACAGGGGGGATTACTTGGCCTCTAACAGGGTTTTGGCTCCAACATTAAGGTTAAAACCCTTTTCTATTACTGAGATCTCTGCTGATGTTACCCCCGCCAGCCCTGGCCCCCTCGAGCTTCCAGCTTCTTGCCCCCTCCGTGTTTGCAGGTTCAGTGCCTCTGTGCGAGGTCATTCTGTCAGGCCCCCTCCCCTGATCATCAGAGGGTGACTGGGGACCAGAGGGATGGCTCCCATCCAGACTCACAGACAGCCACAGCCAACACAGGCCCCTGCAAGTGCAATACACCCCGCTCAGCTCCTCCACCCCCCTCTCACTCTTTCAGGCAAGAGCTAAAATCGATATGGGCGTCTCCGTGTTTAAAAAGCCACTCAGAGGCAGACGAGCACCTCTGTCCCTGAGGCTGATCTCTCAGCTTAAGGCCTTGATTGGCATCCCGAAGATGCGAGGCGCTGACCCACAGCTGTCCCATTAGCAGAGGGTTAATGCTGAGATTGATACTGAGCAAATAAAGGAACTCGATGTGTGGGTATTTTGATAGACTGCCTATCCCCTTTCTGACCTGGAGTCAAACCTGAGCTTCATTTTGGCTTTTAGGGGGTGGTAGATCTTCATCTCTACAGGGTTTCTGCAGATCCTAAAACAGTCAAAGGAGGTTGTAGGCAACGTCCACACATAAGGGAATATTCTTCTCCATTTTGAAAAAGTTATCCTGTCTTTCCATGGAACTATTAAAAACATTTGCCTTAATGAACACAAAGAAATGCTGATTTAAAGCAATCATTAGAATACAACAATGTCAATAACATGCAGAAGTATCCCTTCAGGTCCTCTCCAGAGACTTTTTTGAAAGTTTATTTCACCAGCTTGAGGCCTGACTAATGTAATGCTGCTTTCACACTAAAATTAGTGAATCAACGTGGGTTTTATCAATGCGGGTTAACCGGCTAACAATCGGCAAATGAATCTTTTTGCACTTCCAGCAGACCTGAGTCTAATCGTCAGCAGATGAGCTGCGTGGCTATTTTTTTTCTTCTGGCACATCAAGCTGATGTCATCACGTTGATGACATCATCAGAGCAACGAAACACAGATATGTAAACAATGGAAAGGAGCATGGAAGATGTGGACACAGTTTTCTGTACTTTGTACTTTTGTCCATCTTTAAAAATGTACAAATTCAGTGCTGATGAAACAAAGGTGGATGGAATTTGTTGCTGAGATGGCAAAGAGTCACGTAAGTTATGGACGGAGGGTTCGGGCATGATATTATGCCATGGGGACATTATGCCAGCGTCATCCATAAATTAGCAGGTTGACCTGTGTGTGATGTTCCGACTGAAGCAAATTGGAGGCGAGCCGAAAAAAATGTCGCTTTCAGGGTCAGTCAACCCGTGTCAGAATGTGGATTAAACCCTTTCAAACTACTGACAGGAGCCGATTGTTACCAGGTTGAAAAAGGCGTCCAAAAGGCATATTCGGTTGTAGCTTTTGTTCATTTCAGCTGGTGTTAGCAGGTGGTCTTTGAAATGTTTTCTTATTTAGTTTTCAGCTCTGGACATATCTGTTGACCCAGATCATATTTTATGCTGAAACAAATCTTTTAAAGACATTCATGAGTTCTCTTGTTGGTTTTAACAGAACAACATCCACAGACACATGGTCCCCAGTTGACACTGTCACTTCTTAAACAGTTACACCAGGTCCTGTAGACATTTGCAGTAATAATGTAACAGTGGAGTGTTGTACAAAGCAATAGCATAGTAGGATAGCTGTGTGTGTGTCAGCATTTAAATGGTCCAATTTGCAAAGTTGAAATCACCTAAAGTTTAGCAACATCTACCACAACACAAGTCGCACTTAAAAAGAACAAGAATGTCAAACTCTGATGTAACCCACAGGAGAAATCTGTCTGCAAAGTGGTATTTCAAGAATGAGTGCACAATGTTGTTGGCATAATATCAGCATCTGCAGGTAAAGACAAAATTTCATTGCTGTGATTCACAGCGAGAAGCTTAGAATAATATTATATTTGTATGAAATGTTAAATTTTTTTGTCCTTTACCCAAGCAGGAATTTCCTGAAACTTAAAACAAAAAAAAGCATCACCAGAAGACCAAAACAAAAAAAATAAAATGTTTGTTGTTTGTCTCGGTTCAGGCAGCCTGGGTTAGATTCCCTCCTGTGGCCTCTTACCCCTCTGTGTTCCTCACTCTGTTTTATCTCTGTGTTTTATTCAACATGTTTCACTTTGTCCTTTGCCACTCAAGGTCAAAAGTAGTCTTATTTGTACTCTTGACAGGTCGCAAAACATAGGTGAAATGGAGATGATCATCTTTAACCAATTCTATTTATAGCTGTTATAAGGCAGCATCATACTTTATGTAGGACATATATCTTAACATTAATATTTGGGATGCACAGGGACAGACAGAAGCATGGTTAAGTTTTGATCACATCAAACTAATTCTGTGTTCTGTGTATAAGTGCAGGTACTAAGTCCCAGTCAAATGCTCTGTCCATTACATTATAATTCCTATTGTAACTTCACCTAATGATTGCTTAGATTCCCTCAAACCTGGATGTAAACATAGGACATTAAATACACCCATTGTAATGAATAGTCAGCATCATTATTGTTGTTTAGGAGCTACAAGGTTCAGCAGTATTATATAAACATTTGAGGTCAGTTGAACAGAGGCCGTGTTGGGTTATACCCACATATAAAAGCACCTGTTTGATGCAGTGAGTGACCACAGGGTTACGCATACTAAACTGATAGAAGAGCTAACACTGCAGGTATTAGCAGTAGCCACACTCCAGTCTGCAGAGCATTGGCATTGTGTACTTGATGATGCTGTGATCCTATTTTGACAAGTGTTCAATTCCATCTCTGTATGAACTCTTGACTGAAATGGGGGGTGTCTGAACCATGGCACGGGTGACAACTCTGTCTGTGCCATGGTTGAGACATGTGTTGGTTGCCTTTTTTTAATCAACCCCAACAAACTCCCAAGAGGTTCTGTTTAAAATGGACCACCTTAGTTGGTAACTTAAACCGGGTGCTTGACTGATAAAGATTGACAAATGAATTATGGCAGCAAGTAACACTAACCACTTGTTCTTTGTTAACCGGTCCATATCAAGGCTGACAAATCATACAGTACTAGTTAGGCTTGGCACGATAATACATTTTGCCAGATGATAATTATCCGTAAAATTATTGCCGATAAATGATATTATTGTCAATTTGTTTTGAAACATCATTTTTTATTAATGTAATTATGATATATGTCATAATAAAGTGAGTACAACGTATCAAAAGCAATGAACTTTAATTTTTTAAGAGTATTTCACTGTAATTGGAAGGTCAAGAGCTTTTTATTGAAATAAATTAAACAATATCATAAATTTAACAAAAAAGAGAAAAACCCAATGAAAATGAAATGAACTCTCTTTTGGGAAAAAATTGCAAGTAAATAAAAATCGTTATACAAACCAAAAACAATAAAAAATAGATCCTGTCTCTGTAACGAAAAAAAACTCAAATAAATAACAATACAACAATAGAAACAATAAATAAAATGGATGTTATACAGTTCCGGAATTGTTTGTGACATGTTCATTCTCCCAGTCAATTAGTACTGTCTGTCAAACATTTATAACATTTCTGGGTTTTCAACCATATTGAAGGATTGCATTTCTTTTGAAATGTAGCAAACGTCACTGTTTGTGAGCGCGCACCATTTTGCGCTGCTTTATTTTTATTTACTTTGCCGACCAAATGCCTCAGTAAGCGCTGACTGTCAGGAAGAAGGCTCCGCTGCACCTCCTCTTCTTCGTCACCACTACTTTCAAACAAATATGACATATCGGCTCATCAGTTTTCATGGGCTCACACCTTGTTCATTCTGTTTAAAACCAAAGTATCCCCACACTGGGGCTGTGGCATTCAGCTTAGGAACCATAGCTTTCGTGCCATCATTCATATGAGTGTTTGTTTCCTTGTTACTCTTGGGTGTGGGACGCCAACTTCAGCACTCTGTGTGTATACACGTGATCGGCCCCGCCGCCCCTACAAAGATTGAATGAATGACAAATGCTCACTCAGCTAGAAATCTGCTAAATCCGCTATAGAACCAACGCACCCAGTTGTGGAGAAAGTTGCACAGGGTGACCCATCCTCTCATCCAGCCTTTTTGGTAGAGAGCTAGGAGCAAAACAAACATGAATGCACGTGTCAGCTTATCAAGGCCAGCAAACTTACCAAGGACGTTTTTATTTATTGTGCGGTTAATTGATTTATTGATTATCGTGACATGCCTCGTACTCGTTCATTTCATCATATTTAACCACAAACACTGCAAAGTCTGACTGATCTGTACAGTTTGCTCTTGTTTTGTGTGTGAACTTGGAGATGAAGTGTCATCCTCATCCTGCTCCTGATAACCAGGGCTGGCTGAAATCTTCCTTGACTTTAATAGTCAGGATTGAACAAAGTGGACCTGCCATCCCATTATTTTTCTGTATTTGGCCCTCAACGAAAAAGTTGGACACTTCTGGACTAGAAGGATAAATTTGATTTCTAGTGGGTAGCTTGATTTAGATTTTCTGCCTGGAAACATCCCCTGTTTTGTTTAGATGTAAACACACTCATGTCAGTGTCACTTCCCCTCTCTTGGGAGAACAGTGCAACTTGATATCCTGTTATTAAATCACCATTTTGACTCTGACTGATTGCATTTGAGTGAAGCAACAACTTCATTCTAACAAATCAGCATTTTTGCACATAATAAAAACACTTAGCAAATCTGTGTTCATTAGCTCTGTAGCACAATACATCATTTTAATTTCCTCTTTTTAGGTCTTAAAGTGTACAGCAACCCTGTCTCTTCCTCCATCGGTGCCTCTGCTGCAGGATGTACACTATATTTATCAAGCTTGTGCAGTTGTCTCTAAGTTTTTGCCTTTGTGTATATGTACAAGTGCGACTGTGCTCATGTGCATGCTGTCGAATTTCAAACAAGCAAGTTTCCTGTGGAACTTCTTCTTCAGCAAGGAGATTTTGAAGCTGGTGGAATATTTGAGTCATCGATGTAACTGAAACTGAAAATACCCCCCTCTCCTCCTCCTGCCGCTCTGTTGCTCTGGTTTTGTTTTGAGTCGTCAGCGAAGGAGAGGGTGGAGCACGTTTTTGGAGTATGGAGCCTGGCAGCTCCCTCAGGCCTGCTCTGAGTCACGTCATAATTGATCTTTCTAGAAATTGCGGTAGCTAGCCGTGTAAAGCCTAAATCCGTGCAAGATGTGCAGCTTTTTAAAGATACTGCACTCCCCTTTTTTTCTCCTGCTACACTCATTCTCCTCCTCTTGGATGGTGAGAAATAGATGAGGGAGAAGAAACAGCATTTGACAAAGTTTAATGCAGAAACAGGCTCCGACAAATTCATCTCTGAAATGAGGGAAAGACGAAAAACTGCTCCATTTAGAGCGTCTCGCAGCAGCCAGGTTGTGACGCTTTGAACGCCCCTTGATGTCCTGTGCTGTGCCACTTTAGTTGCACTCAAATTAGCACCGTGCCAAATTCCACACAACAGTGGGGAGACCAGAGACTTCTGTGGTCAGAGCTTGGGGAGGGGGCTGAGCTGGATGACTCCCCCCTTCAGTGTGATTCATGTAAGAGAAAATGGCATCTCATTGGGCGTTCATATGATTTAGATAGCAGTCAGACATATTAATCTGGGAAAATGTTCCGTTTTGAAATCAAAGGATAATTGATGACCCCCTATCCCCCTCCCCAACATCACCGCCAGTTCCCCATCACGCACACACACGCACCTTATCCATCCGCGTGTGCAGAGTACGCTGAGAGGTTCGTCAAATCAAGCTCTTGTCTTTCAAGTTGCCTTTTCTACTGTAAAATGTAATTAAGCAGAACAAGGTCCGAGGGGGTTATTTTTTCCACTTAATCAGCAGCAAAATTTGAAATTAGCTCGTCCCTAACGCCCTGCTTCTCTCTTTGTTGCATAGAGGCGGTAGTAAAGCGGGAGGAGGAGGAGGAAGAGGGGGATACTAGGAAATAATATGGAGCTATGGCTTCACTTGTCACGTTCCCTCAGCAGGTTGAAGGAACCAATAAGTTTAGTAGGATATGCAAACTGAAAAGACACAACGCTGCGTGAAGAGTCTCTGAGAATTAAGTGTGAAAAATAGCCAAGCTAAGTGAAATGCACAAAACATGCCATTAAAGAGACAAGAATGATCCAAAAATAATGTGAAGTTTCCTTTTAAATGTGTAGAAGACAGTCATTCCACTTAAGTTAAGTCATGAGAAGCAGTCAGCATTTTGAGATTGGTGCAAAAAACAAAACAAAACAAAACAAAAAAACATAAAAAGTAACAATGACGAAAAATTTGAAATTTTTTAATTTAAGAATATATTATGTGCGAAGAAAAAGCCGTATTTTGAGATAGGTCTGAATTATGTGCATAAAATGAAAATCCATAAAAGTGGTAGCAATGAGAAAAAAATTAGAAATTTTAAAATATAAGAATTTGTTATTATGTACAAGGAAAAAAAGCCACATTTGCAGATTAAAAAGAACTTTAGGGTAGGTTGAGAAATCAAAATTCCAAGTTATAAAGTCACATTTTTAGTAGAAGGTCCAAAATATTATGTGTTCCATAAAAATAATGCGATATAAAGTCAAAAAGTTTAAGATAAAATGCCCACAGTATAATAGAAACTTCATAATTTTGGGAAAAATTTGAATCAAGACGAAAGAGACATTACAAGACCAAAAGACAAACTTACGTAAGGAAGTCATCATTTTGAATTTCAGGGTCATACCTATGAGTGACAATGTGAAAAGCATTTTTTAAAACCTCTTAATGCATATATTAAGAGCCAATTACAACACAGTGAAAATTAATTTTTTATATTTTTATTTCATAATTATGAATTAAACACTTCATATAGCTGAAAAATAATAATTTCAAGTGCAGAAGTCCTATATAGAAAATGCCAGAAGAGGTTGAAATATAATACAATATAATATTGTTTTGATGATAAAATGAGGAAAAAAATGGCAGACTTAGTTTTCTTAAAATGCCAGCCTTTAATTTCTAACTGTCACTTAAAATCTTAAAATTTAGGCCTTTTTTTACTTTTGTGTTTTATTTTATACATTGTTAGTGTCTTTTAAAAGGGCAGATCATACAAGATGATTCTTCTCGCTGCTCTTTACATATACTATTTTCTCTTTTTGCTTGATTGTTTAAAATTGCTTTCTTATATTAATAATTGAAAAGTATGTTGTTTTTTCCAGGTTTGGAAATTGATCCTGTAATTTATCTCTGGCCTTGTAATCATACAGTTATGACCATCACTTGTGATTATGGTGCCATATCACACAATTTTGAGTCTGTATGGCGTAAAAATGAGTTATATCTAGATTATGACTTAACACCTTATAAAATCAGCTTAAATTCTTAAAATCATGATGTCAATAGCTCATAAATTTTGAGTTTTAATCTAAGATAACCTAACCTAATCTAAGCCTTTATCTTTATTACGACTTTTTTCATAATTTTGTCTTCTTTGATACAGTAAATTTTTATATGAGGGCTTTACTTTTATTTTTTTAGTGGCAGAAATAACCTTCCATATGAATGAGATGCAATACAATGTGATCAACGCTGACAGCTGATGAGAGCTAATAGAGTTCTGTTGCTGGTACACACACGCACACACACACACACACACACACACACACACACACAGAATGTCACTTTTGCTGATGAGGATCCAATATCAGAGCAGGTAATTTAGCAATCCTCCGAGGTCATCACCACCCGTTTCCCCCGCCATCATCGTCACTTTATCTTGGATAAACACAAAACATTGCACCTGTGTGCATAAACTGACAACACCATGAAGGCCGTGTGACGTCCGGCATCACATTTTTTGAAATATCTATTGAAACAAGTGACATTTCTGTTAGCCTCTGTCAGGTTCCTGTCCACTCTGCAAACGCCCCGCCAAGAGGCTAATTTTCTCAACCGAACGCTCCTTCTTGGTCGCCAGTTGACGCGCCTCTAATTTGCTCTCATTTCACACGGCTGATATCTGCATTATATTGATGCTAATCACAGTTATGGGGTTTTGTTGTGCCGGGACACTTGAATGATGATCCTCGAGTCGCTTGTCTGTTCCTTCCGACGCATTTTTCCAGACAATAAAGAAAGTCCTTGTCCTGTAGTTTGGAAGGTCAAATGGTAAACGAGGCTTTGATACGCCCAAGGAAAATTTCAATCAGAGCCCTTTGTAATAACATTCATTGTACTATTTTCCTCTCTCTCTCCGTGTCCCCTTCACTCTCTCTGCAGTATAATTCCCTTGGTTTTGCGTCTATAAATATGGCCAGGGAAGATGTATAATTTCTAATGAGAAAATATATCCCTTTGGATTGAAAGGCAGGGAGCTGTTCCACACACTGCTGTTTGTTAGGAGGAGAGATGATACCTCGGGCTGTTTTGGTAGAGAGGAGGAGGAGGGGATGGAGTAGTGGTGGTAAGAGGAGTCTGGCTAGGTCATTGCACATTTACAAATTAGCATTTCAATCATGCAGGTACACGGGCAGCAGAGCAGAAAATATACATGTTTTTCTAACACAAAGCATAAAATGATAAACAAAATGCAGGCTGTGTAAGAAGAATTAGCACTGACCAGCTAACTGTCATGTGCATTGAAGGGATGGGCAAAAGAGCCTTTATAGTAAATCAGAATGAGGCAAAAGACTTAAAAGATAGGATATATATTGAGAAAAAATAAATCTGAAAGTGCAGCATAGTGTTGAAGTTTGATCATTTGCCAACACTTGATTGAAATGTCCCCCTTTCTGACCTGCTTTTCTCACCCTCAGATATGTCTGGGCATGTTCATTGGGTAGAGTGTATCACATGTCATAGCTATCTTCAAGGCCTGAAACCTATCAACTTACCAGCCAAGTTGGCAAATATGTGAAAATATGCATCAGTCAAGCCTACCAGCCGAATCAGATATTGTGTTGTTGTGTCACAAACACATCCTGTTCTCTGATGATCCAGTGTCATGTTACTTTGAGTTACAGATGTGATTGTGAGGCTTCTTTCTCATCCCTAAACTTGTCATCCATTGGATCTTCTTCTGCCAATTAGGCTATGTCCACATGTAGGCAGGTATTATTTAAAGGGCAGCATTTTTTGTGTGTTTTATCCTTCTGTTCACATGTAAACAGCATTTAAGTGACTAAAATACATATTTTTGGAAAGCTGTTTTAAGTGACAGTACCAATGTTGCATATTCAAGTTAATCCACGTTCAGATGGAGACAAATGAAACCGCCGTAGTGTGCATGCCAGTTCAGTAGATGGTAGTGTAGGTTAGCAGAGAGGCAGCGCAGCTACAATACATGTACGAAGAAGAAAAAATGTTCACAAACAATAATGGCAAGTGGATTCACAAAGGAGTTTCTTTTCTGGACAACAAATCTATTCGGACAACAAGTCTGTCTGGAAAGTTTTGTCCGGATAACAAACCGAGCACGCTAAGCAGCACACACGTTACTCTGCAGATGGCCGAAGCTGTTGTTGTTCCTGGTATGCATGCGCAGCTTTCATGTGAAAGAGTACTGCACATGCGGTGACGTCAGCGTTTCACCCTGAAACACTCTGATTCAGGTTTACACGGAGCTGCATGGAGGAGCGTTTTGAAAACTCTCCACTTTGGAGCCTGTTTTCAAAAGTTACCTTTTTTGGATATTCCACAAAGAGTTTCCATGTAAACACAAGGCCAAAACACTATTGAAAACTTATCGGATCTGACTGTATTCGGCCCCATGTAAATGGCCCTTAAAATGTCATGTCTCATGACTATTTATGTTCATTCCTCTAACTTTTTTAACTTCTTTCTTACCTATATTTGAATAAATGATATTTACTGTCATTGGTAAATTAACCTGCCAGATCTGGGAATGACTGTAAACCTGTCAGTGTTAATAATGGGCAAACCTTCAGATGAACAGTATTACAGCGACAAAGTGAGCATCCATCAGTGAACAACAAACCTACTGTGAGGTGTCCAAACTTTATTTTTGTTATTATTTAATTACTGAGTGCCTCAGACTAAAAACAATACAGGAATATCTTGGCATCTTGTTTATATTGTGCACCTGAAGTGGATCAGATAAGGATTTCTGGGCGTATAACCAGGTTCTGGTTGGCACTGGTCAGCGTAGGCCCCTGATGTTCTGCGTGGAGAAGAAAGACAAATCAAATCAGGGTTTTTATTTTTATCATTCATTTCAGCAATGATATGCAATGTTATGTTGATGTCCAGATAATAGTGATGAGCAGGGACCCCACCACTGAAAGCTTGACTCTGGGCAGTTCTTGAAGCATGAAGGCCCTGTTTCTGTCTGCAGAGTTAGCTGCACTCGTGAGTCTTTCATGACCTTAAATTTGATCTGTCTAATGTTCTTTTTATCCAAGCATGGAAAGAAGGAGAGGGTGCACTTCATTTACTGCACATGACAAACAAGTGCAACATGGCATTCTGCACTTGGCTTGAAGAAAATGTGTTTTTCATGGTCACAGGAAGCTGAAATCAGAGCATCAGTACTAGGAACTGTTCAGAAGTTCTGCGGAATAATAAAGGTGCCTCATATGGCATTCAGTGTTACTTGACAAACTCACAGCATTGTGTAATAACAGCTATTAGGAGATCAAAACAAGATGTGGATTGGCTGTTTATTTGGCTGACATGATGTGACATTTGAATAACTGTATGCTCACGATGATGGGCATTCTAATAAGCCTCTGCAAACACCCTGAGTCTCCGCTCTCCCTCTTTCTCTCAGTCTCTGGGGCATTAATATTAAAAAGGACTGAGCTTTGGAAACACAGAGCCGCTGCGCTTGTTCAATCCTCTCTCTGACTTACCTGCGACTCACGGAGTAGCGGTGTGCAAATGAGAATCTCTGCTCCGTCCTGTTTGACCTCTGTGTTATATTTTCATGTTCTCGACTATTTTAGAATTCTTGTTTATACAGCTCTGTTATAGTTGACATGCATGCATGCATATTTCCTCCAGGTAGGTCTGCCTCTGAGTGTGTGCAAACCCGTGTGTGTGCGGGCTTGTGACATGTATGAATGCGCTTCTCCTCTTCTTTCTTGTGTCTTTTGGGTGCAATTTCCAGCTCCCTCCTGTAGGACCTATTTTCTGTGACAAAAAAACGGCGGTGTTTATATACTCAGTTTTACATACAGAGCGATCCCCCACACAGCTCCGGCGCTCTCCAGACACTCCTGTGCTGGGTCCCTGTGTGGCACCGCCGCTGAAGACTCGGTGACAAATGGCAATTATATTTGTGTGTTCTTCATGAATCCATCAAACACTGGCCTTTTAAAAATGCTCCCCAGATATTTGAGGCTGTCAGCTACTGGTAGCTGCGACCAAATTGGGATGCTGCTTAGACAGTCAAGCAGCACTCACCCCCTAGTTTCCCCTGTGATGTGTGTGACAGCGTGTGTAGGGGAGTAGCATGTTTTATTCAACTACAAATGTACACTCTCAACAGTTGTTGATGTACTCTACTCAAAAGAGGAGTCCAATTTGAAGTGTGTGAGCACATGTGTGTGTCCAGCTTCTCCTCCAAAACATGGTCTTTTACTGCAACCTGTCAAGTTGTGTGCATTCGGTTATCTCAGGACACCTACACCGCTCCTCACAGCTCGTATTATTTTTTAAAAAACTTGATGGGAGTTGTTCGTATCAAATTTTGATGCCAGTTGTGTTTCCCGCTGTGCTATAGGAACAGTGCAGCAGAAGTGTGTCTCTGTTGATCCGTCATGATTTTTTTTTTTGAGTAGGCTTTATTTTTCAGCAGGAATTCTTTGTGTGGAATTAAACTTATTGGGAAAAGTTCACTTCTCAGGATGTTACCTTGAATTTAGAGATGCAGGAAGCATGCAATTTCTTCTAACTCTAAACTTACATGGACTTCTACCAGTCCCACAGCTCAGTGTTTGTCAGTAGTTTTGTCAGGTTTGTTAAAAGCTGACAGGACTATCACAGTGAAAGTTAAGCCTTCATTTTGGCATTTATTAAACATTACAGAGGAAATGGATCACTCTAGAGACATCACAGTTTAAATGTGCTGTTTAATACAAAGTAGGCTTCGGACATGAAAAGAATATTGTGATGTACAACAACATCGCTCAGAATTGTGAAAGGATAGGAATGGCAACACATTAACAAAACAGGTTCAAGTTCGACATTAGTAGTTGCAGCATGTTTCGTCCCGAAACCAAGGCTGCATTCACATATGAAGTTTGGACGACTTGGTGTAGCTTAGAGTTGGAGATAACTTAGTCAGGTGAACTGAAGTCTGTTGTTTTCTGTGTAATATAGCCAACCCCATGCAGTTGGAGCTGAGGTTTTTGTTCCTGACATCTGGTCGATTGTTGCCCTGTGACCAGGAAATACACAGCCACCTTAGAGGAGAAACACATTTTACCTAAAATATCGCAGTATTTGAGTGATAAAATAAAGATAAAGCTCCATTTAGGCTGGACGCAGCTAGTCAGGTGGCTCACGGATAGTGACTGGAGCTTTGTGTAACCATGTTCTGTCTCTGCAGACACTGAGCTAAGGAACAGGAGTCTGACAGGTAGTCACAGTCTATATGATATTTTCAGTAAATGCTAAAATAACGTGCTTGCTGTTATTCAATCAGACAAATTCAAGCCACATTTCACTACTTTTGTCAAACTGTTTGGTCCTTTTTTGGTTCAGGTGACTTTCATACCCATCCTGAAATCACCTTAGATCAAACCACCACAGAGCAAACCAAAGTCCAGACCAAAGTTTTATGTGTGAAAGCAACTAAGAAGAGGTCTGAGAAACTTTTTTCTCCACTTGCTTGGAAGAATTGAAGCTAATGGTAGCTTAAAGCTAATTTTAGCCTTTTCTTACTACATAAAAAATTTATGAAATCAGTCCACTTTTGCAACACCTTCTAAGACACTGCTTGACTACTGGCGAGCTATTGGCTTGATTTCCTTCACTGACTGTAGAAAGAACTGAACAAAGTCACTTTAACATTAGCAATGAGATTGTAAATGGAGCCTTTGGGTTGCTACTGAAGCCTTTCTGTGTTTGTAGTCATTATAAATGCCCACTCAACCAAACTTTGACTCTACCTACACACTAGGGATGGGATGAAATGTCGTTTGCCAATATATCACGATACAGTACATGACAAAACGCATCGAGTTTGAAAAAAATGGATCGCGAAATAAAGACGTCACGTCCGGTAATAGCGCATGTGACCAGAAGTGACAACAACAAACATTAGCACCAACTACCTTGCCTCCAAAAAGCCGAATGATGGAGTCGAATGAGGTCGAAATTGAGGATGCTCCGCTTGGATACAAGTCATCTGTCTGGCAGTATTTTGGCTTTCTCATTAAAAAAGACGAAGACTTCGAAAACGAGCCTACCGCTCATTCACATACACTCTCTCTAACCTCTCTAGGGTTAGAGAGAGTGTTACTGTTTGTGTTTGGCCTGTTAGGCCTTGTGTTTTCCTGTGTGCAACTCAAAAAAAAAAAAAGGTTGTAATTACACAGTATTAGTTTTTCTTTTTTTTCTTTTTTGATATTGTATTGTGATGTATCTTATCGTGACCCAGGCATATCTAGGTGCAGCGTTTTGTGAGTTTAAGTGTGTCGTTCCCATCCCTACTACACACAGACAAGGAAGCCGGGTTCAGACAATCTGACCAATAGGAGCGTCATGCTTGGAGCAGTGTCATTGTCCCTAACTGTTCAGAACTGGATATCCTCAACAGAATAAAAGCAAATCATCATTTTAAAAAGTCACCCTGGGACAGCGACAGCCTTTAAATATATTAAACATTTGGACTGATGACAATACAGTTGCAGGTTGAGATTCATTGGTCTGTTGTCTCTGGGATTTCTACACAGGCGTAAGTTTTTGGCTCTAAAAAATACTGAATGTCCAAATCCGGTTTTGCTTATAATATACCTAAAATGCTTTCCTGAAGTTTATGATATCCCAGTTAATTTAATATTTAAAATAAAATAACCTATTTTTCATTGTAGTGAGCGTTTAGGACTTATGTGTGGTGACTTGGAGAATTCAGTTAGTGCAAATCAAATTCATGATTGTCGAGGGCTGAAAAACTTGGAAAAAAACTCTTTCAAATTAAACATCTTAATAAAGACAAGAGATTAATCATGTATATGTTAGTGTCATGGTGGTCTTGAAAGTATTTGTCTAGAACACAGAAAAGAGAAGGTTGTAGCCATCACCTTAATACAACACAAAATAACACAGTTCCAGTTCAGTAGTTTCTTTGGCATGTGCTTTCTTCCTCAATGGTGTCTACAGATACAGACTTTTTTTTTTCCTTGTTTCAAATCCATTTTTGAAGAGCAGAAGACCAACAGTAAAAGTTCTATAATCCCCAACTTCCTGGCTTGGCACCACCCAAAATGACCGGCTGTATTCTTCTCCCTCTCATTATGTCTTCATTTGTCTCATGGTGACTGTACAAGTCTGTCATTGCCATCTTTGACAGTATCATCATTATCATGATCAATGATTATGAATATCATGCCACTGTGTCCATTCATCTTAGTTGCCATCGTCATGAGGATAAAAATAAAGTGGAGGACTGAGAAAAGACTCTCCAGGAACCTGCTGCTGAGACACACGTCCTCGCCAACATGAACCACTTTTTGGGTCTTTTGCAGTGTGTCAGAAACCTGAGTCGCCTCTCATGGACTCTGGGTTTAACGTGGTGGTTACTTAATGACTATTTATACTTTGCTAAATTGAAAGCTTGACTTCTTCTCAAGGAAAGGTAATTATTCCTCCCGGTCTGTTTCTGACTCAATGTGTGTTCTGTGGCAAGTCGGTTTGACCTAAATGGGGAAATACTACTGTTTTATTACATGTGATACTTTGGGTGATTGATATTTATGAGTAGTCACCTTGCAAGTTTAGTGTGTTGTATGAACTTGAAAACACTTTGCATTGTTAGCTGTTAGTGTTGTGCTTTAGTGTAAAGGGCTTGTTGAGCTGGCAGTTCAGCTGTCCAGGTTTCATGATCATAGTTGCTATGGAACTCTCCTGTGACTTTACAACGGCCTGATAACATTTGAGAGGTACAGGGTAGGACTGGAGATATGAGTTTGTTTTTAATTTATATATTTTCAACTGAGGTATACTTTTGGACAATATATTGCTTATAGCATTATGGCTGCTGAGAGCCACTTTTCAGCTATCTCTCTCGGCTGGGTGTTTGGCCTGTTCTGCCCCTTTCTCCTCCAACAAAGCAGGCAGTCCACCTTACATCAAACATTCCTGTAAGCAACAACAACATTAACATGAAGGAAGATGCAACACTGATGAACAGGAGGCTTGTTGATAAAATAAAAAATAGTGGCTCAATGATTTGTGCTCAAGATCTTCGATGGTGGGCAGAATTATTTTTTTTTTCTGAGAAGGCCAAAAAAGTTGGCAAAAATTATTCAAATAGCGCAACAAAGTGCAATATGATGACAGTGTGAAATGGTGAGCTGTATCCTCAAAGCTCAAGCTTCAAAACAATCCTACTTTTAGTTTAATAGATCTATGTTTAAAAGATTTTTTATCTGGAAAAGATATTCAGATATATATTGAATATTGGTCCTTACTGCTCTGCCCTAAGCTTATATGTTCATCTCTTTTCTTTTCAATAACATTTCCACAAATCACTGGACCACAGAAAACACCCTGGCCCTTCTTGACCCCCTATGTTCTATTTTTTACCAGACAAGAGCATAGAAATGCCATGCAGCAGTTTTAGCAGATCATTAACCCTTAAAATTGTGAAAATTCAAGATATAGTGAGAAAATTCGATTTTCTTGGAGCTGAGATGTTTATTTTACTTCTTACTGAATTAAAAAGAACAAAATCAAAATTTCCATAAAATTGAACATATAATATTTTCTGTCTCATTCGATACATTAGGTGTTTTTGGCAGCTGATAATCCACTTGAGGACATTATTATCATTTATCTGATTGTAATCAGATGGGTTTTTTTTTAGTAATTTGTTGATCATAGTGATTAGATAGAGGTGTCATAAAAGTATGTATCAAAAATGTTCCGACTGGCTTTAAGGGGTTAAAAATCTGAAAATGGAAAAACAGAACTCTGGTAATAACTGGCATACTATTAGACCGACCTAACACTTCTCTGGACTGGCTCACATATTCCAGGTTTAATCTTGGATGTTTGCTTTTCTCTTCATGAATAAGCTTCTGACAAACTGTAACACCCAAACTGAGCCTGTGACTCAGGGAATTGTAACACTTCTAACTTCCTCCAAGGAAAAATTCTTTCCTGATAAGGGAATCTTGTTCTTGGTGATTTGACAAAGGCCTGCATGGATGCTAACGTTGACAAGCATACTAAACTGTGTGTTCTTCTAGCTTTCAAGCATTAACCAAACACAAGGGGAAAATGCAAGTTGCATATATTAAGAATGATTGAAAAACGGACCAAAATGCAGCTGTCAGGGGTAAAACTGAACAACAACAGATGAGGCGGACTCCGGATCTTCTTGTTAGCCAACGTTAGTCCCTCCCCACATTGTCATGGGCAGCCTGCAAAGCTTTTGTCTTTTGAAGAAGAAAAATCCATCAACCTGGTCTTAAATCACTGCATAATGAATTCTAGCGAGCACTACCCAGTTGTCTAATTCAAATTGCATGGAATCCTGATCCCCAAAGTCTATATTTGTTTATCCAAGCTGCATGCAGGAGCCTGAATGAGGAGAAGGCAAAAACCCAGCGTGCGTACTTAATTGCTTTGTTTTACATCCACATTCACGTCCGGCCTCTCCCAGGGTGATGTGTTGTTAAAAAGGCGCGAGGCCTCGATTCCCACACTTTCACCCTGTCTTGTTAACTGTAATTGCTCTTGTTGGTGAGCAGCAGAAAGAAAATAGAAATGGAAAAGATGATTAAGTGTGCATCCACATCGGAAAATTTGTTGGTTTCTGGACAACTGTAAGACTTTGTAAACTTCTGTCTCCAGACGAAAGAGAAGTGATGTTGGGACAATGAAATTCTGAATATTTTAGATATAACTTGTAATTTTTAAAAGAAATTTGCACTAGATTACAGCAGTGTTTTAAGTATACTAGTAGAATATGTACATTTAAGCGGGACAATATTACTTCTTTACTTTAATTTGGAACTCTTTTTTTCCTATTTTAGATCTAAACATTATTTGTCCTTTGTCTTACACTTCCATCACACAACGGGACTGGACAATATGGCAAATATGATGGCAACAATTGATTGATATTGATAATTATCATAATATCTTTTTCCTTATTAAAGCCAATTCAAAGAGTATATTGACTGAAGCCTTTAAAAACCTTTGATTTGATAAGTTAAATATAAAGTTTATAACCAATTTCATCAAATCAAATCAAATACATTCACACTATACAGTGCTAAATGTGTTTATTTACATTTAGTGGCTCCAGAGGTCAAAGAGAGCAACAGTGACATGATGACCCTGCCTGTTTTGAGGAAATACTAATAGATTTGTATCTATGAATAAAATCAAAGTAGTGGAATATAGTACGCTGAAAGTGTAAGGCTGTAATGTAGGTGGCTCCACCTCGTTGTAGCATGGAGCACAGTAACTACTCATTCATCAGGGCATGGATGTTATGCTCATGTCTAGATTCTTTTCATTCCTTGGGGTGCTGGTTTGGCGGAGTGGTGAGCAACCAGGCACCCCATGTACTTGCTTCTGCCGGGCCAGGTTCGAGCCTCTTTCATATTTTTTTTTTCTTTATTTTAATGTAGCATCACAATAATCAGAAGATTTACTCCCACAAATCCAAATCAAAACCATTTACTATTTGATGGATCATCCAAGGCATTGATACCATCTTGGCTGGAGGAGGACGGAGATGCTTTTGTGATTGTGCCCACAGTCACCAAGACTTGACATAAAACCTCTGAGCACTCAAAACCTTAAGTGCTCAATCAGAATTAGGAAGCTGAAATTAGGGACCATCACAGCACAGTTATCAGTGCCACTTTCTAAAATACAGCCGCAGTAGCACTCGCCGTCTATATTCTCTGATATTATCTGGGCAACAATGAATGTGATTGACGAAATTAGAGCTGCAGCTATCGATTCTTTTTGTAACCGATTACTCCATCAAATTTTTGTTGATTAATCGAGTAATCGGATAACAGTTACATTGCGCTCACTGTTTTTTTTTTTGTTTTTTTTTACATTGAATCACTACACATTATTATTATTAGTAACACACAAAACAGAAAAGCCAGATCACTTAAATTAACAAACTATTTTTCTTATTTTGAACATTCTGAGCATAAATGGGATCTCAAAATCAAAATCTATACTTTTATTTTTACTCCGGGCCATATCTTGCTTTTTCAGTACTTTTTTAAGTTTGGTTATTTTTATTTTATTTGTGTTCATGCTTGTCTCTTTCTGCTAAATTATTGCATTTACTACTGTACCATATTGATGATCTTATTTTGCTTACTTTATTTCTAGGACCAAATAATCTCATACTTAGATTCTAAGCTAATTTAACTAGCTAATGTACATTTCTATAACATATGAAAGCATTCCCTACACCTGCTTCCTCTACTCACTGTCAGTGTTTCCTGTTCTACTCTCTGCAATCAAATTCAATGTAAAGTTATTGGATGTGAAAAGCATGTGAACAAAATACACATAATTCTGGGCAAGTAGCCTCCGCATTGATTTACGTTCTGAACCAGCCTTTACATGGAGCCATAATCAAAGTAGGTTATTTACTAGCCCATATCTCAGTCATTGATCACATTAGCTGCTTCTGTTGATGTATCATGAGTGTCATCCTTTTGTGTCACTCTGAGGACTTGATGCACAGACCGAATGTTTACTGTTGACGTGCTGCAGCAGTGACGACGTGCTATCATGCTAAGCTATGTGCTAAGCTAACTCCGTTTGACATCAGACACACTGCACTGTTTTCTTTTCGTCCCTTCTTGTAGTGACCACACACTTGGGACACTCTCTGCCATTTCTTCTGCGCACCCTCTCCTTTCTGTCCCTCTCTTTTCTCTTCCTTCACGATTTTACAAGCCGTGCAGCAGCGGAGGTAGCAGGCGCGTTGGGCCACAGAAATGACCGTCCGTGTCAAACACCATGCACTGTATAGTAGTCCAGATATATACTTTATATGTATAATTATATATTAAGCAAGGCTTCGAGGCACACAATTTGCCTCAAAGATATTTTGTTTGAGGAATCGTTTCAGCTCTAGACAAAATGATCATCCAGTAAATTTCCAAATATGCTTTTAAAAGGTTCTGCCATTCTAAAACTCTTTTTATGGGATATTGCCTGGATAGAATAACATATTGAACTGTCCATATTGTGTGTTGTTTAAAGCTTCATGGCAAAAAATACTGAACCTTCTCTACCCTAAGCTGTCCAGCATTGCTCAGATGCTCAGGTAAGGAGACAGACATTAATTGGAACAATTGCCTTACACACAGAGGCCACACTGATGCTTCACAGTACTCAGTTCTCTAACTATTGGTACTTAAATCAGGTCAGGTCAGAGAAACAAGAAAAGATGAAGTTTGGTTTTCATCAGAGAGCATAAAAGTGGACACATGAAATATTACTCTGTTCGGTGTGATTAAGCCCTACACACAGCTGTTGATCATGGCAGAATTTGCCGGTGATTATGCCATATAGTGAATGTATATATAGGGAGTATGGACAAGGAAAAAAGAATGAGTGCGGTTCTCAAAGACAGACTTAAAAAGAGATGAATAATTCACAAACTCTCAAGTTCACCGTGCACTGTTGCTACGTGCACTCACAGTGTTTCTGATGTGTAGGAAAGGTAATGTAGGAGTAACTCCCAGTAGAGCTGAATGTGCAGGTGTTCCCTTCAGTAAAATGCCACCTCCTTTAGTCACTCACATCCTTCGCCTTCTTCTCTTATCAGACAGGTCGCTGTCTCCTGACTTTCCGAGGCTGTCACACATCCGCTTAGAAAGACTAGTCGAGGCCATCTCTGAGGTTTTCAGAGGAAAGGAGATCATTACCGTTGCAGACAGCAGCTATTTTGTATATGCACAGTATCACAGGCGCTCTTTCTCTTTCTTTCCGCATTAATCTCTCGTTTTCTCACTCACACAATGTCTCAACTCACCTGGGTGCTGCTCTCACAAATGTCTGCCTGCCTGCAGCGCTGGCTTTTGTGAACCTGTCACATATGAGGTTCCTATATTTCTCACTTCTTTCTGTCACGCCGGGATGAAATGTTTGCCATATGATCGATATTATCATGTTAGAGAATGGTGGCAAGATTTGCTGAGAATTATTTAGCTGGAAGTGGTGGTGCGTTTCTTTTGTAGGGTTCGGTTTGTAAAAGCTGGGATCCTCAAGCCTTACCGACTAGATATGAATAAAAAGTGTGAAGTGTGAGCTGCAGACAAAGTTGTTTTCAGTTGGAATAAAGTTAGAGGATTCTCAAGCATTTTGTACAGTAATTACAAGGAAAAGCAGAAATCTGAAATTCTGTCTTCTGAACAAAAGAGCGCACAAATATAAATTTAGTCATACAAATTAGCATGTATAGATGTGCTGTCCAAACTTCCCATCTGGGGCCATGTTCAGGAAAATATTATTGATGGTCGGCTTTTTTATACCTCATTGTAAGTGTACTAAACCAATGAAATGTCAGATAAGACTTGGTCGGTGGATACAAAGTGCAGTGAAGGGGGAGTCCTGTTGGCTCACATGTGACTGTGACATGTTATGCTCCTACAGTGATACATATTTGATTACAGACAAGATCTGACCTGTAACTTCCATCAAGGGTTTGTTTTCAATAGACAGACCGACATCTCAACTTAAGTGTAAAGGAAAAAAACACCACGTTTAATCACAGCTATAACTAGAAAAGCACTCAGAGAGCATAGACCTCGCCAGCGCCACAGTCCTTCGCCATATTGTGATTTTGACCATAAATATTAGTCCTACCTTTATTTCATCGAAATATTTAGATTCCTTGACCATGGAAACATACCATTAGCAACTGGATTCATCATATCTATTTTAGTTCAGTAGTTATTCACAGAAATCACATTTTTTGCCATGGCGGCCAGACGCTGATCCGGATCAACACCAAAATCGAATCAGTTCTTCCTTTTCCCATGCTGAACATTTTCTGCAACTTTCATCAAAATCCATCCATAACTTTTTGAGTTATTTTGTTCACAGACGGACAGACAGACGGACAGAAAACAAACTCTCCCGAAAACATAACCTCCTTGTCTCCTGTCTGTTATCTGCTGTTTTTCATTGCCGGATGCTTAAGTAGTGCTCCAGTTATGCAGCAAACAGTTACATAGTGTAACTTGTGCCTATTGTGCCTTTACATGATTCTTGCAGTTTTCAATGAAACTGGTAGTCATCTTTACTTGTATTTTGCAGCAGCCCTCATAAGAGTGATATGATGTGTTATGAAAAAAAAATTGTTCATCCCTAACAGTGGCACATGGTGTAGTATTTGGTAGTATTTGGCTGTCTGCTTTCATGTTTAATCTGTAAGTTTGTTGTGTTCTAAAAGTCGTAATTTTCACACCATATTCCCACAGAGAATAAATGCCTGAAAAATGAAATCCTGCAGGGAAACTGTCCTTAAATAGTCGTTTAAGTAATTGTGCTGGTTCTACACTCCCCGTCCTTTCACTGAACACGAGTGAAAATGTAATCTCTCATGTCTCCCTTCTAGCTCAGCCTCAGTCTGAGATTCAGCATGTGCCCTCGGAGCCTGCCGGGGGAGACGCTGCCAAGGACCAAAATGGCTTTCTCCACAACGGCACCGGCACTCCTGCGCTGAGCAACGGCAATGGAATCCACCCTGGTATCGGTGGGGCCAGGCCCATGTGCACATGCTCCTGTGGTGCCAACATCAGCAAGGGTGCCCCAAAGGCGGCAGCAAATTCAACAGCAACGGAGCAGCCGAGGAAGCAGCCGCTGACGCCCGTGTCCACGAGGATGCAGAGGAAACTGAGGTCCAGCTTGTCCGTCAACAGTGACAGCAGCCGACGCAGCAAGGGCAGTTCGACAGGGTCTCAGAAGCCACCTTTACCTGAAGGTGAGTATCTACAATGAGAGAGCAAAACACATGCACTGACGGGCTCTGCTCTCACTTTTCTAACGCTTGCTTGCCTGTATGCATGCTTGCTGCATTGTATCGCTTTCTGCCTGAAAAATCATTCTAATGAAGGACAGTTATTGGGCTTTGAATCTGATTCACACTCTGCATGGATCAGAGAGGCTCATCCTAACATAAAAATCATGAAAACATACTGAAACTGTTGATTGTTAAGAAAAATGAATTACACTTTTTTGTACTTTATTTAATCAGCTACATTGCTGATAGTATAAGGAATATATTGCAGGGAAAATATGAATAAAATGATATATAAATAACAATGACAGTCAATGGGAGCCCTTTGTTGAAAGGCCCATTTTAAGAAGGCCTGTCTGAAATAATGCCTCACTCGATGTTGATAATAAATTCCTCCATTCTCTCACCTTTTAATGATGGGAGCACATGACCTCCCATATTTATCACTCCCGTCATCCAAATGACATCTAACCCTGCTCCCGTGGCTTTTATTTGCCTTAACAACAAGTAAAAGGGTCCGATTGCTATGCGGGGTAGCCGTCACTTTGTCAGGTGCAAGGCCGAGGTGAGTCCAGTAATGAAGGCGGTCGGCTGGTCCTTCTTCCATCGGGGAGATAGGTGTGACCGTCTAACGAGGCCTGAGAGCACGGGGTGCCTATTAAAAGTCGTGACCAGCCGTCTTAGGGCCCCTCACGGCCCCTCACACCTCTCTGGGCCCTCTCTGGCTCTCTCTACATCCCTTCAGCACCACCGCTGGCCCCTCATTAACAAGGCCTGGTTGCATCCTTCCTCTGACTGTGTGCATGTGGGTATTGTGCGTGTTTGTGGACATGTGTTTGTTCTTGAGCTTGGACAATATGATAGTTAAAGTTCCCTTCCTTTAGGTTAGGGGACATTCCCAACAAACACACTTATCCCATGGCCTCTGCTGTTTTTGTGCTATTGTGTGGACTCGTCCTAGAGGAAAAACGATTGGAAACAAACTGTGCTATTTTAAAGATTTACAATGGCCTGAATCAGCAATCAGATATACATCTTGACATAATAAAAAATGTTGATCCCTCTGCCCTGCACAAAGACCTACTTTTTTTAGACTGACAGCCTGACATGTGGAACATAAAGATATTTGTAAATATGAAAATCAGGTTGGAAGAAACGAGTCTTCTATCAGATCAAGCCTCATAGCTCCACTCTATTTTTTAAACTCCATTAACATCTTTGTGATTTTAGCCCTATTGTTTCAATTAGTGACGTGGTTCTTAAATAACCAGGTATGACCCCTCGCTCCTGCTGTGGTGACCTGTACCAGAGTGTCAGGGTGGGAGAAAAAAATCGATTCACATAAGTATCAGAATTTTATGTTTGATGATTTTTAAATTGATTTTTTTGTTCAAAAATCATTTTATTCCAAATGTAAATGCTTCATTTTAGTCTGTGTTAAAAAACCTCTTTTAAATGCAATCCAGGCTTTCAAAGAGAGAGTATAAACAGCTGGTTAAAGTACAGTCATGGAAAAAATTATTAGACCACCCTTGTTTTCTTCAATTTCTTGTTCATTCTAATATCTGGTACCACTAAACGTATAATACAATGAACACAACAAAAAATGCAGCTGGTCACATAATACTTTATGTCCTATTTGACATTCTTAAGCTTAATTGATTCCCAGGGTATATAAGAGGCCATTTCA
This sequence comes from Scarus forsteni, assembly GCA_036419115.1. Taxonomy (NCBI): domain Eukaryota; kingdom Metazoa; phylum Chordata; class Actinopteri; order Labriformes; family Labridae; genus Scarus; species Scarus forsteni. The sequence continues at coordinate 30,360,230 of JAZDUH010000341.1, read as the reverse complement.
TGTCACAAGCAGCACTGCACATGCAAAGGCCTAGAGTGGTTTCCTGCTTACATTCAAGCCGTAGCACAACTCAGAAGTTGTCAGCTCTCACATAATGCCTAAAACAAAAGAATTATGTGAAGCCACAAAGGCAGCCATCTTGGCACTGCTGGAAATTGGCATGAGTGAGAGACAGGTAGCGAAAAAACTGAAGATCTCCAAGACAGCCGTTCATTACAACAAAAAAAACAAGCTGAACATGGCACTACCAAATTGCTACCTGGCCGTGGCAGGAAACGTCTTTCTACCCCACGAGATGACCGTGCACTCATCCGTTCCTGTGTCAGGAATCGTCGTCAGACCTCCAGGGACCTTAAAAATGAGTGGGCACTGTCGAGAAATGTGACTTGTTCAGCAAGGACAGTTTGAAACCAACTTATTGAAGCTGGTTTGAAGTCACACAGAAACGCAAGAAGCCCTTCATCAATGAAAGGCAGAGGAAGGCCGGTTACTCTTTGCTCGAGACCACAAGGATTGGACTGTTGATGATTGGGCTAAGGTTCTCTTCAGTGATGAATCCAATTTTGAATTGATGCCCACTCCAGCCAACTTACTGGTTAGGAGGAAGCCTGGAGAAGCTTACAACCCAGACTGTCTTGCCCCTACAGTAAAACATGGGGTGGATCAGTCATGATCTGGGGTTGTTTCAGTCTGAGGAACAGGGCAAATGCAATTGTGTGAAGGCTGAATGAACCAGGTCATGTACAGGACTACCCTTGAAAACAGTCTTCTTCCATCAGCTGGAAAACTCTTCCCTGCCTCGAATGACTGGATTTTCCAACAAGACAATGCCCCTTGCCACACGGCAAGGTCAGTTAAAGCCTGGATGGAGAACCACAACATTCGCACCATGCCTTGGCCTGCTCAATCACCAGATCTTAATCCAATTGAAAACCTGTGGAAAATCATCAAACTCAAAATGGAGAACCACAAGCCCAAAAACAAAGACAATTTGTTTGAATTTGTCCAACAGGAATGGGCTGCTGTGACAGCAGAACAATGTCAGAAGCTGGTGGAGAGCATGCCAAGACGCATGGCTGCAGTCATCAAAACAATGGTTATGCAATCGAGTATTAACTCTTGTGTGTATCATGTGTTTAAAGCAAACAGAAAAGAAAACGTGGAATGCTTAAAAGTAGTGTTTTTGGCGGTACAATGCCATAGCTATTGATGTAAGAATTTAAGTAATTTTGGTTATTATCAAGAAAACCATGGAAAATGAATAGTTCTTAGTTCTTAAATTAAACTCTCATGAGCTATTTTTGTTGTTATCATTATAATTGTCCAAACAAATGTACCTTTAGTTGAGCCAGGTATTGAAATTAACAAGAAATTGAAGAAAACAAGGGTGGTCTAATAATTTTTTCCATGACTGTATATTGCTGAATAAATCCTAAAACGAACTCACATGTGATGTGTATTTTTCCTGATATAGTCTGTGGGCATCATCATTGTTCATATTTTTCGCTGGTTTTAAAAAAGCTAACTAAAGACTGCAAAAATCGGCAGTATTGTAGAATCGCAATTTCAATCGAATCAGCACCTACAAAATCGTAAAAAATCGAATCAGGAGAAAAGGGTATCATCCCAGCCCTACTGGAGTGGGCTAAATGGGGGTCCTGGACCTCCTTGAAATCTGCTCGGGGTGGGATTTCTGTTTAGATAAGTGTGGGATGTGGTTTAAGATGCTGCAAATATTTAGGGCCTGAGCACGAACCTCAGTACAAGGACCCTTTTGTACCTTTAGGCATTATGGTTCTTCTTATTTTACCTAAAATTTTACTAATTTGAGGTCTTTTACACATCAAAAACTCAACAAAACCGAGGAGTCTGGGAGCACTATCTCCCACCCACAGAAACACACAAAAAGTGCCACTTGGTTTGACACATTCATGAAAATCAGTGCACACATGGCTACTGTCTATCTGAAAAAAAAAAGCCTCTCCTTGCACGGTGTGTTGTTGTCAAACACTTCCTGTCATAATGTAATATAGTTCTTCTTCTTCTGCTTCTTCGTTTTCTTCTATATTGTCCACCCCTAGTCAGGTTGAGCAGTAAGTATGATAACGGATAGTAAGACTTTTTTGATGTATATATTTGGAAGATGCACATAAAACGTACCAGGCCAACAAAACAGAACAGCACTTACACATCCACAACACTTCTACGGAAAGGTGGCATTAATCCACATGAGAAATTCCAGACACGTCATGTTTCCAACATCTTAATTACTAAAGAGCAGAAGAAAGGGTGTTAAAAACCCCACAACAACAGCAGCTCAACAAGTCTGTCTCATTACAGCTTTTGTGTTGCTTATTTGCAGATGAGAGAGCTCTCAGAATATGTTCACCCTCAACTATTTATTTCCCCCCGGAAAACAGCCAAGCTGTGGTGTTCGAATGTTTACATGGATTAACATAATCTGTTTGCCTGTGAAATTAGCCTCCTAAACAGCCCCCTGAACACAGGAAATAAAAGGCGTAAAGCTAGCTGGAGCTAGCTCTGGGGAGTCTGCGGCTCCCTGTGTTTTCTTGGCACATGCCGTCGGCGTCGTTGCCAATCTGTGATAACACTGCTGCTTCTGAGGAGTCATTTACTCACATTGTTTTTGTACAGCGGGGCGGGTTGTCACAACTCTTGTCATCCAGTTTTGTGTTTTTTGTTAATTGTGTTTAATCAGTTAAAGCTTCAAGCTGCTTTAGCCTCATTTAGAGGTTTAGAGCCAAAGCCGCGAGCATGCTCTGCTTTGATTGAAACCTTCGTGTGTTGTGTAACTCCTCCAGCTTTGACTTTTTTCCCATTCATGTATGACGACAGGCCAGCATTAAAGTGCATGCTGTGGACCTCTAGCATAACTCCTCTGCCCTCTTTTACCCATGTGCCTTCAGCGTATTCCCATGGCCACCAAGGCTTTTCCCCTGATCAATCTCTCTCTCTTTATCTCCGTCCGTCTAGCCATCCTGCCCTCTCTCTTCCTCTTTGTGGGTTTGAATGTTTTGCACAGCTTGCCGCTCTGAGGCCCATCCAGCTTGTTTTGTGTCATGCCGCTCCCTCTTTTTTTTATGTTAGCTTTCCAGATGTCTCAAAGTATTTCCTCTGAGGCGCCGGACGCTGTTTTTTTCGGCCCTGCAAACTGTGGGCTTCATCGCCGCTCGCTGACATTAAACAGGAGCTGTGTCAGTGTGTGCTGTTCTTGTCTGTCTGTTGCTTGGTTTCACTCTGTGTCTCTGTCTGCCCTTCTGTCTGTCTCTTGTTTTCATGGAGATGTGCCTTGCGTCCAGCTCTCTCTTGTGTACAGTATACGACCCCCCCACCCCCTCTCTCCTGCTCCCCTCTCCTCCTCACTGGCTTCTGTAAGATCCCGACTAATCGCTGGTGTTGAATTATACATCCAAGTGAATAGCTGAGATGGCCGGCCGCTGCTTAATGCCTGTGTACTGTGTTTATATCGTATTCACAGTCTGCTGTTACATTCTCAACACTGGCATGGCTATACCCTCTGGGTCCTTCAAAGTTTGTTAGGGTGAACTTTGAGGTTTTGAGCATGGGGCTGTGGCGGGGCAGCGTATTGACACATTGGCTTTTTTAGCTCTCAAACAGGCAGAATGAACAGTGGATACCAATGCTTCCCAGAGATCTAAAATTCTATTTATCTTCCAGTTTTAGCAGTTTCCCATTAACTCTTTGTTAATATGGACAAGGGCTAGGTATTGATTCAGATTTTCTCAATCGATTCAATTCAATATTACAAGGTCTCAAGTTGATTCGATTCATGATTCATTTCGATATTTATTCAGTCTGGGATATCTTAGTTAAAATAGTGCTGTAAATTTAAAAAGTGACCTTTTGACCTGGTACATCATTAAAATTGTTTTAACATGAAAAACTAAACCCATAGCAGTTACATTAATCATATTTTAATGATATGCATTAATGCATATCACTTGTTTTTTGTCCAACTTGTATATTTTCCTTTGTACTTGTTACATCTAAAATACTGTACATCCAAACATCAGCTTTGAAACTTGCCAGTGGTGCCCATATAGTGCTTCCACCATGTTTGTTTGCAGTAACATCTCATGAGATCTTGTTCAGTAGAAAGCAACGCTAAACGCTGATCACACGAGACTAGCAGGGTTGATACCACAAGCTGCTTCTCTGCACATCCAAAGAAGAAAAAACTACCCAAGTTAAAAGATTGATCTTTGGATTTTATGAATCCATTGTGACTCAGTTAAAGGAAAATCGATTTAAATTGATTCAATCGATTTTTTTAACCAAGCCCTAATATGGACGCTGTTTTTCCTGTTGTAGGTGAAGCCAAAGTACGCTTGCAATAGGCACTGATAATTTGAAGTACTGATTTATCCTTGAGTCAAGAAGGGTATGAAATTCAGACTTACCACAGGCCTAAGCAGAGGATCTAGATAATGAACCTGTTGTCTCCACTCTACTGCCTAGATGTAAACCAGTGTGGCAAAAAATGATAGCTCACAGGAGCAGGAGCATACTAACATGTTCTTACCATAAATAGAAGGATTTTTTGAGGTCTCCTTTGCAACACCAAGTGTTTAAAGCCAGGAAATAACTAATTATGAAGCCACTGGGATAAACCAAGTGCACTTAAATGCCCTCCCAGACAAGTGAGCTTCTAAAATGTGTCATTTTGGTCATTTATTCATTTTCCTGTTTATGGTAGGTGAAAGACTTCCAGGCTAACAGTTTTGCTGTGATAACTAAAAGTTTCTTACCTGTCCAACATATTAGAAGAGAATTTACTAAGACTTTATGACTAACCTTGCTAAAAGAAACTTTTCACATTGTCCATAAGAAGTTTCAGTGATGGAGGATTTATTCTTATGCATCTTCCATCACTGCCAGTGTTCCGGCCTCAGATAAGGATAATAAGATGCATTCAAACTTCGAGCACACTCACATGTACGCGCGCACTTGCTCGTTTCATGTTCCCCTCTATCTTGTTTGTATCACACTCCGCTCCTGCTTCTGGTCAGCTCTGCAGCCCCTGAGCACTGCGAAAAATAGAAAAAAAAAAATCCCCCCTTTACTTTGATTAATCAAACATGAGCATCCAGCGGTCCAAAGCTCGCCTTCCCCGCGCTCGTCCTCCACACTCTCCTCCTTTCGCGTTTCCCTCTAACCCAATCAGTAACAGGGCCCCTCTGACAGCTCAAGATGGGCTGATGAAAGTTATGCAAATGCAGCCTGTTTGTAATGCTATTTTTCTGCATACATCCACATCATGTCTTTTTAACACTCCAAAGCTGTGGTGCTGCGCTGGCCCTGGTTCAAAAAGGAGACAGCTGCAAGGAGTGTGTGCCAGGCGCACTTACCCAATGATATTTAATATGATTTACAGACTCAGATACCACTGCAGGAGTGTGAGCGTGGAGCAGCATGATTAATGACAGCATCAGTTGTGTACAGTTATCTGTTATTTGCGTGCTACTTATCCTATGCATTAAATAATCTTTATTGTTAGAGCCTTCAATTATGAACTAATATTTAAGATTTTGTTTTGCTCCCTAGCCCCCTGCACAAGTTTTTTTTCTAAAAAATTAAGATACAGAACAGTTGGACCCACCTCTATATCAGGGCTGAACAGAATACTGTTTTTCTGTTGTGATTGCAACGGGCACATAAGCAGTAGTCTCATTGCAGGATGTGCAATGTGAGTCATGTGTCTTAAAGTTTAGCAGCCACTTCTGTTTTGTTTTATGGAGAACTAAAGCCAATGCTTTGCTATTTTATGACTAAATAATGAATAAAAGTCTGTCTATTCTTAAGCTACATCACTGTTCATGCCAAATCTTTGACTCTCCTGTACTTGGGCTTGAGGACAAAGCTGCTCCAGTCACAGATACTGTACTGTTTTGCGTGAAAATTAAGTCATGGATGGTCTGTAATGAGAGTCTTTTACTTTTAGAAGCAATTGACCTGCTGCCTGCCAATGCTCTGATTGAGTTTTCGGCCCCATGGACTCAAGGAACCTACAAAACAGTTTGTGTTTTTATGAACAAAGGTGTGTTTAAATGCCAGCAAGGGCTTGTTTCAGAGCAGTGTTAAGTTTGTTGACTACATATTTTCATCATTATTTTCTTCAACAACCTTTTTTACCCTGACAAAAACTAGACAATAACTAATGAAAAAAAGTGCACATGGTCAAAAACTAAATAAATAACATTTTGGTCAGCAGATAAAAACTAGACGAAAATGTATGACAGAGGTCGGTTGTGTGAAAAGGTTGGATGAGCTAAAAGGGACATCCAATCACAGGTGCCTTAGCTTCTAGGTGGCAGGATAATTTCGGGAGTGATCCAATCAGAGCTACTCTCTTTATGAATTGATGTATTCATGTAGAGCAGGTTCATGGTTTATTGTCAATTCTGGTATTGTAACTGAGATGCTCTGCCAGGTAATGAAATAAAGCCTAAATAAAGGTGATTGTATTTCACATAAAAGTTAAATTTGTTTCTGTTAATTTAATACAGACTTAACTAGCATTCAGTCAAAGTTTATGAGATTTTTCCTTTCATCCAAGTATAAAACCTGACTTCAGAAATTCAGAGAAACATAAAAAATGCCTCATGCTGCGTTCACACCGCAAGCAACCCAGCTACCAAAATTGCATCGCCCACTGACGTAGCGACGCGCGTCCATAAATACCTCATTTTGGTTGCCGTCGGCCGTCGCTCGGTGACGTCACGTCCACTCAAGATTCACCGCGATCATATCGTATATCATAATAGGATGTATAAGCGCACATTATTCCAGGTGTATCCTTTACACTCACTTATCAACCACAAAACACTGCAGGTGATGCCCTGCAAACAAGGGTTAGCCCCGCCCCATCGCGGCGGTACATTGACTTTGCATGGAGAGTGATCGCCGAGGTAGAACAAGTAGCGTGCGGTGTGAACGCAGCATTACACTTTCCACTTCATATTTTAGTCGACTAAATTTACAGTAGATTTTGTCGACTAAAATGTAGAGAAATGTCCTCAACTAAAACGAGACTAAAATTAAAACAATTTCGATGACTAAATTAAGACTTAAACTGAAATATATTTTCTGCAAAAAGACTAAAATTAAATGAAAAAGTGCTACCATATGAACAAAAACACTGATCCGGCATTGCATTTTAACCACTGATAGGTGAAGTAAATAACACTGATCATCTCTTCACTGGACTCCTGTTAGGGAGATATTCAGCAGTGAATGAACATTTTATCCTTAAAGTTGATGTTTGAAGCAGGAAAAATAGCACAAAAATTTAAGCGAGTTTAACAAGGGACAAAGTGTGATGGCGACACAACTGGGTCAGAACATCTCCAAAACTGTGGCTCTTGTGGGGGGGTCCTAGTCTGCAGTGGTCAGCAACTATCCAAAGTGGTCCAACACTGTAAAAAAAAAAAAATCATAAAAAAATGGTAATTTCCCAGCAGCTGGGGCGCCAAAAAATACCGTGAAATAACAGAAAATTGCTTTCTCATAAAAATACAGTTTCTTTCCGTAATTAAAATATGGTTTGTAGTTGTAATTTTAACAAGATTTTGCCTTAATTTAATTGTTTTTTAACATTTAATTAAAAACATTTAACGTTAAAAAGCAATTAAATTACCTCTAAAGATGGTAAATCGACATTGTAATACGCAGAATTATGCTTAAATTTACAGGAATGTGCTGCTAATAGTTGGTTTTAATGACATTATTTTTTTATGTATTTTTTTGGACATTTTGTGCCTTTATTGATAGGAGAGAGACAGTGGATAGGCTTGTGAAAGGGGGAGAGAGAGTAGGGGAAGACACTCTGCAAACTGGTCACAGGCGGGATTCGAACCTGGACCGGCAGAAGCAAGTACATGGGGTGCCTGGTTGCTAACCATTCCGCCAAACCAGCACCTCTTCATGACATTATTTTATAGAAACGTTTTTTTTTTTTTTAGAGTTGTAAAGTTGAATTTTATATTTTATTTCCTTAAATAACAGAAAAATATTAGTGAAATTACGATATTTTTACTATGAATTTCAATGTAATTTTAAATGATTTTTCCCTTTTTTAGAGTTGTAAAGTTGAATCTTACAGTTTATTCTCTTGAATAACAGATAATTATTTGTAAAATTACAATACACTTGTTAACCTATTTTAACAATAAATATTCATATTTCTAATGGGGTTCCTTTGTAAACGAACAGAAATATTGTGTTTTTTCACAGTTACAGTAATTTCCTGTTATATTACATTTGACATGTAAAATCTCAGTTTATTTTTGTGAATTAATTGGCATTTTGAAAAGATACCGAGAAAAACTGTAAAATAAACAGTAAAATACTGTTATATTACTATTTTTTTTACAGTGAAGAAAGGAATAGTGGTGAACCAGCAACATGGTCAGTGATGGTTATGAGGAAGGAAGGCTGGCCCATGTGCTCCAATTCAACAGACAGTCTGTTGTTGCTGAAGTTTCTGAAGAAGTCCATGCTGGTTCTGATAGAAAGGTGTCTGAATACAGAGTGCATGGTAGTTTTCTGTGGATAGGGCCTTATAGCCACTGACCAGTCAGGTTGGCAGATGGTCATAATGTCATGCTAGGGCTGGGCAATTTTACCTAATCTCAGTATCATGATTAATTGATGCGCTTACCTGGATTATGATTAACGAACAATTATTTTATGCTATGCTTAAGCAAGTTGGTGATGTTAGTGACAGTCATCAAAACGGTCTTCCTACAGTATTTACACTTAACTTCTTTCTGCTCGAAGTCCTCTGCACTGACTTCAAAATGTGCCCAAACAGCGGAGATGGCATTTTTCTTGGCTACAAGGTCCTCGAACAGATTGGTGCTTGTCTCCTCCATGTTGACAGTGCGTCCTTCGCTCTTGGCGGAGGTGAATGCAGACTGTGTAGAGGGGGCGGGATCACGTGACTTACACATGGACAATAATCAAAATAATCAACATGAGTAAAATCACTTGATAAGAGGATCTAAATGTAGGTTTTGTTCATTTTTCAATTGATTGCCCAGCCCTATATCATGCCTGGTCAGTGTAGATGTGGCACTAACATGCACAGAGCTGTGAGGCGTTCTTTCATTCTTAGGTGATTGCTACTTGTGTAAAACACTTCAAATTTACTTGCATTGTTTTGCATTTTGTGACTTTTAATCAAGTTAAAATTACTTTGTCTGGTCTCACCTTCAGCCATCATAAACCTACAGAGTCAGTCGACAAACTGACACAAAACTAATTCAGCCACTCTGAGCTATAATCTGCATGATTAATGGGCATATTTGCAAACTAAAGAGGAACTTTTCCTTGCCATTAAACAACAAGCGGGCACATGCCACCAGCGACATCAAAAGCGTCTGTGTTGAGGTTAAATGTTAATCAGAGGTGTGAGCATTGCCCGCATTAATCCACCTATTTACCAGTGAAGACTTTTGGACTCCGCTAATCATCTTTGTGTGATCAACCTTGCAGTTTGCATGATAATGTGACAATTATTTAACAGTGGGTTAATCAAAACTGCAGGGGGTGAATTGATTTCTTTGAATTCTCTTTTTTTTCCTTTATCCCTGCTGTGTAGTTTAGTCTGACCTTCTTTACCCGCCGAGCATGGACTCACTCTGCATGCACTAATTTCATTAATAAGCGCTTATTTAAATGACTTTGCTCCACATACACTTGTATTTTTGTGTGTCTCTTGTGCTTCTTTTATATTTGTTTATTCACATATCCGTTCTTTGCCACACATCACGATGGCTGGTCTGACGCTCACCAGACTGCTGCGTCCACTGCATCCTGGCGTGCCTGTTCTGTGAGTTCCTGACACTTTGCAACATGGTGGTGGCTCAGGCCTCGTGCGGCGCTTGCACATCGGAGGCCTGCTGCTGCTGCTGCTGCTCCGACGACCTGGGCGACGACTGCAACTGCCCCTGCGACATGGACTGTGGCATCATGGACGCCTGCTGCGAGTCGTCGGATTGCCTGGAAATCTGTATGGAGTGCTGCGGGATCTGCTTCCCCACATAAGGAGGTCTGCGCTTGGGCCAACGAGGGTGTCTCTGTTTTGAGGGGGGGGGGATAACTGGACCCTGGATGGAAGAATGGAAGGAAACTGCTGCTGCTGTCACTTTGAATTCTGCAGCAGACGAAGCGCGTGTGTGTGTGTGCGAGTGTGATAGTGGACAGATGTGTTTGTGTACGCGTGTGTGGTGGTGTAAAGCATGCTTTTCTTGACACTGGGCTTCTCCATGAAAACCAGCATAGCAGGGGCTTTAAGTAACTCCACATATATGAACATGTCAGTTAAACCTTTAGTATGTAGGATTACTTGTTGTTGATTTTTGTTGTGTATTCGTTCCTTAAGAAGTATTATCACAGACTGCCGTAGACACCATTTCATTGTATCAGGTATTCTGTAGGTAGTCATTGTTATGGCTCATGTGTCGCTTACACTAAACAAAATACTGACATTAACCTTGTTTTATTTCAGATACATGTTTTTAGTGATCAAAATCATTAGTCTTAGTACTGTAAACACTGTAAGGGGTTTATGTGACACTTCATACATTTGTTTTGGCCAAGTCCACTGATAGGTGGGTAGTTTTGAAAACAACATTTTATGTTTCTTTTTGGCGTTTTGTACTAAAACAATGGGATTGGGTTGTTGATTGGTTACTCCCTTGAAATTTAAGATGACTTAATAAACATACACAGTCACTCTCCTACTATGTTGAGTAAGGATGCTTGATGTTGGATTTTTGCCATAATCTGATCTTTTTAAACTTACTTCAGCTCATACTGGCATTTATACAATTATATTGCAGTTGCTGAGCATCCCTCTGTTGTGTCCAACATACAATTTTAACAGTAAAGTTAAACTCCATTTGGCTTTTTTGGGGATACAAACACTAACTTCTTAAACTATTGACATAAAATAAAATATCAGCAGCTCAGCAACATGTTCATATCTGATAATACTGATATCTAGCTTCTAAATCAAGCATCTTCCAATACTGATATCATATGGATAATATTGTTCATCCCCATGTTAAGGAAAAGAGGCATCTGTATTGATTAGGTCACTGCTGTTAATTATTATTATTAATGACATAGACCCACTGCAAGCTCAAAGGGTTTTGGAGAAAAACCTTGTCAGACTTTGTCTTTGTGGGCATTACAGGGACTTGATGTGTAATGACAAGCAGTGACTGCAAAAAAATACATCCAACATGTTTTAAGATTTTCACATAGGGGCAGGATTATTTTATAAAGCAGAGGACAAGAATGTTATTTTCAAAACTACCCTCTTATGTTTGGAGGAGGTCTTCGTTGCAAACTGTAGATCTGCAACAGACTCATTTACTCATATCTACTGTAGAGCAATGAAAACCAGTGAAATGTCAATGGTCAATCAGGATGCATATGTTACTCTTTTAGACCAAAGGTGAAGAACCCGCAAAGATCTCTCTGCTCTGTCATTTTAAGCGTAGAACAGTCAACTTCGGGTCGCTTATTTTAAGATAGAAACTGCACAAAGAGGTGAATGACAGGTAACAAATCATAGATAATTCCACAGAGTATAAGAACCAGAGTATAGAATAGATACAGAAGTTATCTTCACTAAGTGGAAATATTATAATACAATCTTAAGAGAATTAACAGAATTCTGAGAGTAAAGTCCTAGAAGGAGAATCAAGTCTTAAAGTTTCATAATTAGAGTTGTCATATCTTATGAATTGAATCACATTACGCACAAAAATTAAATCGTAATACATGAAACAAAAAAACAGTTTCACCAAGAACAAGGGTGAAATATTTGCAGGTAAAATGTAAATATTGTAAAGTAGTAAAATAACTAAAATAGAACTGCGTTGTTTTTGGAAATAAGGTTGCAATAGAACAGTTCTGTCAAAAACAAATGTTAACATAATGTGATATTACATGAAAAATGTAAATGTGAATAAACACGTTCTTATAAAAGTAAACAAAATTTAGGATGACGCTGTTTTTTAACAAAATCAGATTATAAAGAAGTTTAAATATTGCAGAAGAATATTCACTACATTTCCTGAATATACCGTAACGAGCTGACATTATTGCCACAATGCTCTTCTGTGCAATGATAATTTTACTGCAAATTTCTCTTCAATCAATATTTAGACAAGTGTGATGTGCCTTTTGTTGGACACCATATTAAATTGTGCGCAAGTAAACATTTAACCAGAAACTGAATTCTTAGGAGATTGTACAAGAAATTAAGTCAGCTCAAAAGACAGACAGTCAAAATAGCAGCCATGTTGCATCACAGCCCTGTTTCATGTGAAATGACAGTTATTCTTGTAATGTTACCATATTAAAGTTGAAATCTGTTTTTTTTTCCCAGAATGTGGCCTGTAGGAGGAACTATGAAAACATGAACTAGAGAAACTCATCTTATTTGGCATGTTTAAAGCCTAGGGTTTACTGGAAATAATGTGCAAATTCTCAAATACAGATAAGAAATAGGGTTGAGTGGCTTACTGTACAGTTTTCTGCCACATGAAGATAAACAATGTACAGCTTATGTCTTTATTTCCATGAGGGTCCTGCTCTTTTATTAACAGAAAAGGCTTTGTCAGCTGTATATGGTACCCATCTTCTCTGATGCTGTTTTACATACAAACTGTGCGAGCATGACTCTGTTGAACTGCACTCTGTTCACGAGGGCCGCGATAAGGAATTAAAAAACGGTGACCGTGGTCGCCATATAAGCGGCTTTGGTGTATCAAGCCCAGTGACTCACAACACAAAAAAGGGGAATCACAACTGTCAGGAGGAAATGGTAAACTAATGCAGGGTAAAGGCAGTTTTCCTCCTCGCTTTTTTAATGTTCTGTAATTCTGTGTATCTGCAGATGAGTTTGTGGTGAATCACAGCCGAGTCATTTTCTTGTCTCTGAGATCCGCTTTGATGTTGTTTAAGTGATGATACTTAGTACTGGCCCTCATTAGCACTGCTGGCTAAATGGCGACGAAAAAAAAAGTCCCCTCCAAATGCCAACAAAGATAATGTGCTGTCACGTACGGCTCGTCTTAATGGTGCACTGTTATTGTGTGTTTAGAGGTTGGATGGGCACCTCTGCAGCAGATAATGTGCAGAGAGAAAACCTCATTTTCATGTTTATACTTTACTCAGAAAGTTTGTTACGGGCTAATTAGTGTCTAGATACACTTTATAGAAAATGTGAAGAATTCATCTTTAAAGAAAACATGTACACATATACTACAGTGGTTGTAGTGAGTAGTATTTTGTCTGTGTTTGCTCTGCATTTAACTTGATTTTCATCTCAAAAGATCTTCGACTATGAGGTCGTGTTGCTTTATTAGTTTTATACATTATATACTGTCTTCGAGTTCTGTTTTCTGACAATAAACATAACCAAAGACTGAAATGGTTGATTATTTTTTTTTTTTGTTTTTTTTACAAACAGGCCTTCCGCATCATGAATATGTTCTGTGTTGACACTGATGCTTGAAATGTCTTTTTCTTACTTAATGCTTGTGTGTTGAAGTAGTCTATGTGATGTTAAGCTCTTAACTCATGGATCAAAAGGAAGTTTGTTGAATAAAGGTCAAAGAGTCAGTTTATTAATCAGCAAAAATATAGTTTGAACCAACCTGGTAAATGGAAGTATTCAGGCATGTGCTTTGGGGTAAAATTGCCAGATATCCACTAATGTAAAGCTCTTATTTACAAAAAGGTAGATATATAGACGTATGGATGTCTTTTAATTTGGAACCAGTTTAATAGTTTAGTTTAGTTTAGTTTATAATTACATCATCCAGGAAATACAATACATTATAAGGTGTATCCAACAGGGATTTTATTTTTTTACACAATCAGATGTGTGAAAAGGGTCATCCTAAGGAAGCTGTTTGAAGCTTTTAATAGGGAGCCCGGTTTTCCATGAAGATAAGATATTGGTCATCATACAAAACAGCTCTAATAAAGAAAGTAACATTTAATTGATTACCGTTAATTTGTCTTGTGTAGAAGACAAAAAAAACTGCCCATGGCGCTAAAAAGTATTAATTTGCCTCAATTTATTGAACAAGTTAAACATCATGCAGCTGACGGATCATTATGCACCTTTGGACTACAAATGGGTCCACATTTGAGCAAGTTTTTCTGATGACAAGCAAGTGAACATCAGTTACTAAACTGAGGCTCACCTGAATAAAATGTTTTAACGTCTTTATTGAGACAACTGAAAATGTTCCTCTTGAAGTAAACAATCACTTGTATACAGCCCTTTAAACTGCCTCAAATATCAATGATTTTTACTTGCATCATGTCATTAAGTGAAGTGTTCTTTTCCTTAATAATTTAAGATAGCAATCCAGTCCCACTTGGATATCTGAGAAAATGTTGGAGATCCTGAGATCCAGAATTTTCTTTGGTGATAGAGTGTGACATTTCCTGGGAGGCCAACCTTTTTGTTTGCTCTGAAGATGAAATTTGGACATCATGTATTGACCTTAACAGTTCTTTTGTTTTTGCTTGAGTCTGGGAAGCTGTCAGGAGGAGAAGGGTTAAAGAAATGATTGCTAATGTGAAATAAAATATCTCATCGGAACAGAGATTTAGAATATGCCTGATGAGGTCAATCATCCTTTAAAGAAATGAGAGTGTCTTTACTTCTGTCAGGTTCAACTTATTCCATATATCCAGGTCTATCCCGTTTGGACTCACAGGGGGCTGGAGTCCGTCCCTCCTCACTTTGGGTAAAAGGCTGAGTTCACACTGAACTGGTCACCAGCCCATCACAGGACCTCATAGAAAGATCAACAACCATTCATGCTTACTCTCATACCTTAGGGCAATTTGGACCTACCAATCAACCAAATAAGCATGTTTTCAGTGTGTCGAAAAAAGCCAGTGTGCCTGGAGAGAACCCACACATGCACTGGGAGAACATGCAAACTCCACAGAGAAGGGCCCTGGCCTACATGGGGATGGAACCAGCAACCTTCATATGCATTCATATACAGTCATGGAAAAAATTATTAGACCACCCTTGTTTTCTTCAATTTCTTGTTAATTTTAATGCCTGGCTCAACTAAAGGTACATTTGTTTGGACAATTATAATGATAACAACAAAAATAGCCCATGAGAGTTTAATTTAAGAACTAAGAACTATTCATTTTCCATGGTTTTCTTGATAATAACCAAAATTACTTAAATTCTTACATCAATAGCTATGGCATTGTACCGCCAAAAACACTACTTTTAAGCATTCCACGTTTTCTTTTCTGTTTGCTTTAAACACATGATACACACAAGAGTTAATACTTGATTGCATAACCATTGTTTTTGATGACTGCAGCCATGCGTCTTGGCATGCTCTCCACCAGCTTCTGACATTGTTCTGCTGTCACAGCAGCCCATTCCTGTTGGACAAATTCAAACAAATTTTCTTTGTTTTTGGGCTTGTGGTTCTCCATTTTGAGTTTGATGATTTTCCACAGGTTTTCAATTGGATTAAGATCTGGTGATTGAGCAGGCCAAGGCATGGTGCGAATGTTGTGGTTCTCCATCCAGGCTTTAACTGACCTTGCCGTGTGGCAAGGGGCATTATCTTGTTGGAAAATCCAGTCATTCGAGGCAGGAAAGAGTTTTCCAGCTGATGGAAGAAGACTGTTTTCAAGGGTAGTCCTGTACATGACCTGGTTCATTCGGCCTTCACACAATTGCATTTGCCCTGTTCCACTCAGACTGAAACAACCCCAGATCATGACTGATCCACCCCCATGTTTTACTGTAGGGGCAAGACAGTCTGGGTTGTAAGCTTCTCCAGGCTTCCTCCTAACCAGTAAGTTGGCTGGAGTGGGCATCAATTCAAAATTGGATTCATCACTGAAGAGAACCTTAGCCCAATCATCAACAGTCCAATCCTCGTGGTCTCGAGCAAAGAGTAACCGGGCCTTCCTCTGCCTTTCATTGATGAAGGGCTTCTTGCGTGCTCTGTGTGACTCAAACCAGCTTCAACAAGTCGGTTTCGAACTGTCCTTGCTGAACAAGTCACATTTCTCGACAGTGCCCACTCATTTTTAAGGTCCCTGGAGGTCTGACGACGATTCCTGACACAGGAACGGATGAGTGCACGGTCATCTCGTGGGGTAGAAAGACGTTTCCTGCCACAGCCAGGTAGCAATTTGGTAGTGCCATGTTCAGCTTGTTTTTTTTTGTTGTAATGAACGGCTGTCTTGGAGATCTTCAGTTTTTTCGCTACCTGTCTCTCACTCATGCCAATTTCCAGCAGTGCCAAGATGACTGCCTTTGTGGCTTCACATAATTCTTTTGTTTTAGGCATTATGTGAGAGCTGACAACTTCTGAGTTGTGCTACGGCTTGAATGTAAGCAGGAAACCACTCTAGGCCTTTGCATGTGCAGTGCTGCTTGTGACATGAAATGGCCTCTTATATACCCTGGGAATCAATTAAGCTTAAGAATGTCAAATAGGACATAAAGTATTATGTGACCAGCTGCATTTTTTGTTGTGTTCATTGTATTATACGTTTAGTGGTACCAGATATTAGAATGAACAAGAAATTGAAGAAAACAAGGGTGGTCTAATAATTTTTTCCATGACTGTACATTTGTACACTTTACATCAGGGCACGAAGGAAGGATTCATATGGCCTTGCCCAAAGACTCTTGTAAACATTCTTGTTTAGAGAAGTCTGACTCTGCTCTTTAAACTGTTTTTACTATTTTGAAGCATCAGTGTTTAGAGCTAAAATTCCTTGAAATGACGTTAATGTCACTTAATTGTTTCTTATCCACTCAAAGTGGTGTCTTTATGTTAAGTTTTTTGAGACAAAGTAATTTAAAGCAGGATTTTTAAAGTGGGCATTGTCATAAAGTTTAAGAGTCTGAAGACCTTTTGATGACTTTAAATCGGTGGTCAAATAAAAGATCCCTATATTCATGTCTACTCACCCAAACTAAGTGAATAACTGCATCTGATTGTTACTTCTAAGGATATTTATATTCACTCTCATTGAAGCATGTAGATACATGACTTTTTAATTTTTGGGGAAAATGTTTTTCACCCTAGTTGAGGGGAGCTTTGGGATCCCTGATACTATAAAACTATATAATCAGACCCCCCCCCCCCCCCAACTCCACTAAACATATATTGGTTTGTTGCTTCAAGTCAACATTGTGCGATAAGGGTAATAAAAATCCAAGGTTTTCTGTAACAACTTTTATAATTGGAACAAGTATAAACAAACAATGTAAACATTTCACAGAAAGATAGAATTTGATTTAATTGATTTTTAAAAAAAAAATGCTGACCCCTAAATCCTCAACTTTTATATTATTGCACTTTTATATTAAATTTCTGCAGGGCAGGGGACAAAGATGTTTCTTCTTCTTATGATTCCACCTGTATTGATGATAGATTATTAATTTATTTTGTGCTTTATATTTGACAACATGTTAATACGACAATGATCATTTAAATGCATGCAAACACATCTCTACACACATGTTTATACATTATATTGCCTGAACAAAATTGGACTAACTCCACAGTGTTAACCTTGAGGCAGCGAATAAAAATGAACAGTTTTACTGTGTAAATAAGAACAAAATAAGTAGTCAGACAATCAAATATACTTTTCGACATATTCATGCACATGCATGTATTTTTATATATGGTTATTTTAATGATATTTGTCTTACCTACTCGTGGCAATCTGTCCCAAGCAGTACTGCTTTCTGAATGGGGTTTCTTGTCCCCAAATGAATGTCACACAACCTTTAGCTCATCCTTTCAGTGGACAGATGTGTCTGCTAGCATTATTTGAAAAAGTATATTTTCTTTCTTTAAAGGTGAGGTCTAAAAATGTGGTTAGTTGCCCTGGGGAACACAATGCAGTAGAGGGTTAAATTCACTAAAAAGCTTTAACAAAACAACACCTCTGTGTTTATTAGGTTAAGGCTAGAATAGTGCACACATACAGTACAGGCCAAAAGTTTGGACACACCTCATTCAATGAGTTTTCTTTATTTTTATCACTAATTCCATTGTAGATTCTCACTGAAGTAATGATGGCCTCTCGTTTCTCTTGACTTAGCTGATTGGTTCTTGCCATAATATTAATTCTAACAGTTGTCTAATAGGTCTGTTGGCTGTGCATCAGCCTGACTTCTGAACAACACAACTGATGATCCCAACCCCATGAATAAGGCAAGAAATTCCCTGGAAAGGCACACCTATGAAGTGAAAATCATTTCAGGTGACTACCTCTTAAAGCTCATAAAGAGAATGTCAAAAGTGTGCAAAGCAGTAATCAGAGCAAAGGGTAGATACTTTGAAGAAACTAGAATATAAGATGTTTTAATTTATTTCACACTTTTTTGTTCAGTACATAATTCCACGTATGTTCATTCATAGTTTCGATACCTTCAGTGAGAATCTACAATGTAATTGGTGATGAAAATAAAGAAAACGCATTGAATGAGAAGGTGTGTCCAAACTTTTGGCCTGTACTGTGTATGTGTAACATCTTCAGCAATCAGCTGGATTTGCCCAACAGATATCCATCAGATATGTGAAACAGTCCAGCCTGCTTGTTGTTGTAAGATCCAACGGACATGCAGAGTTCAAGATCTTGCAACATTTCTAAAAGATCTATCAGTAGGCCAAGATCCACACTTTAATATTCTCTGCTTTAAATGAAGCTTTGTAACTTCAGAGACTTCAGACGTTGACTATGTAGACTTGTACTGAGTCACATTGTCCTTTCTGATATGTGTACTGTAACTGAACACTTGTATGAATACCTGGTTGTATTTTCTTCCATTTCCTCTCATGTTGAGGTCATCTGCTCCTGACAAACCGAGTTTCATCTTCCACCTCTGCCCCTCTGCAGCTCGGTGTCACGTATTCGTCGTCCTCTGGTCCTTTCTCTGGTAGCGAGGGTTCTCACCTGGCAGTGGCATTCGCACTTACACAGAAAACATGACCAACAACACTCATCGAGGTCGTCGGGGGGCAGAGACCTCCTGCTGCCCGTAACAGCAGCCTGACCTTCAGCAGACACCACCCCCTGTTAACCCCTCAATTAACCTCCACGTCAGCTCCCCTGCTGAGCTGGCACAGAGGAAGCCCCCTCCCTCACAGCCATTCAATTCTATCTTTATTTCCTTTTATCATTTTCTGCCTGGATACACCCTGGCCCCTGGAAATTACCATCTGATTTCACTAATGCGTTGGGGAAAATATCACTGTCCAGAAAGTCCGCAATCACCCAGGAGTTGTACTTTTTTCCTTTTCTTTCTGCCACTTTGTTCCTCGTTCAGAGAGCAGGCGGAGGGTGGGAAATATTCAAAACTCCAGGTAGAGTGTGCAATGACCTTTTCACAAAGTCGTCCACCTTTCCACTCCTCTAATCAATCCCCATCTGATCGCTCGCTGTGCCGGATTGTAATGTCACAATTAGGACGGCTCCCTTGTTTCTGTTTGCCATCTGGGGAGAAAATTTGCCACTTGTCTGATCTCAAGGTCATTTCTTTTACAATATTTAATAAATCAGCATGTGGCAGCGGCCCCCTCCCCATACCCATCAATCTATTCAGCTGTCCGTTCATTCCAAAGTCTCCTGCTTTTGCTCCAGTGTAGAACAATAGCAGATGGCAACATTAGTGCTGTTTTGTTTCCTTCAGTTTCACATAAAGCTGGAGCTGAGAGTTGTGTACTGATAAGATTATGACTGTATTGTAATTACATATAATATGACTAATTAGACAGGACATGAGGGGGTAGCAGTAATGTGTGACACCTCGCTTTATCCGCCATCTGTTATTTTAAAATCCAGATGGAACATTAATGCTTCTTTTGTCAAACGGCATGAAACAACCACACACACCATCCCTCCTCTGTCAATCCATAGGCTCCATAATAGCCGTCATTATCCGGCTGTTAGCATCGAGGTTATTCATTTCGATATATTTATGATATTCTGTTGTCAGTCATTAAAGATAATCATGCAGATGTGGTAACTGTCAGCATCTGTGTGGATCCTGACCACACTAAGTATAACATGCACTGATGCAATACGGCATCTGTCAGATTGAATTGTAAACATAATACGTCCACATATGTCTTTGTCGCCTCTGAGAACTATGCAAAGAATTGCGGGGGAAGGATTTTTCTGATTTGAAGGGTTTCTTTTTCATTCATGCACTCCTGAAAACCTAGAACATTTCCAGCAGGCTGCCTTTAAGCTCTGTCTAGAGGGGCTATACATACATTCACTTTAGAAATGTGCACATTTCAACAAGATAACCAGGTTTAAATATGTGGAAGGCAAACAAGCCTGTTAGACAGTAAAGCAGATGGAGAGTTTCTGTCAGCCAGGCTCAAATTTCACGAGTGTGTGAGATTATATGAAAGCAACTTATTCAAATCAGTTGTTGAATGTGCAATTTTATTGTTTGAATTTTGTGTTTAGCTCATTAGACACAGAACTGCTACTTAAATTTGAGTTGAGGTATATGAAAATGCTAATTTGTAGGCTGTTTATTTGTATTGTATTTTAGTTAAACTATAGTAAACTTATTTTTTGTTTGAGATTACCCTTTAAATTGTGACAATTTGGCCCTCAGGCTTTTCCAAAAACTTTAAAATGGCCTTCTGGTAGTTGAAGTTAACCATCCTTAGTTTAGATTATCACAGAATTGTATTTGCATAAACAAAGGTAAAAAAAAAACTAAACCTGCCATGACAACATTAATGAAAAGCGAAATTTTGACAAAATATAACTAGCTGCAATTTCAATAAAACTCCTATTTTGCATCATGAAATGTAGCTCTTAATAAAAGTAGCTGAATACAGCTTGGATTCTATGTTAGCGAGAATAAAGATGCATTTGGTTTTAATTTTATAAATGTTAATGTGATATATTGTTGTTGTTTTATTGTTAATTAGTATATAATTGTTATATTAATTTAAGAATATATGGTAAACTAGCAGTGAGGACAAAATTCATTGGTCAGTGTTTTTTAAAACTTTTGCTCCAGGCAAACAGTTAAAAAAAACACTAAGGTCGTGCTAACATCTCAAGGAACACCATGTTCAAACATAAAAATAGCCTCTTGACATATTCCTGAAACTTTCGTGTCTGGTTTTTAGAATATCCCTCCAGTAATGCTGAAGAATATTTTACCAACAGTTGTTTTACTGTCGAAACAGTCATGTAACCGTGTGTTATTTTTCTAGATAAATTTCATGAAATAAGTGACGCATTAAAACCTTAGATGCCACAAATTCAACATTAGTAGATCTTTAAATGGCAGAATACGTATTTCATAATTCATTAAAGCTATCGACTGCAGGATCCTCAAATTATTTGTTTACAAGCAGGTTTTTTTGGCCTGATAAAATTATTATACACAACTATCTGATGGAGCTAATTTAACTCTAATTCATTAGTTTGTATGGTGTTGAGTTATGATTGTACAAATTCCTACAGCCACACCTGGACTTACCTCGGGGCTCACCAGTGTGTCTAACCACACACTGGCAAGGCAACATTTTCCACCTCTGCTACAAACAATAAAGGACGTACTTTCTGATGGATAAAATAGTTATAAATCACTTGATAAGTCAGTAAGGACAGTTCAGATAGTATTAAAATGAGGACTTCAGTGTGCAGGAGTTTCAGGAGTTTTGTGTACATGTTAAGCTCTGTTCCTGGGCCATCGTGTCTTCTCCCTCCCCCTCACTCGTGTCAAAGTTTGCAAAGACTCAACCTCTGTGTTTACACTCGTGGCACGACATTAAAATAAGATGAGAGGATATTTCAGAGGGCTGTGAAAGAAAGGAGAAAAAAGGAGGAGAGTTCAAGTAATGTCACTTTCAATTAATCTCCTCAGGTAGTGGCCCCATTAGCCCTCTCACACGAGGGCCTGGTTTACAATGCAAATAGGGTCATTACCTGAGGACTCTAATTGACTTTGACAAGAGGCCGAAGCAGACTGCCTTTGCCTTCACCGCGTGTTATTTGTTTGCTTATTATTTCTCTTGCTGCACGAATTATTGATGTGGTCGCCAACATGAAAAATGCATTAAAATTGCATTAGCAGCGACAGATTTGTGGCAAGACATTTTTTTCTGTTTTTGGTGCTGCGTAGCTTAAATTCAGCATATTTTATACAGAACAACTCAAATCAACACTCAAAAAATTGCATCAGTCTCCAGTCAGTGTCACAGCAATGAAATGTAAATGATTTCCAAGGGAAAGATTTGTATTCTTTGTTCCCCCTCTCTTCTTTGGAGCAACAACGTGTGATCGTACTCACACCTTAAATATTTAAAGACCCCCTTTTGCTAAAGCTTTGCTGTGGTACATGGGCCTCTGACTGTTTCTAATCTCCTTGTTACCTGGAGGCGTCGCCACAGCGATGCAGCGATAACGCGGCGGTTAGCGAGATCACGAGACTGGAGCTTGGGAAAAAACACCCGACATGGGGCACGGCGAGGTTCAAAGTTTCTGCCCCGTGCTGACAACAACTCCCTGAGAGGGAGGGAAGAATGAAACAGGAATAAAGGCAAGAGGAGACGCTCATGTTTTCGAATCATTTCATATTTTTCCCTCCTCCGCGCCGAAAACATCCCCTCCTTCCTCCCAAGAGTTCAGATGTTGCAGCTTCATAAAGCGAACATGAAAGTGGAGTATTTCTGTTTGTGAGCATGCATTCTGGGAGGTTTTTCTTTTTTCTGCTGCCTTCAGAGATTTCTAGAAACAGAAAGAGAAATGGAGGACCTGTAAATAAGACATCAGCTCCAAGTTCTTCTATTTCAACTTTTCCTGTCCTCCGTCTGAAGCCAATGGACCGTGGGAGAGGCAAATTGAGAAGGACATGCAGGCCAGGGATGCCTGTTTATTTGCTTGTACACGCTCCTTGAGCTATAAATTAGATGTCACCATTGTTACATGTCATTTGCTGATGCGGACGTGTTGCCATCTCCCCAGCAAGCACTTTTGATTGTTTGTTCTTAACATCACTTAAATGAACGCCGACTCCGCTGGCCTCCAGTCATCTGGATCAGGCGTGTGATTGGCAGGTTGTTTGGAAGGCTTGCTTGTAGTGGTGTAGCTTTTCTGAGCGTTTACAACCACATACAGGACAGGATGTGTTTATGATCAGAGGATTTGCTTTGGCTTTTACAGATGCCAAGTGTTTCTTTAAAGCTGCTCCTGCTGTAAGACGTCTTTTGCAATTTGGGTAACAATTTGTGTCATTTTTTTTCACTCATTTTTAAAATTTAATGCCAAACATGCAGCAGCAGCCGACATCATGTTTTTCTATTTTTTGACTTCACTTCCTTTTCATGAATATATGATCTCACATACATTCAAGTGATTATATTAACCTTCTTTGCTGAAGTGTCCACTGTATTTTAAAGACAAAATGGTCGAATATTTAAGGTCAATGGCTAAGGCAATTTAACCTAATGACCACCCCATTCATGGTCATACATTCCGATAAACAAGTGGAGAGAGTCTCTGTAAACTTTTCACAGTTGCCCACTCTGACTTAAGGAGGGCCTGAGTAGATATAAGATAGACAAGGTCTGGGTCATGAAGTTTCATGTTGATTCCTTGCTCATCAATGTAACTTGAAGGCAGGGTTTTTAAATTGTGGAAGTGTGAGCCTCCTTTGAAAGAATGTAATATTTGTCATTCTCCTCCCAAATGTCCACTCTCGTTAATAAATGATTCAGTTTTGGTGTAATAGTTCATATCTCAGCTGTCATGCTCTTGGTGACTCATGTTCATCTGTTGAATTGCAGTATCGCAAAAATGCCTTTAGATTTCAGGAAAGTTTAAAGTTGTTTCTCAAGAGAGTCACGATCAAATTTTAGATCAGGCATCATCAAATGGTGGACCTTGGTCCAGATCCGGCCCGAGTGATGGTTCTGTCCGGATCGGGACCAATCTCTGATAAATTCACGGAAATAGTTTTTAACAGAGCATTTTTTTGATGGTTGCCGATAAGAGTGGGTGCTGCTACTCCAGTTCACACGAGAACGGCTACTGTGGTCTGATCGCTGGACTGTCATACCATGAGTGTTCCTAAATATCTGTTCTGTATGTTTTCTGAAGCTTCTGAGGCCGTTTAATGAAGCACTGAAGAGGAAGGAGACACAATGATTCTATTGATGATTCTAATGATTTTCCCGTCACTATCGTGTTTACAGCAAAAGCTGCAGCAGCCACAAGCAACAGTAGACAGGAGGCAGTGCTGAGTAAACTGCTTGTACAAAAACATAAGAACATTGTAACGGGCAAGCTTTGCAACCAACCTGTGTGTAAAATACTGATGAGGACTCAGAGCTTTTGTGCTGTAGTGGCGCTGCACTCTCCATGGGGCTGATCCTGTTCTCTTTCTAATTGTTTACTAGTCGAGTTGATCATTTGTTCGTGTTACTTTCATTGGTTCAGTTCTACAGTTATTAGCACTAGTTTATGTTTTACATTTAGCAAGTTCTAGCAACAGCGTGTCCCACTGTGTGTGTGAGAGAGAGAAAGAAATGAGAGGGAAAGACTGAAAGACAGGGGAGAGAGTTAAGGACAGCGTGAAAGAGATAGAGAGAATGAGAGAGAAAGAAATCTGGAAACTGTGCAGAAAAATTTGTCTTCTTATCACTTTGTTACGTTATAATGCGACAACACAGCGTTAGAGCAGTTACAGATGACAGATGATTTTACTTTTAAGAGTTAATTTCTGGTATTATGAAGATGTTGACTTTGTTACTAGCAGTTTAGGTCTTCATTTTCTGAGGTGGTGACCTCTCTTATTTTAGAAAAAAAGAAGAGGAAAAATATTTGGTCAGTGCTCTGTATGCAGTTGTTTTTTTTCCTAAAAAGAGCCACCTTTTATTTTAGACTATTTTTTCTGTAGATGTTGACTGTTTTGCTTGATATGTAGGCCTTCAATTCTTGACTGGGGCCTCTAATTTAAGAGAAAAGGCTGGTTCTTTGGCTCTGTTTGCACTTTTTTCTTTGTTTAATTTTTTAATTTTCTGATTTTAATCCGTAACAAAGGCCTTGAATTAAATTGACTAGGGCCATTTTTATTTATGGTAAAGGAGCTACCTGTGCACTCAAAAAACATATCCTGCATTATAGACATTGACAATAAATATTGTCAAAACCATGAAAATGTGGACATAGGGGAAGGCTGTAAGACACAAGCTGGACTTCGGTTTGGACCTTTAATTGGAGGAAATTCTTATCAACTGGACCTCAGTGACTTTTAATGAAAGACCCCTGTTTAGATGCAAGGAGTCAAGGCCTTTAAGCCTCATGATCATCCTTTGCTTGTGGAGGTAAGATCTGAAAATGCATTGGGGAGGCTTTTTTGGTCAAACTTACTCAGACTTCCTGTAAAAGTTGAAATGATTATCTTTCTGTGTTTTGATGGTGGAAGATCAGTGGTAGATGATCCTCATGATCATCCCCTGTTTATGAATGTGAAATCTTGAGAACCATTTAAGGTTGTTTTTTTTTTCAATACTTGCTCCAATTCAAAGAAAAACTGTTAAGTCTATAAGGTCCAGGTCAGTTTGCTTCATGTTCACCCCTTAAAAACTACCCATTGTTTTCCTTCTTGACCTTTCTCTGATCTTCTACCCTCTGGCAATTTTACACCCCATGGAGGTATAAAACAGCTTGTTGGCAGTTCCAGTTTACAAGTAAAAAATGAAACAGTGCTCCATTTTCCATGTTCAGCTTGATATGATCATCTAAAACCTTTTGTATATCAATCCATGTTTATTCTACTTCCATAAAAAATGCTCCAAATTGAGCATAAATATGAGCACGAATGGAAACTTCCAGTCCTATTTTTTTGGATTTTATTTTTAAAAAAGGCTTGTTTATAGAGCCAAGATGTGTGTTTGTGTGTCTCCCTCTAACCCGACTCCAGCAACCCCCCTGCCCAACGAGAGAGAAAGCATCTAGTAGCTTACGTCCCTCCATGCAGAAAGAAAACACGGATCAAGGTCTTAATAACACCAGCCATTGTGGCAAATATATAGGACTCAACTTTCCGCTTGGAGCAGCCTCTTCACATTGAGTTAACATGAGTGACAGGCAAAGCCGCTCACACACACAATCACATAGAGTACACACACACACACAAATAGGCCGGCTCTGACATGCTTTGCAACAACAGGAGAAAACATAAAAGATCAAACAAACATGTTCATATGCAGGTTTTTCCGTATTCCACTCAGGCTCAAACTCAAAGACGCTTGCTCTGCTTTCCCTTTAAGAAACAAACAAACAGAATTAATAGCTTGTCAGATCTGATAAATTGTTTTCCAGCTATAAAAGCACGTCTTCTCTTCAGCGTCATTGTTGAAGCATGTCTCTAAAAGCTCCAACGCAAACAGCATCAATGCAGCGGTGATAACCCCCCTGTATGCGAGCAGATGCTTCCGCTCGGTGTGTTTATTTGCCTGTCAGGGTTCCCTAATTGTTTCATCTGCTACAAATAAACACATCTCCTGTTGCATCTTTGTTTACCTGAGCAACAAACTGCCGTGGTGACAGTTTTGTTTGTGATGATAAGCGGAATAAAAGAAAGGTAACCAGGCATCGGCAGGGTGTTTTGTACGAACACGTTCACACACACGCCGCAGGGAATTGGAAATATGGGGAAAGTTTACAGGTGTGGGCTGCAAACACCTGCTCGCACTTATACAGAGGAGAAGCTCATAAAGTGTAAATTAACAAGAGTAGCACAGGAGTGCATTGTCACAGCTGTTTGAGGCATCCCATCATCATGTGTAAGATGTTAAAGGGGTAATTTGTGCTGTTTGACAGGTTTAAAGGCTGCTTTATGTGATTACAAAAAAAAATCATTTACTGTTGCCTTAAATGCTTTCTTATCTTGCAGCAGTTTTGCAGTATAAGATGGAGCTTTAGATTTACCAATTGGCAGTTTATCTGGTTTAGTGAACTCCTCAATACAAAGAAAGATATTGGGAACTTCTTGGTTTAGGGACTGTATCAGTGCAAATCAGTTAGAGTGAGGAGATGTGCAGAATTGTAGGAAAATACAGCCAATGTCATCCATCTACTGTATCTCAAGATCTCTTGGACTTGAGAAAGTTTTTGAGAGCTACTGCAGTGGTGTATGCAAAGGTTATGTTGAATGGGATCAGTGTTGATCAGTGTTGTGTCCGCCAAGGAGGTTATGTTTTCAGGAGAGTCTGTTTGTCTGTCTGTGAACAAAATAACTCAAAAAGTTATGGATGGATTTTGATGAAATTTTTAGGAAATGTTCAGCATGGGAAAAGGAAGAACTAATTCAATTTTGGTGTTGATCCAGCGTCTGGATCCACCATGACAAAAAAAATAATTTTTGGGAATAACTACTGAACTAAAATACATATCATTATGAATCCAATTGCTAATGGTATGTTTTCATGGTTAAGGCATCTAAATATTGACATGAAATAAAGGTAGGACTAATATTTATGGAGAAAATCACAATATAGGTGAGGACTGTGGCGCTGGCGGAGGTCTGCGCTCTCCGAGTGCTTTTGTGGTTATTTTGTCATAGTTCTTTTCAACAACCTTTTTCCCCTGACAAAAACTAGTATATAACAGAAAAAAAACAAATGTACATTGACCAAAACAAAATTTTATTAACTGACATTTTTGTCAACAAATTAAAACTAGATCAAAATGTTTGACCCAGAGTTAATCCAATCAAACCTAATTGTGTTACATAGACAGTTGGGACAAGTTAGGAATCACAGTGACTTTGGCTGTGTGGAGAGGTTGGATGAATTATCAGGGGCATCCAATCACAACTGTGTTAAATTCATGGTGCCAGGTAACCTGACATGACAGATGGACGGTTCCATATTGGAAATATTTCACTAATCCATCTAGGAATGAGCCCTGCGAAAACGTTTTCAGGGGCAGAACCTTCAAAAATAACAGCAGCTTGTGATTGGATGATCGTTTGGCACATCACACTCAATCCAATCCATATCAGGCATCGCTGCTATGATGTAGCATATTTAGCAGCTAAACATAGCAGGTAACGGCTTACAAGGGCAAACAACAGTTAATGGCTGTTAGCCGTGGTGGCCAAATGTTCTTAGTGGCTGTTGTTGGGCGCTATGGCTAACGGCCACCAGCCATTAACTGTTGTTTTCTCTTGTTAGCCATTAGCAGATAGTTTAATTACCTTAAGACTATAGTTTCACATTAAATTATACCACACAGATGTATCATTTAACACTTTCATGTGACATGAACCTCGTCAAAGACAATTTGTAAGAAGTAAAATTATGAGGAGAGCATATTTCGAAAAGTATAGCTGAGTACCATGATAACCACAGGCTAACTGACATTTGCTGCCATTATTTGTACAACAGGAAGTGACTCCACTTCCTGTCAAGTAACTTCCTATTGTCGTCATGCCCGCTGCTTCTGCCTCTCGTCCTTGATTGGGCTGTTAAGCATTTAGCCGAGTGAAACCGTTGGGGGCAGGCAAGATGAAGATGCATAATTTTAGAATCAGGCAGGTCCGTCTGCTTTGCAAGGCCAGGTGGCAGGATCCAAGTGTAAAACATGACTTCAGAAATTCAAGGAAAGAAAAAAAAAAGTCTTACACTTTACACTTCATATTTTACTTGACTACATTTTCAGTGATTTTGTCGACCAAATCGTTATGACATTTCATCAATTAAAACAAGACTGAACTGAAAACAATTTAGATGACTAAATTATGACTAACAGTAAAAGATATTTTCAGCAAAAGACTAAAACTTAATTAAAAAGTGCTGTCAAAATTAACAATGAATGGGATGTTAGTTTGCTGATGAATATTAAGCAGTCACTCACCGTGTTCCTCTGCTGTTTTTCTCCAACATTTCTCCTTTAACAAGCTGTGGTAGCTCCTCTACAGCACATCATCAGGCAGGGATGCTGTTTTCCAGAGCTTTGCAAACTGTTCCTCTTTTTCGAAGCTCAAAATGCACAAACCACGTTCTGTTTTGTTGCCTCTGGTGTGCAGGAACAGATTGTAGGAGGCAGGCCAAAAAAAAAAAAGTCAAACCTGCTATACTTTAAGTTGCAGAATCCTGAGGCACATCAGACTGAGCTGTTGTCGGTCGTTATGACACAAGACACACAAAACGGAACAACTGATTTTTGTGGCTGACAGGTTCTGAACCCCTGTTACTGTCGGGCTAGGCCATCATCGTGCAGAAACTTTGTAGTCTGACCCAGGCATTAGACTAAAGCACTGAACCTGAGAGCATTTAACAACAAAACAAAAAACAAGTGATAAAGTCGAGCTTAATAAACCTGTGATTAATGGGGCAGAATACGTATCTTAATAGTTTTGTCTGACAACTATTTTTTGTAAATGTACTTGAGTGATGGGCGACATTCATTTACATTAATTTTTTCGAGGTCATCCCAAACTACAACTGGGCAACTGATTTAGAGTCTGTAGATGCATAGAGTTTAAGAAAAATTCATCCTTTATCATCTATCGATTTCAAAAACTCTTGGAAGACCTAAAAGTTGTGAAAAAAAAAAAGGGGAAGGAATAAAAGCACAGTTCATGCACTCCGACACTCCTAACATTACTGGTAGGGCCTTGATTATTTGGTAGAAAGTTGTTTCAGTCACATTTTTTCAAGTTAGATCCAAGGTTGATTTCGAATAGATGAAATGTTGATGTGTAACTTCTTCAGGATTATGAATCATCAAGGCAAAGGTACAATTATAACTCTTCTTTACTGTAAATGAATGTCCATGTATTGTTCTGGAGAGACAGAGAGGACTTGAGCA
Source organism: Scarus forsteni (assembly GCA_036419115.1). NCBI lineage: Eukaryota > Metazoa > Chordata > Actinopteri > Labriformes > Labridae > Scarus > Scarus forsteni. Next base: position 30,330,284 of record JAZDUH010000341.1, on the reverse strand, counting down.
TAGTTAAGGGGAAATATAAAATGTTCTTGAGATATCATGTTTACATGTGAGGGGATGGGCATGAAGCTCTATGACTTTGACTTCTGACTTCCAAAAGATTAGAGTATTTAGAATCTGGCTGACAGGGGGTTCTCAAGTTAAAACAACAACCACTTGAGTCAAGATGTAGTAACAGTAATGAGTGTAAACTAATAAGAAAACAAGAATTTTAGTTTCCTGGAAAAATGTTGCATAATGAGAGAGAAACGCATTTATAAAAGAACTTTTTGGTTCACACTCATGCTGCGTTCACACCACAAGCAACCCAGCTACCAAAATCGCGTCGCCCACTGATGTAGCGTCCCGCGTCCATAAATACCTCATTTTGGTCACCGTTGCCATCGGCCATCGCTTGGTGATGTCACATCCGCTCAAGTTTCATGGCGATCATATCATAGATCATATAATAGGATGTATAAACGGACATTATTCCAGCTGTATCCTTTCATTCACTTATCAACCACCAAACACTGCAGCTGATGCCCTGCAGCAGCATTATCTGTGAGTTTACCACGGTCCGTGTAGGCGGAACTAATGTCCTCACTGACATTAGTTCCGCCTAGACGGAACTCATCCGCCCTGTAGTATGGATGAATAACTGTCTGTCTAGGGCAGTGGTTCTCAACCTTTCAAAGTCGCGACCCCCAATTTAACGTTCAGTACTGTCCGCGACCCCCCTCCCCCCGGAACGCAATGAAAATTCGCTGTCCGCAGTGCTGAAACAACACCCGATCGATAAAACGTATGTCGGATATACAAATCAGTAATTGATTTTGAGTAATAAAATGCCTGTTTGAGACCAATCACTTGTTGTCCTTTAACGTCTGGTCGGACGCCACATTAATTTTGCGCATTTATATTTTTCCTAAATGATTTGGCGACCCCCAGAAATCATCTCACGACCCCAAATGGGGTCGGGACCCCAAGGTTGAGAATGGCTGGTCTAGGGTACCGTCACACGTACACACACCGCTGATTGGCTGATGCTGCACAGTCACACACGACATCGCCTGAATAGATCAACTTTTTTTTAACTTTGACATCGCGCGACGAGTGAAGTGGTCGTCTTGTAAGCGGCTGTTGCATCGTGGGACGGTTAGCCCCGCCCCGTCATGGCTGTACATTGACTTTGAATGGAGACTGATCGCCGAGTTAGTACAAGTAGCGTCCAGTGTGAACGCACCTTTACTGTCGAGGCTATTAAAGGGATAGTTCAGTATTTTTGGAGTGAGGTTGTATGAGCTCCATATAGCCACTAAAGTATCTCAGATGCAGTAGAAAGTTCTCTCCCTCAGTTCTCTCCTCTCCCTGGAACTAACTTACTCTTACTTCTGATATATACCCTTTGTATTTCGTACAATACTTCCCTGTTTGAGACGGACTCTTACAGACTGTGGCTCACTGAGGGAGAGGAGAGAACTTTCTACTGCATCTAATGCACTTAGTGGCCATATGGAGCTCATACAACCCCACTTCAAAAAATGAACTATCCCTTTAAGTTGCAAAGCATTCTGGGGCATGATTTCTTCATAATGTGCAGCTTATCAATGAAACAGAAAGGATGGTTGTAAAAAGACATTTTTTTTCTTTTTACCAGGGTTCTTAATTCTAAAAGGGAAGTAAAACTGAAGGCTAACAAAGGAGACGGCAGATTCTTAAACAACTTGTGGACATCTGCTTATGGGAGTCAGGGATGGGATTACAGAGGAAGTTTGGCAAACAGAACAGACAGCAGGCAGACATTAATGGTGGACTGTCACAGGTCAGCAGCACAAAAAATATTGTCATGCACTTCTTGGGGATACATGTATCAATACGGATTCTACAGATTCGATACAGCCTCAATGTTTGACGGTTGTTGTAAATACACTTTGGGTAATGTTAGAAATGGCACAATTCGAAGCAAAAGCCAAGCTACATGATAAAACACATGTTCCAAATTTAAACTTAAGTCTACTATCTTTGGGGACCTGAATTAAAGTTCTTAAGTTGAAGAATTATTTAAAACTCATGATTTTCCTTTTTCTTCTTGTCATGAAAGCAAAAGTTTCTGGGAATTCTGTTTAAAGCGCAGTCAATGTTCACAATTTATGTGTATCAGGATACGTATGGTATCGTGGCCTCGGTATCGGGATACATATCGTATCATTGGGTTGCTGGAAATACCCAGCCCTAGTCATCAATAGAATTAAGAATGTCCTCATCTTTGAAAACTTAAGGAAGTATTTTAGGAAATGCTGTCTTAATACCAAAATGTATAAAACATACATTAATTTAGTACAAAAATTAAAATATAATAAATATCTAACTTTTTATCCTGCATGTTCAAGGTAGGGTGAAAACTTGTGCAAAAAGCAGCATGGATAGACTTGATAGACTTAGTGAATGACAACTTGAAAATATTTTGAGGTGGGGGCCTTAAATATCTTGTTAACGCGCTCTCACTGAAGATTTCACTAACTATTATTTTTATAGAAAGTAGTAACATTTGTTTAAAATTCATATTAAAAGTTGATCTGATGTAAAATGGAGGTGATAAATTACTGGGTCAAAGAGACAAACACAATTATGTCAATCTGTATTGTTTAAAATCACCAACAGATATTATTTTGCTGATTTGTGTCAGAAAATAAAAATAATAAAAACCACTGTTGAGCAAATCTGATCAACACCACAAATCCATCTGTAGTTAGCATGACAGTTCTAGAATTGTACAATTAAGATACTGGAGGCGACTCTCGTTGTAAAAATGGGTGGGAATGTTTTAAAGGGTGGGAAATGTCATTTTTCTTTGACATGTTTAATGGGGCACCTGCAGGGAGTGAGGGTGGATCTTATAGTAGAAGGTGATAATTGACATTTGTAGCATACTTGTATGGAGCGTGGATGTTGTGCAAGTGAATAACTTAATTGTCTTTGTTTCTTTGTTTCACGCATGTCTAACTTTGAGTTGAATATTTGAAGTAGTTTTGCTTAGAGGTCTGTGTTTGTAAGTGCTTTTGAATACTAAATTCTTTATTTTTTAAGAGTCTAGTCTTGGGAATCTATAGAAACAAGCCAGCTCCAAATATTTAAAGCTCTTTCAAGCAGCTACAGGGCAAGAGCGAGGAGATGCATAGAACACATAAGAAATGAGACGCCACAAGGTGATGAAGTGCAGATCTCTGCCCTTAAAGTATATGTGCCCTGCAGACATACATGAGATTTATCTCCTCACCTCAATCTTCAAAATTCTAATGTGTCGCAACAAAAGATGGGTTGAAACATTCTCTCAGCCCCCCTCCAGAAGAATATTCTGAACATTTGAGCTTGCGGGTTAAAAATGTATATGCAAATGTGGGCTACATTAGAGCATGCACAGGTTGTTAATAAATTAACACGTGGCAGAAATAATTCAGTTTAGCGTGATAATTCTTGGGTGCAAGCTGTCAGCTGTCGCATTGTTCCCGATGGAAAGTGACGCTGAGATGGCAACACAAGCAGTGAACTGTGATGTTTTAGTGTACCTCGCTCTTCAGGCTCGGCACTCTGACACAATCACTGCCTTTTTGCTCGCCTGGCTTTGCTTTTTTTTTGTCGTTTTGGAAGAACAAAAGGTTTAATTAAGGATGCTTTCCGATGAGAGGCTGACACCAAGCATGCACGCATATTATCTGTGGATGATTTCGTGAGGATACCTCCTTTTCAGCCAAACCTACTAACACACTTTCTGTGTTAAAGCACAGGATGCATCCTAACCCAGACTTAAACTTCCAGACCTCTCATAAACATTGATAGCCACTTTCCAGGAGTGATGTAGTTGTGGAGAAAAGTGTAACGCCGTAAATGTTTCTGCTCGAGCTGTTAAGCCGCTGATTGTAGGAGGGCATTTTGACGTTCCAGGTGGGGATGCTTCCTGACGAGTGCACTTCCTCCCTTTGCCTCATCCTCCAGATTTGCATAGCAGCAGCCTAGAGAACTGACACTCTGTTTATGTAGCTCAAGGTGCAGGGGATATGTGAGGTGTCAAGTGACTCACAGTCAAGTTTTTAATAAGTGCCATTTGTTCAATCTGCTGTTTAAACACTCCCGTCGCCTCTCAATATCCTTAAAGACTGTATGCCCTGCTATCTTTTAATTAAGTCTCGGGCTAATGTGCCACTTAATTGACTAATCTGAGAGATTTTGTTTTCTCTAATTTACTTGAAAAACCGTCGCCAGCTAAGCTTTTTAATATTGGCGTGATGAGGTTGGATACTTAGAGGATGCCTCAGAAGTGAGTGCAGGGGTAGAGGGAGTACTTGAAGGGGAGAGAAACAAAGTAGCGTTAACTCCCTCTAATTCCTATTAGCTTTGACAGCAGGCTGATAGCTAACTAGGCCATCATGTCATACTTGTTTGCATTTGTGTGTTTTTTTTTTACAGGTATTATGGCAGATCTGCGGAGGAAAAAGCGGAATTAGCATATACTCTGATTTGCGGAAGTTCTCTGGTTGAACTTTGTGTCACCTGGAATATGTATTTCTATCACAGGTTCTCCAGTGGAGGGGAAATAGAGGGCTTCTCTCTGCTGCAGCTGCTGAAACAAAAGGCTAATTCAACAGTAAATTTTTCCAGCTGCTTCGCCAAAAGTTCACAAAGGAACATTCACGGCCTGAGATTCCATTCACCCCTCCAAAAAGGTATTTGTGCGTGTGTAGATGTGTGTTTTTTTAAGAGATATTTAGAGAGCGTCACAGTTTTCTCATAATCCTGCTTGTTTAACAAAATCATTATGTCACTTGAAATATCATGTGGAATTGGGAAACAGGCAACACACAACTACAAGCAAGAATTACATCAGTCCATAACTTAGCAAAATAAAACACGGCTCTAATTAAAAAAAATCTTGTTTAAAGCCCCCATAAAGACTTTTTTAAAGGTTATGCAACAAATTAGAATGTATACAGATGCTTCTGCTTCATGTACTAAAGCAAACAAGACTAAAAGTAATGGGATTTATAATTTCGAAAGGGTTTATTTTGTATTTTAAAAACTTCTGTTATGTGGTAGGTGTAAGACATGTTGGAGATATAGACATTTATTGCCACAATAAACGTTTATCTCATAGGTTAACGCTAATTTGACAAGTGATATTACACCAAAATTAGCCAAAAAACATGTTGAAGAGAATATATGTATTTTAAAATCTTTCAAGCAAGCAAAATACTTAATTTAAAGCTCCCCTGCGGACTTATTTACTTATTAGGAGACAAACAAAGCACCCATGCCTCCGCATGATCTGCAAAAGCAAACAAGATGGTTAGCAATGAAGTTTGTTTTAAGAGTTATTTCTGAAAGCATTAAAACTTCTGTTGTAGGGTAGGTGTCATACAAGTTCGTTCACAGGAAAAAAAAAGTAATTTTCATGTTGCAAACACCCATTTCCTTTGCTTTAAACCAAGTTTAATTAAAAAAATATTCATTTCCTTTTAACAGAACTGTAAATCATCAGGTTTAAAGCACCCTTGAAGATTGTTTTAATGGTGATAAAGACATCACCTGAACAAATGTACCATTTTTTCTGTATGATGTGAAAAAGTGATCAGTATAATTCGCAATTCTTAAAAAGAAACAGCAGATATGCAGCTTAAACCTGGCTCTACAATCTTATGACTTGTGAATAATCTAGTTTAAAGCTTCTATGCATAGTTTTTGCTGTACAGGAAACATTAAAAATAAATGATATACTCAGCAGACAAGGCAACAGTGCAGGGCACTGCTGATAGCTGGAAAGCACTAACTGAAAGTCCACGTTAAATTACTGAGAGTCTACCTTGAGTGGGATGTTTCGTGGTTTTTGTGGCAGTGCATACTGGCACTGCATTGTCTGCTCCCTGAATTTGTATAAAGTAGTATATGCATTGCAGCTCTGAGAGGACTGCTATTTGTTTCCTTTTTCATTCAAAAGAATGTACTTATCCTGATTGTTTAACAACAAAGCACTTTTTTATTGAATTTTATCTTTGTATTTGCTACTGGCAAATTATGGGGAAAAAAAATTGCACTGAGATGGGTGTGGCAGTGCATCAGAGGGAGGTGCCGACACATTCAGCTGGCGCAGTGACAATTTTGTGCCAAAAAATTCCACGGAAGGTGTGCTGAAAACTTGCCTGCTCCAACCTGGTCTATACTCGGCGCAGGCGAAGTGCATCCTCCCCAGTGGTAATTTGGCTGAGAGGTGCACACGTTACGAGACATTACAGGACTTATGAGGGACAGAGGCCAAACTGCATGTGCCGTATCAGCAGAGAGAGCAGCAGAGCGCCCGGGAGAGAGATCACCTGGCTGCACAGCTCTGTCCTTAAATGTGCTTATATGCCTCCCGTTTATAGCCACAATTTACTCAGTCACATTAAAGAGACACATAATCCTTGATGGGAAAAATAAATTTTATCTAAATGTGTCTCCCTCCACTTCCTTCTCTTGGGCTGCTGGTTGTTGAAGGAAAAAGTGAGCCAGAGGAGAGCCGTCCTCCCCTGATCCGGGGATTCAGACCAGGGGAGGACGGTTGCAACCACCAGCCTACTGGGGCTGGAGTCAATGGAGGAGAGATTGAAATTGTCACTGCACCTCGCCTGCAGCGCATTTAAAGGCAAGGAGAGGCGTTCATTGGATTGGTAAAGGTTGCACTCGACCGTGTTAAACCCACTCATGCCTTCTCCCCTCCCTTTCTGGCACTTGCATGGCAGGGTAGGGACGGAGGCGTGGTTATGTCTCTCTGCGCCTCTCTGCACCATGCAGGAAGCTTGCAAAGTGCGCTGGACACACCCTGATGGCACGGTGCCTGCACCAGGTCTCTGAAAATAAAGCCCACAGTCTCAAAAAATGAGAAAACTGATGGATTTAGCAGCCATTACACAACACAGTTGTCAGGTCACATGATGGACAACACAGACAACAAGTTCAGTGATATGACATTACAATCACAGAGGAAAAACTACACCTTATTAGAAACTGGATGCCTTCCAGCATAAGCTTATTTGTCTGTTCAAAAAACAGAAACATAAGGGTAAGCAGCAAACTTTTTTTTTTTTCTTTTGGGATGCATTCATCTGTAAAGTTGTAGTCTCATGGTAAACTGTGGAGATGTTTGTTAGAGGTGGGTTAGAGATCCCTTTGGTTGTACCCTGATATCATCCAAACAGGAGCTGTGGGTCCAGAAGGAAACGTCCAGTTCCAAGTGTCTTGTCACCACATGCAAGGGCTGTGATTGAATGGAAAAGCAGAGTCAGAGCAGGGGTGATAGGACAGGCGAATGAAAGGCCTGTAAACAATGACTCACCCGGCAAGCAAGGGACGGAGAGGAGAGGAAGGAAAGGGAGGGGGCATCCAAAACTAGTCCAAGTGTGTGTGAGAGTCAGTGAGTGTGCAGCCACAGACAATCAGGCCTCTGTCGGGAAGTCCCAAAAGACACAGATTTAACTCTGCCAACACTCAAAACACAAACACAGCAATCTACTGTGATAGCAAAAGGCATCAGATACAAAAATAAATGATATAAAGTATGAAACAATACCTAAAAACAAGCCAGGACTCTATATACACACATTATTTTTAACAATGCAACCCATGCACATACACACACCAAAATGCAATAAATAATTAAATCTCCAGTGGCTGCCCTCAGAACTACAGTGATCCATTAATTGGGCAAAATTAGCATGAATTAAAGCAAATAAGTGTAACATGTAATTTATTACTTATCAAGCGTAGTTTAGCAGAGGAAGGCTCCGATTTCCCCCAAGATTGCTTTAACAGCTATAATGCATTTCTTAATTTACTCTGTGGAAAATCAATTTTTTTCAGACTTCATTAGGCACCAATATGTTACAATGCCGCTCCCCTGAGCACCCAGTAACAAAAAAACATTATGCAAATTCTCTCCAGTGCATCTGTATGTAAATAGCAGCCAAGGCCGCAGTCAATTCTCCGTGGGAAGCTTTGTTAGCCGAGGCCCTTTGTTTCTGAGCCCGAGCCTTGTTCATGATAGTCTGGAAATTAGGAAATGGCTGCAAGTGTCAGGTGAAAGCAAACATTCATGCTCTCTCCATCTCTTAGGTTCTTGTATAATCCTCCAGACTGTTTAGACAGATCCTACTGGACATACTTTTCTCTTTTGCTCGTTTACCACGGTGACAAGAATATAGTTTACCCAAGCTAACCATCCCAAGTTTTATGGTGATGGCTTTGGCTTGTTTTTTATATCTTAGGACATCAAATGTTGTGTTTGGTATTCCAATTGCAATAAAAGAGAAATAAAGCATGACTGTTATTCCAGAACTAATTATCTCTACTATGCTTTAGGCCAAACTTAAACAAAGGCATTGCAGGTTATTATATCCTTTATTTAACCAGATAAAAGCCTCATTGAGATTTGAAATCTCTTTTTCAAGAGGGATCTGGCATGGCAGCAGCAGACAGTTACACAATAAAAACAACAAACACATTCAGACATCAGCATATCGAAACCAAGCCGTTCTGGAAACACCAATTCAAAACAAAATGAGAAGCAGTCAAGAATTAAAACAGTCACATTGTCCAAGACTAGCTCTTTCTCAGTCCCTTAACAAAGTGTTAAATTCACCGACAGTGACCAGTTCTGTTAGACTCAAACCCATCAAGAGACTATTCCATGTAGAGGGGGCTGCATATTTAAAGGCTGTCTTACCCAGTTCTGTTCTGACTCTAGGAACAAACATTTTAATAAAATCCTGTGAGCGCAGTCCACGACGATCAAATATGTGGTCAAATAAAACGGGAGCAGCCCGAGAACAGATTTGTAGATGAAGAGTAGCAGGTGAGAGTGTCTATGGACAGGTACATTTTTAATGTAAAAAATGTATAAACAGGTACAAAAAACACTTAACATGCAAATGCATTTCATCCCCAAGTAAAAGTAGTAATTACAGATTTGCCAAAATAATAATTAGTATTTTTACTTTTCTTACTTTTAGGTGAGGTAATACAAAACATGGTGACACTTGATCGTTCGCTTTCAGATGCCTGAGCTGACCTTTAACACATCACAGTGTAACATTTTTAACGAACATTTATCTTCACAATAATTTTCTCAGCATTGGAATAATATTTTAAGATAATGGAGCTCACAACAGAGTTTGGGGTTTGTGCGATGCATGTTTGTATACATATATGTATACACATATTTTTTAAAACCCTTTGAGACCATTTGCTTTAAATCATGCAATATATTGTCTTTTTAATGTTTCATTGTATCAAGCAGTGGTTATGTCCATCAAAGCAAGAAGACTTGAGATATTCTTTTTTTAATTCACAGTGGTTACACTCTTAAAAGCTCTGAATCGCATCTAGCCGTTCACAGCTTTAGTTTATTTGATGCTGAAGTGATGCTGTTTCCTGCATATTGCATCAAGGTTTTAATCTACACCCCTAACTTATTAATCAGTAATTGGCAGATATATTTTTTTGAATCCCTTTGACATGTCAGTGAAATGTGTATGTTAAAAATTCTCGCGAATCAATGACAATTTCCAAAATATGTGGACCACAGTTTGTTTGGTCCATACTAAACCTGTTAGGTGCCATAGCCCCATAATGTTCAGGAAATTTTTATTTCTTTTATATTTAATTGTTAACATGAGGTACAATTTTGGTCTGTTTTTGATAACCCTTCAAATATGCAAGTTGGAAACCAGATAGTAGGGCTGGGCAATATTACCTGATCTCAATATCATGATTAATTGAAGGTCTTACCTCGATTACGATTAATGAATGATTATTTTATGCTATTCTGGAACATATGCTCTACCTTTAAAACACAGCTAAAGACGTACTTGTTCACCTTGGCCTTTGGTGGAGTACAGACACTTTTATTTGGGACTTTTATTGGTTTTACTGGGCAGTATGCATATTTATACTGTACTGTCCCTGTTCTTATTGCTTTTATTTGTTTTTATTACTTTTATTGTTTTTTATTGTCTTATTGTTTTTATCATGTCTGCCTTTTCTTCTGTAAAGCACTTTGGTAGGCCGCTGGCTGTTTAAATGATAAACAATAAATAAACAGTTGTTGCAAGTTGTTGCAAATAAACAGAATTCAAAATGTGCCCAAACAACAGAGACGACATTTTTCTTTGCTAGAAAGTCCTCTGATAGATTGGTGCTTGTCTCCTCCATGTTGGTAGTGCTTCCTTTGGTCTTGGCGAAAGTGAACGTAGACTGGATGGAGGGGGCATGGCCACGAGACTTACACATGAGTACAACAACTTCAATTATAGGGTCTGAATGTCGATTTCAATTATTCTTCGATTAATTGCCCAGCCCTACTAGATAGGTTGCCAGGGGGGGCAATTTGTTGCCTTTGTATTTAAAAAGTTTTAAGTTTACTAGTGTTGCATCAAAAATTCCCAATACTGATATTGTGACAACTGTAATGTTGGAGATGAGGAGGATTATTTTCCCACAGCAGAAGCCAAAGTTATGACTCAGAACAAATCTCCATCCCGAACATCTTCACTGAAAAAACTGCCCCTCCTCACTGCTTGCCTTCTTATTGTTTGAAATCTTGCCTAAGCTTTGGCAAGTAGTGATTAGAATTTAGTAGTGGGCAGAATTTTCCTCATTGCCCTAAGTTAATTTACAGACACGCACTCACAAAAAGCAGTGCCGAAACAATGAAAAAAAAAAAAAAAAGGAAGGAGTTCTACAAAAAAATGAAAACAAAGCAGTCTAGTCTTATTAAATGTTAAGTATTACAGTGATAAATGATGCATCCTTGATGTACACCCACCCCAAATTTAGCTCTTTTATGGCATAAGAAGTTGTTTTTTTCCCTGCCAGGATTATGTAATCAAAGTGTTTTTATGGTCACGAGTTACTCTGCCTTCACTGTGGAACCATACCGTGCCTCCATCTCCTCGTTAAAGTTGGGAGTTTATGTCATTCAGGGGTTAGAGAAACCACAACATAATCCTCCCAGGCTTTTAGTTGGTCATCGGATTACATTAAATGCTGTTTTCCACACTCAAATTTATTGCTGATGTTCACATATAGAAAGCAGACAAAATCTCTGTTGAGGCTGTTTTAGTGCTTGCAAACACAACAGTAATACCCTCAAATACAGTTAGCAGCTAAAATATTGTCTGGCTGACCAAAAGGATGGTATGATTGATGATAATAATCCTATGGTTTTTGATATGATCAGGGTTTTTAATGTTTGAAAAACTTCATTGGCAAAATATAAGATGCAATAACATGTTAGATCCTGGGAACAGGACTTGCACACTTAGCCACTGATGCTAACTACCCTTTTTATATTTACTTTTGTCTATAATTTCTTACATTCCCTCTGATATATACGGGCAGTTATCAGGAATTAGAAACACATTAACATGGATTTGAAACTTGTTTTCTTCTCTGCAACATGACATGGTCCTATTTCAAACATACCCTGCGTATCAGGGACCAATTAAATAAATTTCTTTGATAAAAGAAGCATCACCATCAGTAATATGGACTCACATTGCTAGTAATCCTGTGATCCTATACTGGGATCAACATGATTTCCATAACATCTTCCAAAAGAGTGCAAAAGTGATCTGATTTTATATTAACAAAATAATACGCTTAAAGTAATGACCATGGATAAAGGAATACAAAAAAGAATGGCTTGTTAACAGATGTTTATTTAGTTTATTTACACCACTTGTGTAAAATAAACCAAATAAGGTCTGAACTGCCAGATAAAAACTGCACTTGTGAAAATATAATTTCAGTTACAACTTGCAATGACAGTATTATTGGAGTTTATTCTATTCTACTCTGTTGAAATTGCAATGTATGGTTTAGGACATTTTAGGACTGTAATGAGGATATACAAAGTTAGATTAAACACCTTGGCTCATTGTTTTGTACTGTTTATGTACTTTTTGGAAAGCAGATGCTATTGCATATAAACGTCAATAAGAAAGCAACAAAGATTGGCAAAGCTGACAGTGTTATACATTGAGGAGGGTAGGCTTGGACTATAGAGAGTGCAGTTAATGATTGAGAGTAATCAGAAATAAGTGGCACAAAACATAAATATAATACAGACAGAGAACTGTCGGATGCAAGTCCCATTTCTTTTTGTTTACAGTGCCTGACATGGCAGTGCAATCATGGCACTCTTCTGGTTTCTGGCTTTGATAACTTCAGAATTCTTTTTAAAGGTTTTTTAAGTCTTAACTTTGTAATTTATTTAGAGTTTTCAGTATTACAGTTTGAGAAAAATGGTTCATGGAGTGTCTTTAGTGTTAAACTGCGTGCTGTAAACATGAGTGTCAGTGCTGTGCTGCCCTCTGACATCATCACGGCAGGAGAAGCCCAGGTGTTGGCGATAACACTAACGAGCTCTGCAGTAATGTAGCAGCACTTTGACTTTGTGATTGTAGCTCTGGTCTACCTGCTCTCGTGTTTATTTTTGTTCAGTTCGCAAACTAAAAGCTTTAAAATCTTCTAAATAATACAAAGAAAAGTGCCACCTACTAAAGAAGAAGATAATGTGTTTATCAGTTCTCAATTATGGTCTATTTCTTCAACATGGAGTATCTGTTTCCTGTTAGAGAGAGAGCGACTCTTCCAACAGGTAAGCCCACTGCTACCTTTCTTTTTCTCCTTTCAAATCTTGTTCAACATGCACAGCAAAAGCGACATTTTGCTGTTTAGTAATGGTATTTGCTGTTAAAGAGGTTAGCATCTTTGTGTTGAACTGTACTGCACTCACAACCTGTTATTTTCTGTCATTGCATGGTTGGAGAGGTTTAGTGCTTGCATAATAGGGCTGGGTAGTATTTTCCAAAAGTAGATAGTTATAAACTTAATATGTTTGTAGCTGAGTGGCAGTACATGGTATTTCTTTATGTTTTACCTGTGCAATATTATGAAAAGTACTGTTCAAAGTATTATAGAGTTTTACTTGTTGATATGGGAAAGGGAATTTGCAGCAATGAAAGAGGGAATGACTCAAATGTGCACTTGTTTACAGAACTCCGTTCACAATGAAATTAAGCTGGGAAACAGCAGAGCGAAATAAAATTAACTTAATTGATATGCTGAATTAAGATGGATGCATGTTGGGAAATTCACCCCATCTTTGCTGCCAATGTAACAGTGATGCAGCATTCTTATATTATCTGCCTCATGCTAACACGCAATGGAAATTACCATGAACGGAGAAAAACAGCGCATCAGTTTGTCCATATTTAACTTTTTTTGCTGAATGCCAAGCAAAATACATTAAGTCAGTAATTTACTCAAAACACTTTGTTAGTCTTGAGATGTAATATTAGTTTCCAAGGATCCTTCGTCTTTTGGTCTGTAATAGTGGCTTGGCAAATGTCATGCAGATACAGCACAGTCATACTGAACAAAAGGAGGCTTGTCTTGTGTCCGCGCCAATGGTTTACACACTGTTTTCATTCAGAACAGTGGTTTTCAAACTTGTTTTTGCCCAAGGCACACCAAGGACCAAGCCAAAATCTATAAACACAGCAAATTCTTATTGATGCAGAAGGCCTGTTTAATCAGCTAACAGTTTTGTATCTGTCTTACTCTGCAGGTGTTTATTTCTCATGCCTGTTAAAACACTGACATGCAACTGCATCACCCAGGCAATATTTAAACAAGGCATTTCTGATTGATTTTTCTGAGCCGTCCTCGTTTGATAAGAGCGTTATTCTGAACATTTCAGATTCCTACATAGATTTCAAAGTTAGAATAATATTTCAACAAACATGACTTAAAGAGTTATCAGAAATGTTTGTTTGGTTGCCTTTTGAAGCTGACAATCAAAGGGTTGAGTATTTTAGTTTAGCTTGATGGATGATGATGTGAGTGGAGCTTGTTTCGATATGCAAGAACTGAGGAATGTTTTTGCACATGTTATGTAGAATGATGCAATCTCATGGAGGTATTGAGTTGATTTGCACAAACAATATTAGTTTTCAGGTTTGAAGACTATGCTTTTTGGGCTTTTGTTTCCCAACCTGCTCATTCAGATAGCTGCAAAGTACTTTTTTTTAAGTTGTTGCATTTTGTGCATAAATAATAGCATGAAAGTAAGCTAAAAATTAGTTAAATGCTGTATAGTTGAAGTAATTACACATGGTTGTTCAAATTTACAAGACTCACCTGGACTGCCTTAAAACACACCAGTGTGTCCCACCACACTATTTAAGGACCACTGATTTGGACTATCGAACTGTTACCATGGCGTCTATAGGTTCTTTGGATGCTGGTTGAGATATGTTTTTGATTTAAAAAAAAAACAACTTGCTTAAACGAGAGCTTGTCCAACAATCTGGATAAAAGGCCCTAATCATCTTTATCGTTCATTCAACAGCTTAGCATCTGACTTGCAGCCTTTCGTTTTTCAAAGCTCATGTAGTATGTAAAAGCCTACCTAATATTTCCTTTTGCCAGCTTCTTGATCAGTCACTTATTTCCCTTTTTTCCAAGGCTCCTCTATCCCTGTCCTCTCTTGTTTTTGGAGAACACAGTGCAGGGAATTGTAAACCACCTTCCCTCTTGGCTAATTGACGTCCTGTAACTGAGTTTACATGTGCTGTAAAGCAGAGTCCATTTCTGAAGATTATAGCACAGCTCTGAACTTACATAGTGCTATTTGCTGACAAACAGTAAGTGGGGGGAGACTGTTCTCTTTATTAAGCATCCTGTGATCAGATCAACTTAAAATAAGTATTTTGAAGTCGTGGCGTTACATATTTTGTTTCCTTAAAGGATAAGTTCGGTTTCTATAGCTTTCACATTGTTTATAGAATACAGTAGAACAATATACTCACCCAGAAGGCTTTCCTCATCCAAACAGTGCTTCGGGAGATATTTGGATCCAAAATGGAGCGGCGGACATCCGTATGATGGTAGCACATGGGGCATGTATAGCGCCGCTCCTAAAACTGCATTCATCGTCAAAAAACTCAGTTTCACCAATATTTCATCATGGTCCGCTTGTGCTTGAACTGCATGCGCAGCAGCCGTAAAGAAAGTTTTCAGTTTAGAGGTCAGCACAGTCAGGAAAACATGGGTGGAGCGTTCCCGGACTGTCTTGGAGGAGTAGCGCGAGCAAACCATGATGAAATATTAGTGAAACTAATGAGTTTTTGGATGATTAATGCAGTTTATATACATACCCGTAAAATAAGTCAAATAAAGATATTAATAATTATATAGTCTACAAATACAGACATGTGGCATGCAAGCTTTATATCCCACAATGAACTCAATTTGTCTTTTGAGATGTCACAAATCTTCTATTACTTCAAAAGACTACCAAATATTAAAGTAAATACTTGCATTTTACTTATTCGTATGCTTGGCTTATCTATACACTGTGAATAGATAAGCTGTTTTTCAATTACCAGAGCTAACTGGATACTTCGAAAATGTTTATTCTTGTTGCAGCCCATATTTTAAAAGGCAGAGAAGGTTCTGCATCTTTTGCTGTGTAATAAGGCACTAAAATCTTTGTTGGCTCTATAGATATCAGATATGCTCTTTATGTTACAGTATATTCTTCATCATCTGTCCTGCTGTGGAGAAAAATGGCCCAGTGTGAGTATGATTTATATGAGCCCATTGTTTTTTCTCTCTCCGGGCTTTGTTGTGTTACTAGGATACAGGAGTCAGTTACATCATGTCGCTTGTTTCACTTGGCCACAAGCCAGACTTCATTATGTTGCTCAGTTTCTGGTGTCTGTTTTTGTTAGTGTCTTCCTCTTTCTCTCGCGGTCCATTCGTGGTTGACGTCATTTTTTATCATCTTCTCATGCGATGTGATCTTTTAAACCTTTTCCCACACACTTCACCCGAGAAAAAGACTCCCTTTCGCCTGACTCGCTGTTACGCTGCAACAAAAACACAGCTTCACCTGCTTGCTGTGGACTCTCTCCATGAAGTCATTCTGCTGAAGCCCACAGGCCATGTGCACCATATGGCGCTACATAGTCTGATTGGTTGTACTACACTGCATACATTGAGGAGGGTGACTTCAACAGGAACTAATTAGTACCGTCTCTGGAAATTCTATTTAATCTAAAAGTTGGCTAATTGAGTTGTGTACATTGAGACCAATTTAAAGGAAATTTCTCTTTAAGGGTTTTACCATGGAGCTCATTAATCATGAGGATATCACAATAATGAATGATCCTGCTGCTTTGATTGTACATGTTTTACTGTAACTTTGTGATATTGCTTTCATTCTCTAAGGAATTTTAATGAAAGGAAAGCAAACAGTCAAAGTGACAGAAACTTGTTGTTTATGTGCAATTCCCTTCTTCTACAAACCTCTCCTGTGGTCACTGCATTCCTCTGAGCTGAAGTTTTATTTACCTTCCTTTCAAGCATATGTAGTTCTTTGATTACTGTTGTGTTTAACCTGTAGATGTAGAAGGGGTTCGTTTCTTGTCAACCTAAGCATTCACCTATATATATATATATATATACATATATTTGTCTCTGTTTGTGTTGGAAACGGGCAGTTCAAGTTATGCACTTTTGTGGCAGGAAAATGTGACCGGACAACAGATGCACAAACACACACATAAGTATTAAGACCTTAAAAGCAGACTCCCAAAACTGTGACAGTCAGCAAATATTTGGGTGGCAGCACTTCTCACTTCCTGTTTGACCTCCTCATTTTTTCACTGTGTACAATATAGGGGCTGCTGTGAATTGAAAAAAGAAATTTGTGCAAAGCTGTTTTTTTATATTGTTTCACTTTAACAAGCCAAGGTTACCCAATGACTGAAAGCTCCTTGATCAGCTTTAGCTAGTCAAGCAGAAAAAGTTTAGAGCACACACAAAGAGGTTTTGATTGCATTTTTGTCTACCGACATTCTTTGGATTTGCATGTTTACTTTATATATAATTTAACTGAAAAATTTACCTGTTCCAATTAGGGATGCAAACAATTAATCGATTATCTATTAATCGTTGATAAGAAATTACTCAATTAAAGTAAATTAATTGCAATTAATCGAAGAAGAAGAAGACGACAACAACAAGACAAACGAGAAGTGGTAAACTGGCAGGATGAAGAGTACAAGATGGAGTTCGGTATGGAACCACTTTAAGTTGGTTAATGACGACAAAGACGCCAAATGCACCATCTGAGGAAGTATTTTAAAGTACAACTCCTCCACAACTTTGCTAAATTATCACCTCAATACGTCACATTCTGTTAGGAATAAATCTTTTATTAAGGAATATGATTTGCATTTTCTCTTTCATAAGAAAGATAGCATTTTCATAGAAAGGAACCTTTTGATTCAGAGGGGAATTCAGCTTCGCAGAAAAATTGCTGCTTATCAATTAATTGATCATCGATCTATAAGATAAAACAACTATCGATTAATGAATTACTCGATAATTTGCATCCCTAATGAATTAAAATGCTTTTGTTGTTATGCAAGTTTTGTCAGTAAGGAAAAACAAATTAATCTATTGCAAGAATCTGGCAAAAAAAAAGGGTTCCAAGGCAAATAATGTTCCAAAAATAATTATGCAATAATCATTCAGGTTTAGCTTTTGACCTTTTGTCTTTGTCGTGTTTGAAATAAAACATTGGGGCAAGCTTTGAAGTCATTTTGGGTTTTTGGTTACATTTTGCAAATTGTATAAACTTCTTCTATAATCTGTTGAAATATGATTTTCTTGGAGGTATATATAACATAGTCAGCATTATATCAGGTAAACAACTTGATGCTCAAAAACTCAGTTATTGGTATTGACGTGTAAGAAAACCCTTGATGATATTTATTTCCGTTGGATTCATTTTTTTTGAATAACAATTTGTACTCTATGGTCGTACCAGCCTTGTTTTCTTCATATTTTAAGTTAACAAAACAGACTGTTTCAATAACTGTAATGGATAAAATCAAGTACATGAAATGTGGTGTTCTTAAAATTGAAAAAAAAAATTGTAGACAGAGGTACTATGATTGATTTAAATGTTTTTGTAAGTGTCACATTTGCAAAAATCCAATATCTCCAGCATCCATTTCATGTTTGCTCATATAAATTGTTACTCTGTAATTGCACTTTGTTTAATTCCCACTTATCTTGTAGGTCTAACTTTAATCCTTGTGTTTTAAACTTGAGTTTTGTGTACAAAGCAAAACAAGATTAAATAATAACAGGCTCTTGACGTGGATTTTGTAGCACCCTCTCCTCATCATTACTGTATTTCCTCCCACATTGCTAGAGCCACAGATAAGTCGCTGTCCCACTTAGCATCCCAAAAGGCCTCCTCATCTCCTTGTACACAACGTGCGACATGTTTGTTTTCAGAAGTGTTTGTATACCCTAACTCCTTGTTTGAATTAGAGGCATCCAACAGTGTTCCCACTGGGAAACATCAAGTATTAAATGCCACTCCCCGGCATGCATGTTTGAGTAATTTACGCTCAAACGAATGTCATATTTCCCGTCTCCAGGTGGTCCTTTCTGCCACGTTTCTACGCGTACGAGCCGACACTCGCTTTTGACTGCTCCACCTGAGAGATTTGCCCAAATGTGTCTGCTTTATTTTCCCCAAAGTGGTTCCCGGAGTTTCCGCTTTGGGCTTGTTTACCTGTAAATGTTTTTGTGATTCCCCTAAGCAACATGAGAGTCTGTATTCTCTGTTCCCTTTTTTGTATTTTTCCCCTTTTTTGTTAGAAGAGACACAGCATTTGTTATTTTCCTTCCTCTCTGAAACGGCTCGATAGGCTGTCAGTAAACAAAGTCTAGTTCCCATTAACCTCTGATTTCCCTCGGAGAAATCCACAAACAAGTGGAGAGCTGGACAACCTCAAACAAACTGTACACAGGCAGACACATTGTGCACACTCTCGCACACACAGGCAGCGATGTCCTGAAGAACAATATGGAAATGTTCGTCCTTCCTCCCTTCCCCGTGCTTAGCCCTGGTGCTCTAGCCGTCTGTTTTGCCTAATTGCTTTAACACTAGCCTGGCATGCTAATTGCACTGGGCCCCCTGTCACCACATCATTTACATGGCCTGCTTGATTTGAAATTTAATCTGCTTGAAGGGTTTGTGTTTCATGCTCACTTTAAATCCTAATGCTCTGTGGGATTGAAGGCAGTTTGCATTATTGAGACCGTAAAATAAATCCTTGTGTTTTTGTTTGGCAGCACGTTATTTTTTAATGCCAGGCTTTTGGAGTCCTTTTCAAAAAGTTTCACTCGTTAAAGTTTCTCTGGAGCAAAATAAAACTTTGTAATGCCACTTTAGTTCCACTCTGATTAAATCAAAGAGGAAAATTGATGAGACGGTGGGCAGTGCCGTGTCTGGATGCTGGGCAGAGGAAACTTGTGGATGAGATGGGAGTCCGTGGTGGTGTGTTGGCCGGCCGTCTCTTTTTTTTTTTCGACTGCAGATGGCCTTTTTGATGTGGAGCTGAAAGAGAGTTAGACAGAGACACAGAGAGGGCTTATAGTGTGCTGAGCTCACATCGTGCAATTCAATCAAAGGCCAAAAAAAAAAGCTATTTCAATTTCTTAGAGGTTTGGTCCATCCAGGTTCTACACCCGTCCTCCAACCAAGCATAGCTTTATTTCTGCAGTTGGTTTGTGTGAGGACACCTGCAGCTCAGGATTTTTAAGTTGTTTCTTTGTCTTCTTCAATAAAACATGACCTTTCGATGGTGAATTGTGAAGTAAAAACCTGAAGCTGAAAGCTGGAGTATTTTGTAATCAGCACTTGGCAATTAATCATTTTCAGTCTTTCTTGTAAGCACCACATGTATTTGGATGGACTGAGGCAGTTCCCACACCTACCATGTTTGGTTCTGTTTTACAAACTTTTGATTTGCTTTGTTGAATAGTTTGTTTTTGGGATGGTGTGAAATCACAAATGCTGGAGCAGACCAAAGAATCAAACTCTAGTCTGCTTTATAATAGTCGGTTTGGGTTTGCTTTAAAGTACACCAGAGAACAGTTCACTGCTGGATGAAATCCAAATCAAACAAGGAACAAACAAGGCAAGAGGATCCCAGAGCACAGAATCATGAGCTGAATTTAGCGGAAGATTTCATAAAAATCTACAAGTGTTACAAGAGTGCAGTTCTCTGCCAAGGCAGTTCAAACATTGTTCGGTGAGTTAGTGGGGAAAATGTGGAAAACCGCCCTTTTTATGTTAACAAATATTACAGAATTTCCTTGATAGCAATTAAGGTCACTGCCAAAACCAAATCATGTCGTTTTGTGCCATGACCAACATTCTCTGAAAATTCTATTAAAATCTGCGGAGAATTTTTGGAGTTATTAATGAAAATGTCAAAAACTGGTCTGACAATGTTAAGAATCCTTCAAAAATCCTGGATTCACATCCGTATTGGATTCCTCTTCCCCTTGGTTCTGTGAGCAACGTGCAATATGAAAGCTAACCAAACCATCATAATTTGTGGTAGAGATGCAAAATGTTGTTAATATGTCGAACGACCTTCTGTTTTTGCTTTTGGTGGGGGGTTATGTCATCCTAAAGCACTGAGGTTGATATTTCTCGGTAAAGTTGCATGCTAGCTGTTGTAGGATGGCATACCTCCATGAGCAACGTCTAGGTGCTACCTGTGTATGCAAGAAGGACTAGAAGCTAATGCTGACATTGTGAACTGAAGCAATGCCCTGCATTACTGTGTTACATCACTTTTCTTTCTTTATGATTTGCAGCTAGCTTGAAATATGTAGATTTGTCCTGAATCAACTTTGACATAAGTTGCATTTGAACTATGGTTGGGCTTTACAGACCAAAATTTATCTATGAGCACTTTTTGCTGAATGTCAATATTCGATTTACATCACAACAGATTTTTTCAGATAAAAAAGTAAACACAGGCTAATGAAGCTTACATAAGGACTGCCCTGATGCACTTGAGGTTTGGGGTTACAGCTCACCAGTTGACAGCCCCTGTTTCTCACTTTAAAATTAGAAAAGACTTGTCACTTTAAAACTTCTTTGGCCACTTGTTTTGGCATTCTCAGCAAAGTTTGAATACTTTGAAGATAATTTTGGCAGTACTAGCACCAAAACTCCTTAAAGTTCAATGTCAGTGTGTCTGTTGTAAATGTGATATCACATATTCTACAGTCTACGTATTGATATAACGTGGTGCAGTCTACAAAAAACAAAAATAATAAACTGCTCTGCCCCTGTCTGATGCTCTCTATTTGCTGTGCTTGTTTGCATCCATGCAGTAGAGGCAGACAGGATCACTAACCAGCAAAAAAACTCACACGTCTCCCCCCCCCCTTTAACGCTCCTCAGACTTTTTGCCCTTTCTCTGAGGCTGGTGCCTGTCCCAGCAATGATTTGGCACCGTTCTTGGTGTTTTTATTGCCATAATTTTTTGGAAATCCGGCCCATGTTTCCAACTGTCACCCTCTATAAGGCGAGGCTGACTCTACAGTAAGCCTCCCTGACCTCTGTGCTAACAGTCGAACTCTCAAGGAGACCTGACAAGTACAGAAAATTCAAAGAAAAGCTCATTATCCTCAGTGAGGAAAACAGGCTACTGAACATTCACACACATATACGCACACACACAAAATAAGGAGCGCAGGGAGGGTAATTTATGTGAAGACGGAGCTACACATGATCTGGATTGAAAGAGTGCACTTTTTTTTCTTGTAAAATTAAAGCGCCTTATTTTTTTCTTTCTTCACATACAAGTTCAACCAAACAGAGAGAATACAGTCAATATTAAGTCAATTATAAATATTTATAATCTACACATTTTAAAAATCCTGTCAATCACAAAGATGCGGGAGGATAAGCTCACAGCAGCTGCTTGGTCCGGATGTGATTTGCATGCCACAGAAAGCCTCAGCTTGCCATCCCCATTTTGTTTTTGACTTTGCATGCCTGCTTGTTCTCAGCGCAGATTAAATATAGAAGTTTTGTTCTCGTTGAGGATAGATGTTTTTTTTCCCCCACTCTGCTCGCACACCCACAACACAGAGGCAGTATTGACGCCCGATGCTGATGGCGATTCATTATTAAGAAGGAAATCGTCTCAATATGACTGGAGTTTGTTATGGGGGAGCTTTTGTTCTTGTCATCTATATTGCAGGGCATCTTTGTCAGTCAGCACAGTGAGATCTGTTTCTTCTCTCTGTTTGTGTGTGTGAAGCTGAGAGAAAGAGTTTTCCTCTCTGTAGTGTTTGTCTGCGCTACTGTCCTAATAACTACCCGCCTTATTTTTCAGTTGATAGCAAACTGAGATACTGTACCGTTCACTTTAGTGTATGATAGTAGGGGCTCAGCATGTCTGCTCAACTCGGATGTTTCTAAAACATAATGCCAGGCCTCTTGAGGATTAAGTTCCCCTTAAATGAGCTCAGTTTTCTGCTCTCCTGTCATTGTCCCACTACAAATGTCCATTTCAGACAGATCTTTAGTCTGTTTAGCTCACACCTTTGACTCAACGCATTCCATCTTTCTTTCGGCAGTCTTGGTGTTCGTGTCTTTTGCTATGGTTGGTTTCTGATAACACTTCAATAACATGAATTCACCACAAGGTAAATGCCACTAGCACTCCGAGACAACCAAAAACATTGATTTAACTCAAACAGTAAGTTGCAATGCCAGAGTTTTGCTCTGTGTTGTGGAAGGAAGCTGGCAGGCTAAGCTTCCCACAAAACAATACACTAATCAACAGTGGAGGTTAAACATGCCTGACAATATAAGAAAGGTTGTTAATGTTACCAGATAGCATGGTAATACATTACCGTGTGACTCCTGTAGAAGTGTCCACAGAGGAACTTAAGCAAAAGTTGGGAGGTTCTTTTCAAAAGAATTTAAGATAAGAATTTTCCTGCTTGAACAAGCGGGACTAATTTTTGGGGATCTAAATACAATTTTTACTTAGTAAATGATGAAGAGTCCTGTGATGATCTGCTGTAGAGGTGATGAGTAATGTTAACATGTTGATATTTTGATGATTTTCTGTGCCTGTGGGATCCAAAACATTCTGATTAAGTAGTACTTTGTTTTAAGCCTGCTAGCCATAATGCAATTGTTATTACTTTCACTGCTGCTTATACCACTACACCAGTGTGATGAGTTAACTCAACACCCTGTTTGTGCCTGTTATTGGGTTGATTGTCCAACTGCAAACAAACCACTCCAGGGGTCAACTGGCAGTGAGCAGAGACCACATGTTTTTGGGCAAGTTTGGAGTGGTTCTTTTTTTTACCAAAAAGGAGTTATTGCAATGTTAATACATATTCAACAAAGCATGGAACAGCCACATAGATTGGAACAACTCCACCAAATAATGTAGGTGTGAAAATGACCTTAGAGTAACATTTGAACAGGAATTTCCATTCTTTGACTCAAGTGTTGGTGTTTTTTTTTTAAATTTAACCACCGCTGTTTTTTGTATGATAGGGACATGTACTACTTCTTTTTGATTAACCTCTCTTTTCTCGTAAAGAAGTCAACTTCTCCTAACTTTGTTGTGGTAAGATGTTGGCTTGTTTATTTTCCTTTATTTCAAGACCATCACAGGTTTTGATGTAACAGTTTAATCTTGGTGGACTTTCTGTGAAACACTAGAAATAAACTTTTTATTACTGGAAAGCTGATTATGAAATTCAGCCAAAATCTGTTCAAAAAGCCAGGTGAGAATGCAAAAAACGGAGTGGTATACAATTAAAAATCAATTTTGAAAGACTATAGTACCGAAAGCGACATTACCTGCATGATTCATTTGGCCATTTTTTTCCCTGTTGCACCATGTAATAGCGAGCATTAGTATGTAGCGGCACAATTAAAATGATCCTAATTCTTGACATCATCTTTCTGTCAAAGAAAAACAAAGTCTAAAAGTGAAAAAGACAGCTAATTTAATAAAAATGTGTAAAACCGTCTCCTAAAGTCACATTCGTGCTCTCATCAACAAGCCACTGATTGTCACTTTAGCTTAGCATCCACTCGATTTCATAATTTATTCACAAGTTAGTCCCTGCATGCGTGTCGGTGTTTGCGGGCAAGTGTGTGTGCTATTAGTGTGCGTGTGTACGGGTGGGCGAACCGGCAAAGTGTCCCCTCATAAGAGTGCTTGTTGTGTGGCATTCTCTCCTGATTTCATGCTTTGCTGATGGAAAATTAGGCCCTGGTGTATCTCTGCATGAAGAGGAGGTGTGGGAGGAGGAGGAGTGCTGATGGTTGCTGTTATTGCCTCAGGACACTCTTCCCGACAACAAGAAAACTAGAGCGATGAGGAGGGAGAGAGGCTTGTGTCACTGGCTGCTAATGCACTCTAAACAAGATGATGAGACACTTGGAGTCCCCAAACGCTGCGCAGAGGAGCCTCAGAAATCTCTAACTCTCTTACTTTTCCATCTTTTCTCTTCCTGCATATTGTTGTAAAGTGCTGTTATGAGTCTGGCATTCTAAAACATTTTAAATGTACTCCGCTGCTGGATTTGAATGACATCTGAAAGTGTTGAAGGGTTCATTTGCATTTTTTGTCTTGTTTTTTTCATTATTTTCCTCTTTGCCTGTCTGTTGCCCAATGAAGCTCTGAGGATAAAGTGCTTAAAGGACTGCAGGCACTTCACTTGAGTTGTTTGGTTGTTCAAAGA
This sequence comes from Scarus forsteni, assembly GCA_036419115.1. Classification (NCBI taxonomy): domain Eukaryota; kingdom Metazoa; phylum Chordata; class Actinopteri; order Labriformes; family Labridae; genus Scarus; species Scarus forsteni. Next base: position 30,305,600 of record JAZDUH010000341.1, on the reverse strand, counting down.
TACGCCACAGTACACCGCTAGTTGAAATGCAGCTCAGCCCACTGTCAGACGTGTGGGGAGCATTCTGAAGTGGAGAGAAAAAAAACAGTTATAATCCCACTATGTTATGTAAGTGGAATAAGAGCCATGTAAATTGTTGGGCGCCTGTGTTCAGGGTGTGAAATAGATCAAACACCCAACAAACGATCAGAAAACCTCTATTTGATATGGTTTACATTCAGAAAAGTAAAACTTTTAAACCCATCCACTAATGTTGACAGTCAAACTCTTTAGAAGGAAAATAAGAGGAGACTGTATCATCCATTTAGTTACAATTACTGGAGTACAATGTTTTGTTAGATTTCTAATGCGTCTAAATCAAAGTACAGAAATGAAATTTTAATTTGTTGATACATGCTAAGTGTATCAACAGAACTGGCCAATGTGTTGAGAGGAGCATTGTAGTATGCAGAAGTAAAAATCAAGAAGCATCAATTTGTGCATGACGATTACACCAGAGATGGAAAGCTGCAGTGTTCCAGTTCCATATCCAACAGCAGTGTGAGAAGTACTTTTGGATGCAGGAGAGACCCAGTGGCAATTGTTTCTCAACAGATATACTGCAGAACTTGATGATGTGCAGTAGGGATGGGATGAAGTTTCGTTTGGCAATATATCGCGATACAGTACTTGACGAAATGCATTGAGTTTTAAAAAAATGGATCGTGAAACAAAGACATCACCGGTAATAGCGCATGTGACCAGAAGTGACAACAACAAACATTAGCACTAACTACCTTGCCTCCAAAAAGCCGAATGTTGGAGTCGAATGAGGTCGAAATTGAGGACGCTCCGCCTGGATACAAATCATCTGTCTGGCAGTATTTGGCTTTCTCATTAAAAAAGACAAAGACGGCGAAAACAAGCCTACCGCTAGTTAGCATACACTTTCTCGAACCTCTCTCAGGTTAGAGAGTGTTGTTGTTTGTGTTTGGCCTGTTAGGCCGTGTGTTTTCCTGTGTGCAACTCAAACAAAACAAATAAGTTGTAATTACATAGTAATTTTTTTTCTTTTTTTACTTTTTTGATATTGTATCGTGACTTATCTTATCAAGACCCTGGCATATAGGTGCAGCGTATCATGAGTTTGAGTGTATCGTCCCATCCCTAATGTGCAGTGGAAACTATATGTGCAGACACACATCTGAGTTTGTGCTACTGTCCTTGTTTGGTTGTTTGTATCCAACTAATCAAGTCTTCCTTTTCCAGTTTCTCACTAGTTGCACAGGACGAACATCAGTTTTTTTTCATGCTTTTCTTGTGTAATGCCTGGACATAACATTCTTTTATGGAGTGGGTATTTCTGTGGGGGGAGTCATTTTACTTTTTTTGCGAGGTGCACAGGCAGACAAAACAGGGAAGCAGAATAGAGTATTTCATCTGCAGTATCGCATGAGAAGAAGTTAAGTGTCCTTGCAGCAGTCTCCATTATCGTCAGAATGCGCAGTAGAAGTTTGTGACTGCACGAGGGTCAAAGTTACTGGGTTAATGGGCAAACCTCATCACCTTGAGCAGGTAGTTAACACAAGATTACCTTTGCTTGAATACAGTTTTGTGCAGACAGGGTAGATCTCTGTGCTCAGATAAACGCTCATCCCTCCATGCCTCATAGTTGTTCTCATCTATTTTCATTTATACTTGCAAGCCGACCAACAGAAATGGCTGGTCCCCTGAAACATCAAGTAAATGGGCCCTCCTCTGATGCATCTTAAATTACAATGTGTAGAAATGTGGATGGCCTTGTCGTTGATTTGGACACCCCATGTCTAGGATGCATTTCTTGATGTTCCTGGTCTGGTTTGAATATGGCCTGTGGCTCCTTTACCTTATGTCATGCCACGTCTCACCCCTACTTTCAACTCTAAGTAGGTGTAGTGCTGGAACCATTCATCCCCTTGGCAGTTTTGGAGCTAACAAATGATTATAACATTTTTTTTCCTGCTTTCATAAGAATTGTAAAGTAAAACTAAAAGGGAATCATGGTCTGAGTTTAGAAAGAACCATGTCTTTACTAGGCCTGTGCTCAAAATATTGATACAGCAACATCATGCGGTCCTTGGGGATAGTGTATCGATATGGAATTTACAGAACTGATACTGCCTCAAATTTTTGACAGTTGTTGTCCGTACACTTTGACGAATGTTAACAATGGCAAAGTTCTACGTAGAAGCCAAGCTACATGATAAAGCATATGTCTCAAATTTGAACTTAGGTCTACCATCTTTGAGGACCTGAATTTACTTTTCTTAAGTTGTTGAATCATTTAAAACTCATGCTTGTTCTTTTTCCTCTTGTAATGAAGAACAAAACTTGTCAGGAATTTTGTTAAAACATAGTCAGTGTTCACAATTTACGTGTATCGAGATACACATATCGTGAGGTTGCTGGAAATACCCAGCCTTGGTCTTTACTGACTTTGAGGAGCCCCTACCTTACTTTAGGCCCCAGAAAACCTTCTCCTTTACTACACTTTATGGACAGTCTTGCAAGCAGCATAAATGACCCTCTGAGACCTTCCAGAACTCTGCCTGTTTTTCTGTCTGTTTAGCAAAGATAGCGCTTTAATACAAGTACAATCACTGTTGAGCTTCATGCCAAAGCCTATGAGTGATGCCACTGAGACCACGTCCATGATTTATGCTGGCTAGTTTTGTTTCTGAAGATTTATTAGATCAATTCCATTCAGTAAATTTACTTGGACAAAAAATGCTTCATGGGTTCTCTGTTGAATGTAATCTTATTACATGTCTTAAACTTTTAAGACAGTGGAAAAGAAGAAAGAGATCTGATGTTGAGGCCCAGCTTCAACACTTCCTGTTAAAAAACAATCCATTGGAGCATTGGAGCTGGACCCTGCATTATCTGGTGGCCTTTGTGCTGCCTGTGGGAGCAGTAACTTCCCAGTGGCTGTGATCACTCTGGTCACGGAAGAATCCACTTAACTTGAGCTGTATTCCCGTCAATGTCTGACTGTGTGCCTGATGTGCATGTATTGGAAAGCAGTTAGACTACCCTATAGTAGAGCTTCAGCAGCCACGGCCTCTCGAATTATGTAACGCTGTGGGTTTTTCCGAACATGTGATTTGTCCTGGAAAAACTATATGAACCCTTTGCTGTGGTATTTAATTTTTTTCTGTAGTCCCATAGGTCTTCTGCGGTAGATCTATGGTTTTTGCCTCAGTGTTTTACATCCTGAATCTCAGATACTGCATCAGTGTTTCCCACAGGTTGTCATGTTTGTTTCCTCTGGGGGCAATTATTGTAACTTGTTTTTGATTACTCATTATTTAGACCCCATATCTTTCCTCAAAGGAATTTAAACCATTCATACAGACTTTAATAGCTGACTGACCATATTTTTCTGTAGGTTATGTACCTACTCTTCTTAGAAGGACTGTCTCCACCTTAAGAAATTGTTTGAGAAGGCAAATACCTGGTTGTTTTGACTCCTTATGATATATACTTATCTGTAGTAGATACAGTTTAAAGGTGGAAAGAAAAATTATGTTGTGACAAAAGTTCAAAATTTTTTTACTTGAGCAGCTTCACAGAAATAAAATAAAAGCTTTGGTGTTTCACCTTTACTGTGAACACTGCAGAGCCAGAGTGGGTGGATGGTTTTCCTCCTCTGTACTCCATCTCCTGAGGTAGTATTAAAGACAAACAGCCTAATTCATAGTACTTTTTCAAGGCGTACTATTTGCCCCTCTGTCATGTTTCATCTCCAATGTGAACATTGTGGAGAGGGATTGGGGACCCCCTCTTATGGCCCTTTTCCACTAGCACGCCTTGGCCCTACTCTACTCGGCCCTACTCGATTTGCAGCGTGTTTCCTCTGGCCTGGTACCTCCTAAAACAAGCTAGTTTTAGTACCTACTCCGCTCTGGTTCCAAGCGAGCTGAGTCGATATTAAAAGATGACGTCACAACTGCCGGCTACTGATTGGTCAGACAATGTTGTCATCGATGAGTCATGAGCGCAACGACCTAGCATGCTAGCAGTAGCTACCATTAGCTTACCCCCTTTGCTTTCCTTTTTTACTCGGTTTGTGACAGAAAGCCACCGATTATTGAGTCGCGCTCAAAATGACGTCACCGCAGTGCCGCTCAGCTGTCTACAGCGACACTGCACCCCATCGGGCAGGCAACTGGGGCTAATGGAAAAGCAGCACAAGGCGAGTAGGGTAGAGCCGAGTAGAGTAGGGCTAATGGAAAAGGGCCATTAGTTACCTCTCCAGAGGGAGAGGTAGCGATGTGACTGTGTGTCTGCCTGAATCTCAGATACAGATATGTGTTTATCTGGGGGCACATGCTGTGTTTCATGCATCCAAGCTGTATTACAGTGTGAATGTCACAGAAACTGTGTCCTCACAGAATTAATGTGAATGTCTCTAGGTCTAAATAGTAGAACCTCCTTACGGGACTTTTGGGCTAATGAGAGTGAGAGGGAAGCATGAGGATTCAGTGGGGGAGCACTGTGCTGTTAGTCACTCTCTTGAACTTCTTGAAAGCTTTATTTCAATGCAAATTTAAGTCATTATCATATATATGTGGCTCTGTCTGTGAATATTGATTTGTCTGTGGACTCAGATGGGCTGGAATGAGTTTGATTCTAACCTTACTTCCTCTGTGATTACTTTGTGGAAATAGAATATTAGAGTTTCAGTGATTCCTTCACTACATCACATGCATTAACCACTAGGCCACTTTCCCATATTGTGCCAGTAATAGTACCAGATCTTTCAGATAGAAAGAAACTAGATAAACTGCAGCTTTTGTATGGATTATGATTGGTTCTTGTTTTTTTGTTCCATTGCCCACCACTGAAAACTTCGCCATCGAAGGCTCTTCGAGCAACTTTCAAAGGCTAGGCTTTTTTTGTAGATGACTCGCTGTCATTAAATCCTCCCAGCATTTGGCACAAGCAAAACTTTAAAACTACCACAACAAGAAGACCAAAGTAACATAATGAGCATTTTCAAGAGCGCAGCAAGAACTTGGTGGTTAAGCTCATCTACTTCACAGTTACATTGACCTACAATAGATTTCAGCAGCTCTTTCAATTGAAGAAACTTGGAGCTCTTCAAGGAACTTTTTGGGGTTCCGCACTGAGATTGGCGGTTGACAAGGTCTTTCCCAACTTGGAAGGGAAATTGTTGTTTTCATCCAAGTCACAGGAAGGGAAGAGTGAAGGGAGAAAGGGCAGGAGGAGTGCAACAGGGAGCATTTCAAGGTCCACATGTAAAATCGTCCACAACACCTGGGGCCACTCAGCGCAGTGACGCACACCAAAGAATGCTGGCTGTGGGGACTGGCTAACAGCAACAACATCTGGGCCAGTTTGCCATCAAGGAGGGACCTTATTGGGCTGACAGCTCTTACTGGAACGGACGTGATGTGGTGTTTGGCTTTTGGACAGGGACAAAAGCTGGATTCTGTGTTTAATGCTATTTTAGTGACTGGAGGCAAGGATTGGGGTCAAAAAGAGGAATGGAGGGAAGGAAATAGACACATTCAAAGAAACACATTCATCAATAGGTCATCTCTTTTCTTACTAACTCCAGGATTTTATAATTGAAGTTAGAGCAAGTTTAGGATCCAAGATTAGCAATTGTAAGTGTTCGGTCAAGCCCCTTTCTTTCCATCTGAGGCAATCACTGAAACTCTAATATTCTATTTCCACAAAGTAATCACAGAGGAAGTTAGGTTAGAATCGAACTCATTCCAGCCCATCTGAGTCCACAGATAAATCAATATTCACAGACAGAGCCTAATATTTGGTGTGGGATAAGACTTTTTTTGTATGATCTCATAAGCAAATGGTGCTGGGAAGGACTTTAGAGGATGGAGGGGAAAGACATTTGAACCTCAAAGGCACAGTCCACCACTGTGAGCCAGGACTTAATTACAATGACCTTACAACAGGGCAGTAGCCTTAAGCTACACATTCAGGCTAACCAAGCGGCCCCCCACCACCACACAATACACCCCCTGCTGCCATCAGAACAGATAAATGAGTCTTTTTGCTTGATTGCTGCATTAGGGCCGAGAGCGGAAGACGGGAAGTGGGAAGAGAGAGAGGAAATAAAAGAGGAAGGATAGAGGATTGAAGTTGATCTGGATGTTGAACATAAAACTGTTATATCTCAAACCTGTTTGTCATCCTTGCATAGATATAAAGGGCTGCCCAGTAATATAACATGAACTAAGGAGGGGAGTTTTTGGAATCCCTATAAGAAAAAAAAATGTAATCAATTTGCTTCTGAAAGAGTTAGTGTAAGTGTCTCACCTTTGTTCTCCTTTCTTGTTTGGATGTTATTTCTGAAAAAAAAAAAAATATATATTTTAAGGTCTAAACTTATCTAAGAGAGGAAACAGGCTATTTTCCTGCACCTCTTCCATTTTAATGCTTATAGGTGAACTAGCAAGCAATGAGCTATGCTAGAATGTTTGGCGCCATTTCATTTGTTGAAAACAGATGAATATGGTATTATATTGGACTTGTTCAGGAAGGAAGTTTTCGCTATGACGTTTGTAACAATTTATGTAGCAGCTGGTCGCATTAGAAGATAGGGCAGTTTTACACATTTTAACCAATAACTAAAGTTCTCAATGGATTTTGGTGACATTTCCAGGAAATGTTTCTCAAGAAGAATTTATTCTGGTTGTGATCCAAATACAGATGTGAATACAGGATTTTTTTTTTTTTTTTTGAAGATTCACAGTGCAAGATAGAGCAGTTCCAAATATTTGACAATAACTTGCTCATCAATGCTGAAAATGCCTTGATGGAGCTTTGTGCTTGTGGAGCACGTATTTTTATGTTTTTTTGCATATTTTAACTTTTGGAATTGCAACATTACTATAATGTGCTAATTTGTAAAGTTTTGTCTATTTTTTCTTTGTAGAATTCACGTTATTTTTATGCTCCATGCTTTTCACCTTCTGGCCATTCTGACAGTGTAGCATCCTTAAGTGGCTTTTGGTTGTCACACAACATCTTCTGCACCTGCAGTGTTGCAGGAAACACCAACTCACCATTGACTTAAAGGAACTAACAGGTTGGCACAGTCCATGGCAGAACACAAGTATGAATGGCACTGATCAAGCTACATTTTTGGCAGATTGTTTTTATTTTTCATGGCATTCTCTCCCACCAATTCCCCTCTACCTAATGAGTCCAGTAGAGAACGCTTCCTAATCAACAAATACCCGTGTATTTACCATAATGTGAAATTTTGTTTTGCATTAGACAACTACAACATCCATCCATCCATCCTTACTATTTAATGTCATGAACGCAGCAGAGTCAGACACAAATGCACACCAAAACCAGTGTCAAATAGGCAAAAAGGTTCAATGTTTAAACAGGCAGGAGTCTGTGGCAAGAATTGTGGGGAAAAAGAACAAGGTCAGGAAACGGGCAAGATAAGACATGGTTAGACAAAACTTTGAAGTGCTGGGATAGAGGTACAACGAACTGGCAACAAGACAGTGAGAGACATGAGGTTAAATACAAAAGGTAATGAGAGGTGATGAAAAACAGGTGGTGTGAAATGATCAGGAGGCAGGTGTGACAAGATGGAGGCAGGACAATGGAAATGGATCTGAAACTGAGACAAGGGTTAGTGTTTCAAAATTAAAAATGACAGACAAGACATGGACATGAATTTTGCCAGCTGATCACAGGGCCACATAAAGAGACAAACAACCATTCACACTCACACTAATACCCAAGGGCAATTAAGAGTGATCAATTAGCCTAAAGAGCATGCTCAAGGAAACCATGCAATTTAAGACATGAGGAGGCAAACCAGCATCTTTCTAGGAATGAGGCGTGCTCAGTAGCCTGCTGCACTACTGCACCACCAAAACTACATACTGTATTATAACCAAACTATTTAAACAACAATTGATCAAACATACCTGAGCATAATAGTTTGAACTCATGTCTAATCTGCCAATACGAGGCAAGAGAGATTAATGAACAACACAGTTAGCAAAATAAGTATACTTGGTAAATAAGTAATTTCTAAAGTTTATAATGTATAACAGTGACAAACTATTTTTCATGATGTGATGCATAGAACACAAAAGTGTTTCCTAAGCTTTCCTACTAGAGTACAAAGCTGCTCTGTCTGTCAGGGGGTTTGTGTGTGTGGAAATGATTCACATACAGCAACTTCTATGCTGCGACCAGCTGGTTCTACAACGATCCTGGCATGTAATTGTTCATCATTTGGCATTGCAACAGATGACCGCAGATGTGGCTTATGAAGGCAGAAGAATTAAACCACACCACGTCCGCATTTCCTGATGCCAATGATGAGTCAAATTCTCCCTGTGAATCTCCTCATGTATCATCCTAACAGGAAGTTTCATGCCTCCTCTTATGTGGTAAATAAAAAGTTAAATATAATATCAGGAAGCACAGAGATAAACAAGCCACTCGTGACTTTTTCTGACTGTATAAAATTAAAAATTCTCACACTTAAGTCTTCTCTTAAATCCACATGACATGGTTTTCTTGGCTTGGTGATCCATGTTCTTGACTTGCTCGCTTCAGGAGTCAAGCCCCAGTGTATGAAACACACACACATGAACACACACGTTGACACTCCCAACATCCTCAATTTGAATTCCACACTCTCTATTACTCTCTATTTCTAAGAGTCACTGGCTGCCACGAGTTGAACTTGGTTTTTGATTAAGTGTTTGTAGGTAGCGCCTCGGGCCCTCGTCTCTCATAGATAAGAAGCAGTAATCCTGTCGCGTGTATGTGTGTTATTGTGTGTTTTTCATAGCTGTCTGCAGAGAGACCCAGAAACAGTTTAAAATTCAAGAATTTAATTTTGCCATAATTTTCCGCTGCTGAAAATGAAGCGTCATTAACTTCCTGTCGCCGCTTTTCTGTTTTTGAATGAGGCTTTAAATGAGCCCTTTTTCTCTTAAGTCGATTACATGTCGGATTTCTAACGACAAAACAAATCAGAATTTAGCTTGAGCACTTAATCTCATTCATCATCTCTATTTAAGATCAAAACATCTGATGAGTAGATTAGGTTTTTTATCTTTCCCCCCTTTCCTCAGACAAAACCGCCTTTTTGGAAGTGCTCCCATGTTTGACAGCACGCCAGTCTTAACAAAGGGGAAATGCCGAGTTCCCTTTTAATAGATGTATATTCATTTTCAAATGAGTTGATTAGCCAGCACAATGTCATTGGATTCAGGGGCCCATTACACATTTATGATGGTAAATTACTGAACATTTACAATCCAAATGAAATTTCATGAGGAGGGGATATTGAAAAAATGAAGGGAGAGAGACGCTCTGTGTTCATCCCTGTAGCCTTGCCTCATTGCATCTCTCTTCCTCTCTCCCTCTCTCTTTCTTTCTGTCTTTTTCTCCCTCTCTTGCACTCTCCCTCCACTCCTGTCTCTTTCTCTCTCACATATCACAGCAGTGCCCCCTGTGGTCCAAGCCGGCATCACATAAGGCATCCTTTTGGAAATTTTAGGATGTGTGTTATATTCACGCTGCCTTTTTAAGAACAATATCAGCTTCTCTAAACATGCAGTGATCATCTCCAAAAAGAGGGGCTCTCAAAGAGGGCTCAGTGAAAGGATGGGTGTCTGCGGCTGAGGAGACTTGTCCCCCCTTCTGTTTTCGGTGTAGAGTTACATGTAGGTTCAAACATCCTATAGATCCCTGAGCAAACACCTCTCCTCTCCAATCATCTCCTGGCTCCGTGCAGCCCTGTCACTGCGTCCACATCAATATTTTATTTTGGCAAATTTGCGGTGACATGCATTAGTACAATTAGGGCCAAGTTTTAACTCGGATTCCTATCTTCTGCACAGAGAGGGGGAGTGATAAAGAGGAAGAAAAAAAAAACCCTCACTCTCTCTCCGTCGTCTCCTTGCTCTCTCTACCCCTCGCTCTCTCTCTCCAGCATGGCTGCCTCGTTCCTCAGCCCTCCACCTCTAAATAATTCATCATCCAATCAATCATTTTCTCTTTGTTTTGGGCCCCAGTGCCAGAGATGAAACGGCCCGCTGCCAAAGCTGCTTTGCCTCATCTGAGGCCTGGAAAACATGATCTGCTGCTGAGATTACAACACACACCCACACATACACGCACACGCAGATACACACCGAAATGCATCTAGCAGTGCAGGGCTGGTACCACATACTCGCTGTTGGGAGTCATAGGCATTCAAACACCCACCTGCCATGTGGAGTTTTATTTTTTACCCACAATGTTAATTAGATATTTGGAAATGGAGCTTCAGCTACTGTAAATCTTATCATTTAAGTGCAATAAGAATTGAAGAGAAAGAAAATGCAGATGAAGCAACAGGCAAAGTTTGTTTTCTCAGATTAAAGGGATGGTCTTGTTTTTTTGAGGTGAAGTTGCTCAAGGCCTATGGCACTAGTAAACATGACTGCCACTCAAGCTTTAGATTCACAGGCACCAACATTAGTCAAGAGGTTGTAGTCAGTGGTGCCACAAAAGCCTCGTGATTTATGTTTTATCATGTACTGGTGTGAAGGTGTGATAGCAAATTTCCCAATGGATAATAAGAAAGTTAAAGTGAAGTTAAACCACTTTTTGGTTAAAAATCCACAAAAACAACCTTGGCTTGACTGAAAGATGCAGTAAGATTCTTAACAGAGATTCATTTTGCTTGACAAAGCCCCTGAGCAAGACAGTTCACAAGTCAACAGCTGATGCAGATGTGTGATGTGGCCCATGATTGAAACCAGAGGCCTGTTGCTGTCAGGACTGAATTAGTGACACTGCTTCTTCTGGATCATTCATTAGAAGTCTGTCATTTCTGCCAGCTTTTAGAGCTGCTGTTGTGTGTCATTGTCCTGACTGGGAAAATGGGCACAGCAAACATGGCATTCCTGATGTCTCTATCTAAAACATCAATCCAAAGTTGGCAAAGGATTTACTGCAGATTTGCAGTGAAGTCTTATTTTAGACCATTTCTTTTGCCTGTTTTTACATCAGGGATATTTACAAGTGTGACCCATCTTCATAATATCCTGTGAACGCTACCTAACCAAGCTGCAACTGCAGCCCTCAGAACTTAACATCTAATGAACAGAAAGCAGTAAATTGCTGGTGGAAGGAAATGTGGCCCATAGTTCCAAACACAGTCTTTGTCAGGGAATGTCAAATAACGTTAAAATCTTACTGTTGAGCAGTTGATCAACTTTTTTGTGTAGTTTTAACCTAAAAGTGGGTTTACATACGAAGCTTTTGGTGGCACCATCACTGCCATATATGTCAACTAGCATCAGTTTCCATCTACCTACCCTCAGGGGCAAAGTTGGATGGGTGCATTCTAGTGCTATGGGCCTTAAGCAACTCCTCTTCAAAACCAGAACTATCCCTTTGATAATGAGTGAAAGTATAAAATTGGCTTTAAATCAGATCACCAAAAACTGCTTAAGTTTTGCCACATTACAGTACATAATTGTTTTAATACTTCTTAATACACGCTATCTCACTTATACACAGAATTTCTATCACATAATTCACACATGCTAACATTAAAACATACAATTCAGGGCAGCTATTGACTATATCTATTGTCGACCAGTCATCGACTATTGCGTCAACTAGTCAGGTGTTATCTTTTTTTCCTTACTGCCCCCTCAATTACCGATGGGTCTTGTAACTGCTTTGTGATGCTCGTATATTATTTTTTTCAAATAATGATGCATTTTTAATTATTATACTTAATATATATTAACTTAATATACCTGGTAACCACAGTACATATATCGACATGGGGACTAAAACGTAAGCTAAGGAAAAAACACTGCATGGCTTTAATTTTTTTTAAGAGAAACATTCATGCATCTGTGTAGATTCACATGTATCTGGGTCATGGTTATCTTGAAGATTGAAAAACAAGGCAACTGGACTGTGTTGAGTGTGTTTGGTAGTCCAGTTGCCTTGTTTTTGAATCTTCAAGAAAACTCTCCATTTATGATTCGTGAGTGTGATTTTCAAAGTTCCTTCTCCTTTGAATGCCAGTCCAATACTGACATACTCTAATACCAAAAGCCCACTAAATACATTTTAACTTATGATCCTTTCATACAAGTTTGGTAAACTGTAGCTGAGTGAGAACATAGTGGAGATAAGTGAGACTGACTTTGTTACTTTTTCACATACATAGTTCTGGAAGAGATCTCTGACAGCTATTAATAGTGAGAAAAATGTTTAGTTTTATCTGTGAGCGGCAATCTACCCGGTCCCCATCGTGCTGTTTGTAAGGTCAGCCTTTGTGTCTGCTCGCTGTAGCTGTAGATAGAGATGGGGTTAGATCATAAATTAGACACACAGCTAACTCTGCAACTTCAGCCTTTGAGAAGACAAATAAGTCTCTCTTGTGTCTCCTCCAGTGGAGGCTGACGTGAGGACGTTTACCTCCTTCTGTGTCAGTGTAGAGGATGAATTACGCCAACAGAGATGAAGGTTTAGGAAGTGGTTGCATAACAGCTGCAACTGCTGCTCTGCTATATTGTATTCCTGACACTCTGGCCACTGTATGACACCGCTCCATTAGAGATTATTATAACATGAAGTTTGTGCTTGACTGATAAATAAAGAAGAATGGATTACGAAAGCTAATAGCATTATTTGTTCTTCACAACCTAATTTAGTTCAGCAAAAATGTTACTTTAATCTGGTATTTATTGGATTTAGGTTTTAAAACAGTACATTTTACTGCATTTACAAACTGTTTGCTCTTGGTACAATCACTGATTGAGTAAAATGCTGGAATTCATAAAATGTGACAAATGTCCTTTCATTCCTTGAAACGTGCCATTGTTTTTGTTGTTATTTATCGGATATCTACAGTGTTCTCTGATGTATACTTCATGGTTGTGGTGTAGGCGTTTATTTTGGCTCTTGGTCTAAGTGTTTTGAGTGGTCTACTCCAGCTTTAATGCTGCAGTCACACCGAATGCGACTTTGCGACTACAATCGCGTCGCTCACTGAAGTTGCATGACGTGTCCATTATTACTTCATTTTTGCCTCCTTTGCTGTCGCTCAGTGACATCACGTCCACTATATCATATCATGATATATCATATAATAAGATGTAAAAGGTGACTTTTTCCGAACTGTATCCTTTTCACTAACCTACCAGCCACAAAACACTGCAGCTGATGGCCCTGCAGCAGCATCGTCTGTGAGGTCTCTGCGGTCCCGTCTAGGCGGGACTAATGTCCTCACTGACTGTTTCCCACACGGACATGGATTGTCTCATTGCGGCTGTACTTCAACTTTACATAGAGAGTGGTCACCTAGGTTGCATAGTCACATTCAGTGTGTGGGCGGTTTAAGGCTCGTAGAAACTCTTATTTGAAGTATAGCTTTACATGTCCATCAAACCAAATGCTCTTTACTATAATATTGAAGTACGGCATATGTACTGTGGACATTCAGTTGTAAAGTCTAAGCTGCTTCTCAGTACTTCTTAAGTGTTATCAGATGCACTATGTGGTCATCTCTGGAAGGCATCCCGTTTTTTCATCACACTCACCTGCAGAGGGAAGTTTCATATTTCAGTGGCATATCAATTCAGATATTTTAAAAATTAAACTTCTTTTTAACTGTACAGGAAAAATATGCAAAATTGCTGCCAGAGTTGGGGGCTCTAAAGTACACAAAACAACCAGCAATCAGTCAAGACGTAGAGACCCACTTACACCAACCTGTCTTCACTGTTTATTCTTCTTTTAATTTCACAACTTCATTCAGAAGAAAATAACTTCATGAGATTAGTATACTAAACAGATAACCAGCATTCCAGTTTCATGGAAAGATTTTGAATAAAAAGAGGAAAAAATTATTTTAAAAAAGACATCCCTTTGGCTCATAGTCAGAAGTAGCAGGTTATGCTTACATCTCCAGTTCATGCATTACTCATGCTGCAGCCTCAGGGCCTGCAAATGGAGGCCCATGCAGAAGTGCCTACAGTGGTAGTGCCCTGAGTGTCCACTTGGGGCTGGATGCAGAAATATGACACCGTAATGACTGTAAGTGGTGTGATGATGGTTTCTATGGCCTTAATCCACGTCTTTACAGACTGGTTCAGTCTATAACTGTAACAAATCTATGTGCTCCGGCTGTTTTTCTTTTTCAGAGGATATTTGATTTTTGTTTTTGAAAATGTGATGTTATCGGTCATATGGCTTTAAGTCTAAGTAGATTCAGCCAAGGTTGGGTTGGGATACCACATGCAGAATGGCAGCTTCCATTAGAGAACATAAAAAACTTTACAAAGGTTCCTATAACATGGCTTTGCCCAATTCTTTTGCAGTCTATGACAATACTAGTTGTTTTCATGGCAAGAAAATAAAAAAAAAAACATTGCCATGGTACAGCCCATCATCATAAAATGAAGAATTACTCTGTATTTGAAAACTTAAAGAAATGTTTCAGTAGGTGCTAAAGTAAATGACAAGTTTTACATTTTGCATGTTTAAACCTCACAATTCAAGGGTAATCAGAAGCAGAGTAGGAGAAAATAAAGACAAAACAGAACACTGGGTTTCTTTCCAAACATTACTTGGAGTATAAGTAGAAAGTTAGTTTTCAAATAGATTGAATAAAGGACAGAAACTGGAAATCTGCTGTTATGATACAAGATAGTTTTAGAAACAGAAGCCCATACTCTCTTCCCCATTCTTCTGAAAGTGCAGAACAGATGTACTGTTTGATCATTTCTGTATAACTCCACCTTTTTCACATTTTTCTGGTTTCTTTTATAGACAAAATGTGATTTCAGTCGTTTAACAGTGTTAAACGTTCAACCTTCCTTTTTCTTAATGGCATGCCATTGTAAGGGAGTTTTGGATGAGAACACAGACTGTGCGTCTGATCTCCCGGCTGTAACACTCGGGTTTGGTTAGCTTATCTAAAGGGCCTGTCTCCGCCTTAAAGCCTGTGTGGAGGCTGCCTTAATAGGGGGAAATGTCTTGGACAAGTGATTTGAAGATATTTTGCTTCATCCCTTTGGAGCGCTCTGCAGGTGATGCCGCGAATGTCTCCTACGTTTGATGTCGAACAACACAGATCCGCTATTGAGTGATAGCTTCAAATGCAGAAAGAGTGAGACCCTACGTGCTGCTCCCCCTACTCCTGCTACATCAGAGAAAACTGACATCTATTATGGTAAAGAAAAGACAAGTGTTTGAAAAATTCAAGTACGCACATTGCAGAAGTGTCAGGACTTTTTTTTTTTTTACAGAGTGCAATTTTTTGTTCACTCTCTTTTTTGTTAACAAGGTTGTTTTAAGCCAAGCATGTCTATATGAACTCTGTTGGATAGAGCATGAAAGGGTGCTGCGAGCCTATCATGGTAATATTTTAGACCCCTAAAGAAGTCACCATGAGTCCCCTGTGTCCTCCTAACAAGAAGAGATTAAACTCTCAGAGTAGGAGCTGAGATTCAAGCAATTTTATCTGCTCACTCTCCGTCTAACTTTTCTCACAGCCTGTCTCTGTGGCAGATCTCACCGCTGCCCTTAAGTATCTATTAATTTGTATCAGAAGGAAATGATTTATTTCTTATTTAGTTTGTGCTTCTCAACTTTTGACTTTGTCAAATCTGTTTTGCAACATTTAATTCTAGCTTTTACAGGACTGAAATTATCTTCGCGAGAGTTGCACAATATTAAAGGCACAGTGTTGGTAATTTAAAAAGAATTTCAACTGATCTTTACAGACGATATAGCAGCCACACATCTTGGCCTCATGTGTGATGTTTATCAGCTGTTACGTCAAATATGTTGAAATGTGCCTTTATATATCATATCTGACTCACTATCAGTAATATTTTGAGTTCATTTATAGAAGAGTCAAATGCTTTTACAATTTTACATCTGTTTCTAACTTGAACTGTTAACTTTAGTGTAGTGGAGACTTTGTCTTCTTTACCATAAAAACTGTTTACTTTGGTATTAGCTTTAATAAGTAAACAATTATTGACATACCAAATATTGTGGGAAGTCTTAAATCTGTTATTTACACAAACAACTCCTTTTGATTTTGTGAAGTGAGGCAAAACATTTTTTCAACACTTAAGGTGACCTTAAATTGTCTGACATTTGACTTGAAATTTGACATGATCTTGTACCAAACAGTGTAATTTAATATTGAACTGTTCTCTCTTCAATATGCATGTGTTTGTGATCATTTATTTTTTTGTTTTGAGTACAAACAGCTTTCAGTCCCTGTTGATCTTTTCTCCTTTTATTGGCTCTGTTGCTTCTTCTTTTGAGTCAGTGCGCAGGGGTGAGGAAGCACAAAGCGTGAGCAGGAATGTGGTGAAATTGTACCAAGATATCAAAATGTAACTTTAAGAGGAGAGGCATCGTTATGCACCTACACTTACATAATGAATGCACCGCTCCGATCTACTGGCTGAAGATATTTCAACATTTACCAAACCTGACATTTAAGATTATCAATTCACTTATACAACCCTGTAGGTTCTATGACAAAGCAGCATTTTTACCAAAACATTGCAAAAATATTTCCATTAAAAGATCTTATACAAGTGTTTTTTATCATCAAACAGAAGTATTTGATTGCCAGACAGAAAGACAGTAAATCATGTGAATTACTTTGTCTGTTGCCTTTATTCTTAGGGGCTGTTTACATGGAAACTTCTGACTTGAAGATGCAAAGGTTCTTCCTTTGCGTTTTCGAATTCTTCTGCGTTTAGATGACAACGCTTGGAGACGAGTTAATCCGCTGTAGTGTGCATGCCGGTTCAGTAGATGGCGGTGTAGGTCTGCAGAGATGCAGCACTGCTACAACACACGAACGAAGAAGAAAACCTTTCACAAACAACAATGGCGAATAGACGCACAGAGAAGCAGGAGTTTCTTTTTTGGACAACAAATCAGTTCGGACAACAAATCTGTCTGGATAGTTTTTTCTGGATAACAAACCGAGCACGGTAAGACGCTCACACGTTACTCGGCGGACGGCCGAAGCTGCTGTTGTTCCTGGTATGCACGCGCAGCCTCCATGTGAAAGAGTACTGCGCATGCGGTGACGTCAGCGTTTCCCCCTGAAATGCTCTGATCTGTGTTTACACGAGGCTGGATGGAGGAGCGGATTCAAATCTTTCCACTCTGGGGAGCGTTTTCAAAAGTTTGCGTTTTAGGTGGAAACGCAACGTGGTCTCATCTAAACGGAAGGCCAAAACGCAACGAAATGTTTGCGGAATTGACCGTTTTCGGCGTCATGTAAACGGCCCCTTAATGTTAGGTGGGTCCTTTTAAAAACCCTTAAGGTTTTCTTTGGTCCCACCTGTGCAGCTTGATCAACCTTGTATCCCTCTTTTGTTTTACGCTTCTGCCTTTTGTAGAAAGAAAATAACATAAAGAAACCTCAGTTATTGCCGGGGAAATACAAACTTCAAATACTTCTGTACTTTGCTTTAAATCAAACATAACATGTCATTCCTTTTTACAATGGCCTTAAAGAACTCTAGTTTCTATAAATACACTTGCAACACACTGGCCTCTGCAGAACGAAAAGGTCATTTAAAACGTATTCAAAGTTTTCTGAGATTCCAGTTGGTTTAAAAATTGTAATCCATATATATGTATATGCTGAAGTTAGCAGAGTTACTGTTGAAAACCAGGAGGACTCAAGGTGTGGACTTGTATGGTTCATTATGGTATGCTCATTGACAGGTCCAAATAAGATAGATGGCTGAGTATGATGTCATCATGATGTGTTTGATTTAATTTGATTTATTTTGGATCCACCTTTAGTTGCAGCAAATATTCAGGAGCGATTCTTCCTGGGGTCCACATATTACATTTTCAGAAAAAAAAACATCATCCTGTTGAGCATGATTTACACACACTGCACTTAAAACATTCATACAATCCTCTAGTACTGTAGCTCTTTTTTATGGCAAAAAGTAAACAATACATAAAAATTAAAAACAAAGACAAAAAGGAGAGACAAACCCCAGAACTTTCCTTACCTCTCGGGGTTACCAGAAAAATTCACATCACTAGGGAGAAGCACTTAACATTATTATCTTTAGGTAATCCATATGTAAACAATACATCTTTAATTTCTTGTTGAGGCAACTTCTGTTACTGTCTGAGATTAAAAAGCTTGGTAATAAATTCCATACCACCATCGCTCTGTAGTAAACCGCACCATTTACCACATTCAAATGTAATTTCATGAAAGACAAGTTAGTTTAGGTCTGATAAACTCACTTCACTGAAGTTGTTTGGAGATCAAATTTGTCGTTTGTTTTCAAGTTATAAAAAAATATACCAGATGTTTACTGTAAGTAAAACTCACATGAAAGTGTTAATGATGTTTTGTCTTTTAATTTGACATAAAAAATGTACCAAGAAAGAGTCTGAGGGTTTGTTTTACTTGACTAAAAATGCACTTACAAGATTATAAAATTAAATTTTTCTCTGCGTAGCCCCTCACTGTTTCTGTGAAACTTGAATGCCTTCCAATAGTAAACATTTTAAAAAAGCACTTGAGTTGTAAAGCTTTTTAAAACCGAGTAGTCCAAACAAATTTAAGAATAAACAACAAGTCGTGGGCTGAGATAATGTTGCATTGCTAGCATTGACATTGTATACCTTGAAAAGGTCTTACCAGTTTGCATGTCCATTTGGACTCTGAACTGCATTTTGTTGTTGAGCACTTGTCATTGGGCAGTGGAAACTGAGTCTAACCAGCTCTCAAACAAGGGTAGTAGTTGGTTGATATGTCTTCTTTTAACCAAGCAGGCCTTAAAATCCAGGCTACTGAAATAATGGGAACCAATCAAAGATGCAGTCATTGATATCTCCTCTCTGCTGCTGTTTAACTTGAAGAATTAACATTTTTAACTTGATCTGTGCTGATAATTACTGAAAGATGACAGTAGAGCGAATCAAAGTTATGGGGTAAAATAAAATATGGTATTTCGTTTTGCACCACGGTGAGGACAAGCAAATTCCCTCTTTGAGATATTAAGCACTTGAGCAACAGTCGGCATGGAAAGCTGAGAGATTTGTACACTATCGCTGGAGCTGAAATGCTTCTGAGCCAGCTGGTAAGTCGCAGCTGTTTACTCCGTCATAAGTTGTATGTTTCCGCTAAATACATAAAACATAAACGCTGTTATTTACATTTTAACTGTTAAATAGAAAAGAAGCGTTTATCCCTGAAGCCTCCATGTAGATACCACTTATTCCTCAGCGCATGAAATGTAATAGCCTTGTTGAAATGTGCCGCAGGGGACCCACATACACAGTAAACGCACGTCTGAAGTCTGATAAATAGCTGTGGTGGATGCAGAGACATTAACTGTAAGTGTCCTGGGCACTGTAAAAAGACAAACAGCTTTATTTATCACACTGGCAGGAACACATTATCAAGACAGACGCACAAGTCTGCGGGAGTAAATAAAACACTCAGAGAGCATAAAAAATGTACACAGAGAGGGAGATAGAGAAAAAGGAGAGATAGGGCGGAATAGAGGAGGCAGGATGCGAGAAAACAGTCAGCGAGTGTCAGGCGGCCAGCTGAAGGATAACCCAGGGCCTTGTAATCACGCCCCATAGGGCTCTGCATCAAGCGGCTGGAGTGTGGATGAGCGATCACTCCTACCTGCCCCCTGTTTGTGCTTCTCTGTCTCTCTCTTTCTGTCCTTCTCTTTTACACACATATTTTCAATAACGCCACATGCAGAGAGTACGATGTCTCCCCCCACTTCATGAAATAAATTGGCCACCTACCAAAGACGGCAAGAGTCAGATTACCTCCGGTGAGAAATCAGCTATCTCAATTATTGTTACAGAATGTGTCGAGAATCTGTTCAAATATGTCATTCCAAAGCATGGCCTCGGCCTGCGTGCCCCCTGAAATTGTTAGATATTTATTAACAATTATGATTTAATTGGAGAAAATATTTGGTCCGTATATGTCAGTGTAATTTAGGCAGCAAATTGTGATGAGTTCTGTGGTTTTTATTAGAATATCATTAACCCTCTTGTAATTAACCTCGTTCAAAAATTAACCACGTTATTATCAAACCAAGCAAATAATTGAAGCAGCAGCTTAATTTATAATTTGACAATTTGCTACCTCTTTTTTTCCCTCTTCCCTCTTTCATGTGCTCTTGAATAAAAGCAAGGAAATGGAGAGAAACATTTAACGGCAGCGACTTTAATGGACATGTAGAGTGGTGAAAGGGGAGAGGGAGTTATCTGGTGTTAATGGCATCTGTGATCCATCCTCTTAAACTGGGCAATGCTCCTTTAGAGGAGCCCCCTCTCGCACAAATGGTCAGGGATGCTGAGTGAGAAGCTTTGTCTTCTCAACTGGGGAGACACCATCCAGAAATGTAATAATCAAACATGTTCAATATTTAGTACCAAAAATCCTGATGTGTGTGAAGTGCACTGAGAAGAGCTAAAGAAAACCTGTCCTTTGTATTCTGTCACATCATATAAATAAAGCCAATCAGGGAGCAGACTGGCTGAAGCAGGAAGCAAACAGAACCATGAAAATGAGAATGAAGGCGAAGCATAAAGTTAGACAGACATCAGAAACTGAGAACTAGCTTGTTTGTTTGTGGCAAAACAAAAGCATCTTTTCAGTTTAACATTTCAATCATATAAAGCAAACTGACAAGAAGAGGAGCTCGATGGATATCCCCACCACAAAGATGTCACATAAAGTGAACTGCTTGCCATGTTTAGGTTCTAGTCTTGTCTTGAGAGTGGATGCCCTGGTTGTTGGTGAGTAAGTCAGTTGGTGTGTGGTGTGCTATGTCTGTCTTCTTGTGGTGCACCGAAAACTACAGAACAAAAATTTTAATCTGACTGTGTTTTCTCGTATCAGGTTTTTCATAGATGATAGATAGATGATTGGAAAAAAGTTATTTTTTGTACAAGGCCTGATGCTCAGGCCAAACACTCACTTTGTTTTTTCCTTAAGAGTGTGTGTAGAAAATAAAACTATTTTTTCTGTTAAGTTGAAAGACTAAATACCTCCATGATCCACTGCCCAACCACAAGTATATTGTTATATGTTGTGGGGAAATGCCACAACTCTCATGTCTTGTGCTTCACAAAATGGCCATATAGATCTTTCCATCTTAACTCTACTATCCTGACCCCTGCCTGCACCCACCTCAGACGCCAGACATCAGTGGAACCCAATCCTTCAGAGAGTGGGAGTGGCTGTCCGCCAAATCTGCCTCATCATTGACCTCAATGGGCCGCCGCCGGTGCGAGTCTTCAGGACAGACATTTAACTGCCATACAAAACTCCACGCCTCGGTGCCTATTCAATCACTCATGTGACAGTTAACGGCCCACAGTGCATAATGATTTTCTGTCATGTTCGGGGCCACGCCGCGGAACCGGAGGATTAAATATCGGCTGACGATGGACACATCAAGTACTACAATAGCCGCTGTTCATCAGACTCCCTCCTGCTACACCCCTAAAGGAAAGTGAAGTATTGGGCCACCTTTGGTTATCATCCCTCAGTCTGCCGGCAAGCTGCTCATACTGTACGCTTCATTTCCTTTGGGACAGTTTGCAAAGTTCCAAAGAATCTTAATATTCACTTGAAAAATTTCAGGATACTTCCCCTTTCGCCCTTTTTTTGTTTGAAGAGAAGAGTCTGGGAACATGAAGACCAGGTGCACAGAGTTATTGTATGAACTAATGTGAAATATTGAGGCGTTTTCATTTTTTAAAAATGTTTCCACATTTTCTATTCAGCTTTGCACAAAGATTACCTCAAATATTTTAGTTTTAAATCACAGAATAACATGATTTCTTTAGTTGAGTGTGTTAGAGTTGGGACTGGCCCAACATTCCAGCCTAACCCTACCCAAGCCAATGGCTGTTTTGTCCAGATCTGGTCCAATCAGTCCCCTACTCTACATATAAGGGCCCAATTCTGATTTATACCTAACATTTTTCGATGTTCTGGCTTCAATAATTAAGCCTTGTAAGTGCAATTTTCCAGCCCTCAATGGCAAGTGAGACCTAACTGAGCAGATCGTGGAGGGTAGGTTATGAAATAAGATAAAAATATAACATAAGATGTAGTTTTTCCATTTGTCTGACTTTACTCCATACTGGGATAGGCTATTATTTTTAGGATGCACCTTTTTCATTGCATTCTTAAGCTTGATTTTCTGCGTGCTAACACATCCATGCCTTTTCATTCCCCCCTACATTCAACTGACTCAGCAGTGGGAGGACAGTGCCTTGCCCAAGGACACATCAACATGTGGCAGCAAGAGCTGGGCTCAAACCCTCAACTTACCAATTAGAGATAGTGTACTACCAGAAAGAAATATTGGGACTACTTCCCAGGACCTATTCCTCTTCTACTTGTTCCATTTACTTTCCAGTTCAAACATTTTCTCGATTTTATCACTGACTGAAAACTGCTGTACATCATTAAACTAACAGAAAGGTCCACTACCTCTTTAAATATAGACCAAACCTTTTATATCTGTCTTTACACACTGTACCTTGAAGTCATCAAAAAAAAGTTGAGTTTTTCACTCTTCTCTGAAAAGAAAGTCTTTCTGTTTATATAGTTCTTTCCAATCCTTTGCCTTTTCCTCCAAATATGACAAAAAAAACCACCTGAAAATCCTTACCAAGCTCTCTACGATGTTTTGATTGAGATAAAACTGGCAAAAAACATGTAAAGAAGACCAACAACTTTTGATTTGGTCACTTTTTTAAGTTCTTTCTTTTATTTGAAGTGTTCTTTTCCTTGAATTTACCTTTGAGTTTCACAAGAAAAACCTCTCAACTTTTTCTGCTTATGTTGCACTTGTAGCACCCTCTGCAGGGATGTCACCCGTCTGTGAGTACACAGACATTTTGAAGTCCCAGGGCTACTCGCTGTCTCGCTCCACAGACCCCCCGACTCTGCTCCCCTGTCCTGTGTTGTGTCTGAACATGTGCCTTGCATTCATCCTGGCCTCTCCTTGCTCTGCTCTGCTCCTCTACAACATCAACATTGTTTGCTGGACGGGCATCTCTCTGTGGCCGGAGCTGTGTCGAAACTTGGGAGAGTATTTATTATTCAAAGGCCTTGTTCCCTATGCTGTTTTAGCACAGAGGGGAGGGGGGCAAGCAACGGTGTGTGTTCGGTGTGAGGGAGATGCCGGGGCTGACACTGTGTCACAGGCAGGAAGAGCTTCAAAAATCCCACAGTCGACTTCCCCACCATTATTTGTTCTAGTCCGGGGAGGCACAGGCAAGATCACACACAGGTAGAGCTGTGTGTGTATGTCCGTGTGCATTTTAGTGTGGTGTCATCGCTGGCATTTTTACTCTGTCGGTGTGTGGAATTGTGATGCATATATGCAGGGATGGAAAGAGTACAAAGACGATATGGTTAATTAGAAGTAAATTAGATCTGTGTCAAGGACAAGTAAAAGTAATATCCTATAATTCTGCTGGATAAAAAGTGAGAAATTTCCTTTTCCAATTAGCTCTAAGAAGACTGAATGTGTTGAGTACACCTTTGTGTCATGTAAAGGCAGAACAGCTTGAGTGTGATGAGCCAACCAATTGTTTGTTTTAGTACATTAAAGTGTATTGTAGAATGATGATTGTTGACTCATACATTGTCATATAGCCACAGATTTAAGATTTTACCTGATATAATACAAAAACAGAAAGTTAGTACATGGCATGTGGTACCCTAGGCTGCCCTCTAGCTTGACAGGGGTGTCTTCAAAATTAAGAAACGTTCAAGCAGCTGTTAATATGATCATACAGTTTTAAAGTACACGCTCTAAGACGGAGTCAATGTAATGTTAGTTAATAATTTGGCTAATATCAGCATGCATCACAAACTGTTTTCAGCTGGCAGATGTTTGTGTTGGTTGTTCTGCAACAAACGTCAGCAACTGCTGCAAAGAAGCTAGCATTTTCATCATCATGAGTCTAAATTCTATTTAGAGAAGCCATAAGCTTCATCAACCCCAGCAATGAGAACAGATGAAATTATTATTTAAATGTATCCAAAGTTAGCACAAATGATAAGAGCAAGCAGTGGTGAAGTGTGCATCGGTGTCTGAGAAAGTTGTGGCAAGCAAACGAGGGTAATGTCAAGGTTGTGTGCATCCTAAAAGTGTCAGAATTCCAATTGTCAGCAATTTTATAAAATACTAAAGAAATCTGACTCATGACAATCATTCGAATGCCCTGCCTGAGAAAGTTTGAGAAAGACTGCAGTAAAAATCAAAGTGGTATACATATCATCCATTGATCATACATTTTGTCAGAGTGTACACTTTCTGAAAATGAATTTGCAAAATTCAGCATCTGACTCACTCATCACTTTGTTGTTTCTAAAGCAGTGGTTGTTTAAACAATCAGTGACATGTTCATACCATGAGCAAACAATATATACAGTAACAGCATTGATAAGCAGCAGGACAAGGTAAAGCTGGTAGCAGGAAAACACTCCCTAAAGCTCCACTTTGCATAGCTGAGTGTCTGCCTCATTTGTCATGTCAGTGTAGCTGTGACTGAAGCGGCAGTAGTTGTCTGTCTGAATGTGCACACGGTCAGACTACATGATTTATGCCTGGTTTTGGCACTACCCAGCAGTTGTAGGGTTTGGGGATCTGTAGGCCACTAAAATAGTTTTTTTCATCTCATGTAGTGTGTCATAGCGACTGACAACATAACAGTCTAGAACTTCCAAATACTCAATGACAGAAAGTCTGTTTGATTTTTGTCCTGCCTTCTTGGATTTATCTGTTCTTGACCAATAAGAGCACAAAGAGCTCTGCATGTGTGACAATATGACACAGAGCAAGACAGAGAAAACATTTAAAGTTCTAAAAACAACATCCCTGCCTTTATGATGTGTTATGATGATCTACCATTAGACTGTAATGAGACAAATGTTGGAGATAAACAGCAGAGGCTATGTTGAGAGTGACAGTTTGCATTTACCATAAACCTAATGCTGCGTTCACACGGCAAGCGACCCAGCTACCAAAATCGTGTTGCCCACTGAAGTATCGTCGCGCGTCCATAAATACCTCATTTTAGTCACTGTTGCTGTCGACCGTCGCTCGGGGACGTCACTTCCGCTCGAGTTTCACCGCGATCATATCATATATCACATAATAGGATGTATAAGCGGACATTATTCCAGCTGTATCCTTTTCATTCACTTATCAACCACAAAACACTGCAGCCGAGGCCCTACAGCTGCTTTATCTGTGAGTTTTCTGCGGTCGGTCTAGGCGGAACTAATGTCCTCACTGACTAATGTTTCCCACACGGACATGGATTGTTCCTCTGTAGTCCGGTTGAAAAACTGTCTGTCGCGGGTATCGTCACATTCGCACACCCTGCTGATTAGCTGTTGCTGCACAGCCACACACGACATCGCCTGAAAAGATAAACTTTTTTTTAACTTTGACATTGCACAACGACTGAACTGATCATCTTGTACGCTGCAAATGCATCACGGGAGGGTTAGCCCCGCCCCATCGTGGCTGTACATTGACTTTGCATGGAGAGTGATCGCAGAGGTAGTACAAGTAGCGTGCGGTGTGTACGCACCTTAACACCATTCATAACAAAGTTTTGAGAGACAAACCAAAGCATTGTTCTCTAAATTGAATGTGTGCTTGCTGTCTTCAGTGCTGCCCCTCTCTCTTCTGACAACATTATGGTGGTCTTTGTATGTAGTTGGTTTCAGTCATGTAGTCTGTCATGCTTGTTGGACAAGTTACAGCTCAAATGTATGATTCTCTGGTCATAGTTACTGTGGTTACATCAAAAATATGTAGTGTAGACAGCTGATGGTCTAAGTCTAACCAAAACAAAGGTGTCAGCTCGATGTGGCTCAGGTCACATGAACAATGTAGTGTGGTCTACGATGTGGCTGCTCAGATCACATTGTGGTGGATAGTTGACTTATTGGTCAGACCTGGAATCTATTAATTACCTAAGATGTAGTTTATCTGGTTTACTGCCCATCTGTCAATAATATTCAAAATGCTGCACTGTATAATACCTTCCACAGGTTTTCTGGAACAAAGAAAACACACTTCTTTAAAATCTATGTGGAAAAGCAAAAGAAATCCCAAAAGGTTACTTAAAGTTATGTAAGTAAATTCAAATATTTGCCCTCCATCCCTGCACATAAGTGAATGTAACTTTATGTGGGCGAAGCACCAGATGATTGGTGGATATGAAGAGTGTGTGCAGAGGCTTTCACTCACATGTCATATTGTGGTTTGTTATTACTGGCCTTGGCAGCTTAGTGTTGAGAAAGCAGCTTTTTATTGAGTCGGACCGAAAGTTTATTCACAAAAAATCAATCCCATTGATCTGTCCAACTCATTTGTGGTTTACACCTATCTGTATTTACCCAAAACATTGCATCAAATCAATGAAATTAATCACTGGCTTGTATTTTCTCTGCCTTCCACAACCACACACACACACTCTTCCTCCCATTGCAAACAGTCATAATGAACAGCACCAAATGTCTACAGCCTTCAGTCCTCCCTCCCTCTTTCTCTCCCACAAGGCAAGCCAACTTTGCACACTTTACATACAATATTCATGGCCTGTCTGAGAATGAGGATTCACGGTCCGGTCATCTGAAACAACCCCGACAATCACTGATTGTCTCTTGTCCTTATGAAAGAGAATAATTCTTTAACATGCGCCAAGACTGTTCAAAAACCGCCTTTTTTGATGAGTGACACTTCCCGTCCTCCGGATGCTTTTTATGTGTCAAAGTCATTAATAAAGCAGCACCCCGGAGAGCGAGACAGGGGACACGTGAAGTGTGTGTGTGCGCGCCCGTGTGAGGGTGTGTGTGCATAACTTTTGGTGTTTGAATTGTCAGGTGTGATTTTGGGACTCTGATCTTCACACAACAAGGTTCAATCACACTGGTTGTAGCACTATTTATCGTTTTTTTTTCTTCTCTGACAATCTACCAGTTTTATTCCGAGGCAAAGCGGTGGGCTTTTTTTTCTTCTTTTTGTCAAACACTGAATATTAAAAGAATCAAAAGTAGGAAGTGGAATTCCCCGCAGTGAGGTGTGTTACCCACAAAAGAACGAGGGGGTGCGAGATTTCAAAATTACAGTCGATGGGCTCTATTATAAAATAATTCCACTCCATTTTTTTTTTAGCCTGAAATGTCATCTGCGGCTCACTGTATCCGTTTGCATCTTTTGTTCTGGATTTTTTTTCCCTCTGTCAAATAGTCAAATGGCAGCTTGCACTGTGCCTTACTCTCTCACAAACACAAAGAACAGCATTGCAAATTTGCTTATCAATGTGTTCTTTCAACATCTGTCTCAATGCTTTGTTATAATTTCCAAAAATCAAATGCGTGTGGTTTTTAATAAAGCATTTAAATGGTAATCTTTGACTTGCCTTTTGTGCATGCGTGCCGCCACTGTACACTCAGCTGTTCACTTGTGTTTAGCCTTTCTCCGGCGTCTGTATTAAAGCTTAATGCACTTCCATTCTAATAAGACATGGGGCTTCTGATGAATGCAATGAGTGCATGTTTTGAACTTGTACAATATGCACAGCGGCATCTTATCTATGTAATGCAAGTGTGTTTATGAAGCCTTGAGGTGCAGGGATGTTTTCTAAGTGAGCGTCCCCCTCTCTGCAGAATGCATTTTAAGTGCTGGAGACACACAATGCACACACACACACAAACACACACATACACAGTCACGCAGACTAATTTAGAACTGTAGGCTTTTAATCAGCATATTAAATGTGTCAACTCATAAAGTAAAATGCTGTAAATGCTTTCAATATTCATGTTTTCGTATTTGTCAACCCACATTTCATAACAAATTCATGAAAAAAGCCTCTCAAACGGCATGCTGGGAGAAGGCTTTGTGCAGTGCATACATTTTTGAAAAGACAGCATCCATTTAGAGCTCATCATCAGAGATTTGCATCCCAGGCCTTTGAAAAATAAAGATAAATATTTTGTATCATGAATTTTTTAAGGGCACACCAATAAAACATAATTCATAAGATTGGGCTTATGCTCAGTGTAACGCCCTGTTTTGCCAAAGAGCAACACTAATGGACTTTTATGTCACTTTGTTTAGTGAATAATTAACACTTATACAATATGTACAATCAAAGAATTGTATAATTGATCATTACAGTTGTTTTTCTCAGCAGCGGTTTGCTGTGAATAAATAACAGGCTGCCTCTGTGGGAGATGCTTGCAGTACACTGGCTCTGTTTATAGAGTGCTTTCATAACTTTTAACAGACACTAACAACAACTGAAATTTAGGTAAAGCATGACCCAAATATCTGTCTATTGTGTGTCAACAAAACTTCAGGAAACAGCTACTAAATCCCCTTGAAAAATAATGCTTTTTAGTATCTGTTAAACCTTGAAGATGCCACGAGTCTCTAGCAACATCCTCCTCTTTTAGACTTGATCCTTCAGGATCCCGTGTCCTAATATGTCTGACCATTTCCATCATGACTTAGTTAACTTTTGAAAAGGACTTTGAGTTAAGTTTAATAACAAAAAAAAAGGAAAAAATATGTAGAGGATCAGATGCAGCTTTTGTCCGGCAGGAGCCTTATCCATGAGCTCTGCGCTGATTGGCTGCCCAAACGATGTCTGAGGAGGGGTTACAGGCCATAGAGCAAATTCTCCAAACAGTGATGGCATCAGCCTGTGACAAGCAGAACACACACATGTAATGGAGGCTTTATCCCGTCATCTAAGACATTCCAGGAAGTTAAGAGCTGAGCTTTTTAGGGGGCACTTCCTTTTCTGTGACCTGAAGGTTCAGTGAATGGTGTCTTGTGATTTTGCTCCCCAGCTCTTCTAAAAACACTCAAAGCACAAAAAATGATCTTGCAGGACATCGGACCTTTAATATTTAAGAATAAATATTAAGAATAGTATCAATGTGTCATTAATGTGTCTTATTTAAGAATGAAAAGGCAGTGCAGCTTATATCAAGGACAGTTTGTCACAATGGTCACTATATCAGAATAGACAAACATGCTGTAACTTGACTGACAGGCATGACTGACCTCATCATTGAAATTTTTAAAAATCCTATAATATTTCAGCCTAACTAACAGATGCAGCCTCTTGAATCTTCTTCTTGTGTCTCCCGGGCTGCCAGATGATGATCACAGGACTTCATGGTGGTTCTTAACTTTACAAATTCGTATAAACCATTGACAAAATATACACGTCCTGCATACAGGATTACAACCGGAAACTCCACTGTGACTTACTACATCTTCCTAATCTGGCATTTACTCATGGGGCCTCCCCTCTATGCTCCTGACTCAAAAATCCCCTCATTCCAAAAATGTGTCATCAGCACCACCCATACTTCTACCCTATACCAACCACACCTGGGATGAAGTCAGATACTGCTCAAACGTTTTAAATCCAGAAATCATCTTAGAACTGCATTACAGATTTCACAGGCAACCCTCAAGTTATTCAGATGCCTACATTAAACTTTATGCCTTTCTTTTTCTGCATCTAATTAAACTGATTGCATTCTTTGGTAAGTGTGTAGCTTAAATAATCATCTTTTAATGGAGTGCAAATAGTTGCAGCCACAACCTCATAAAAGCTTTTACTAAGTGATGATAAACAATTTAGGAGTAATTAGTGCTTTTATTAGGGTGGTGATAAACATAATAGCTTTATGTGAGCACTACTGACACTCTAAATACTTAATTTAAAGCATTAAAGCTTATTCCTCACCACACACAGAGGATTGGCTTAATATAAACAAAGTGACTGCTTTTATTACACATATGGCCGTCCAAGATTTGTCTTTTCTTCCCTCCATGTCCACACTCACCTGCTTCTCATTCCCAACATTCCTCCATCTTTTTATTAGGAAAAGGGGTTCATGGTGAGCACATAACCTAACAGTTGGGAGTGCATCCCCTATCCCAATAAAACACATTCACAAGCGTGTCTAATGGGCACATGGCCCACAGTGTAGAAGGCAGCCTTGGTATGATCCTTAAAACAAACCTCACACCCACATTTCTGCCAGAAAGCAGGTGTTTCTGCCTTCTTATAAACCACTCAGTGCAACAACCTACAGCACGGCATCAGAGATTCTTTTAAAAACCCAAAGGGTATTTACATTATCAATTAATAGAATATTTAAATGTCTTTGTGGGAATGGGTCCATGTGGAATAGCCATGAACACCTCTCAGCATGAAACCAAAATTAATTGCATTTTAAGAAGAAGCAGGAGAGGCCTCTGCTTGGAACAGAGCATGCCCTTCACAACTGGATCAGGTCAAAATAGCAAGAAATGACACTTGGAATCACAATATACAAACACAGATTGGTTTCTTGTTCATATATTTTTTCTCGTCTGTAGTGTGTTTGTTTTTAATTTCTTTAAAATAGACAGACATCTGTTGGATGGGGTTGAATTTTATCATGAATTGTTGAAATGTGACAGCACTTTTCTACATTTAAATGATGACAGATGTCTTTGTAAGCTTGACCTGCTGTGCCTCTACTTTGTCGGCATTGAGATCGAGACCAAAGGTATCGTCTGCAGCTGCATATTGGCTTAAGGAGTAGATGACAAACAGTTAAAGGATAATATACAACAAAGAGTGCCCACAGATGTTCAGTTTCTGTATAATAAAAGATGGAGAGTGGAGGATAGCTTTTGTACTGTGATGGATTTAAAATTTATAGCAAGTCTGCGCCATTTATAAACATAAATGTCCCGTTTAGTCCAATCCAAACCACATCTTGATGTCAAAGACACTACAGAATAAATCTAGCAGCACAGAGAGAACAAACCTTTAGACATTTAAACATTTTTGGATAATTTTAGAAATGGCATTTAATCCACAGATGCCAACATTTAATTGGCATTAAAAACAGATCTTAGATTTCAGAAGCATTTAATGTATAGTGCCATTTTATAGCAGATGTTACATCAACACCCTTTAAATAAAAAAGTGTAAGTCTGGATCAGAGGTTTCTAAAATCTTCAGCTCAGACCCCCTGAGACAGGGGACCTCCAGGGTCCCTTTAGGTGGTTAAAGAACAAAGCTGCACCCTGCTGCTCGCGTTTACAATCAAGCCTTTTGCATCACTGGTATAAAGGCAACATCATAAAGCATTCAAAAAACTATACATAATTTCATTAATCAATTTATTGTAAGCAGAGTTTAATTACACTAGACTAGACTATCAGTCTTCCCTTCTCCACATGACTGCATCTTTTTTACATTTTGAGTATTTTTTTGCAGTTATGGGCAAAATATACATATGACATAGGACTGAACAATATATAATTTTAATATCGCAACTGCAGTGAGCACACATAACTCCAGGTGTGCAATGTCAGTCAAATTGCTCAAAGTAGTCATGCTGCCATGGTGCTGAGACCTTTTGTTTCTTCTTTAACTCTTAATCGTGATCCTCCATGTTTAGTGTAAGTTTAAACATGAGTTACATGCAAACTATTAGTTTATCTGACTATGAAGTCTGAAGAAACATGTTCCACTCTCCTTTCCTTTTGTGTATATGAAGCATTTTTAAGATAATGTAAATTTGGTGCAGGGTGCAAAGGATGAATGAGTGGGTTCATGGAAAACTGAGCTCAAAATCAAATTTAGGTGTCCCTAATAACTAAACATCATTTATCAGGAATGTACATGTGGAATATCGCTAAAGATATTGTCGGAGCAAAAAATATTTGTTTTTTTCCCTAATATTGCTCAGCCCTGTCAAACCATCCAAACTTTGAGAGACAATTGCTTGACCCTTTTCCTTTGCAGTATTATCACAATAATGTTTTGTTTGTTTGTTTTCATAGGGGGCAGGGAGGTTAAATAGTATCATGACAAAAGTTATTTGGTTTGTACCCCTCCTTGTAACAACTACAACAAAAAAATAAAGCAATGACGCACCCAGTGAACACTGATCTCTCCGCTGAACAACTTTAAATAACTCCTATATGTGCGTTTCCCTCCTCTCCTCTTCCAGACTGACAGTTTCCTCCTCTCTGCTGTCACCCCAGCCATCGTGCGGGGCCACATAATACTGCTGCTCTCTCCATTTCACTGCGCACTCATCTGTGAAGCGGATAGAGTCGCCATTAGGAGGAGACAATGCAGTTTGCAGGCATACATATGACTTGGCCTTGATAAGAACCAGACAAATAGCAGAAATTGTTTGTTGGGAGCTTCCCCCGCTCATATGGAGCCAGTCTGAGGTTCTATTTCTTCTGCGCTGTTAACCTTTTTCATTAAACCGCATTGCATAATTATGGCGAGTCGGTGGCATCCTCCATTGTTGTTTAATTAGCCAGCTAATGTTGTTACTCGCTGCTGCAAACCCCTTCATTTGTCTTGCTTAAGGAGCCTCTCTGTTGCCATTACCACTGGGAAATTGAGTTTATTTATTGTAAGAGGAGAGTATGCAGGCTATTAAATCTTAATAAGCTCCAATTTCTGCTGTTGCAATGTGTTGACGCCTTTAAACGACAATATCTTTATTCCAGCACAATAGAATATTCATCATGTGTAAGCGGTGTGCATTATATTTGAATGAAACAGTCCCTTGAAACGTCCCATAATCCTCCTGTGGCCTTTCATATGTGACTTCAGTCCTGTACAGCTGTGATGGTGGACCAGCACTATGTGAAGTTGCAGACAATTATCGATCCTGGAGATATTCTCCAGCACTTAACCTTTACACTAGCTGGACGAGATATGAAGTCGCTTATTGAATGTGTACTTTTATGTTCTTCTCTGGTGACAAGCCTAATCAATAGTCTCCCCCTCCTCACACTCATTAGGGGTGAGAGCTTCCAAGACTATCTTTAGCCTGGTAGACAAGTGCCTGGCCAGCCATAAAGGATGTTTAATGGTTGAATTGTGAAATAAAATAACCACCAAACAGACATTTGATGGTGATATTGTCACTGTAAAGCGACCACTAATAGGGAGGGAAGGACATGTTATCTGGTGCTGTTTTCATGCTCCAGGCCTGGTTATTTCTGAAAATTTCCAGGTAGGCTGCCCATTAAATCATTCTGAGCGGTTGTTTACTCAAACACATCACCACAGGAGACTGTCTTTGTCCTGTGGATGAGGGGGTGGCGCCCAGGAGGAATGGACTGATGTTTTAAAACATAAAAATAAGGCAGATAAAGGCAGCAGAGCCCAAATGTTTTCCTTTGAGTAAATCAAGGATGTGCACAATAAGTTAAAGCTGGGGTCGGTAATTTTGGAAAACTAGGATGAATTTATATGTAGCATCTCCTCAGGACTCTGTCTAGCCCCTCCCACACCTTCTTCAAAATGATCCCCCCACCGCTCACATGCACGTGCCGGCTGATATATCCAGAGGACTGATTCAACTCCAAACCAGCCCTCAGCGCAACGTTTTTGTTTTACACTCCACCAAGTCATGTCTCAGTCAGCGGTAAGAAAACACCAAAACATTATCATAGTAAAGTTAAGAAAAAACAAATATGGAAAGTTAGTACTCACAGCCTGATCGGGGTATATGTAGTTCCTCTGCCATTCTCCACATAGCTGTCAACGCTCCTGTTTTGGCCATGAAATGACCGTATTTTGCATATTTTTTCCTTTTTCCCGCCGTCCTCCTGTATCAGTATTCTCCTGTAAATCTCCCGTGTGACGATATAATAATAAAAAACATTCCTCTGCCTCTCCAAACTGAACTCTGTCACTAGCCTGAATAGGCGATAATGCTCCAAAACGATGGATGCCAACCACTGTAAAACCAAAGAAGAAGAAAAAGCCTTGCAAGAACGTCCACCTGCAGTAGCTTGGGTGGCAGCTGTCGCGAGATTAGAGCCAACAGCGGAACAAACCAAGAAAAACAAAGAGTTTATTTTAGATTTCTTGTACACCTGTCTTAAAATGTGAGGGATACTGGTGCATGGTTGGGGTTGTGGGACGGCTCGTAGTGGGCTTCCCTTATTTTCAGAGACAAAACTTGAAAGGTAAGCATTCTCCAGCGGACTCTGATCACTCTCAGCTCGGCTACACGCAATGAGGGATTTAATTGGTTTAAAAGTTGGTGACACAACATGTTTATTGGTTGGTGTTTTCCCTCTTTTACTCCTGCCGTAGATAGCGGATGTTTTTCGCTCTGTTTTAAGAACACAATATGAGTTGATTGCCATCGGTTCTTAAAGGTCATTTTAACCAGTATTACAAAAAGTGTTTCTTAATCAGATTACCAACCCCAGCTTTAAAGTTAGATACCTCACAATTTAAGCTCACTGCGCTCTGAATTTGGGGAAAGTTGGTAGATGCAAGGAAATCAGCTTGAAGACCAGCAAGATGGTTCAGTAATGACAGAAATGGAGTTGGACATAATACAAGGATCAACCACAGAGCAGACATACACAAACAACAAACACAGTGACGACAATGTGCATTGTCATCACACTGGTTAGAAATTATCACTATGAGATGTTTTTTTTCAAGGAACTATTTAATCATATACAGTACACAGTAAGACTTCAGGTGTCCATGCATGGTGCACCTCCTCATCTTTGAGCAGCAGTTTATCATATAGACAACAGATTACCAAGAAACAGAGCTTGAGGATGCAAAAGACAAAAATATCCAGAGAATTAATGCTTTCCCATTGCAGAGAGAAGTCAGAGGAGCAACTTCAGCTTGTTTTCATGTAGCCAAACACACATCCTCATGATGCGCTAACTTATCCTAACACACAACATGAGGGAAATTGCACTTCTAAGCCTGACTCGTACCTAAGACTGCAGTTTAGGCTCAAAGAAGGTGTTCATGAGTTTGGCTGTCAAGCCACCTGGATTTTTTTGATCTAAACTCTAGTTCCTGCACTTTTCTGACATTGACTCACCTGGTGTGTACTTGGGGCGCTGGTGGGTAATTCTGAGTGGTGTTTTGGAAAAAGAAAAAAAATGATCCATTTTCCCTGCTCAGTCCAGATTTTGGAAATTATTCAGAAGTTGGTGTCTAAGTAAAGGCACTTAATTTGTCCTCAAGCTAACGGGGGAGCTTTTTCAAAGTGTATATATGAAGTCACCAAAAGACCTGGGCTCCTCATCTTTTTAATCTCTTATGTAGGCAAGATGTTTCCAGATAAGCACTATTAATCATCCCCCAGCATCTGTTCATTCTCGTACACTTTCACCTGAAAAGTCTCCGCACTCTGAAAAAAATAACGCTTCTCCTCGCAATTGCCTGACACATTATCTCATTAAAATGTACAAAGAAAACTCCTTCTCTTTATCTCTGATAATCTAATTAGCATCAGCCAGATGGTTTAATAAGGGATATCGGCGCCGTTTAGCCTCCCAAACGGCCCGCTGGAGGAGAACAGTGGAGGAGGCTCCTCTCCACTCTCCTCTTCACTCTGAATAGCTCTCCAGGGTTCACATTATTGCTTCCTCTGCCTGAGGCGAACCACTCCAACTCAGGAGTTTAGGGAGGATGAATGCATCCAGGAGAGAGATATGCTCAAAGTGAATCAAATAGGCAGAGATGTTGGAGACTGCTGGGAATGTTTTAAACCAAATAATGGCAGATAACCGACTTCACCTTTACCTCCCCCAAGGAGGCCAGAACATTTCAGATTAGGCTTTAAATCTTTCCTAGATATATCAGTCTGTTCTGCGTGTTTAATTGTTGCTTTGTACAATGTAGAACTTCAAAGATTATCTGTGCTTAGATTGTGAGTTTTACATCGTAAAAGCACAAAAGACTTGCTTGGAAAGGCAGCAAAAGCCAAGTTTTGTCCTCCATCCACAGCAAGCGGAGAGCTCTGTGGTCCTGTAACTTGAAGCTGTTAGGCCTGACAGAGCAGCAGTTCAAATAAAGTCAGGCTATCATATCATTAAGGAGGAAAAAGTTCGATGTCCAGATTACATTAGAGGAGTCTTAGCCGTCTGGTTTCCTCGGTTCTGACACTTCTCTCTCCGTAATGAGCGGACGCTGCTGCAGCCGAGACATGAATGCTCAAGTGAAGTTCGGCCGACAAGACATCCTCGGCCAGGCCCCACATTGGCAATCTAGGCAAAAACGCATCGAGCAGAAAGAGGCTAGCCGGCAAGCCGAGGAAGCCAGACAGTGGAGCCAGTCGCTCAGAGCCGGCAGCGAAAGAGAGAGAGAGAAAGACATGCTCAATTAACTCTCCAACTTCAGCAGGGCTTTTCCTGCTGGCCAGTGGAGAGGAACAATAATGACTGGATTTAGAATAAAAAGATGTGCACATCTACAAAGAAGGGGGTGTGAGTGTGGGAGAAGATGAGATAAGGGGCTCCCATTTAGATTGACGGTTGGAAATTGTGGAAGGTCAACGCGGTCTGTGAAGCGTCACCCAGGCAACTGCTGTGGCAAAAAAAAAAAAAAAAAAAGAGTCCAGCCAAGCCTGATCATCCTTTTTCTCCATTTCTCTCGTCTTGTGCTTTACTTTTTCTTCTTGAGGGCCTGCAACACATGTCACAAAGAAACCTCTTGGTGAGGAGAGAATAATGGGATGTATTTCTTTTTTTCTTTGCTCAGAATATTATGAGAGTCAGTGAGAGGAGTATTGGATAAGACTGGTTCACTGAGTCGTTTTTAGATCACGCTTGGAACAAAAGTTGGAAGTGAAATATAAGGTGCTCTCCCAGGATTGTCGAGACAGTCAAAAAGTGAAACCAGGGGCGCTGATAGCTTAGTGTTAATGTCTGCTTACTCAATGTTCAGAGGCCATTGTTCACAAAGGGGTTGGCAGAAGTTTAAAGTCCACCTGTGGTCCCTTTCTCACTCTACCTCTCTGTGTGTCTCCATTCTCTTAAATACTCTGTTCTTAGGAGGGTATAAATCACTTGTTATGTCAGGAGTGTTGTTGTTCACTGGACAACAACATAATATTTGCATATTTTTCAAAGCTTGCTACAGTTTGACCAGGACAGGGTGTCAGGAGCCGTAGTTGATATTGGATAATATTATGTTTAAGTCTAACACAGGAACATCTAAAATAAAACAAGTTGTGGCCATTTCAATCCTAAAGTGCTTCTATTTAAATAAGAAAACAGAGAAGCCATCATTTAAACATTATGACAAAAGCTAGACTTTAACTGTTCAGTGCATTATGATAACTGAATAATTTAGAATTAATGAATCTGACAGTATATTTTATTATGAAATGATTAGGGGCTTATTTGTATAAAATGACAAAACGTTCAACACTTGAGACACAAAAATGTTTTTAAAGAATCTTTAGATTTTTCTGTGCTCTGATAATTTTTAGTAAAGTTGTTTACCTTTTTTGCTCCCTTCAAAGTCACAATTCTGTCTTTACTTTTTTTTTCATATTTTTCAAATCCTTTTGTATACATTTCTGCAGTGACTCTTGCTTCACTTTTTTTCTGGAATTGCTTTGTTCGGAAATCAACTGGAGTGTTGTTTTCTATTTCAGTTTTCCATTTTATCTAATTTTATGTGACTTTAAAGACTGACTCCTTTTTTGACTGAAATTATTTAAAGCACTAGCAACTGATAACACAACAACGAGCAAGACTGATGAGTTTAAGATTCTTTGACTGCAAATTGTAAACCTAAATCCTTTACTTTTACAGTAACATGTATGTATGTATGTATATATATATATATATATATATATATATATATATATATATATATACCCTTTTTTGGCTGAAATTATTTAAAGCACTAGCAACTGACACAAGCTTATATCTTACCATCTTTAGCTCTTTAGAGATGTACTGAGAGTTAAAATGTGTGTAAATATCTGCTATGTCTCTTTATCATTTGCATTTGATGGTCATCTTCCATGCAAATTTCAGTCTTTAATGATTTTTTTTGTTTATTTTTTTGTATTGCACAAATTGTCTCTCCATGGCCTATTGACACCCTAACACTCTTGTCATGTCTTGTTGCTGTAAAAATTGGGAAGCAGAACTGGAAAGCTGAAGCCACATCATCCTCTTGAGAGGGGCGTGATGAAACACAAATCAGCTGTTTTACATTATAACAGCATGTTCTGAGCAGGGCTGGAACAGAGGGGTTTTTATGCATGCCAATATCTCAACTCTGAGTAAATTTTGAGGCCATCAAAATACATATTTGAAAGGACTATAATATGAGCTCTTCAGTGTCTTTTTTTCCTCTTATACTGGGCTCTACAGATGTGTCAAAGTAGCATTTAACCCGTTTGAGCTGTCGCGTCCAGTCACCAGTGAGTTACTTACTTCTTCTTACTTGCTCCACCTTGCTACAGCTCTCGAAGTGCCTGCTGCAGGTCAAACTCTCCTACATGTTATTCTCCACCTTCCCTCTTCAGTTTCAGACTCCCTCCATTGTCATCTCGACAATAAAGGCACACAAGCTCAAAATAAATCGAAGAGGGGAAAAAAGTCGGTAAAAAATTAAAATTGTTATTCTTCTCTTTTTGACACTACACCTAGCTCTCAGTAGATTATCAGATAATGTTAATGAAGTGGTTCATCATTAAGTTAACCAGGTTTCCAAACTCCAAAACAGATTATTTCCTCATCCACAACATTTGAAGCATCATTAGGAGCAGTTCTGCACAAGCTGCCTGAGGTGAGCAATTTTAACAAGCTCACACATCCCCGGCTAATCTGTACTGTTTTGTCTCTGGCATATGCGGACCGCCACATGCTAATTGCACTCAGCTGCAATTGAAACAATATCTAATTGTCGGCAGGATTAATTAGGCTCACGTGCGGCTGTGAATTCCTAAACAAGGAGCCACATAAATAACAGCAGGTAGACAAAGAGCAGATGGGGATACTCGAGCTGCAAGTACAAATCTGTACAACAATAAACGGGTTGATCTAAACCACAGGAAAAAATATTGATTAACTTTAATTTACAGACAAATCTCTTTGAATTGAATACTTTAAATTCAGATTTTATAACATCTAATACACTGTGCATTTAGACAGAAATTAGTGCCTCATACAGTCACTCTTTTCCTCTATTTGACTCCTCTTTTCAATGGTATTTTCAGCAGCACTGAAGCGATGTTTACATACACTCTCCGACAGTTAAAAGGAATTTGTAGAGTCAAATCCCTCCCCACATCATAACAGTAATTACATCCTCTTTGCACTCGACACAACCTTGCAGTCTTTTTTGCACTTCAAGCACTTTTTAAACTGTTTTACAATCAATTAGACCCCGAGGCCCCCTCTGCACGGCTGCACCCTGCGCCGATCGGTAGCTTCAAAGACGCTCATAATATCCACGTATACAGCACGCTTCACAGTTTCACAGTGTGCTCCGTGTGTGTGTTTCTCTGTGTTCACCTGTGTGTGCGTCTGCTTGTGTATTAAAGCACAAACACACACACACAGGCTTATTAAAGTTTGTGCAGATCTCACTCCAAACTTCAGTACACACATTCACACACACTGAGACAGGGCGTTGAGAGTTTGTGTTAAGAATATTAATGCACATATTAATTTTGTGTTGACCTTTTGCCATCCACGGGCTCCGTGCTGCGGTCCAAACAGACTGAAGTGGTTTTTAATTCCCTGGTGTCGGAGTGCAGAGAAAGAAACACATCCGCTTGCAAGCATACAAGTAAAACTCTCCTTAAAGTGGAAAAAAATGTATAAAAACACCATCTAAGGTAGTAAACAATGATCCAAATTATGTTCATAGCTGTGCTAATAAAACCGTTTATGTAGGACTGTGCAATAAAGGACAAACAATATCTCAATATGCTTTAATTTCTCATTTTGTCAGTTTTTCACATCAAATACAGATTTTAAGCCATAGTTTGTTTTTCTGTGTTTGGTATAAAAGCTGTGAACAAACTCTTAAGTCATATTTATAGTTGATCATGCTTGTGCTGGATGTTGCTCTGTTTGAATTGAAAAAATGAGCCAATAACATGTGAAGTGGGTGGAAGTGTGGATTTAACTATGGTGGAACTCGCAGTCTCGTAAACCTACTTTTAAAAATGTTGCCCTTGCATTTGAGGAATTTAGTCAGTGTGCAGGAATTTACCAGAAATTTTTGGCCACTTAAAGATGCTATGAGGAGTTTCTAAATAATTACAAAAAAGTCTCACTTTTAGATATATGCCTGATTGAAGTACACACTTTAAGATGAGTTTTATAGCATCAAAATAGGTTATCTATAAATGCTATTCCTTAGCTCCGTGGTCGGGTCGGACAGGGCTGGGCTGGCCTGGACACTCAACTTCGGGAACAAGACAATTAAAACTAGAGCAAATTTTTATTATTGGGACACGTCTTAGAGCACCAGACTGTAAGTAGCGATATTTAGCTGGCTACAAAACTACCATACTAAGTTTTCCAAAAATTGCTTGTTGTCACACATCAAAAACTACCGCTACGCCACTAGAAAGAGATACATCACCTCGTCACTTTGCATCCTGTAAGTTGTTGAAAAAAGAAGCTGTAAAGCAATGCAGAGCTCTGAGGAAGGTCCGAGCTGCATTCATTAGCATCACAACAAACGCACGCTTTGGCTTAGGTCACGTCTTTACGACAGTTGCCGCGCATGCTCATGGGTAGCAGAGTCTTTATGTCGCCGGAAATAGATTCTCCTCGTAGAACCTTTAATTGAACATATTACCCAAATATTTTTGTTCATATTTTATTTGGACTAAAGGTTTACAAAAGATTGTACTATAATCAGGACCACACAGTGGCAGATGGTACATGTGCCTCATTGGCAATAGGGTGGTGGGTTTAAATCCAGTGATGGCCAGGCTCTTTGCATGATCTTCCTTGTTCAAACATGCGTTCCCTCTGGCTTCCTCCCACAGACCAACAAAAATGCTTGTAAGGTTAATGCCAACAGTAAATCAATCAGTCACTCAATCTGTATAAGTTTAGTACCAGTTCATGTTTATGTGTGTGTTTATGGGTGTTTATCTCAAGGCACGTTAGGCAAAGAAAAGGGGACTGATAATACCAATTTTTGATAGTGACAAACCCATGGACGCCCAGATCATAAATCTGTTCTCACCACATTTGTCTCTTTTGAGGCCTCAGATATGGGTGAGTGGCCTTGGGATTGGCTGGAAACTGGTCCAGAGTGTACACTACCTCTTGTCCGATGTCTGCTGGGATTGGCTCCAGCCAAAACAGCCCCAAAAGTGAAAGGCGGTTTAGTTAATGAATGGATGTGTAACAATCAGTAGGTAAATTACTTTTAGTTGCTCTTCTTATAATTCATGAGTATCAACAGAAAACTAACTGAAGTCGAGTTTTCTTTTTGATTTATTTAAAAAAAAGAATATAAATTATTACTTTATACATGGCTCTATATTTGTATTCATATCTAAATGTAAAAATATATCTATAAACTAGATCTGTTTCACATGTTTCAGCTACTAAGCCTTGATTGTTCCCACCTCAGCGTGTCGGCACATTGTACCTGCTTCACAAATGCCAAAGCGGCCCCTGTTAAAGAAAGTTAAAAGAAAATCAGTCAGATATGTTAAAGTGCTCTTTACAAAGCCCCTGTTACTGTAGGAACTGTAAGACTATGAACAAAGCAAATGACTTTAGTTGAAAAGAACAAAAAGAAAACAGTGGCAGACACATCCCGCTGCACGGCCTCCTCACTCTGTTCCCCTCTGTATCACGCTGAAACGCTCCCGGACACAATTTGCAATTGTTTACGGCTAATTTGCGACTGTTTTCCACACATGTAAACACACCAGCTGAGAGACGCTGCGGTGTGTCACGCTTAGAAACCTTTTTTTCCCCCCTCCTCAGAGTCAGTTTACCTTCAGGACACGTGGAGGGTTTGGGGCCATAACAAGCAAGAGGCGATGTGACAAGGACAAAGGAAAAGCATTAGTCAGCCATGTTGTGTGTTTTCTGGGAATCCACTCGGTGTGTGGAGTTCACTCAGGAGAAATTACATTTCGTCTTTGATTTAATTAAAGCTAAATATTGGGCAATCGTCAGGCACTTGGCAGGGGTATGCTTGACACTGTAATTATCTCCTGAGGTGCTTTTGTCTTAAAGGCTGCGTTCATGCGTGAAACCAATTCCAGCGTTGACTCGTCAGGGGCCGCACATTCTTTTCTGTTTCTTTAAAAAAGGCACTGTTTGCTTACTGTTTCTATAAGCTGTCACAAGAGCGGAGAGAAGGTGCTGTTAAAAACAAATCCATCAGCTGCATGCTAGTGTGATGCATTTGTTAGGAAACAGTTTTGTTAAATTTAACCACTTCCCCTGAAATAGACTGAAATAGACTCAAAATTATGTCTTAATAGCCTTTTGTTGAATGGCAACAAATGCAAATCAAAAACCAATGATTGCCATAACACCATTACTATCAACTTAGTGTAAGTCAGTGAAATATTTCAACAATGCTAATACTTGTTTGATGGCAGAGAAATAAAACAGAAGTCCAGATCAATCAATATTAGACACACAGCCCAATTATGCTGTTTCAAAGATTTTCATACCCATTCATGTGTTTTCCATGTCTCCTCAGCATGGGACAGTACCTCTATATTCAAGAAAAAAAAACGCTTTGGCATCAGGACTTCTCTTTCCTCCCATGTCTATCAAACAAATATTTGCCAAAACTGGCTCATTGTCTCAAAATACACTGACCAGTGTGGCATCCTACCATTGTTATGACATCAGTTCAGGCACATTGACTGGAGATAGCAACAATGTGTTTAGCAGCAAGTTGTCCAATCACCTCAGAGGAGAGCAGTTGACCAGAGATCTGACTCGTCCCATGTTGGAAAACGAGCCTTAAAGAGGCAGGACATCACAGAAAGACTAAGAATTCAGCTGGATCAGGGGCACTCAGTTTTATGAAAACTAGATATATGTATATTTTTTAAATCATCAGTGATTGTGAACATTTTTAAGCAATCATCAAAACTGAATTAATCAAACCAAGTTAAGACAAAGTTTGGGTTCTCTTTTATATTGTTGACAAACACGCTGCCTGAATTGTCAGACATTTTTGGAGACATATTCATGTCAAGCTTGTCATACATGACATTATCCAAAATACACTACACACAAAAGTGATTGGTACTTAATTTATTGTTATAGCAATGCTTTTTGGTTATGATTCTTATACTAGAGCGGGGCAATTAAAAAAGATCCAAATTCAGATTCAGTCACTACCTCCTCAGCAATGAGAGCTGGATAATCACCATCTAAGAGTTCTTTGCCACAAGACATTTTTGCACTTCTTTCATCTTCCCATCTGTGTATTTGTATAAATTTGTACTTATTGTTTTTCTTCCATGTTCTTAATCATAGTGGTTAGAGTGGCTAAGTTGAGTATCGTTGGTGTTAGGCCTGTCATGATAATCAATAAATCAAGTAACCGCACGACAAATAAAAACATCCTCGGTAAGTTTGCCAGCCTCAATAAGTTGACACGTGCATGCATGTTTGTTTTCCTCCACTTGTTCTACTAAACAGGCAGGTTGAGAAGATGGCTCACTCTGTGCAACTTTCTCAACACCTGAGTGTGTTGGTTCTAAAGCGGATTTAGCAGATTTATAGCGGAGTGAGCATTCGTGATTCAAACAATCTTTGGAGGAGGGGAGGCGGGGCTGCTCGCGCGTACACACACAGAGAGCTGAAGTGAGTGTCCCAAGGAGTAACAAGGAAAAAGACACTAATATGAATAAAGCACGAAAGCTACAGTTCCTAAGCTGAATGCCACAGCCCAGTGTGGGAATATTTTGGTTTTAAACAGAATGAACAAGGTGTGAGCTCATGAACACAGACGAGTTGATATGTTGTATTTGTTTGAAAATAGTGGCGATGGAGAAGAGGAGGTGCAGCGGAACCTTCGTCTTGACAGTCGACGCTTACTGTGGCGTTTGGTCAGCAAAGTAAATCTAAATAAAACAGCACAAAATGGTGTGCGCTCAGAGACAGTGTTGTTTGCTACATTGCAAAAGAAATGCAACCCTTCAATACGGTTGAAAAGCCTGCATTTCCGG
This sequence comes from Scarus forsteni, assembly GCA_036419115.1. Lineage (NCBI taxonomy): Eukaryota > Metazoa > Chordata > Actinopteri > Labriformes > Labridae > Scarus > Scarus forsteni. Next base: position 30,261,469 of record JAZDUH010000341.1, on the reverse strand, counting down.
AAACGTTACGAACTTTTGACAGACAGTACCAATTGACTGGGAGAAAGTATATGTCACAAACAATTCATGAACTGGATAAACTCCATTTTTTTATTGTAATGTGTGTTTTTAGTGGAGTTTTTTTTTTTCTTTACAGAAACAGGGTCTATTTTTTATCTCGTGTAATGATTTTTCTTTACATGCAATTTTCCCAGAAGAGTTCATTTTGTTTTTGTTTTTTTGTCTTTTTTGTTTGTTAAATTTATAATATTTTTTTTTAATTTGTTTGAATAAAAAGCTCTTGACCTTCCAATTACAGTTAAATACTCTTAAGAAATTAAAGTGTATTGCTTTTGATACGGTGTACACACATTATTGTGACATGTATTATAATTACATAAATGAAAAAATTACGTTTCAAAACAATATTGACAATAATATTGTTTATCTGCAATAATTTTTTGGACGATTATCGTCCAGCAAAATTTGTTATCCTGACAGGCCTCGTTGGTGTTAGTGTCTTGTTATGTAGACAATTCAATGTTGAGCAAAGTGATTAGTATTATGTTTTGTTCTATAGTTGAGCAGCCTTATCGTATACTGCTGGAAAGCCTGTTTATTTCCCTTTTAAACTGTGTCACATTTATCACATTTGAAAATACTTTTGTGGGATTAGAAGCAGAACTGGGTGTGTGGGTTTTGCCCATGAAGAGTTTGCCAAATCCTTTTTTTTGCTTATGCTATTGACTCTTGTTCTGGGCCTCTGGTACCTCCTGGTTAACCTCAGAATAGAAATACAATCAACCTAAGGCAGGCAAAGATCCACATCTCTATTCTTTGCACATTGTGAAAGAACAGATTTGCCTTTTAAACCTTTCTCACTGCGTCTAAGAAAGCACAGGTACTCCTAAATAACCCCAGTCATGGATTAATGGGTCTTTACCTTCTGTAGCTCCCTCTGAATAAAACATCCTGGTGATGTATACAGCTGTGTGACAAGGTGTATGATTTCTAAAGCAGCACAATAAGTACACTCTACATTCCTCCCCCAATCCTCCTTTTTATTTACTGTATATATCAACCATCTCTCTCAATTCTCTCTGTTCACCACACAGTCTCTTTTCTCAGTTTTCTCCTGAATTATTCACCAGTGTCATCATGTTGACCTGTTCCTTGTCAGTGCTGAAGCCGTGAATGTGCGCGTGTATGAGTGTGTGTGGTCATGTGTGGGTGCATCGGCGTGTGTCTGTGTCAGGGCCAAGCAACGCTCCCCTCATGCAGTCCTCGGCTGTAATTTGTGTCACTGACTTGAGTTTGATGGGTGAGCAGCTCCGCACAACACTGTGTCACAGGGGTGGAGTGGCGGCATGTGTTTGTGTGTATAAATGTGTGTGCAGTTGCTGTGTGTGCGTATCCTCCACTGTGCCTCTGCATGTCTTTGTCTAAAAACTGAGACGTGGCCACGTGAACCTGTGACAGCGTGTGTGTGCGTACCTGAACAGCAGTGCAGCTCCCTCCTTGCGTCGCATGCACCGGCGCCGTGTCACAGTGAGGAGCCCGGAGGAGACAGCCGAGGCCGCGGCGCTGAGGCGCTCACAGCTGCCACTTGTCACATTAGTCAGCTCAAATTTGGAGGAAATCAATTCGGAACCTTAATTCGCTCGACGACTCCTACGCCCGCTGCAGCCCGGAGAGCCCCGGCCACCGGCAGGCTCTCCCTCACCCCCTCCCTGCTACCCCCCTCCTCTCCAAAAGACGAGGAATCGACTCCCATGGGACACAAGTCATCAATCTTAAATCACCTCCTCCAAACTAATGGCAGTCCCCAACCCGGCCAGTCCTGCTAAATTGAATTATTACTGGATTGACAAAAAACTGCTGAGAATATTTTTGAAGGCAGGAAGGGAAGGCTCGGTGTGTCTTAATGATGGGAAGTGGAGGGGAAGTGGTCCGACTTGATCGCGCAGGGGGGTACAAGTCAAACTCACACGCAGGCATGCACGCACACACAAGAGTTTTCTACGCATGCATGTCCAAACTTCACAGCAGAGCCTTCTTAAACACAAACTTTACCTCATACACGTTTCTGGCTACGTGCTATATGCTAATGCTCATCATCAGTCAGGGCAGATTAATGACCCAGCCCTCAGCTCAGCAGACACAGGTGCTGCAGAGACCACCTACTCATTCAGACTCAACGCATGCAGGCAGGACTCTGGATCAGGAGCTGCTGCAGGGCTGTTTCTCCAGCTCTGGAAACTTCAAGAAACAGTAAGCTTCTGTCCATGAACAGCGAGACACTGAATGCAGAACATTTTGGTTCTGTTAAACAAGTTAGAAAATACAACCTCTGATCAATAAACACAAACACAATAAAGATAAAAAGAAAACACAGACCTCCACAGAATGTTGCTTAACACATTTCTAAACTTTCTCAAAGTTGTAGTGGTTTGAAATGGTAGAGTTCACTTTTTTATTATTTATCAACAGTAGTTACACAAGTACCAAATCTCCCCTGGACTTTTTTGAAGTGTTTTTGCCTAACAGGCCTCTCAGATAAAGGGTTTTGGTAAGACTGTGAACCTCACTTTTTCAGTCCCATGCAGAACGGGCAGTTTTAGTATCCACCATGAGCTGTGAGGGGGATCATGGAGTGATCTCAAGGGGATGATGTGTACTCTAATGTTTTCTTCTAACACAAAGATACATTTTTCCATTTTTTTTCATGGTGGAGGATGGGCCTTGTACCCCATGCCATGGATATATATTTAAACCCTTTCTCTCAAAACAGAAGCTGAACTACACTTTTCATTTTGTCCATTATCATTTTCTTTTAGGTTGTTGCTGAACAATTTCAAGAATGGCTGAAAGGCAAGTGAAATTACATTAAAAACCTAGTCTAAAGAGAAAGACTACCAAAAGATGTCAACCCCTTACTTTATTTAGGATCACAAAGTAAATGGGGAAACAATAAGAAGGTGGTTTGCAAAGTGTGTAGCTAATGCTAAGAGTGGTAGCACCATAAGCCTCCTAATTTGACATTGAGATGTGTGGAAGTCTGAGGTGGCATAGCCTACAGGCACTTTATACTACAAGTCAGACCAAAATACTGCCAAGCCACACTATGCTAATGAGACCCGAGCAATGCTAACCATTTGCTCCATGGCATTCCTTTATTTACATCCAGATTACAAGGCTATGGGGGTCACAAGAGGTTTGTGGTTTAGACAAAAGATGTGACTCTGGGCCTTCATTAAAATCACAATTTCACAATAGGAGTTTACTTTTGTTTCCTCTTTTTGCAGTTTGTCTGGATGTTGTTGTAAAACTTTTGCGAATTGAGGTTTCAACTGGAACATTGCCTTTGTGTCAGACTGCAAGATATGGAAGGATTAATTTCAAAAGGCAGAAATTTGAACTAAATAAAAAAAGTTTCAATTGGGGTGAAAACAAAATAAGAAGTTACAAAAAGCTTGGATATTAAAACCCAGTCAAAACTTCTTTGACAACTACAAATAAAAAACGTAAAGTTATGTTAAAAGAAGCTGTTTGAGTTTTCAAGTGCTAATGGAAAAAGTTTTCATATGTTGCTTGTATTGTTTTTCTTCAGTGTTGATGTGTCTTCTACAAATAGCACTGCTTGTTAAATCATTGCTTTCAACAGTTTTGGACAAAAAGTCTTGATTAGTCATTATTTCGAGCCAAGGATGTAATGTTGCCAAAGTGGATACTTACATTACGCAGAAATTGGGATAAACATTTTGAGAACCATGTGTGTCCATGTAACTTTAAGATCTGCCCGAGTTGGGCTGATCTTTTCCCACCTTTTGGGCTAAAGCCAACCCTAAATAGTAGGGGTGTAACTAAATAAAAAGTTATGAAATAAAATTAAAAGACGCACAAAATAAAAGCGCGAAATAAAAAAACGCGAATGGGCGCCACCCACCACGGAGACTGGTGATTTTTTTTACCCTCCTTGTCTACCGTAGCAAATCGCTTGCTTCAATATGGAGGGAGACAAGGTCGAGGAATTAGCTGACGCTCCTTCATCAACTAAATCGGTTGTGTGGACCTGTTTTGGCCTCCTATGTAAAAGATGAGAGAACGGTGAGAAGATGGTGGACAAAACAACAATCGTGTGCAAAATATGCCGCTACAGTTCGTCGTATACTGCGGCGAGTACAACTACCAATTACTTTGAACTGGAGACAGGCAGCAACTGTATGTTTGTGTAAGTCTACATAAATAAAACAATATTTGATTTTTGCATCTACTGTTGAGTTGACAATATTTGATCATACTTGAAGATTGAATTGAATTGAATTGATTTTATTTCGGTCATGTTGGCACACTTATACAACATCACACATTGTCAATAGATGATCATATTGTACATCTCCGAAAGGGAAGATGGAAGAAGCAGAGCTTATCTAGTCCCGTCCCCATTTCCTCAATATTAGGTCTCCTCTTTTTCACATATCATCAGATTATTATAAATTTTTATTCCATTTACAGAAGTATGACATAATTCTTGACTGTCCTTTAGTGTCCATATTTGATCTTTAACGTCCAATTCTTTGTTCCACGTAAGGCATAGTCCATCAGTGTCTTTTAAGGTTCCTTGATTTCCATCAGGGCATTTTGGTTCTCCCGGGCCAGCTTGACCGGTTGAGAAAACCTTCTCAATTACATTGAGAGCCCAACTTAGTGGATCCATTTTCAGACTGTCTGTCCCTCTGCAGTTAGTGGGATATATTCTGCTACCTCACTTGTCTTACACCATCACTTCATTCACTATCATTGTTTTGGTACATTTGGTCTTTCCTGCTGTCTTACAGACCAAACAAACCCACATGTTTACGTTTCAGCGTCCTTCAGGTCTTGACAATTTTTAAATGATACACACTTGGATATTACCATCTTCATATCCGTCAAAGGTCATTTTGACAATTTTTTTCTTAAATATATTCATGGTACCGCTGCACCTGGTTTCTCCTTGTAAGCTGTTCCATTGATTGACTCCACTAACTGTGATAGTCATGGCTTTCAATGTAGTTCTTACTTTTCTCTTTTTAAAAATCATGTCCCCTCTTAAGTTCTGTTTCGTCTCTCTTTTTATGAAACTTGTTTGTAGGTTCCTCGGTAGCTGACCGTGTGTGGCCTTGTACAATACCTGCACAGTCCTATATTTTATTAGGTCATATAGTTTCAGGATATTTGCCGCAGTAAACAGCTGATTTGTGTGTGCTCTGTAGCTTGCGTGGTGAATAATTCTTCCTGCTTTTTTCTGTACTGTTAATATGCTTTTAGTGTTTGTTTTGTAAGTGTTTCCCCATATCTCACTGCAGTATTGTATGTGCGGTGCCACCAGAGCCCAGTAAACTGTGAGAAGTGTTTTCTGATTCAGCAGTTTTTGTGCCTTCCACAGCATTGACACACTCTTAGCTAATTTTTTTTGCGTATAAGATATGTGAGGTTTCCAGTTTAGCTTATCATCAATAATTACTCCCTGAAATTTGTATTTATTAACCCTTTGTATCTTAGTGCCGTTTATATTTACATTAGCATCACAGTCACTGTTTTTGTTGCCGAATAACATAAATTTTGTGTTGTCCAGGTTCAGAGATAATCTGTTTATATTAAACCATATTTGTAGCTTGTTTCGCTCTTCGTTTGTTCTAGTGATCAGCTCCTTCAGATTGTCTCCCGAGCAGAAAAGACTCGTATCATCTGCAAATAGTATGAATTTAATATTTTCGGATACCTTACATATATCATTCATATAAAGAGTAAATAACTTCGGACCCAATACGGACCCCTGCGGGACACCGCAAATAGTGTTGAGGCACCTTGATTTTTTTCCTGCTTATTGGACGTATTGGTATTTGCCATTGAGGTAGCTCCTGAGCAAGTTCAACGCTTTACCCCTTACGCCCAGCTTTTCTAGTTTACAACAAAGTATATTGTGATCAATTGTATCAAATGCTTTCTTCAGGTCAATAAATATTCAAATAGAAAATTTTTTGTTCGATCGTGTCAGTGATTATTTCTACAGCTTCCATTATCGCTAATGCTGTGGAATGATTTTTTCTGAACCCATATTGACTATCATGTAGCAAATTATATTTTTCAATAAAATTATCTAGTCTGCTGCTGAACAGCTTTTATAGTATTTCGGAGAATTGTGGTAGTATCGAGATTGGCCTGTAACTATTGAATTCCTCGTTGTCACCTTGTTTATGCAAAGGGATTATTTTTGCGACTTTCATCTCATCTGGGAATTTTCCTGTCTGAAACGATAGATTACATATATGTGTCAAAGGTAATACAATCTCTTCTTGTACCATTTTGACCAGTTTCATGTCAATGTCATGGACGTCTTTTGACGTTTTTCCAGTGCAGTTATTAATCAGTTGTTTTATTTCTGTGTCGTCTGCTGAAGTCAAAAACATAGTGTTTTGGTGACATTTCCCCTCCCTATCAAAATGGTTCCAGCTAAGGTCATTTTGTGGGATCTGCTTGGCGAGATTAGGCCCTACCTCTGCAAAGAATTCGTTGAACTTATTTACTAGGTTATCTGCATTGTCTTTAAGGTTAAGTGGCTAACTTTTAACAGGTTTTTTGTTTTTGATTACACCGTTTATGATATTCCACAGTTCCAGAAGTATATGCACTGTTATAGGCTAAATATTATAGTTCACAGTTCAGACATTTATAGGTCTAAACTGCAGCTCTGAGGACTGCTATTTGTTTTCCTTTTCATTCAAGAGTGTAGTTATCCTGATTGTTACAACAACAAAGCACTTTTTATTGAGATTTTATGTTTGTATTTGTAGTGTAGTCTAAATAAGGGGAAAAACTACAATTTAGTTTTTTTTCAAAGAGCATTTATTTTGTACTGATGCAGCAATATTTTTTGTATGTCTGCATTAGGAAGAAAATAAAGAAAATGAGATTTTTGCACAACTTCCTACTGTTGGGGATTTTCTATAATCTTTATTTTGTATCATGAGTTTTTCGTATTGTGGGCCCTGTTTCGTATTTTGTATCGTTTCGTGAGTTGACCATTTCATTACACCCATACTAAACAGACTTCATGGCTAACCAAAACTAAGCTTGAAGTCGCTGGAGAGGTGGTGGTATTCTCCATACTGTTTATTTTTGCCATTCTTTCCTCAGCTCTTAATCTCAGAGCAAAGCCACGTCGAGACCTGCACATTTGTTCAGTTCTGTTTTTCCCAACAGTTTTATTTGGTGACCATATGCACATGAAGCCCTGCTCCACAGGCCCTCACAAAAGCATTTTTGTGCTAAGGTGCTTTGTCAAACATAATGCTTAAAAGGTCAGTCACATTTTGTCTTGTTGAAATTTTGTGAGAGAGCATGGACTCTGGCTTACATAGTGATTCTACAGATGATAAAAATCAAGTATAATGTCATAACACTTCTAGAATCCACTGACTACTGTTGGATCTAGAGTTATCAATCAGAGAAAATAAACATTATCAAGAATGTTCAGTTGTAATATTCATTGTCTGTCTCACCATTGCAGACTTAATCTGGAGAAAACATATGGCACATTTATGTTTTTCAGGTGCATGTGTCAAGTTTAAAGGGGACTGATGTAAATCTTGAACCTGCCACTGGGCCCCTCCTCACAGTATAATGCATGGCTTGATAATGACATGTACGTATGGCTTTTCACTGCCAAGTGTGTACTGCTGTAAACAGGTTGCCTCCGCCAGGCAAATCTGCTTGTTGAGACATATTTACCGTTCCCCCCGTCACCAATTCAGGACGTGCTCCGAGTTACGGCTGCCTTGCGAGAGGCACATGAAAGTGATGGATGAAAGTTTTCCTCTCCCAGGGCGCGGGGCTGAATTAAATTGAAAGCTACTGTTTATTCCCCCTGTGTCTCGTCGCAGAATCAGGTTTGTTTGCAATTGATTTAAGCCGGGGGGGTCTTTTGCAGAGGAAAGGCGAAGGTTTTCCTCTTGATGGAAGAGATGATTGAATTTGTTTTGTCTCTCGTGCCTCTCCCACTTTCTATCAGTTGCCTGTGTCAGTAAATCAGATCATCTCTCTCCCCCTGTCAACACACGCTCCTTGTTGAGCAGTCAAAGTTAATTTGCAAATCTTTGTTTGATTTTTTTCCCCCTTTTTTATCTAAGGGTGATTTTTTCCTCTCCCTCCTTTTGTTCTTTTAGTTTAGTTTGTGGCTCACAGTTTTTTGCTGAGAGTTCCTCTTCCTCTTAGCGCCTGCTCTCGAGCCATCCAAGCTTTGATGCGATGATGAATCCCGTCTCAAACAGGTGATGCCTCGCACTATCTCAGCCATCCCCAGCCGTACCTAACCGCGATCAGGCTCGGCCTCATCTTTAAGGGGAGCTTGTCAACCGGGTTTCTCTTTGTAGAAGAGCCGACCGGAGTCTGAGGTGCTTCCTGTGGGGAAAACGGCTACACAGTCATTATTCATCATCCAAGACTTTGCCCTGGCCCGTCAGGCACTCTCCCTCGGCAGCAGTCCATCTCTGCAGCCATTCATCATTGACTCTGAATGCAGCTGAGAGGGAAGAGGAGCGAGACGCTAAGGCCCTCCACTTGCTAGGCCCTAATGAAGGCCCCTTGCGCGGTTCCCATGCAAACACCTCAGCGATATTAAGCTGGGTCAATTATCATGTCGCTCTCAGCCAGCCATCAAGGTGCAGGCCCTACATTCAAGTGCTTTAAGTCAAACTCGCTGAGGAGTAAGATATGCATTAGGTGGAACTTAAACGCCATTGCTCTCAGTAAATTCCTCAGGAACGCTGCGCTGAACATCTTCTCCTGCAGTCCTTTGCATTAGCTTAGAGTATACTATGGAATATGTTACTCCGCAGCCATTTAAGTTTTGATTAGTTCACTTAAAGTGCACAAAATTTGCTCTCAGAAACAAGGATAAAAAATCATAAATGTTCACTTCCATCAAACATAATAAGCCATGAGGCCTGCAGAATTATCCTGTGGGTAGAATCATGGGCCACATTTGCAGCTGTTGGCAAAGACATATTCAATGAAAGAAGTTTATGCATGCTGCAGAGTTTGCTCTTACAATATTATAGAAAATTGAAGTTTTTTGTTACATACTTATGAAATGGCCCACTGCCATACTGCAGGTAACATTCAGTTTTCTTTGTCCAAACTTGATTTTGCAGCGATGAAGACCAGATTTGGTCAAAATTATGAACATGAAAATATATTTTTTGAGTGATTTGGGTCGTTGGTCAATTGGAAGTTATACTGCATGTGTGGTTGAAATAATATCTACAGACAGGTGGTATATCAACACATTTACTTTACAATTTGATCTAGAACCATTAATAAAGGACTTTAGGAGCTGTGTAATGTTACCAACAAAAGGGAACAATGAATGGAACAGCTTTGATCACCTTTACCAGAAATAAATGATGGCTTTGGCTTTCAGATACTTGATTGTTTTAACTTTGTACAATATTTTATTTTATTGCAGTGAATCAGGTCTTAGGATAATGTCTATTCCTAATGTTCCCCTGCCTCTGTAGGGGTATTGTATCATAATTACATGTAGTTTGCCAAGACATCATTGCAGGACAAAACAAAAGTTAATGTACGCTAAAGTTCAACTGGTCCAACTGTGCAACAAACACAGGGAAGACAGGATACAATTCACAACATGGATTTGTCTTTATGTAACAAATCGTTTTTAAATGTTTGTACCATGATTTTATTCAGTGCTACAAAGCGAACAGGATATTTGAAACTTCAGTTGAGTTTATGTTCCTAACACTTTGAGAAATCAACATGATTTGCCTTCATGTGTAGCAATTTCTCCATCAGTGCTTTTTTACTCAGTTTTACATGCCTTGCAGAACATGACATCACATTGGTCTTCCCAACAACCACAACAACCACAAAGTCAAGAAGTGACTGTTTCAGACAAAAGACATACGCAATCAGGTGTACCTTAACTCTTAAAAGAATATATATGTAATTCAAATGTCAGAACGAGAATGTGTGTGGATGTGCGATATTAAGCAAGAAAAGAAACGCCTATGTTTAAACACTGTTAAGATAGCTAGGGGTGCCTTGTATTTTACATATTTGGCACAGAGAACCTTTACGTTTTTCACACAGAATATCTATAGGCTGTGTATCTATGACAGCAGGCATAATGGGGACATAATTATTAGTAGCTGAGTTGGTTGGGAATTGACTTGGATTTAGATTTTGCAAGATCCGACTGGTTTTGTTTGTAAAACATCATTTGTCTGTGTTGCATCCTCAGTTGACTTAATTCTTATACCTAAAGTACACTTTTTAAGAGATAAGGCCTGATATAACTATTAGATTTTAATTAATCTTTAAACTGAAGCAGATTTCCTGATAAATCTGTTCTGAATGTAGAACATTAATTTACAGGTCTCATTTTAAAGGAATATACACATCTCTCTGTATTATTGTAATTGCTCTCTCTGTAACTTGTTCCTTCATTCAGGAAATATGTGTACAAATGTGTGTCTAAAGCCTCTTGATTTTAAAAGGAGGAAAATGAATCTTTAAGATAATCATGACCTGGATGAATGAGAATCTACACAGATGTGTCTGAACGGTCCATTTATGATATTATCCTTGAATTTTGTCATCAGGAGATATGCTAGATGAGAGACACTCCCTCATGTTATGGTCTTTCCATTTGATCCTGAATGTTGGACCGTCAGAGCTGCAAAGTAGATACTTCACTGGGAACGCCCTTTTTGTACCTTAACTTGACCAGAACAAAACTGGATTATGTTTAACTCGAATGTTGTGTTGTTCTCAGTTCCTACATCCTCCAAGGTAAAAGGAATGCACCACAAGACCACATCAGGGTCTGGTGAAAGTAATGTGTCAGACCTGTCTGTGAGGCCAAAGTAAACAACAGAGCACAGTGCTGGAGGCCTTAGCCACTGCCACTTCTTGGCCCAATCCCAAACCGCCCCCTACACACTACCCCTTCACTAACGAGTGTCACTCCAAATTGAGTCACACTTGTAGATATGGAGGGCACTTCCACTGAAGGGGGAGGGTATGTAGAAAAGACGGGCAGGAATGGGAGGCCCTCTTCACTTCACCAGAAAAGGAAAACTGCGTGGCCATGGCAACAGAAAGACGCCCCGTGTAAGGTTGTTACACTGTGGCAAAGATTATGACCCGCTAGGACATGAGCTACGTTATAGCCTAATTCAAATAATTTAAGCGATTCCACATGTCTTTCAATCCGATTACCATCTGACAATTCCAATCAAATAAATGAATAAATGTTGCCAATTGTGCTCACATTTTATGGCGCCAGGGCTGCACAATTATATCAAACGTCAGCATCTATGATTTGTTTGTTTCGTTTAAACTTTAAAACCACGCTTTATGTGATTTTCTGTCAGTGTGACAAAAGTGTGGGGAACATATTGACACCTGGGCACTTACATTCATGTTGTTTCCTCCCATTTAGACGTTGCACTTCCTGCCAAAGTTGATGGAAGCCTGCATCGATGCAGACTCGCTGTTTAAGGGCTGAATGGTCCACTCCCCCTCCGCACTCCGTGGAATAGGACAGCCCTTAATATGGCGGACCCTCCGCACGGACGCGCAAACGGAGGGGTAGTGGGTAGGGAGAGTGTGTAGGGGCGGTTTGGGATTGGGCCCTTGAGTGGGGTGTGGTGGTCTGTCAGCCATGGTGAGACACAGCTTGTAAGGATTTGTTTTTGTAGGTCGCTCAAGCCGCATTCACACCGAATGTGACTTGAGCGACCTGGGCAACCACTCTCCATGCAAAGTCAGTGTACAAACACAACGGGACGGGGCCAACCATCCCACAATGCAACTGATGCAATCTGGGCTATATAGTTGTGTTAACGGGTCACTTTGGACACGCAACCAGGTCACATTGCATGGTCGATAGAGTTGAAAAACTTGAACTTTTCAGGCATTTGTGGCATGTGGCTGTGCCGCAACAGCCAATCAGCGTTGTGTGAGTGTGACAACACCCATGACAGACTGTTTTTGTTCCTGCCCACTGAGTGACAATCCATGTCCATATGGGAACATTAGTGAGTACATTAATTCTACCTAGACCGGACCCCAGAGAACGCCTGCTTGAGGTCGTCAAGCAGGCGTTCTCCACCATCAGCTGCAGTGTTGTGTGGTTGGTAGGTGAGTGAAAAGGATAAAGCTGAATAACTTCAGCATATACATTCTAGTACATTATACTTTTGTACGATATGATCACAGTGAAAGTTGACTGGGCATGACGTCATTTACCAATGCAACTGTGACCAAATGAGCTATTTATGGACAGGTAACATGGTCTTGGTCGCCAAGTCACTTTCAGTGTGAATGTGGCTTTAGTCAACCAGATCACTGTTATCCAACACCAATCCAAGTGACAAGTGGACAGGTTCAGACTCTTGATACTTCGCTGTTCTCCACCAGGCTTCTCCAGGAGTTGACTGAAGAAGATCTAGAAGTTTAAAACCTCTGTTATCCTGTAATCCTGGTGGTCACATGAAAGTCATTGGCAGGGTTGTAAACGTGACTTCCTCTGGAGGTGTGACCCGTGGGTGCCTACTGGGTTGACATTATATGTAGGAGATAAAAAGTGTTTCAATCCCACACCCTCTCCTCAGCAGTGGTTTTTCAAACTTGACAAAGATGGCTTACTTGGCATCTCCCTCAAAAGAAGGTCTACCCTGGATTAAATGCAGACTTTGTTGTCCTCAGAACTTTGGAGAGGAATTGAAGGAAAACAGTTTAACAAGTTCTGGAGACATCTCACCACTGCAGGCTATCAGAAAAAGAGCAAAAATCTTCTTATAAAAATGACTGAAGATTTAGACTCCTCTTAAATTGCAAACTCAACTTCAATTGATTTTATACTCGCTCATGCTGGAGGATATTTTCTCATTTTGTGTTATTATTTATCTAATCACTTCCGAGTCTGACAGTGGAGTGAAGAAAGTGCATGTCTGCTACCTCGCTGTGTCGTGGTAATCACGCAGTACCGAGCACAGCAGTTGTAACGTGTTTGCACAGGAGCATGCAGTTTTTTTATCCTTAACTCAGCGATGCCACCAGCACACAGTCAGAGCTACCAGCTTAGCCGCAGGTGCATGTAGAGTAACATGTGTGATTATGCATCTCCTCCAGGCTAATCTGATGAAATGATCCAGGTTTGGGGGAGGCATATGTCCCATTCACAGTCAGGGGAAACCTCAGCTTGGTTGCCCTTTACATTTGTGTGTAAATCGCTGCGTTTGCCGGTCCACGGGAGACTTGTCAATACTCTGCGCCGTATAAGCAGTGGCAGCCTCACTTCAGGGAAAACATTTGCCTTGAAGTACTGTCTTTCCTCATCTTCAATGTCAGCCCTGGGGCTCCAAGACAACATATGTTCCCCTCCATGTCCCCAAGACAAGGCAGCCAGCAAACGCATCATCACACGACTACTGTCTTCCTCACAGCTTCACTGCCCCCCCTCCATAAAACAGATGGCCGCCATTTACAGCAGCAGCAGTTGTTGCCTTAAAAGTGCTCCAACAAACTCGTCGCAGCAGCCCCCCGTCACTGGATGACAAAATCATTAATTGGCGTTGCGTAAGGGCTGGCTGCTTTGGCGGTGTCTCGCACAGCGTGAGCGCCTGTCTAAAACTCACAGATGTAAAAGATTAATCTTTTTGCCTTCAGGTAGGTGAGCTGAAAATCAGTGGGTGAAGGGGGGGGGAGGGGGCAGCACTTCTAGCTGTTTAGATAGCTGAGAGAACAGAGAAGAGGACACATCTACTGTTGGAAGTGTTCAGTATTTTGTCCTTGAAGAGACCCCATGTGACGCTTGTGGTGTTTTTGTGTGGCAGGGCAAGAAAGTGAGCGGAATATTAAACATAATTGATAATTTAAATCTTCTTTAGTGGAAGAGATAAAGGAAGTTTCCAGTCTGTAAATGGTTATTTTAGATGAAGCTGGTTCCAAATATTACTTTAATTTTGCACGGCATACTGATTTGTGTGTGTGTGTGTGTGTGTGCAGGGCATGCCCCCTCACATAGAGATACGCTGTAGTATATTACACCCTAGATTAAAGGTATAAATATTAACAGCTGCTCATTGCTCTCTTCCTGCTGTATTTAGATGACTGTTTTGACACGACTAAAATTACAGCATAATGGTTACTCCGAGCAAAAAGATATGTGCCGACATGACATCTGCAGCAAAATGTGAATAATTAACAATAATTAACCTAAAATAAAGATAGGAGACACAAAGTAGTTGTATTCTATGGGGAGAACACTTTCCACACCACGGAGACAATTCAGACGTCCATCTTCTTTATCTCCACCCTCTGATCTGCCATTACCTGCCAAGCCACGGCACCTCCACCGCCCCGAATTAATAAAGCTGTGTGTAAGATATTAGCAAGGCAATAAAAGGATGAATATTTGATAACAGAGATTCAGACACTGTTATTACCCCACCATTGCATCAGCACTGCAAGCTCAGACCAGATAAGTGCCACTTCCTCATGTCAGCAAAAACAAGATCTTATGATATTTGATCATTTTTATCAAATTGTCCACTTTGTGTACAGCTGGAATGGGCCACTTTGGTTACTAGGGGGCCATATTAGTGTCATTTTTGACCCCCAAAAGTCAAATATTTAAAGTTAAATGGAAGTTCACTCTATTTATTTGAAAATTCATGTGTATTTTTATCAGAATTTTTCAAGCACTTTTAGAATCTTAAACTAAAAAGAAACTAAAAAGCTAAATTGAATGGATACAAAGTCAGATTGAGATCCTTTGTCATTGCGTCAAACTTGTATCTACAGATTTTTTATGTTGGACTTTATTCCCTTCATTAAAGACCTTTGCAGCAGGACATGCCTACTTATATCTCGTAAGGAACATCAAATTATGCCATTTTTACAGATTGCCATAGAATCACTTTTATATTTTTGATGTTTTTACCTGTTTTTTCTTTGTTTAAGTGTCTTTTTTACGTATTATGCTGAAACAATGGGACATTTTAATTATGCTTACATTATTTTGAAACTCAAAGTTGATTGGGAGGCTGCATTGAGAAGGTAGCAGTGCCACATTTGGCCCCCAGGCCACTGATTGCTAATCCCTGGGAGAAGAGTAAAAGTAACATTCACACACATGAAAACATAGTGCTTTTATGAAAGTTAATCATTCCTTTTTTCATCAGCATCATTTATTTTCACCAGTCACTTCAATTCAATACAATACAATTCAGCTCAAATTGCCACATTGGCATAAATGTACCTTATTGCAAAGAATTTCATTTGAAAAAAAAAAGGAAAAATAGAGAAAAATATTAAATTGATGATTATAATGATTAGATCCATTAATGCATTCTGTCCCATTTAAAAAAAAAATCTCAACTTTTTTTTTCAATCTCGATAGATTGATCAACTTTTCTCTGCCATATATTGCAATGTTTTATATTTTATTATATTTTCTTGTACCATATAACTACGTATTCTTTTTGTAGACCTTTAGCAGACATGTGACTAATATGTCATCACTCACTTCAGTGGATGGTGGAAGTACTGCTGTTGTTGATGAGCCACATTTCTTTTTACCCAATGATTGGTTTTGAATGGACAGTCATTTTGAGACGTAATAGCAAGAGAAAGAATCTGAGGACTTGGGTCACCTCAGAGAAACTAACAAACAGAGCAAGGAGTAACTGATAGATGTTATTTTAGTACATTAACTGAAATCTTAGAGGGATGGCTCAGTATTTTTGAAGGTGGGCTGTATCAGGTACTTCCATCGGTCAACTGGATGGGCTGACAAGCAGTGCTGCTCCTTTAAGGAGATCAAGCTGAGACCATCAGAGAGGTACACTGTTGTTAATGGGGACAGTTATTATTACGTAAAAAAAGCCACAAAACTATGTTTGATTGAATGTACGATTGGGTTTAAAAATGTTTTGAGTATTTTATTTTTCCTCATTGTGAGTCAACATGAGTAATCAGTGACATTCCTTTTACTTTTTAGCACAGGCTTTCTGTTATCAAGCTTTGCTTTTTACCTGCAAGCCAACACCCATGAACCTTACTCACAGAGTGCTCTGAAATTTTCACCCAGTCAAACATTTCACCAAACATAGATTTGTTGCTTGTTTTCACATCAAACTTCCACAATTAACTTAAAAAAATATACTGTACCCAGTGTACCTGACCACTCATCTGAGGTTGTTCTCCTGAAAGGTGCAGCACTGCTGTGAACTCTTTCAGCCACTTCACGGACTGTTGTCAAATACTGAAAACAACAGAACTTCAAAAACATTTAACCATCACTTTAAGGCAAGCACAGTCCTGTAGCTGTCCTGGCTAATACCTCTTTGACAGGAAAATCTATAAATATTAAATATGTGTAGCACCATTTATCATCGACATTATTTCCTTAATATTCCCTTATTTATGATTTTATTCCTTCTATTTTTCTCACTGGGAAGCTCTTCAAACTTTTATATGCAGTTTTGTCAGCTATACAGACTGCAGTGATAATTGTGCTGAGCTGTGTATTATAATAATTTGATGTGTAATTTGTATTCTATTTAATGCAAACCATAAAATCCTCGTCTTTTTGTTTTTTGTTCCTGTGTCCTTTTCATTCTTTTAACTTTGTAAGGCTCTGTTTATAGACCGCAGTGATAGCATGCTGTAGTGTACTGTCTCATATCATATCCTGTTGTTCCTAAATTACCCTGCAGTACCAACTCTTACCCCTAAATTTCCTCTTCTCTTTTCTCTCTCTGCCCATCATTCCCCTCTCTCTGTTTCTTTTTGTGCTTTTACTTCCATTAATCTTTTTCGAGGGCCTTCCATAATCCATCTCCCCAGCCGAGAGGTATTCCCCGAGGGTAAATTACTCTGGAGGCCTGCCTGGCCCCGCGCTGCATCAGATTGACCCTCAGCTTGTTTGCCATTTTGTATACTGCACTGTTTATTTAACAAGGAGCAGAGTGAGTGTGATTTCCAGGGACGGGTCCCTGTGATAGTAGCTTTGACACCCTGCCTGAGTAATGACCCTCATTATGGAGCCTCTGACAGCTCCCTGAAAGGCCTGATTTATGAATATGCTGGGACTGGAGCCCCACAAGCCTCAGAGCATGGTCTCCCCTCTCTCTGTCAGCACCCACGGACTATACATACATGTGCGTGGGCGTTCGCACACATATAATGCACACAAGCTCTGAAAGGTAAATGGCATATGTATGCGAGTACAGTTTTGATTTTAGAAGTGCCATATGAGGAAATTTTTACCGGCATCCCTTTTTATTCTTCAGAAAAATCTGAAGAATGTTCAAGTGCTCCCAGGTGGTCTCTGAAAAGTTGGATTTAAGATGTAACGGCAAAAATAAATTCCTCAAAAGTTGATATCATCCCCCTTTTTTTCACTTTTTGGTATGCGAACACAGCAACATCCCACCGAGAGCGGCATGTGCAACTTCCAACTTTCATTTTATTTCATTTTATCTCATCTTATTGGTCAGTGCTTCATGAAAATTTCACACATCGCACCCCTGAAGGATTAACCCTATACATATTAACCCTTCTTAAATATCACACATATCAAAGGGCAGCATAAATAAGTGATGAGATATATATCTCTTCTTTCTTTTGCCCCAGCAGAATCAATTAAGCGGGCAGAGGAGGAAAAGAGGGTCTTTGGGAGACTCTCGACTTGGCCAGGGCCTTGAGAAGACCAGGCCTACTGGAGGGGAATCCAAGGGAGTGTGGAAGAGGGGAGGGGAGGGTTACACAAATACAGAAGCAGATAACAGAGGAGATGGGAAGAGAGGGAGGAAAACAGGAGGAGGGCTATCCAAAGAGAGGAGCGGGGAAAAGAGGTGGGATATCCACTGGATATGCATAAACGGGAGGCGAGCAGGCGGGCGGGCACGAGAGCGAACAGCAGCAGCAGATAAAGCTATACAGGCTTGTCAGAATCCAGCCGCTAGGCCAGTGATTTATGAGGATCCCCAGTCAAGACTTTGCTCCAAATCCTCCACCCAGCAGCTTTTTGTTCATGGAGGAGACGCCCCCCTTCTGCATGCAAGCCCACCTCAGTTTGACCAGATCGCTTGACATGCACATGTACCTGCACAGGCACTTGTGTTACAGACAGTTATGAATACCAAAAATAGGGATGGGACTGTATCAGACTGACAGCATGTCATGTACACCAGAACCACTGGTGCCAAATCTGATAGTAAACTGGATAAATGAGGAACAAGGCTGTTTGGATAAAACCAGCTTATGGAGAGGTACAAGTGACACTAAGCTGGAGTTATCATCACATGTTTTTGTGCAAACTCCCTTCAAGAGGGCATTTCAAACCTTAAACCTCGTACATGTGGATGCTGGGGTGATGCAGGGTTATTAGTGAGAGTGCAGGACTGAAGCTGGGCAGAGCTGGCAGAGGCAAATCTGAAAGAAAAGAAAACCAGAAACCAGTTTTCGTTGTAATCATGCCTGTCAGGAGTGAATTTGTAGGGATGCAACAAAGTGTCAACATTGTCTACAAAATTTGCCAACATAATGGTCAGTGATAACCAATGATGGATTTGAACGTCAGACGTCATCCATGTTATGAGTGTAAGGCGTGGACATAAATTTGTTTTCTGTAAGTGATTATTAAGCCGTCTTACTCCTCCTAACTTTGATGGAGCAGGATCATCAAATAGCAGCCACAGAGTGTCCGGAAAAAATGTAGCATAGCAGAGGTAGCCGCCGTTATGCTACCATATTTGTCACTCTCTTCATGGATGATAACGGAGGTGAACATCCTTACATCAGTCTCCATCATGTCAGGAGCATGAGATTGCTGCTCACAGATAAAACTAAACATTTTTTCATATTTATTTCTGTCAACGAACATGTTTCTTGCTCCCGATGTGACAAAGTAACTCTGTCTCTGTTATCTCCACAGTCAGTGACTAGTTAACGATAGAAATAATCATTAGTTGCATCTCTCTTAACTAGTCAAAGTTATATTTATATATTGAATATTGACCCTCTGTCCACCATAGTTCAGGAGGTCAGAAAGGGATGAAGCAGTCATCACAGACGAGAATTTGATAAAGAGTCTGACTTCATGTTAAACATGATCAGCTTTATAGTTTGGCCAGACTCTCTCCACAACACTATTATCTCAGGTTATGTTTACACATTGTTGGGTACTTTTGAAAAAAACAGCTTTTTCAGTGTGTTTTGGATCTCTGTTCACTTATAAGTGTCTTTTTTAGTAACTGAAAGGACTTATTTGGACTCCTGCTGAGGTAAAAATGTGTCCTTGCAGACAGCGAAAATGGTATTTTAGGGCCTAAAACATTGCCTATGCACCAATTGGTTTACTTTTAAAGCTTTTTAATATTTAATTGGAAATCATTGGGGTATTCGAGTAAAACAGGTAAATTCAGTTCATTATATCTTTAAAACAGGATCGTCAGTTAGTATTATCTATTTGGACCACTTCATAGCATTTGCATTTGAATGTAATTCTTCATGTTGCTATTTAAATGATGTCACAGGTTTAATGTGTTCATTCTACCAAATACCAGTCAGTTGTGAATATCCCAGAATCTGCAAAACGGTAACCCTCTCTGGCCGTATGAATAAAAGGGATGTGGCCCTCTCTGTCACTGAAGTTTCAATATTTGCTAAGAAATGATCATGACAAAGAATGCAAACAAGCCAGATAAGTACTTCGACCAGTCTAGCTTACCTTGATCAATCGATACATTTTTACTTGTCATGAATTATTTAATTGATTTGAACTGTTTCCTCAAAGCATTTCTGCTTATTTATAAGTTGAACAAAACACCAATTCTTTCTTCTCTCAAGCACATTTTGTCATCTGACAGCGCTCATCAAAACCTCCGTGCAGATTTTCATCACAGCGCCGCCCGATGGCTTAACTGCTTCATTAATTCATGATTTATCAGACGGGGACCATTGTTTGTACTTTCTGACTTATTCCTAAATCTTGTATTCTCACAAATTCATTATGGCAGTAATAAGAGTTTTCTAAGTATTTGCAAGATGATTGGATGTAAGATGATTGGATGTAATGTCCAAGAGTTTAGGTCAGAAGTCATGAAATCATTGAGGAATTAGCTGTAATTTGTGCTTCAGATCATGCCCTTGAGTTGTCTCATTGAAGGGAGTAGATAAATGATTGGACACACACATACCCACACCCCCATGCGCACACACACATATATATTTTCTCTGGCTTTATGCCCTGCATTAAAAAGCCCTGGATAAAAGGTAAGGAATATGCTTTATTAACTTTAAATATGCATGAAGTTTCAGAGGGAAAGTGCAGCACAGCATCAGGAATGTCCAAAAGCTTGACTACTTATTTCTCTTTTTTTTCCCCCTCAAAAACTGTAAATAATTAAAAACAGAGAGAGAGGGAGGGAGGGGAGAGAGGGAGAGGATAGAAAAAGTCAAAGATACTCGCACTCTCTGCATAAACACATTCTTATTAGTGACCTCAGACGCTCTGAGACATCAAATCATAAAGTTACGACGCACCGCTCTCTCCAGAATATATGCGCGTGTGTCTCTCTGCAGCGGCATATGGAAAAAGAGCTCCTCTGTTTTTCTGCAGTCATGGCCTCGGCACCAGAACTTCTGGGGACTCTTCCCTTTGAGAGTGGAGTTGAAAGAGCCAGACGTTCTTATTGTGTCTCTGTCTGAATCTCTACAAAAACAGATTCTAAATCAGCATGACTTCTTTCACCTTTCGCCCCATAAATCAAGGTTTGTCAGGCTCTGTTTGACTCGACAGGAGGAAGATGGTCATTTTTGACTCTTGGCATAAAACAAATCTAAATCAAACAAACAATGCTACCTTGAGTTGTAAAACAATATATCTATTCATTACACATGAGACAAGGAAGTGTGAAGCATATGCGACTATTAAATATTTTTTTAAATTTTGAAACTAGAAACAAAGATGTTGCTGCATGCAGGGGGCACGATTAAAAATAGAAAAAGATCCATTCAAGTTTTGAATTCTATATTTTGGACTTTATCAGCTCAAAAAATCATCTTCAAACTGCCCTCCGTCTTTTAATAAGTGTCACCTCAAAGTTAAGACCTTCATTCTGTGCTAACACCACAGGTTATGGCACTTTGAGTTATATATGTTGTCAAAAAAGTGTTCTATAAATACAGTTTGATTGATTGATTTGATTAACAAGTACTTCCTTACTACCCAGTCCAGTTATGGAGTACAATTTGAATGATTGAAGAATGATTCAAACAAACAGGTTAATCAAATGCTTCATGTTTTTCCAACTCTAAAGGTTTTATTTTACTTAGTAATAACGAAATAATGACGAAATAACGAAATAATGTTGTAATTTTGTAAATTTTGTACTTTTGTAATTTTCCATTATTTGAAACTGGATTAATGACATTACCTCACATCCCACCACACCAACAATCCTGATCATCCTTACAAGACAAAACCAGAGATAATTACAAGAGCAAAAATATATACATAAATAAAAATAATCCTACTATATTATAAAATTGAAAAAAGGAATGTATGGCATTGACCGTCTCTTTTCTAAATTGCCTAGCGTAACATTTGTTGACACTTTTTGTTGAACAAGTGAAGTTGATTGATTGATTGTTTCCATACCTTACTGCTAAAGCTGATTCTGGTCTTTCTAGCTGATGTGGAGTTCTTCTACATGGATGACAGGTTGCACAAATTTTATCACTGAGGGTCTGATTTTTTTTTCATTTTCTCACTCTTAAAGCACATATGCTCCATCTCCATCCAATAAAAAGTCCATATTGACACTGTGACACCCTCTCTTATTAGTCAATTGATTTCCTTTTCAGTCCAGATATTCATCCAGGGCGGGAGAGCTTAGCTCCGTGGCTCTGGGCTCATGAGAAGCAGCTTAGCCTTATTAGCAAACAGGGATTCTGCAAACATGACAAGCACGCATTCAGCACAACTCCCATGGTAATGTAAATAGATAAATACATAAATACATAAACAGGCTGTGAAGAGCTGATCGCGTTAGTCCCTGCTGATTTAGACCAGCTGAAAATGAAATCAGTTCCGCTTCTGCATCCAAGTGGAGCTACAATACTGTGTGTCAAATGGTATTTTCCCACTGTAAATGAGCGACTGAAAATTGTTTTTGCCTGTTATTTGGCCTCCTTAATCTTCTGCCACAGCAGCAGTTGTTCATCATGATTATTCAGCCAGCTTGATGATATTTAAATGAATAAATAGCGAGTATTTACCCGGCATCATTGCCTTGTCATGCAGGCTACGTCGCGACTAATGGCCTTCCAGACTCCGGCTCTATTTATGGGAGTCATTTCATTCTCTTTTATTTACCGCCCCCCTCTTCTTCTCCTCGCTGCAACATCCTCCACTCCTCTTTTTCTTCTCAACTCCATCATTCCTCCGTTCACTTTCCTCCCCTGATGCATCATCTCCTTGTGAATTCTAATTTCAGCGACACGCCATTTGAAGGGGGTGTAATCCCGTCACTGCCTGTCCTTCATGCCTCTCACACAATGATGTATTAACGGCAGGGCACGCTAATGAATGGAAAGCACCAAGTTGTTAAGTCTGTTTTAAGGTGCCATTTCTATTAATTTGCTCTTTGCTAGGCTCTGTTGATTTTTTTTCCCCCCTCCCCTCTCCCTCGTCTTTTGTATTCTTTTTTTGAGAGATACATCACATCCACAATTTATTTTCACAATCTGGTTTAGAAGTAACACCTCTGTGTGTGAGAATGTGCTGCGATTTGTGTCAAATTGTTGCTATGAATAGACGCTCGCTGTGGCTTCTGCTCACTGAACAGGAGATCTCGAGTCAACAAAACTCTCACTCACATCTTTCTCTAAAACTGTGAGATACACCAGTTTGTGAACATGGTACATATCCCGTTGTGTATTTCATTTTGTTGAGAGATTGAAACCAAAACCGACTGAAGCTGCTGTATGATGTGCTCTACAATTTTAAGACTTTTTCACTTTATGAACATTTTTTTCTCCTCAACATCATGAAATCAAGACCAATAAAAGCAAAAAAATACTGCACTACACTTCATTACCATAGGCCCCATTGATTGGTCTCCCATCTGGTTTAAAAACTTGTCTTAAGAGTTCTCCAAGGGATGTCTTCACATTTTGAACTGTTTTCCACTCTAACGTAATAAGGATCTACATAGATATAGAAAGTCAAAAATAAGCATTTGCTTGTGGACACATTCTCTTAAACACAATATCTTAAAAATGCTTTGAGGGATTTTCATCAAACTTTGCACAAGTACCTCCTCAGACACATGGATACATTACATCCTGGAGACCAAGTGTAAAAGGCCAAAGAGAGCTTAGGAGCTTGTTTGTCAAACACAGTGCATGCCTCTGATGAGCTAAGTGGAATAAAAAATCGAGATCATCGGGCTTCAAGTTCATCCCTTTTTTGGAAAGGGCATTTAAAGGGACTGTGAGGAGAATCTGTTTCCGGCGACATTAAGACTGCGACCCATGAGAATGCGCTGCGACTGTTGTAATGCTGCGTTCCAGTAGCCTCGGAACTGGGAGTGACATCATCTCCGACTTATCAGCGTTCCAGTTGAAGTTGGAAAAAAACATGCCGATCTACCAGGCTATTGTTAGCTGCTGTTAGCTGTGTTGTTGCATGAAGAATGTGATTATCACTATGGCAGCATTTTTGTAAATATAAGTCTAACAATACTATGTATACGGCTGATCTAGAGAGACACACCCCAGTCAGAAGTGCAAATAAATTGATTATTACAGAAGCTTAATAACTGTTCACACTGGGGGCATCCATTTTTGATTGTCAATTCAGGGGTGGCGAGGTTTCACCGAGTTCGCAGTCAGAAATTCTGACTTCGGGGGACATTTTAGTTGCAGTTTCCTACTCGGAACTTGGAAATTCCTACTTCAGACTACAACTTGAATGCACCACAAGCCAAAGTGTGTGTTTGTTGTGATGCTAATAAATGCAGCTCGGACCTTCCTTAGAACTCTGCATTGCTTTACAACTTCTTTTTTCAACAACTTACAGGATGCAAAGCGACAAGGTAATGTATCTCTTTCTAGTTACGTAGCGGTAGTTTTTGTCGTGTGACAACAAGCAGCTTTTGGAAAATTTAGTATCGTAGTTTTGTAGCTGGCTATATGTCGCTACTTACAGCCCGGTGCTCTAAGACGTGTCCGAATAATTAAAATTTGCTCTAGTTTTAATTGTCTTGTTCCTGAAGTTGAGTATCCAGGCCAGTCCAGCCTTGTCCAACCCAACCGGAAGGCTAAGGAATAGCATTTATAGATAACCTATTTTGATGCTATACAACTCATATTAAAGTGTGTATTTCGATCAGGCATATATCTAAAAGTGAGACTTTTTTCTAATTACTTAGAAACTCCTCACAGTCCCTTTTAAGTTAAAATTTGCTTATAATTCCACTTTGGATTAAAATTAAAAGTCCCAGTAAAGCAAAAATAAATTTTGTGTTTTAAGTTTTTCATACCACAGAAACATGTGTCATTGACCACTGAGCCAAATTTGAAAGATTAAAAATATTGCTAAATACATAAAGTAAGGTCTCAAAATCATGCAAAAACAAGCACTTCTCTGTGCTGTGAAACGCTGGGGGCGTGTCAGTTATAGGTGCTGGAACCACGCCCACATGAGGGAGGGGAGGGGTGCCCCCTCCATTCACTGTACAGGGACATAGCCTGCAGTAACAATGGAAGCTGGCAAAACCCTCATTTTATCAGCTGGAAAGGCATAATACAGATCTGACATCACTAGTAGACTTTTTGTAGACATATGTTACTCACAGAACAGAAAGGCACTGTATGGGTTCCTCTTGAGTATGGTGCATTATTATTGATTTAAATATAGAAAAGCATGAGCAGATTCATGCAGCACTGACAGTAATCCAAAAAAACATATAATTTTGAAAGGCTGACATTTTACAGCAATGGTTACTCTTACACTTTCTTCACTCAGTTACTTTTCTTTACTCTATTACCAGCTGTGGATTAGTTTTAGTTTTTTAAATAACTGCATGAAACGTGTGCTGCATGCTCACAGAAAATGATAACAGCCTCTTTCTGTATATTAGCAACTAATGTCTGTGGGGATAAAACACGTGGCGCTAATTTAACACACGAATGTAAACCCCAGTCATGTATTTCCTTGTCACATCTATGTTGGTGATATAAAAAATACCTGTGGTTATTCATTGTGTTCATATATGGACTTCCCTCAGTGAATGAAGCCAAATAATGTCATAATTACATGCAATAACATTTATTAACATTACATGAGCAAGGCTGGATGCACGATGTGGAATATAAGCACACACTTTTGCTCTATGGCGGGCATGTAATGTCAGTGGCGGAGATGACAGCACCTGCTGGGCTGGGCTGAGGGCGTGATGGCGGCACACTGTCGGCTGTACGGAGAGGTTCGGTTCAGCCCAGTTAATGGACTCTTCAGAAATCCAGACTTTACCTTGTGATAGTTTTTCTAACTGTCGGGGGTAAAGTGGGCACTTCAAAGATGCTGGAGCGAATTGGAGGAGAAATGACTGGTTAGCTGACTGGTTGACTGGCTAGCTAGCTAGCTAGCTAGCTACAAACTTCATAAGAGAGAGAGGGCGAGCGGTACGCTGAATGTATTTATACCGCTGAAGCAGCAGGGGCGGGATTATGGTAATGGATGGCCGTGTTACGTAACGCGGCCCCCTGATTTCTGACACGCCAGTTCAATCCTGAAGACAGAAAGGTAAAAAACAGTTTGTGAAGCCGAGCTCCAAAATTAAGTTCTGAATAGTTGAATGGCTTTCACATGTTTTAAAGAAAAACATTTACAACCTATCTAATGTGTTTAGAAGAAAATGGCTGAATTTGCTTTACAGGGTCTTTAAATCTTTGTGCATTTTAAGAAATGGACAAACATTCTTAAGTCACATGTTCATCTCCTCCTTGTGATGTGATACCGAAACGGTGCTTTAGGGAAACTTTTGTGAACAGGATATCACAAAAAGGATTTGAAGTGTTGAAGAGAAGTGCATGTTTGCTCTGACTAGAAGATGAACTGATTTGATTTTTAGGGTTAGTGACCAACAGTCAAGGTCATGGCTTTTATTTTTAGTCAGTGTCTTAAAAACACAGAGAAACTTCACTGAGTCAGGTTTGAACAGTAGAACAGAAATCCCACGGTATTATGCTGTGTTTAAAACCAGAGACAGTAACTCCCCTCTCATTGTCTCCAGTATCTTGCATGTGGTGTCTTTCACCTCTGCTTTTGCATGACAGCAAGTGTAGCTAATGAAAGCTGATTAGTCAAACACCACTCTGAAATTTGTGATTCTGGCACTGAACCTGATTTTGTCTATCAACCGCACCTACTGTTAAAAATACTCTCCAAATCAATGTGTTATTATTATAACGTCATTTCACTTAGTCCTTACTCAACAACATGGAGAGTATATTTAAAATGATTCATTGCTTCCCTTTGCACAACTGTTGTTTTCTCAGGAAAGCTGTCTTTGTCTGACTGAATACATTTTTAGTTTATCTGCTTAAATTGCCCAGATATTTGCTGCAGTAACAGAACTGTGCACATTACTTTAACAGTCACTTCTCTTATCTTTTAAATAAAAGCTTGAAGAAAGCACTCATTCACTGGGTTTAAAGACTTGAAAAATTCACTTGAGAGCTTCTCACCTTGCAAATCAGACTCACCAGATTCAATGTCTGTCTTCAGGGAGATCCATCTTGCAAAGATTCAAGCTGCTGTACCAGACTGAAAATGCTCTCCTGCTAAAAGGGAGCAGCTTTAAGTTTAGAGTGATTCAGCTGAATGTGAGAATTGACTGCAGGCCTTTGACTGGGTCAAAATGATTGTAACAAACAAAACCTTAGTTCAGTTCACTTTTTATTTGTTTCTTGACAGGTTCTGTTTGTCCCAGGTCACTTTTATTAGAGGTTACTTTGATGGAGTAATAATACATCCAATATGAAACAGTGCAGCTTGTGTGTCAGGTTAGAAAGATTGTACTGCTGATCATAAAAATATAATTTTATGTTCTCTGTGTTGCTCTAAGAACGTATAGTGAGTTTAGTCATTCTACAGGATATGGTGATGAAGTTATGGTTAGGAACCCCTGCCTCTCACTTTTGAGGGAACAGTATCAGGATGTAGAAAGCCACACTTAATACAAATGATGTAAACAAGGTGGAAAACTTGAATTAAATCAAACAAAACCCCTAAGAAACACAAGCAAATGTGTTTATAACTCAAAATAACAATCACTTCTCAGCCCAAGATTAACCTTTACCCCCAATGCCTTTATTTTTTTTTTTACATATTCATATATTAAGATATGTTGTGCTGATTCTATTACATTTATATTTATAAAAACAAAATATAAAGAACCTTAATATTGATGTATGTGATGCAATTGTTACAAGATCACAAGTATTCATATTTAATACAACTGATCTCATTCTGTATTACAATAAATGTGATATGTTCTTTTTCTAAACAGGGCATCCCTCCACAGTTGTATAGCTTTATGTCACTTTTTTTTTCTCTTGCAAAGATCTGCAGTCCAGTCAATATCTGCCCGTGAATAAACCTCAATCTGATCTCTAAATCTTGCCATACTGGAGCAAGTTAATCTTCGGATCACATCACACTCGCATCACGCTGGCAACCTTTCTCCATATACATCCCCATTCCCATCCAGCCATGCACACCCTCACGATGATGAATAAAAGCAGGAAAAAAATACATGCTTCAGAACCCACAAAAACCAGGATGGGGGCTAAATTACCAGAGTGCAACAAGGGAGGAGAAGCTCCATCGTTTGTGTTTCGTGCAGCGGCTGAGAGCGAGAGCGCTGCCATTCCTTTTGCCGCTTGACTGGGCAGATTATGCTCAGGTATCAGCCGCAGCCAAGAAAGCGGATTACTTGTGTCCAAATAGAGTTGTCAGTTTGGAAACTCAAGATGCAATCATTTTCATGGGAAGGGTAATTATAGGGGATCAGGCCCACGTTACTGTCAGACGCTGGCACAGGATGAGACAATCACTCACTAATGAAGGATTTTACATGTGTGAGGTGAATGAGGCACTATGTCTCAACTCTTAGACTCTCACTGTCTGTTTCTTACTGAATCCGCCTTATATTTGTAGTTCAATGTAGTTTTATTATCGCTCATGACAGCCTTTAACCCTCTCTTATGTCTCTGATTGCCTGTAGTTGATGTGGGAGAACGTCAAAGGAAAATATCCATTGAGTTGAACACTAATCTGCTGGACTACAAGTGAAGAAAGAAGCCTCTAAAGAAATGAAGTTCAAGGTAAGTTTCTGTTCTCACAATAATGAAAGACATTTATCACAAATAAAAACAGGCAACAAAAACCAGCCAGGATGGTTCATGCACAATTACCAAAAATATAAATTATCTCACCATTTTTTTCTGCTATACATCACAGAAAGTTGTTTAAATTCATTTATAACTGAAAAAATATATGTTCAATTTTAGGGATGTGTATTCAAAAACAATTCCAGATGAGTATCGATAACTAACCTAAGGACTTGATAGGAATTCATTTATGCTGAACAATTCCCTTAATTCCTTCCTCTTTGTTCTGTATGCCTTGCAAAAAAAAATAAAAACATCACACTCTCCTCAGAATTATCACAAAATCAAACATGCAACATGGCAGACAGAAATGGTCAAAACTGTGGCTTATTTGACACAACAAGACTTAAACAACACAACAGCAGGTTTCTGTGTCTTTAGAGATATTTTGCAGCATTGCAAACAATATCAGGAGTGTCGTGTGTCTGGCATTGTTCACCCTGAGGGAAGCACCATCTTGTGAAAACAGCCTGCATTTGCATGAATGGCTGTGTTTATAGTGAAATTTGGGTGGTGGTGGTGGGGGGTACTCCCAGCAGCTGGAGTTAGTTGATAATTGGATGAAACTCAGCAGGCATTTAGCTGGAAGCAAAAAAATTGATGCAACTGAATCTGTAAGTCTGTTAAGCAAAAGTAAATGTATTGAAATATCCCTTTTTACCAGCAGAGGAGGCTATTCAGTTATTACCTCCACCAAGGAGGTTATGTTTTCGTGAGAGTCTGTCTGTCTGTCTGTCTGTCCATCTGTCTGTCTGTCCGTCTGTGAACAAAATAACTGGATTTTGATGAAATTTTCAGGAAATGTTCAGTATGGGAAAAGGAAGAACTGATTCAACTTTGGTGTTGATCCAGATCAGCGTCTGGCCGCCATGACGAAAAATGTGATTTTCGTGAATAACTACTGATCTAATTATGAATCCAATTGCTAATGGTATGTTTTCATGGTCAAGGAATCTAAACATTTCGATGAAATAAAGGTAGGACTAATATTTATGGTGAAAATCACAATATAGGAGAGGACTGTGGTGCTGGCGGAGGTCTGCGCTCACAAGTGCTTTTCTAGTTGTCTGATGTTGTCAGCCAAAAACATTAAAACATTTAGAAAGTAAAAATTACTGAAAAAGAATGTTCATATTTGTTCATAACAAACTTTAATCTGAAGTGTACAATTCCAATTTGTATTGTATCTTTCACAAATACGTTACAATGCAAATACAAATAATCTAAACTATACCAATACCAAAAGATTGTGTAGATTGGTTAACATCAAGTACAATGAAACATACAATGAAAATATACAAGAAGTATTTTTAAAACTCTGAAAAACATTCTGCAAATATCAATTAATAAAATGTATAGTCTTTGTGTCTTAACAATTCAGATAGAGCACCAACGTATGAGTATAATCCGCTCGCACTGTAACCAACAAAGGTGTTTAAAAATTACCTTGCTTTGACTTTTCTTCCGGATTGTTAGGGGTTGAATTTGTTAGACTGTCAACTCCCAAACCTTGTCAAATTTTGTAGATCCTGAACTTGTAGGAAGACCTGATGACCTGTTTTTTTGCAACCTGTCCTTAAAAATGTTTAGTATCTTCTAGCTGTTCTGCAAAACGCCTGAAACATTTCAGACTGGAAAGGAAGTTAAAAAGAGAGA
Source organism: Scarus forsteni (assembly GCA_036419115.1). Classification (NCBI taxonomy): domain Eukaryota; kingdom Metazoa; phylum Chordata; class Actinopteri; order Labriformes; family Labridae; genus Scarus; species Scarus forsteni. Next base: position 30,231,292 of record JAZDUH010000341.1, on the reverse strand, counting down.
CTTCAGTGGCCAAGTTGCCAAAACAGAACCAAACTCAAAACAGTGAACAAAACTCTTAGGTACATTTTGAGTCTTGGACTCAGTGTTTTGTTTCATCCCCACATTTTGACCCTGTAGATCAGTAAAAAGTGTCCAGATAACTTTGTATAGATACAGTTCAGTATAGTATAGTATTGTTTTGCTGACTTCACACTTCTTTTCCTTCCTGCTCCGTCCACATGCTCCATCACACAGATTATCATCATCTGTCATTACAGATTATGAGCTAACTGCCAGCTTTGCTCCCAGCCTTTAGCTCTGCGTCAGACCTTTGTCCCCTTTGGCCTCCACCTTGACCCTCACAGAGGCACCCCCTTCATAAACATGCAGTATGAAACCCCTGATCAAACCACCTTAACACACACACACTGTCACACAAACCATCTCGTGTCTGTTTTATTATGACGAGCTTGTGCATCGTACATCCCACCAATACCCAATCACTCATTTTCCCACTAAATACCTCCCTCTCCCAATGGCTTCACCCAACGCTCGGTCGAAAAGGTCACACAATTAAATGGCTCAGGCCTTCTGTTCATGTCACAGAATGGTGATGTATCACTCCAGGCTGGCTGTACGTGTACCTGACACACTGTGAGCATGAATATGATTTCAGAGATCATTAAAAATTTAACAGCATGACCTAATTACCCGAGCTCCCTATTCAGATTCCAGGCAGTAAGTGAGATGGAGGGAGAGAAAAGGAGAAGGAGGATCTGTGTTTGGCAGGCCAGGCCTCATCTGGAATCAATTATAATTACTTTATGTTGCTACTTTGTCAATCAATACGGGACGAGGGGTAATGGATCGCTCAGGTGTCACATACTGTACTTAGAGTGATGAAGTTCTGCTGTTTTTGTGTTTGAATTCGTAATTGACATCTTGGCTGAAGTTGCTGTAATTAATGGGTAAGTTTGGTGGGGTAAGTGGTAGGGTGCAACAATTCTGAAGACAATATTAAGCTGTTTGGTACTTAAACTACAGTTAAATATAAATGTTAAGCTTTGGATAATACAAGCTTAATGAAAAACATTTTTCTCTATGTTGGCTCTGCTTTGTGTGTATCAGTGAGTCTCCAGTTCCTACAAAACAGTAAATCTATAATCACAACATTCTTAAAGTGGGGCAAGATTTCACACAATACATAGATATGGCAAATGATAAGGTCACAATATAAGTACAACTGTCATCCAAATCTGCTGTGTGGACAGAAATGGAGATTGTACCAAATTTTTGGTGTGTTTTTGCTCATCTGTAGTTTTATTAATTCTTGTGGGGTCTGTGACAAAGACCACTGTTGTACAACCATTCTTTGTATCAATAAAGTATTATTATCGTGCACTTGAAATCCGAACAAAGTGCTGGTTACTGTTGAGAATCATTTAGATGAATATTGATTTCCTCTGGACATGTTTTACCAGTGCATTTAACTTATGACTCATTTCCAACAAGTGGTCTGTTTTGGTTCAGTACAGTTCGGTACAGTTTTGAGCAGTTAACCCTGATCTTGTTTGCGTTTCCACTGCCAGCCATACTTTCCCTGGTGGGTGGGGATGTGGGGAGGGGGTCCCACTGGCTTAGTGAATGCATGACATCACATCTACTTGACAGGGTGAAGCAGTCTGAAGTTATGCATGATTATATACAAAGAGTAACAACATAGTTCATTTCACAAAAACATTCTTTACTGCAAGTCTTGGTTGCAATGTTACTTGTGTTCTCCGAGTGAAGATACTGTCTCTCTGCACAGCTACTTATTCCATTCGACATGAACTGATTCACTGGGGCAATTAACAGGGATATTTCTTCAGACACAACAATTCGTGGCGTGTATAAATCTCCAGTTGAACTTAATGTCACTGATTCACATTGACTCTTCACTCAGAAAATCAAGGTTACATTGGAACCAAGCGTTCTCTAACATATTGAGACTATCGCTCCGCAGCTACATATTCCATAAGTATAGGGACACTGTAAGACTACCTGTGAGGAGACGAGGAAAATGGAGTAAATGTCCCGGGCCCAGGGTCCATCACTCTGGTTATCAAATGAGGTATCCCCACCACCAGAGTGCAGTACTGTAAGACGCTAGGGCTGTGTGTGAGGCACGTAGTAGTCCGAGCTCATTGGCCTAACTGACCGGTGTGATAGACATCTCCTGGCTCTGTGCCAAGGCCGGCATGCTGCCTCAGGGGTAAAAGTTTCTTGTCTAATGGGTGGTTGCTCCAAGCAACTGTTTCCCAAAGGATGAGCTTGCAGCCACATTCAGAATGTAAAATCTAGCAAAGGTGGATGTACACCATGTGGAAGCTGCACAGATTTTTGAAAGGTAAGCACCCTGCCATAAGGCCCATGATGTCGCCACGCCACATGTGGAATGGGCTCTAACTCCTGAGTGTACTGGAGCTCCAGTCTGCCTAAAAGCCCACTGAATCGTTTCCACGTCCAATGTGACTGCCAAGGTTGAAAAACTGTCTGGCTAAATCACTAAATCTTAAAGCAGACAAACAGTTTGTCTGTTTTTCAGGATGCCTCTGTCTATTGACCTGTAAGGCCCTAAACTGGGCACAGTAGATCTGTTATTGTCTATGTTGCACTTTTTTTGCTCCAGTTGCAGAGTAGTTCCACCTTGTTGCTCAAGTGAAAGTGCAAGTGGCAGGAATGCAGGATTTGGTTGCAGGATGACTCCAGCACCAACAGTGAAGATTCTACAACAGCCTTCATGCATCAACAGGGCCTGTGGTTCTAAAACCCTTTGAGCAGACATAATTGCTGTGAGGAGTGCCACCGTAAATGATATCTGCTTTATACTCACCTGTTTTAAGGGTTCAGAGGGCTCTTGTCAAGCAGCCAACACAAGGCCTTAGTCCCATTCAGGTATGGTGAAATTCCTGCGTGGCTTGACCCCTGGGCACCTCTCAGGAAGTATGATAAGGATGCACTCATCATCAAGGAGCCTATTTCTGTCTGCATGAGCAGTGACAGCTTTGATTGCTTCAACCATGCCTCTCAGGCTGGTGACTTACTGGCATCAAGGGGCTCTTGGAGATAGTACCCCAAGTATTCCAGGAACTGAATCTGACAGTGGGCCAACCTGGTTTGCCCAACACCATGACCTGGGGAGCCCCCAACAGTAGGAGTAAGGCCCAGAGTTTCAGGCCTTGTGGGAAGGGATGGAGCAGAGCTCCCTCCCTCAGGTTCAGAAGACCCTGGTTCACGGTGACCCTTCCAGGAGAGATGTTAATCCTGAAAAACAATGCCATGTGTGGCCAATTTGGGGCACCAGAACCAGCCTCACCAATTTCTGTTGAATTCTCTGCCACAAAGATGGAAGAAGACTGCATGGGGGAAAAGCATACAGCAGCCACTTGGGCAAATTGTGTACCATGGCATCTTTGCCCAGAGGGGGGCTGTCCTTCACCAGGAACAAAGACAGTGAACAGTGAGCATTGTCCTTGGATGAATAAGGACCACCTTTGCCCTGCCAAAGTGATCCTAGATGTCTTCACCTCCACCTCTGGGTGCAGCCTACCTTCCGCAGGACTTGGGCTCCCTCTGGAGCAGATTGGTCCCTTGATTCATCCATCTAGGCACGTGCCTGGCTTTTAGGGACAGGACTCTGGTGACTGCGGAGTCATGGTGAGCTGAGGCCCCGTTTCTGTTTATGTATGCTGTGACCATTACGATATCTGTCCTCACCAGCAGATATCCTCACCAGCACATGATGTTCTTGTGTTTCAGATACATGGGCCAGACATGGCCATCGAACAGGCCAGGTGGATCTGTCACTGTGTAGTTCCTAGATCACCTCTTTTTGCATTCTTCACGCGGGATGGAAATAAAGTAGCGTTGGTTCAGCACGCCGATCAAAGGTTTGTAGGTGTAAAGCAGAAAGCTTTCGACAATGAGGATGTGAGTCTCCTCCTCCTCCTCATTGTCAGACTTTGGGACAATCTCAGTATCCAGGGTGTTATTAACGCTATGAGATTTCTCAAACTTTACCAGATTCTCTAACCATGTGTAGATCGTACTCATCATGGCGTCCATGTCCATGTGCAGTCTTCGTGCAAACTGCTGTCAGTAAAATGTTGATATGCTGACTGACCCATGTTGCCATGTAATCTCTCTCCAGTGCCCTCACCATTGTGGACTGGCCCCAATCCTGTTAAGGATGTGTCTACAGAGACCACCTGGCAGTGCAGAACTGGGCCCAGTATGCTGCACTATAGGCTGTTGGTTGGATGTTTCCATCACCTGAGAGCCTTGAGTGAATTGGAATTTCTAAACTGAAATTAGGTGTGAATCTGAATGTATGTCTGAATGTCTCCTTATGTCTGCACTGTGATTGACTGGCTAACACTCAAGGGTGTACACAGCCTCTCGCTTTATAAGCTCCAACCCTGCAACCTTGAAAGGGAAAGAAGAGGAGAGATGAAGGATGTATAGGTGAATGGAACCAAATTCACTGTTATATCAGCAAGATTAATGTTGACTAACTTGTGTTAAAAAACATGTTATATTATTAAGTGTTAAATGATAGGTCAGGAATTTCTTTTTAAATTTGCAGTTAAAATAGGATCATGATGTTTTTAGGTGTAGTTTGGTTGAGAAACTTCATTCATTCCAGTTGTTTTGATGTAAAACTTTTCTTTCAATACACTTTAAACCAGCTGTGAGTTGGAAAACTGGAATTTTTATCCTTACAGAAAATATACCAATATTTACCCAAAGAGATTGTAGATTTGTTTTCAGGTTTAGGTTGATGAAACAACAGTTTTGAAATACAAAATATAAATATTTTTCGAAATAATTTATTGTTGTGCAATCAGATAAAAAAAAACAACAACTAAGAATAAGATACCAAACAAACTTCTCTAAAAACTTGAGCTGTTTTTATCCAACTGCATTAAAGCTGTGAACATAAATATATAGCAGATGTTTAAATGTGTGCTTAATGTATATTTGCAGCCCTTGGAGCACTATCATTTGTTGAAGTGGCTTTATTTAAAACCTACAGTGGCCCTCCTTCACCAGATTAAGGCATTGAAACAGATCGAGCTTGCATTAATAATCGGTGCGTATCTGTCTGGGAGAACAGACAACATAGACTCAGAAAAAAGAACTCCATTGTTTCCATTCAAATCAACTTCCTCTCAGGCTGCATGCCCTCTTTCCCCTCCTCTTTTACCATATTGATTGCTCAGTACTGAGTCACAAACAAGGCAGATTACCATTATCAGCCGTTACAAAGCGTTTCAGGAATCTTTGACTGAAGTCGTACAAAACCTGAGGCTTTTCATGTCTCTCTGCATCGATTTAACGCTTGTGAGAATGAATTGCAGATCAATTGGCTTACCTCTGGGCAGACTTAATGAGCAAGCACAACACCGGGTCTGTTGTTGTCTGCTTCTGTCTTCATAGTTTCCTACAGCAGGTGGAGAATGATAAGAGGGAAGTCATTTTCAGTTTCCTGCTTTGGTGACAACACTGGAAAATACCCAGGCTGGGATTTCCCTGCAACCAAGTTTACTTACTAAGGGAGTTGAGCTTGAAGTCATAAGAATGCATATGCATTTTTTATATCAGAAAAGTTTCTAATCTGTTTGGTTCTCTGCACAGACAGCTATGAAATCTGTTTCTCAACTTCTTCAATGGAATGGGATCTCATTTTAGTTGACAGCCTCGCTCTTTGACCTTGAGAACTGAGACCCTTCATCATAATGGTGGATTCATGTTTTTCCTCATTACCACCAGCCTGATGTCAGCAGCACAATCATAAAGTTGAGTAGAATGCTCAACAACCTGCATTCATACACAGCTGAAGGTGTGTGTTTCGTCCATCAGTCACCAGTCCATGCTGTTAGAATGTTCCTATTGATTACTGAAGGGTACTTTTTTTAGTTCCTACCTCTGAATTGATTCTGTCAAATTAGTATGGTTCCTATTATTATTACTGTTATAGTTACATCCAAAGCACAGGTGAACAGGCTTGGGGAGTAACGGACTACATGTGAAAGCGTTACATAACTGGGATATGAAAAACAAGGTTACTGTATTCCACTACAGTTGCTGAAAAGGAAGATGTAATCAGATGACGGGTACATTTAGTAAAAATTGGGATTATTTCTCAGGATTACAATTTAAATGCATTTTATCATATTTAAACCCATTTTTCATTTACATATAATATGATAAAATGCATTGACATTGTATTTGTCATGCAACTTTCTCCTGACAAAACCAGATAAAACTGATTTTGAAATTTTATTGAAATCAAATTTAACTTTCTTGATCCGTTTTCCCCATTTTTCATTGGAGCACAAAAACAGACATTGGAAAAGGAGTCGTTATCAGCGTTTTCACTTTCGTTTAGAGAAGAATGTCGAGAAGACAAGTTGTTTTCTCGATTAAAACAGAGCACATTGTGTCTGCCATGTAAAAGAAGCAGTTTTAATTTTGCTTGAACTGTACCATGTGGTCAAGACTTGAACAGTTTATGTGGGACTGCAATCTACTTCCTCAATTTATTTTACAAGGTTACATTGTACAGTTTTGTCTTTGTTAGCATATTTGATATTGGAGTAATTCAAAAGTAATTGAAAGTAATCTAGTTACATTACTTTAATGTTATGGTACTTGGATAATATTACTGACATCATTTTTTAACAGCTAACTCGTAACTTTCTTTTAAAATAACACTCCCAACCCTGCTTGTGAATAAGTGTATAAGCTCAAAGTATAACAATGTTGAACTTTAATTCTCTAAGCGGTCACAGGAAAACCGAGCCTCTGATGAACGCGGAAGGATCTGGTCATCCTTTCAAAATCAAACACCCTTCGATCTCTATTATTTACAAACTATAATTGGCCTACATTAATTGTTTTTGTGTGTCTGTGGCCTGGTTCTAAATCATCTATGGCTGGTCTGTACCAGTCTGCAGCCCAGGGGTTGGGAACCTCTGATATCATGACAAAAACAGACAACTGTGGTTGATGCATGCATCAAGGGGGCAACCATTATCTACAGTGGTCAGCATACAGCAGTATGAATGGACAGATGGCTGCCAAATTGCTTTTAGTTAGAATTAACTATCAAGGTTTTGTAGTAAATAGTCCAGCATTATTAAGCCTTTGACTTATTGCCTGTTCTTTGCTTATTTTCATCAGAGTGTAAGCGTAATATTCTCCCGAGATAACCTTCTCTTTTCTCAGAGGCAAACTTGATTGCTCACCATGTAAAAATCACCTTAAAAACCTTTTTGGCATTTGAATGGGTCATACAGTATCTTACATTTCTCTATCTTTGAAACATCAATGCACTATTTGCACTATAGGGATAAAATGTCACGATTGCGCTTTGTGGTGCCAACCAGCACTCATTTGTGGCTTGTGTACCCAATTGCATCACTCCCATTACTTTGCCAAGCCGCTACATTGCCACTCTGACTAATTTCGGCCTTGATCTCAGTCTGTAGATTAAGGACATTACTGTGAGTGCACTGTGTTTGGATCACTGTCCTTTGCATTTCACACATGCAGAGAAGTATAAACATTTACCCTCTGTCCACCTGGGATCAATAAGAGCTGTTGCCATGTAATCAGATGGCAGAGTGGATTTTACATCCAGCACCAAGCCAGGACTTTAGTAATGTGCAGCTAGTGGGTCCTGCCAGCTATGCTCCCCCCTCCCTCACTCATCTGTCAGCAGAGTCTCTGTTACATCCACAGGACCTGACTGGTGGACCTGGCCCTCACATGGCCTTTTTGCTGCTTTGTCGGCCTTCAGTGCTGAGGTTCAACCAAGAGTCACAGAGGGAGGATGGTTCTTTGAATTTCTATCAGGTTACCATTCAGTACGAAGAGAACTGAAGGGTTCTGCCTCAGCATGGTGAGTGAGATAGGTAAAGAGAAAAAGGAGAGAAAAAGTGGCTTTAAGTCCCTTTATAAGCACGAGGATTTTGATGTAGTGGTGGTCTAACAGAGGACTGTGGATAATTTAAGGTATTGAAAGATCTGTATTAGGGATGTAACGGTTACCGGTAAAATGGTAAACCGCTGTAAAATTTCCCACGGTAATCATAACCGTGTCCTATTAAAATTACCGTTATTCCGTGTTTGATTACAACACCGTCAATAACGCACGGTGATGCTGCTCTTTGCCTGGAAAAGCCTGAACTGCCCCTCTGTCTGTCACACAGACAGAGGCGCACATGCGCAGTTTGCAATGTTTGGCCTCTGAGAAGTCCTGTATGTTGGAGTTGGAGCCTCACTCAGACTAACAGGTTTTGCGACTCGAAACGGACAAAGTTCAAAGTCTGGTCGAAGTTTGGATTTTACAAGGATGTCGAGGAGAAACTGATTGACAACAGTCACCCTGTCTAAAACACAAAGCTGTGGTGAAAGACAAAGATGCACGTGATTAGAACTGCTGTAACTCCTCGAGTAAACGAGCAGAGAGAGAGAGGATTCAGTGAGCCATATACCTGAGTGAATTACAGGCGGTTTACCAGGATTTTCTGTGAGAATAATGTATAAAGGTTGTAAATAACAGCATTAGCATCTATCTGGAGTGTGTTCTTGCCGTTTTTTCGCCGTTTATTATCTATGTTTTTTGCCGTGTTTCGTCATAATAGATCGTCTTTTTCCATCATAGTTTGTGTTTTATGGATTTAATCAATCGTAATTTGTAAATATTAAAGAAGATGTCGAGGACATCTGTCATTGAAAGGGCAGATCAGAAAAGAGTCATGAAGGGGGCTAGCTGCTTCAGGCACTATCATTAGTTAAACAAAAGAAAAAAATAATAAACACCTGAACATGGTCTAATATAACGAGCTGTAACATGGACACTAATGCTGCAGGCAAACTAAAATGTGTGAGTGTTTGTAAAATAGGTTGAAGTTATTTTTTGTCGTCTCAAAACTTTGAACGCGTTCATTTTCAATTGTTTATAAAGAGCATACTGTTAAAGTTCAAATCAGTTTTTTTTTTCTTGTAATTACATACAGTTTAAGCATTTATAACAAAATAATGACAAATCCTTGCCAGAATTTTTTCCTTTTATTTCTCATTAAAATGTAAACAAATTTACTTTTTGGATATTTCCTGACACAGTTATTGACAAAAAAGACAAAAGAACCGTTACAATTATAGAACTTTATAGAAGGACAGAACTTTCCTCTGGCTTGAGCTTATCCTTTATATTTTCATCAATATGGTCAGTAAAAAAGTTAATAAAAAATCGTCGTCCTCATCATAGCTGTTTTTGCTATGTATTATCTCCTTTTTTCTGTTTCAATTCCTGTCATCGTCTCTGTTTTTCTGTTGCTCTTTGCCATCCTGTAGACCTTTCTTACCCGCTCCACTAAACATTCATCAAGCCCTCTACGTCCATGTTGTGTCTTAAAAGTAGCTCACAGGAGTTCAATTCACTGTTTTATAACTAGCGTCATCTAGTTGGCCTGAGTCTGAACCGACTGTGGAGAGGTGAAGTTTAGAAAAAGACAAGCCTCGCCACGGGAGCGCACAGACGAGGGAGCCTGCAAGCAGCGTCATGTCGTGTTGGAATATTCACAGCTCCTGTAATTGCCCCACAATGTTTTAGACCGTGTGGTGAACATGTTTCCCTATTGTTCCACCAGATTGTATTATACCACAGGGTGGGGGGAAAAAACCTCTTGGTTATTGTATGAATGTGCGACAACTGAAAGGCTCTGAATATGCACGAAGAACGTCAACAACTCTCCCACACCCTACCATTAAGTCTTGCTTTCCTCCCGCTCTTATCCTGCTATTCTTTCCCTTTAGAAGAAAATGGAACAGGGCTCTGGATGGATCGCAATTCACTGGAGTCTTATTGTATGCAGTAATATACACTATTAAGTGGCTGCATATAGAAACAAACCTTTGATTAAATGAATCTGAATGACAAAGAAACAGCAAGACCCCTCCTTGAGCTTTCAGTTAATAAGCATTGCTTTTTTTGACTCGGTACCTGTGCATGCTGACTTTTGACACCCGCTGTTTTCAATAGGGATATTTCTGAAGACTCATATGGCGGCAACACCAGATTAAATCAAGTCTGCTATAATAAAGTGTAATGTTATATTCATTTTGTCATCATTACTGATTCCAAAGTACTAAAAGGCTTGCGGATTATAATGAATTCCAAATATGTGCTAATAGGGGTAGACGGAGAGTAGTGTGGATTACTAATATTAGTTAGGGCTCCATGTTTCATCAGACAGTATTAGAAAAAAGAATATTCAAACAGGATTTTTTTCAACTTCTTTGATTGAGAGAGTCATTTGTAATTGAATTGAAACAGCTTTAATTGTCAGACTTGGCCCATTTGTTAAATATCTGTGAGGGAGTTTAAGTATACAATGCTTGGAAAGTAGAACCAGATAGGAGTAAAATTCAGACAAAATAAGATAAATAACAATGGTGAGGGCTTCTTGAGAAACCCAGTCTTTCTATACATAGAATTCAAGAGCCGTATTTATCAGAGAAAGGCGTGCAAATCTATGTAAGTATCTCCACTGTTTGCATAATAGATTAGAAATTAGCATTTTTGTTCATTTTCCATGTATGCACAGTGCCTGGAAGAATAACACTCCATGCATATCAGATCAGCCTGCCTACAATTTTGCGCAGTATATTATTTGACAATCTAAAATGTGTAATTTGCATGAAATTGCTTAATTAAAACACAGTCACTGGGGGTATTAATTTCTTTGTCTGACAGTGGAGTGTGGTGAGGGGAGAGCAGGGGGAGATGTAAAACGCTGTCAGATAGCGCTGTCACAGAGGCAGAAAGGAAATTCTGCCACATTCAAGCCCCCCCCTCTCCTCTCCTCTTCTTCCTCCTCTTCTCCTAACGGCACGGAGCGATGGAGAGGATAACGCCTGCCCAGCTAATTTGTGTTATGGTGGTAAACGGAGGCCACTGCACTAGAAAGATACCAAAGAGAGAGAGGGAGGGAGGGGGTGAATCACTGGAGGAGATATGAAGAGAGAGAGAGTACTATGGGTGTCTTTTGTGCCATGGTATCATTGTTTTCCTCGGGGGTTGAAGTATGCCAGGCAAGTGACGATGATACAACGTTGTCAGATTCTAGTGCACCAGAGTTGGAGTGATGTGTTAGCACTATAGATGGGACTGATGGTTATGAAGTGGAGGAATACTATTGCTTGTACTATTGTTCTTAATTCTGCAATAATATGTGTGCGCTAAAGTAGCTTCTGCATTAAGTCACACACTTAATGAGAAGTTTACAACCTTGGTTGCTGCCTACACGTTTTAACAAGTGTTTTGTTTCTTTCAAGTGTCAGACTAATAGGTAAGGGGACACTTTTAAATCATGTTTGACTAAAATCACTCAGAGACAAAGGTCAGTCAGGAGCAAATGGAGTAAGGCGACAGTATGCGCACATGTAGGCTGATATTTTTGAAAACACACCTGTGAGTTCTGACCTTCTATTGACTCATAAACAAAACTTTTAAGGCACTGAATTCATGCATTTGGGAGTGTTCCTGGCAAGATGAAGATTTTCATAAACTACTGTTAGGCTGTCTCGGTTTAGACAAGAAAATGAAGCATTTTGGGCCTAAGAATCTTGCTTTGCACTATGCAGCATTTTCACGATTGTTAACATGTGTTGCAGGAGATATAAGTGTTGACTGGATGAATTACATGATCACTGCTACTCTGCTACTCCCTTATTATGTATTATCACACTGCCCTATAAACAATGCTAACACTTCTAATATCTAGTCATTAGCTGTGTTTGAAATCTACCCTATCACGGATATAGTGCACTACATAGTGTGTTCACCATGTTGTAGTGTTTTTCGAATTCTCAGCAGTTGATTTCATTCACTATATAGTGCACTACAAAATACCAACAATGCACAGCAAAAGTGAGTGTACATAAGATGTACCCTATATTTTACTCCAATGCAATGTGGTTGTGTTTTCCCATAGAAGAAGAAGAGAACAAAGGCTGTTAGGCGCTGCTGTCATTCATAATGTAAAAAATGTGAAAGCATCTTTTACACGTTCATAGCATAGCTCTTTTACGTCCTTTAGTGGCTGTAAACAGCTTCAAAATTTGCTACTTATCCTCGTCAGTGCCTGGTTCAGTTACGTGATTTTTGGCGCGTCCACTTCCGTTACAGGAATATCCGGTTGATGTACTGACACTATGACGTTTAGAAGATTTCATTGTAGTGTCCAAAATGTTGTTTGGTCATTCCCTATGTAGTCCACTATTTCATTTACACTGCATAGGGAATAGTGAGTCAGTGAATGAGTGGACGATTTCAAACACAGCAATTGTTTCGCAAGTGATTGTGTTGACTGTAGACCCATAGTTACCTGCATCTGTGGATGCAGTGGTAACAGATGAGTACTCTTGAATGCTTTTACAAAATATGATCCAGATTATCAGATGCATCATGCTGGTTTGGCAGAGTGTCAAGCAACCAGGCCCCACTAGGCTCTGGTTTGCCCAGGCCTGTGTCCTGTCTGAGGCCTATTTTCCAATACAATCCAATTGTCATCCTTTTGGCATGCCTGTCCCTCTCCACTATCAAAGAAAGTCTCAAAAATATGTTAAAATGATCACATTTTCAAATTTGTTTTGAACAAAAGGATGGACACATAAAATGCCTGCAAATACCAAGGAACACAGCTACAAGTAAAACCGTGAAACTTGTCAGATATGATTAAATCAATTTAAAAAAGCCTTTTCATAGTAATTGTTAAGAAAGCTGTATATCATGAGCAGAGGGAAATGGTAATAAAGTAGTTAATGCACCTTTGTGTTTGTTTTTGTGTGTTTTCATGTGGACAGGGATGTTATTGAAGACTTTAATTCTTGGTTGCTCCACTGTCCAGTATGTAGAAATAAACAGCCAATAGACTTCTCCTGATTCTGCCACAATATATATTGTGTTAAATTGATCTAAATACTGTATGGCTTCCCTCAATAAGTGTATTTCCGCATAATACTGACTGATACAATCCTTAAATAATGTTGAAGAGCAAATTTTACACACACATTGTGATGAAGTTCTCCCATATTACTTTCAAACAACATCCATATTGTTTCAACCACTTCAAAAGTAAATTCAGTCATCTACAGCTGTGAAGATTTTCACCCTGTCGGTGGTGAAAGGAAGGATTCTTTATCAGATTGGTTTAAATAGTGTCACAGGTTTTGTATGAGGGTGATGAAGTACTTCAACCTTATGATTACCTCTGTCTACCATTGCTAATGCAACTAGAAGCCATCTTTATCAGCATTGGTGCACTATGACCATGTAGTATTTGCTCCCCTATGATTGACTTGTTAGTTTTTACTTTTGGAATCCACTTGAGTACTACTTGCAGTATCACCTCTGGCAAAGTCCAGAGAGAGTTGAGTTTACAACAGGGGATGGCAACCTTTTTGCTCTAAAGTGCCATTTTCACATTTTCCTGCCACCCATTGTGCCACCTAAACATTGTGGTACATCAAGTTTAAACAGAAATCATGATTTTTTTTAATCTCTCATGGTTCTGTTCCATTATTCTGAGGCCTATTTGCCAATACATTATTCATACTGATGATCATAGTATAACCACATTTATGTCCTAAGATCTGTACAGTCTAATTGTAAGAGCACGATCAACAAGGCAGCCACGACAAAGACAAAAGTGTAAATCACACCAGCCTATCATCAATATTTTCCAGAGCTAACTGCATTATGTGCTGCATGTTAAGATGTCAAAAATGGAATGAAGTTTAAGGGCATTGGAACTCTTACATAACACAAAACAAGAACACAGTTTTATTGTCTTCTCTGCTAGAATATCCTCCATATTCTCAATTATTGTTTTTGTAGCAAAAGAAGAAATGCTCCCAGGATAGCCAGCTATAAATCTGATGATCAGTGTACCAAAGAAAAATGTATTGCTGGACTACATTTAATAGAGAATAAAACACACAGTACTTAAGGACCACTTGTGAAGTTTTGTTTGAAGCTTAAAAACAAATGAGTAATTAATACCTCTGTATTCTTTCTCCCAAAATGTGGTTCAACAATTAAATTTGCTGAAGCACCTAATTTCTTGATCTTTTTACATGTTTCCTTCATTTCTGTCACATTTTAGCCTTTCTCTTGCTTTATCACTCCTTGGAATTAAAGTTATTAGTAATGGCCAGCATATAGTTGAACAATTAGAGTGTGTTAGCATAGAGAGAACACAACATTTATAAAACTATAAAAATGGTTGTAATTGTTCTTATGTCTTTGGTTTTCTATGTTTTTAAAATTGGTTGGATTTGAATATTGTCTTTGTTTCCAATCATCAATCATGGAGCGATATATCTCTTTTTTATGGGTCCGCTGTTTAATCTTTTTCTGTTAATCTCCTCGAGTCATCCTTTTGTGCGTCTTCCCCCTGCCATGGTTTTGTTTCACAGATGCAATCAATCGTAGCAAACCACAATGTGAGCACTGGCTCGAAAAACAGCCACTCATTAATTGTTGGCCGCCCCTTTTCCTCACCGCCGTGCCATTACAGATGCGGGGATTGCAAAGCATGGGGAAGGGAAAAGGGCAGAGAGGTAGGCGAAGGATGGAACCAAAGAGAGTGAGAAAAACACACAGGGAGGAGAAAACTCTTTGGAGCATGACAAAGAGTGAGATTAAAGCTCCCCCCTTTTTTTCCCATTTCCAGTTTGGCCCCTGCGTCTGTGTGCATGCAGCCCCGCACATCTGTACCCTTTTGTCTTAAATATCAAAGGCGGCGGAGGCACGTTAACATTTCAGTAATTCCAAAGATACACGAGGAGGACATGAGGGGGGTGAACGATGCAGGGAAGAAGTTATCAAACTGAGAGAGCAAGGAAGAGAGAGGGTGTTTCTTCTTTTTCTACAGTTCTGAGAAAGCTGTTTGACTTTGCTTGTAGTGCACCACTGAGGGCGGCGCTATGCAAGAGCAAATTAAAAGCTTTAGCAGAATGATACAGGACGATAAAAAAGCAGGGAAACTTTAAGAATGGAGCTACCTAGAGAGAGTGAAATGCATATATTGGGAAAGCAGAATGGTGGCAGACAGGCAGGCGGGCGGGCAGGTTCAGCGCGGGGTCCTTGTCACCCGTGTCAGCAGTGTGAGGTGGAGAGCATAGACAGCAGCAGTGAGGGCAGGGTAACGCTGACAGGACCTCCACCGCAGCCTTGACGGCCAGCTTCACTGGGACCTTAATTGGTCCTTTGATGTCCGTGGAAAAAAAGGTGGTGAAGGCGACGGAAATGGAATCTGTCCCTCTCTGCTGCCATACCATTATATCACTCTGTTTATTTATGAATCACAGCCTTTTTTGTTCACTGTTCTATGCCCTATTTTGCACTTACTTTCCCCTCCACTCACCCTGTCTCTCTCTTGCTTTCAGTTTTGTCATTCCTTGGTTAAAGCTCCTGTGGGGAAACTTACATTTGCATTGGCTTTTGCACCCCCTACTGACAAAGCAGAAAATCACATCAGAAACTGAATGTGGTATCGGCTGTCCAGTGCTGTTCTCTAATAGTCACTGTGGTTTTATGGACGTGCCAATCTGGACAGTGCTACTTTGAAATTTGTACTATTTAACATGAGCAATATTAAAGGAGACATATCATGCTGATGCATGATTTAATACTTACATATAATATAATAAATTTGAAAACAAGACCTTACACCCCCTTAATTTTCAAAAAATGAGATATTGTATTTTTTCTGATATCCTAGAACGAGATTTGATGCCTCTGAAAATAGGTCATTGCAAGATGTCCGCGAGATTTCAAACGTCGTGACGACACGAGGTACCTTTCTTTTTATTGGAGTAATCTGATGTGTGTGATGTCCGTTAGCCACAAAACAGTCACTGAGGAACACATCCACCAGCAACAGTATATAGATCCCTAGCTCACACTCACTCATTACCTGCTCTGGCCTGTAGGGGGACTCGCTGCTTTGAGCCTGCCGGAAAATACAGTAGAAGAAGGAGGACAGGCTGGCTCAACCCCCGATAGAACTGACCAATCAGAGCACAAAGGGCTGTGACGTTGCGAGGTAACTTAGGTCAGCCTGGAAACCGAGCATTTCAACGAGACCTTGTTAATAGCCTAAAATGAGGATTTTGAGAACGCTATTGTGGGGCAATGAAGGAACTAAATGACTTGTACTGAGGGCAGAAATGCTTTACAGGCATCCTAGTCTGGCATAGTGAAAAGGAGAAACAAGCATGATATGTCTCCTTTAAGTTCTGTTTTGTGGGAACGCAGAATAGGCCTTTGCTTAACATCCTTACCTGTGTTGCTATGGAATTTTGCACAGTTAATATGTTCCCAATATGTCAAATACACTATAAGGATGACAGTTACATGATGCAAAAAGTTCGATGGATGTTGTAAATTAAGAGGCAGCATGCTGATTTCTAACAACAACACAGGAATTGATATAGTATTAACTGTAAAACACGTCTGTTAAACAGCTTCCAATGGTCCATTATGATTTAGTTTCAAGCTTTAGAAAAACACATTTGACTTTATTTCCCTTTATTGACTAGTGGAGTTTATGTTACTGGAGTACCCTGAAGGCACACGAGAGAGCTCAAGCTCCATACAACCATCTAAGCACACAGCTCTAAGTCCAAACTAATAAAATGTCCACCAACAATGGTTATTAAAATTAGATTAGCACAGACTAATGGCCGATTATCAGAACCCTCACCATCAGAATCACATAGTTAGTCAGTTTATTTGTCCCCTGTCGGGAAAATGGGGTGTAGCAGGAATCACAGACATTTGGGAACAGAATACAGTATCAGCACATATAGAGTGGTTAAATTAGACAAATAAAAACATATCAGCATCATAAGAAAACTTAAACAATTCATTTAGACAGAGAAGAAAAGCAAATAAAACCTCATAGATATGGATCGGCAGGTTGGTCTATACCAGCTATAGACCTATTTTACGTGGCTCTTTCTCATTGTTCATTTAAAAATCTGATTGCTTGTGGAACAATAGAACATTTTGATGTTTTTTGTAAACAGAGGAGCACAAGTGGGCTTATGTTTTCCTCCATGCTTAGATTTCTGGTGTTACTAGTGTCTGTCTATCTGTGGAAGACTATATCGTCACTTATAAAAAGGGAAAACACAGCACTGATGGAAAAAACAGATTCTTAAGTCATAACTAACACAGGGTCAAAATGATGACATACTGCCTTGCTTATGACATAAAAAGGTAATAATATGAGGTAAATAAAGTCCCAGTTATGACAAAAAAAGTTAAAATTGTAACAAAAAGTCAAAATTATGAGACACTATGCCCTAATTACGAGATAGAAAAGGTTAATTATACATAATTATGTCTTAGGTTATTAGGATTTCAATTTTGTTCACATTATCATTATGAGTTATGATTTCATATCCAACCATGCACCTTCTATCTCATAATGATGACACAGTATCTCTTAATAATGAATTTCAATGTCATTATTTGACCTTTCTGTCATAATTATGGCTCATCTCAGAATTTGGCTCAATTTTTCATCATACAGTTTTTATGCTTTCCTTTTTTTAGTGGCAGAAAAATGGCTTCCATACTTATCAGATATGTGTTCATTAAAAACTAAAGAAATAGGAACAGGGACACACACTCAGCTGGAGGTCACTGGTTAACACGAATACACTGTCCATAGATCTTGTTGCTGGTCATTGCAACAAAGGTCTTGGCTTCCACTGATCTTGAACATGTTGTGCTATACACAAACCAAATCTGTACCCCCTATCCTGACACTTACCCCACTGCACCTGCAGTTTGAACACTTAACATAAATGTACTGAAGAAATAAATCTTCATCCTGATGCTGTAATTTGCTGTTTTAGTTCATAAATAAGAATCAGTAATAACCTCAGTCTGCTTCATAACCTGCAAATTTTTGAAGCAAGGAGCTTTAATTTGTGTCATAGCTCTGCTTTAAAGATCTTCCTCTCTGAAGTTGTCCCGATTCCCTTTTTTTGCAATTACAGCATAACTGTTTATGTGCACCTAAGTGTATTTGTGTCCTCTTTTTAAGTGGGTAAATGATGTGCATCTGCATGTAGGAGTGTTAACAAGGAAGGGTTTCTGTGTGTGTGTGTGTGTGTGTGCGTCAAACCCCTGCTGCCTTTGCTGATCAAATGGCTCAACAAGGGTAAGTCCTGCTAATGTGGCGAGCTGTTTAGAACCAGAGCCTTCCTTTTGAAATGATGATGATAATGGATTCAGTCCTCTCATTAAAGAAGTCTGAGAGCTCATTAGGCACCAACAAACAAGCACAGGAAATGCCAAGTGCCCCCATCTGCCTCCGTCTACCATTTCAAGCGAGGATGCGGCCACGTTACCGTCATTTACCTCAAAACCTTCCCATTCCTCTCCACAGGCGCAAACACACACCAGGGGGTTCACACACACACACACTCACACATGCAGCAGTATTTTCCAGACGATCCACGGCACCATCCTCCCGGCGACCCAACTTCAAAGTGGCCAAGCCTCTGCGCACTCGGCTGGGACTCCCTGAGAGACTCTCTCTGGGGCTCTGGGGTCAGGGGATCAAGAGGACTGAAATTGATCTCGTCTCTTTGGTCCTGCTCAGCCCTCTTTAGCCTCTTGTCATCGTGCTCAGGCTCCCTATAGAAGCACCTGCAGAGGAATTGTGGGGAGAGAAAAAGAGTGTCAGCTCTGCCTCCCGTGTCGCTGTCGTCTCCCTGGATGAAAATTTCTCCCTTTTGGTTCATGACACGCTGACAGATGAAGAGCAGCGTGGTGTGATAATGGAGCTGACTTCTCTCTTCTCAATATTCCACTATGGTCACTTGTCATTGTGTCGCATCAGCTTATTTCAGTGAATGGAGAAGAGAGGGAGAGGGAATCTCAAATCAAGAGAACGGTGTGAATGAAGTCCTGACACATTTATTCATATGGCACACTTTAGTTATTTTGACTTTTAATATGTGTTACAATCTTGATGGCTTCAACCCAGGAAAAAGTATTTCTATACCTCCTAACAAGAACATCTTAGCTCAACAGGTTGTCTTAAAGAAGGACAAGTAATTTTAATCCTTTATTAACCCATTTATGCCCAATTTTTTTCCTGAGTTGTAAGGCATATAATTTTATCAGTTGAGTCCCTCTGAATCATGTTATGAATTTTTTTCCCATTTTGTACTTTGTTTTAAAGAAAATAGCTTTTTTATGACCGGCAGCAATTGTTGCTAGCAGTCACACAGCTTGCCTCTCGGTCACAGTGTTGAAGTCCTGCAATATTACAGAGTACTGAAGGAAAGGACAACATACATGATAAATTTGTATTTTGGCCTTAAGTACTTGTGTGCCATGAAAGGTGTAACTTCCAACTCCAACTAATGTATGGAAACCCTTTAAAAAAAGGAATTTAGGGAACTTTTAAAATAAAAACGAATACTAAGTCATAATAATGAGATATAAAGTTAAATTTATGAGTAAAAGAGTCATATGTGTGAGATTAAGTCATAATAATGAGATTAAAAGTCATATTTATGAGAAAAAAGTCAAAATTGTGAGATTAAAAGACAATTATGATGATAAAGTCATAATTATGAAATAAAAAGTCATAATTTTGAGATTAAAAAGTCATAATAATGAGAAAAAAAAACAAAGTTTTGAGATAACCAAGTCATAATTATGAGAAAACTAGTCATATTTTTGAGATCAAAAATACATAATTATGAGATGAAAAGTCAGAATAATGATATAAAAGTCATAATTATGAGATAAATTAATTGTTATGAAATAAAAGTCATAATTATGAGATAAAAACTCTATGAGAAAAAAAGTCAAATTTATGAGATAACACAGTCATAATTATGAGAAAGGTGTGTTGCTATATGTGTAGAAACATCCCAAAAAGTAATATCTTCAGCCTTGGCTGTCGACACTGACAGTGGCATAAAATTATCAAACAGTAGAAACCAATGCACACACTATGTTTTTAGGACAAATGTTTTAAGGCATATGTATTCAAACAGTAATGGAGGTCTATTGTTACCTCTGCCAGGACATTATGTTATTACTGGCGTCTGTTTTTTTTTTTTTCGTTTGTTTGTTTCTCTGTTTGCAACAAAACTCAAAAACTTATGGATGGATTTCAATGAAATTTTCAGGAAGTGTCTGGATTAGGACAAGGAACATATGATTCGATTTTAGGAGTGATCTGGATCACTGTCTGGATATGCCATGACGACAAATACAATTTTCGTGAATAACTACTGAACTAAAGTAGATATCATTAAGAATCCAGATGCTAATGGTATGTTTTCATGATAAAGGGATCTAAATATTTACATGAAATAAAGGAAATAAAGGCAATTTAATACTGATGCAAGTATATTTAACCAGCCTTTCCATTTCAGGAAGTGCAGTCATAAATGCAGGGGTCACCATAAACCAACACAAACCAAAGTTTTGATGGCAGCTAAACCTTTGGTTTATTACTTGATCCTCAAAGAGAATCAGAATTTTCATTTTTGAAAATATTTTTTGATCAAAATACAATTCATAAATCTAAGATATTTATCACCCAGGCCTGTCAACTTTTCACAGAAAGTTTATTTAACCAGCCTTTCCATTTCAGGAAGTGCAGTCATAAATGCAGGGGTCACCATAAACCAACACAAACTAAAGTTTTGATGGCAGCTAAACCTTTGGTTTATTACCTGATCCTCAAAGAGAATCAGAATTTTCATTTTTGAAAATATTTTTTGATCAAAATACAATTCATAAATCTAAGATATTTATCACCCAGGCCTGTCAACTTTTCACAGATCCTATTCTCATTTCAAATCCTGTCTGTTGAATTCAACCACACTCTCTTCGTCTTTGGTCCTCTCCTACTGAGCAGAAGGGCCAGGACTTTCATTTATTGAGTGCAGCC
The DNA here is from genome assembly GCA_036419115.1 of Scarus forsteni. Taxonomy (NCBI): domain Eukaryota; kingdom Metazoa; phylum Chordata; class Actinopteri; order Labriformes; family Labridae; genus Scarus; species Scarus forsteni. The sequence continues at coordinate 30,210,260 of JAZDUH010000341.1, read as the reverse complement.
TGCAAGGCGCTCAGGTCGCTGTGCAACAAGGCAACAGCCTTTGTGAATGAATGTTGTGCATCTGTTTATTTGCTTATTGATGGTTTCTGTTTTTATGTGCAAGTTGTTTCAAACAAATTGCCTCGAGAGGGATGAAAAAGTTATTTGAATTGAATTGAATGTGTGCATATGAAAACTAACTTGACTAACTAACTCCATACTGGAATCCAGATGAGACCAGTGCAGTGGGATGCAGTCTTAATCTATACTTCAAGGCCTTACAATCTAAATAATAGAACTTCAGTTGAGTACTTGATTTAACAATGGGCTCAGAATAGATAACACTCAAGCAATAAATACCAGTTATATAGCAACATTTGTCCTAAATGTTCCTTCCAGAGCTTCCACTCTTGTGTCTTGGAATGGTTCCTATCTGTACAAACCAGAGATACAGATTGACAGTAGTGACTTTTTAATGTCTCCTTCAATTAACCATCTCTCTCAGTCCAACCATGTCATCCACAGTGTGTCAGAAAAGACATACTGCAGATGACAAAGTCTTATCTGTGCACCATTCCCTCTCCATCATCCAGGAAGTGATATTTCCTTGTCACGGAGGAGGAGAGATCAGAGAGAGAGTGAAACTCACAAGGGTCCATTCCTGCCTCAAGGACTCTGTTATCGAACATAATGACACACGCCAAAATTATCAATCAATACTTGAGGTATAATGCGCCATAAAGTTTATTTCATTGACTATTCATTTAGTTAAAGAAGCAAGATAGAGTTCCTAAGAAAGATTGCTCATTTTCGCTCTCCTCTTCACACCATAATTATGGGCTTGAGGGATATCAATTAAATGTGTCCAATTACAGAATGCTTCAAAACTAGAATATATAGTTGCGCCTCCTTTTTTGATCTATTTACTCGCAGCTGAGGCAACAGAGGGATAGAGGCAGCAAGAAGTTTCAAAAACAGCCTCTGTTCCACATGAAAGCTGCATTTGATCATATTTTTTATTTTTGTCTTAAAGAGAAAAGCTTGCCAATGAGGAGTCATTCCCCATTAAAGTCAAGCAAAATTATCAGGCCTGCATTAAGGAGCTTTGGAAAAAAAAAAGCTAGATATGTATCATGCATGTGGATATGCATAAACATGATGGAGGAGCTTAAGTAGAAAATGAGATCTGATGCCGTCGTGAAGAAGAGAAAACCGGCGTGCTCGGAATGCATTTAAATTTAAATATTCATGTCATTATAATTCTGAGGAATGTGGAGCGACCGTATGATATTTTATTGAGGAGGTTTTAAAAAATGAATGCTGTCCCTACTCCTTAATAAAAATCCTTGGCTTTCACTCAGAGCAGTCGTAGGAGCAGCATGCTGCGCTCTTTGGTTGTGTGGCACAAAACAAGAAGACAGGTGGGTAGACAAACAGTTGGACAGATGGATGAATGGACTGGAGAGCAACTATGTTTCTTGCTAATGATCATTAACAGCGACACAGCTCTGAATCTTCATATCAGGAAAGGATATCCTTGGCACAGCAGCACACAGGTTAATAATGGCAATATAGTGCTGTCCCCATGCAAGACTTTTAATCTACATTATGATTTTAGAAAATCTCAAACAGTGTCACCCCAAAAATTAAGCCAGAGATCAGTTACTCTGTTTTAAATGCTTAAAATGCATGTTAGCTCTCCCCCCCGCAGCACAAATGTGTTTCTGTCAACTGGTTGCCAACATTTTTTAATTATTTTGCTTTCTGCAACTCTTGAAGTCATAGTAGATGAACTAGAAAAGCACTCGGAGAGCGCAGACCTCCACCAGCACCACAGTCCTCTCACATATGGTGATTTTTAACCATAAATATTAGTCCTACCTTTATTTCATGTAAATATTTAGATTCATTGACCATGGAAACATACTATTAGCAGTTAGTTTCATAATGATATCTATTTTAGTTCAGTAGTTATTCACAAAAATTGCATTTTTCGTCATGGCGGATCCAGACGGTGATCCGGATCAACACGAAAATTGAATCACTTCTTCCTTTTCCCATGCTGAACATTTCCTGAAAATTTCATCAAAATCCATCCATAACTTTTTGAGTTATTTTGTTCACAGACAGACAGACAAACAAACTCTCCCGAAAACATAACCTCCTTGGCAGAGGTAAAAATGTTTTAAGCAGATATTGATTGTACTTGTGTGGATGAGGTGCTGGGGACCTCTTTCATCCCTTTTTCTGTGAGTTAATGTTTTGCATTTCTGTTCTTCTGGCAGTATTCATCAGCAGTATGCTCTCTGAGGATACTTAAACAACCATACTTATGTTTTAAAGTACTTTAGAGATTGAGTAACCACAGCAGTTTAGCCTGCAGTTGTAAGGGGTTGTTATCAACAAAGTAATGTACCACAACATTAATGCTCCAGTGCCGCACAGTCTGTGGTGTCACTTTCTGCACCTTCAGCTGATGAAAAATATCGAAATAATTGATCTATTTTTGAAGAGCACATGCTAAACACGTTTTTCAATAAAAATGTGTTCGTAGCCTGTAGTATTAAGACCCTCTGCTCACAGAGTTGCTTGACCTTTGAGAAAATCTGTGATTAAACTGTTTGTCACAAAACGTTCCCCTCATGATGTTACAAGGTCAGAGAATGACGCCCTATGCAGAAGTGACAAAAAGTGTAATTCCCTGAGTGTCCACCTGAGGCTGCCTGCAGTAACTCCAGAGACTGTTCTGAGCAGGGCTGAATCAGAAGGGTTTAAAGGCATGTCAAAACCCAGGACCCAAGTTTATTTTTGAGGCAAGAAACTTTCAAACTATGCCCAGGGGGGATTTAGAACCAGTGTAAACTTGTTAAAAGGTAGGGAAATATGTGGCATCTGTGTGTAAATGAGTAAAAACTTGAAACTTTGCTCTGGGGACTAATTTCAAAAACTTGACTTTTCAGACAGTAGCAAAATATGTGACCTTTTAATCTTTGGGCAGTTCAGTAAAACCTTTATGATGATTTTCAAATATTCTACCAGCAATGAAATTACACTAAAATAACATTTTGCAAGACTTGTATTGTTTTATTGTTTTTTTTATGTAAATGATTAATTTACTGTTATTTTTGACTGTCATAGTCAAGTAAAACTGAGGGTTGATTTTTTTGTAAGTTGAAGTTACTTCAAAGAAAGTTCTTGCATGGGTTGTAATAGTTAAAGGTTTGGGGTATTGAGACCAAAATTATCAATATGGTTTCTAATTGATATCACATCAGCAGTACATGCATTTATTACACTTAGGACATCCTAAACACTTAAATGTTTTTTTTAAAGTGTTCTAAAAAACACTTAAAACATGCAGAATGGTGATATCTGAAGTTTTGAAAAAAAAACAACAACTTTATATTGTGATAAATAAAGAAAGTAGGACAAATTAACTTATTGAAATTAGCTGAAAAATGTGATGTCTTTTAGTCATATTAAAAATGTCCTTGGCCTGTTACCATTTAGCTTACAAACTCAAATGAATCCTCCAGAGCAGCCTTGGGGGCTGAGGGGCTTTTGGTCCTGCTCCATTCTTTACCTGAACATAAACCTGTTCAATGGCACCTATGTGCACCCTGTGGTGTGGTGCAATGGGGAGTTGTGCTAACTTTGAGAGTCACTTAAACCTGAAGAGTCTCTGCAGTTAAAGTGAAATATGAAGTCGTCTCTATAAATGTTGGCTTCACCAGAGCCTTTAGGGATGTATGGAAGGGCTTGAGTGCATTTTATGTGTAGAGGGGTTTAGTGATGAAGCCAGAAAGTGACCAAACTGGGAAAAACAACCTTGGCTGCCACTCGCATCAAGATAAGTTTAACATACATTTTTCTCTTAAAAAAACAATGTAGAGAAAATGAAACATAGAGACCACAAAGAAGTACATCATCTTAGCATGCAAGGATCAGAGAGCCATGGGCTTGTTCCTAAACCCCAATACCAGCACTCTATTTGACAACATGGTTACTAATTAAACTCTATGTCATGTAAAAAGAGGAAATGCTGTGAAAATGGTGTGTGTGTGATACTGATGATGTGTCTTTTCCATTGTTCTTCAGTCTGAGCTGATCTGATGGTTCTATTGATTATTGTTGTGTATTGTAACAGAGCTTACATCTGAGTTTAATCCACACATCACATCAGGATGCTGAGCACTCTTGTGTGACTCTATTGTCCTTCAGTTACACCCAAATTCAGAACTAGAATTACTCACAACTACATTAAAGGTGCGATGACGAGACTCCATTTCCGGCGACATAAAGACTCTGCTAACCATTTGCACGTGCTGCGACTGTTGTAAGGACGTGACCCAAGCCAAAGTTTGCGTTTGTTGTGATGCTAATGAATGCAGCTTGGACCTTCCTCAGAACTCTGCATTGCTTTACAAATTATTTTTTCAACAACTTACAGGATGCAAAGCGATGAGGTAATGTATCTCTTTCTAGTAACATAGCGGTAGTTTTTGATGTGAGACAACAAGCCATTTTTGGAAAACTTAGCACCGTAGTTTTGTAGCTGGCTATATATTGCTACTTACAGCCCGGTAATATGAATTTGCTCTGGTTTTAATGGTCTTGTTCCCGAAGTTGAGTATCCCGGCCAGTCCAGCCCTGTCCGACCCGACCACGGAGCTAAGGAATAGCATTTATAGATAACCTATTTTGATGCTATAAAACTCATCTTAAAGTGTGTATTTTGATCAGACTTATATATCAAAAAGTTACTTTGTTACTTTGTAATTACTGAGAAACTCCTCATAGCATCTTTAGAGCTAGTGGAAAAGTGCATAAGCACAAGGACTACCAATAAGTTCATCTCAAGTTGCCCTTTTTCATTCATTGCAACTGTAGCAGAGACAGAGAGCCTGAGTGTAGAGTCTGCACAGCCAAGTTACACAGGCAGATATGTGAAGATCTGCTAATCCATTCAAAATAAAACAATAAAACTGTAAAAAAAAAAAAAAAAAAAAGACTTTTTGTTTTTCTATGGCCCAGTACATCCACAGTCAAATGGTGGGGTATTCTATCATAGGCGTTTTGCATTAATCAAACTTGAAATAAATGCTCAGAGAGATTTGTTGAGCGTACATACCACTATTAAAATAAAAATCTGTAGCCTATCCTTCATTGAACATAAATATGAGGTTATTAAGAAAAGCTTTGTAGTGAAGACTCTTTTCTGCATCTACCCCACTCATGTTACTAACTTTAATGTTTTTTATAAATGTCCTTGGTTAGTCAAAGTGGTTTGTTTTGACTTAAATCCAGAAATACATATAAAATAGACACTAATTTGGGAGTCTTTTTCCAAACCAAGTCAAAACCAAAAGTTTGGGAGCCTCTGTACAAGAACTCAACTAATTTTTCTTCATATGAATTCCTCCCATCACTAAACACAAATAACTGTGGAGGTTTTGACACATGTTTTCCACTATGCAGCCCTTTGCAGTTGTTATATTACCATTTATTGAGTAAACAGTATATACATCTAAATGCATGGGCATCATAGCACAACAGCCTCTAATCCATTCACCTGCAAAGTGCACAATAGAAGCACTAAGCAGGAGTAATCTACTGAAGAATTAGATGTACAGCATTGCACCATGAAAGCATCTCGTATCCACGTCTTCATTTTAAGCAACTTTGACCTCAGGCACAGTTTCTGTCCACAATCTTCCTATCTTGATCTCCATTCAGGGAGAACAGAGGGAGGCGTATAGGTAAGTGAGGAGATGGAGAAACAGAATGAAAGGGGAGAGAAATGAGTCCTCAGTAATTATGCTGTTTGACTGTGTGTAAAAAGAACCAGGATGTAGTGAACCCTGAGAGCAGTTCGTGCAGGGATGGTGTCAAACTGAGGGAGGGGGTGATGAAGGGGGGCTGTCCCGCGTTCTCCCTCATGTTAATTATCTTTTGTTTGCCCTTGATAGTTCAGAGGCCCGGTGTGCCTCCTGTAATGAAAACCCTGAATCACACGGTCTACATTTAAAGAAAAAGGAGGAAAAAAAAACAATGCCGTTGTCATTACCACATCATCAGCCCACGATCAATAATGAATGAAACCCGCATTAAGCAGGGAGAGGCAGGAGTTTATGAAAATGACTTGTGTGACTAGATTAAATTACAACTATTATTACTTCGCTTTTGATGTAGTGCGTCAAAGTAATTACAAAATGTTTAAAAAAAAGAGAGAGAGGAGAGAGAGGAGATGAGGGAAAAGCAGGGAGTCTCTCCTTCTAGAGTTATAAAATCAAATTTATGTTACTGGGAAAAACGTGTCTCGAGTCGACATGGCTTAATGTATTACTCCAAATAACATTTTCTTAAAATCATCCTGAGCACATTTCTGAGTAAAGATCATTAGAGTCGGAATAAAGCGTTCACATCTACATGATGAAATGGGAATATAAACCTCCTCCGTGTGTGCTTGCTTGCGCCGAGTAAAACTCAGTGTGGTAACCTTAGTCCCACTCATATTTCCACTCTTCTTTGTCCCTGATGTGCCTTTACGATTGCCATAAATCTCCCCCCGCCAAAGTTATCAAGTCGCAGTGTTCAAACCTGCCGCTCCATTAGTTTACAACTCCACCTCGGCTTTTTGGCCCAGAAAATACACAAGGAATGGCATTGGTTATGGATTACACCCTCGTAAATCATCACCCTCCTTCATCTTCCTCCCCATTGGAAGCGTGTCACGGTGAATAAGCCAAACAAGATGGCCTCCTAAGAGCCGCGTCGGCGTCAACATGGTGTTTGTGATAGCGCCAGTCAAAGGCTTTGTCAGGGGGGATTAGGGTGTCGAAGGGAGGGCTGCAGTTGGAGCAGCTAATTATCTATATGTTAATGGGACGTCAGCGCATTCTTTATCCAGTGTGTGTATTCTCGCTTGTTTGTGTGTGTGTGTGATCAAGGATGAGTGCAAGAGGACAGAACAGAGGGACTTTTTTTTTTTCTTAAATGACATGTACAGCAGTGATTCCCATTTGTTCCGGGGGAAGTTTTCAAACTGTGGAAACGATGTTATTACACTTTTGCCACAATCACGCCTGTGTAATGTGCTATTTGCCATGCCAGGCCCGGATTTCGCAGATGGAAATTAGGGGGAGAAAATTGCCACTAACTACTCAATTACAGCGCTTGATGGTTAGGCTGACCCCGGTTGGCAGCGATGGCAACACAGAGCCAATCACCTTCCCCAGATGGCATTAAATTAGAATAGAGGAAAGAGGACAATTGCACATATTCATCGGAGAAAGACATTTGAATTACCTCAGATGCTTTGGCTTCATATTGAACAATTAAGTGCAACGATGGGATTTTATGGGATGGTTTGGAGGCAAGGCGGCTATGTTAGTATGATGAAGGCATTGAATAAAGGGCTCTGTCCTTGGATTATCAATCTGACAATTAAAGGGGACGTCAGTAATTTAAAAATTGTGCAAGGGATGATATTGTCCATTAATCCTGTGACAATTAAGGAAACATTTGAGTGTAGACCTGGGAAAGAAGGGGTTGGTATGTGATATATGTTAAGCCTTATATCTCTCTGTCAAGCTGGATAAGATGGAGCAGAATTTTCTGACTGTATGATGGACTCATTATTACTTTTATTAAGCTAACAAGTAAAACCCATGGTAATGCATGAAGAAATGACTTTCAAAAAGATTGTGTAATATTCAATGACAACAAACTTAAAGCGTACCTTTTTAGTCTAGCTTTTACCTGAATTACCTTTTAGTGTTTTTATTTATTCTAATTACAGGCCACTTTTTGTTATTTCATCTTATCTTATTTCTTATCTTTTCTTTTTAAATCTATTTTTCCTTATTTTATTTTCAAGTTTTCCTATTTTATTCTTCATTTATTATCATTACTATATACATGTATATTTTAACTTAATTTGAAGTCATTTTTTATTCTTCTTATTTTTTAAAATTCATTTTCTTATTTTATTTCATGATATATTTAATGTTGTACTTTTAACCTAACCTCCAGTGTTTTCTCATTTTTAAACCTTCAAGATGGCGTTTCCTCAGTTCGTACTGGGTACAGCAGTGTGCTTTATTATTGTCTTTTATTTATGATGCTTTTTATCGACAGTGTGTATGGATTGCTGTGTGGGTGGGTACAGTGGCTGGGTGGAGTGGGTTTGGGTTATAAGTCCTTCATTTAATTCATTTGTCTGTTTATAAAGCACTTTGTTCTACATTTTTTTGTATGAAAAGTGCTATATAAATAAATTTTGATTGATTGATTGAGATATACACGCTAACATACCAACTTAACTAAAGGTATACACACATACATTAATCAATATAAACATAAACAGACATTAAAAATAGCATAAATACTTCTCTGATTTTTACATTTAGATAGAATCAAACCTGTTTTTTATTTTTTTACATTAAATATCATTTTACTGTAAATTTATAAACAGTTTTAATCTACAACTATGAAATAATGAGACTATGCTAATGAGGATAAAACCACGTGGTCATAGTCATGTGAAATGTTGTAAAAAGTTAAGTATTCACACACAACTGCCTTGAGTTACAATCAGTGATGTTTACAGTTTACTGCTAGTCGCTGATTGAATATGCATGTGCTTTGTCAAGGTGTGGGAAAATGCATTTAATAGAAGTTGTCCGTGAAAATGAACAAAGCTGAATCTATCCATATAGAACTTAGGGGGAGCACATCATGTCACAAGCCAGAATGTTTTAATGGCACAGAAGATTTTGTGAAGAAATAAAGGACCCCCAATGTGACGAATGTCCCGGCCTTGCACCCAAGCACATCTGGAACTTCTGAAACCATTCAACAAATTGAACACGCTCAAATTTAACCAATGAATCTGCATAACAGTATGAGGTGAAAAAGTTTACATTGATAATGAGACAAATTGTGCTTCATAATTTGAACATGACAAAAGTGTGTGCACAAGTTGCATTGAATAAGTTGCATAAACTTGGTTGTGTTTACCTTTTAATTAGCAGTCAGAAGTTTTGGGATACATTAGGCACACATTTACCAAATCTTATTGACAGCTTAGCCAAATCACATGCACTTCAGTCAGTTGTTGGCAGTGTACTAAAGACATCACTAACCTCAGTTGTGCATGAAAGCCCAACCTTTTATATAAAACACTTAGTGTGACTGTGATTGTGAACCAGGCAGTTTTATCCTCAGAGATGCAGTCTTAGCATTTAACAGGCATACATAACCCATAAGTAACCTTTTTTTTATTTTTCAAGACATTAGTTAAATGTTTTAGCAATAAAATCCCAAAACATGGAGAACAAGAGAGCAATTGAAATTGCAGTAGCTGACTTGACACAGAGTGGAGTTTTCTGAAGACTGAAAACTGACATAATTAAACAGTATTCTATCTGTCTGTGTGTCTGAAAATCATTTATCTAATTATAAAAAAATGATTTCTATTGACTATACCAATCCATTATGAGTCGTGACTCGCAGTTAGCTACGCCCACCTCCACCTTTTACCTTTGTTGTAAGATTTCTTTGTGGAATGCGTTTTTTTAACAGACATTTTATTTCAGAACAAGAAGCGGGCAGTAGAGGTTTCTCCCGTTCTTTGCTCTTGTTTTGATCGAGCACCCCCTTGTAGCAGATTTTATACCCAGTATATGCGACTGAAGTCAAACTTCTTCTGAGTTTTTTTAGCGCTCTATTTGATACCCACATGCCACAAACTTTATTTTCAGCCAGTTAAGTCTTTCTCACTGGTTTTAGCATGTTTCATTTAGGTTATTTGTTCTTCTGAACGGCTGCTTCAATCATTGTCACAGCCATCACATGAGGAGAGAGAGGTGTCTGGCAAACTCTGGTAACTCAGGCTTTTAAGGTATTATGGCAGAGAGTGGGGACAAGATTACATCAGAGATCTATGTAATATAAAAAACAAGGAAACTCACAAAAATAAATGAGGAAGTAACGTCAAGAAAGTTTTGTTTTCTGAACTTCTCCATTCTATTCATATCCAAGAGTGTGTCTCCATACAGTTGTACATAATGTTTAAGTGTCACCTAAGCTTCCTAACTATATGTGGAATATATATGTGGAAGTTTGTTTATAGACTTACCACTTTGCAGCTTTGCCCATGCTGTGTTGGGCTTGTTCTAGGTACGCCAGAGGCACTGAAATGTTGGTTGCTCAGGGCTAAGAAGGTACAATACTAACTCAGAAGTATAGGGATGTGTCATAAAATTTGATGATGTTTGCTCGAGTCAGAGTGTGGCTCATTAAAACAGACTGATATTTGGAGTTAGTACTACCCCTGCATCTCTAAGCTTAGCAGCTTTGCCTGGAGCAAAACAGATGATACCAAATGAATCTCCCTGACATTATCAGAATACATCTTAAAACGGGTTCTACAGGGGGACAATAACTGTGAAAGTTGCCCATGCACCCTTAGTTATTTAATCTAATTTAGTGTGGAGCATCTTCACCATCAGAAATCCTCTGTATTCCAACACTGGTAAAGTTGTAGTTAAATATTTTGTTCATTTCTTGCCCTGCTTTCTTTAAATGTTTATGCTGCTCTTGTGAGAAATAGATCTGGGTTTTCCACTTTGATCGGTGTAATATTTCGGATTAAGTTGATGTTTGGGCTGCGTGTGATGCATTTACCCCGCTGAGAAAGATGATCTCTGTAAGGCGCTGAAGAGCATAATACAATTACCCAATTTGTTTTTCCGAAGATGGCTCCCTTAATTACAACCAGGCAGACAGTTAAACATTTTTTTACGGTGCTTAAATTAGACAATGATGTTTTTATCCTTCTTCAGTGAAGCAGACAATACCAAAATCCTAAAGTTAAGACCACCTTTTGTTTTGAGTTTCATCTCCAAAAGCTGTTAAACCAAGCATGGAAACCATGGCAGCGCTCTCCTATAAACAACAGCTTTGACTTAATGTCTGATATCACTTTACACACAAGACATTTTAACCAGATCCAGCAGGGCCAGAAGCAGGCTGCTGCGGTTTCACCTGACAACTGGAAGTTGCAAGATTGCTCCTCATGTGATGTTTTTCTTCGACAGCATCTACAGCATCTGCAGGCCTGTAATCAGTGTAAACCACAGTTTAGCTAAGACGTGTTTTCGTCTGCCAAGTGCTCAGATGTGTTTATGTTGTGGTGGTCGACAAAGCTTTGACTAACCGTAGTCAGGAACAGCTTTTTGGCAGGCGCTGTAACCACTGGCAGGCTCTGCGCTCATTTATCTCATCTTTATCGTTAAATCAATGGCAGGGCTCATAAGTAAAGGAGGAGATTAATTGTTTTAGGGATAATTCGTCTCTTCGCTCAGGGCTGTTTTATGCTCGTGTGTAATGTAGGAGTGATGGGCAATCATTTGCTTTTGTCTTTAACCTGTGAAACAACATACCCCAGTAAAATAGTGTGAGTGTTTGCATTTCTGCATATTCTATAGTGGTGACAGAAATGCTGATAGTGTTTTAATACTGTGGCTTAGTCTTTCAACTCAAGAGGAAATGGCTCCAACTGCAGTAGCTGCAAATGTAGCCAAGAGGGGTCATGTAGTAGAGCATTGGTTCACTTTTTAGTAAGTATACTTGAAGGAGTGCAGAATACTTTTAAATAAAACTTGTTGTAAAACCAGAGGCAAGCAGCAGAGATGGGCCAATAGGCAACAAAAGAACAAAAGAGAAGAAACACTGGACTGATGAATTTCACATAATGAGAAGGAAAGCTGTTAGAAGTGGACGTTCTGCATTGTAGAAACACATTTTCATTTTAGCAATCATGTTTTCACATCAGACCTTTCAGACAGTCAAATGAGCCACACATAACGTGTGTGCCCTGCTCAAAAAATCCTGAGAGTTTGACACTCATCTATTTTGCCTCTTTTTTTTCTGACTGTGTCTGTATCTCGGGCAAATAGACAGGAAATGATAAATAGAGAGCCATAGTTTCTTTGTTTTAGCAATTATGTATTCCAAAGTGGTACAATATATCCCAAACAAGATGAAAGATGTGCAGTTACTATCCATGTCTGTACCTTTCAAAGTAAAAGCTCCGTTTGCATCCACTGTGGAAGAAAATCCTGTTCATTCAGAACATTTTAATTCTTCAGGTTTCACAGGTCAGTTATTCAATAAATCAGTCACCTTCTGGGGAAATTGATGTTGGTGCTTCCTTAATAGTTCTTTACTGTCACTATATGACACTTGTTAGGCAACAAAATTTGTACTGTGAAACATAGTTTGGCATTCCCTGGCAGCATAAAAGAAAAAAGTAAACATTAAAAACAGACAAGATATAAATACAGTTCAAATACAGATGACTGAAGGAAATGAAAGATTTTTATGTACATCAAGGCTTTTAGAAGTGCTCAAAGTGGCTTGTGGAAATTGTCTAGAACATACACACTGACAGTGTGTATACAGTAAAGTGACAGAGTTGTGACAGGAGGGAGATACAGTATAGCCACAACATAGCATACACAACCACCTGGTATGAAAGCCATAGCATCTCCAGCTGCAGTCAGCCTTAGCCCCATGCATTCAGCATGGGGTGTTGGTGGCGCAGTTGGATAGTGCGCTTGGTCAGTGATCGGGAGGTTGCAGGTTCAAGCCCAGCTCCGGGCGACTCATGCCGATGTGTCCTTGGGCAAGACACTTAACCCCAAGTTGCTCCCACTGCTGCGTCAGTGGCGTGTTAATGGGCATGAAAGGGCGTGAATGTGTTAGAAATACTGATGGATAACTAACACAGAAACTCTGAACCATCAGTGAGTGAATGTGAGTGCGAATGGGTGTGAATAGGTAGGTGTGACCTGCGGTGTAAAGCAGCTTTGAGTAGTCAAAGATTAGAAAAGCGCTATATAAGCTCAAGTCCATTTACCATTTTAGCATGAAACAATCATTAATCTGCATCTTAAAGGGACAGTTCAGTATTTCTGAAGTGAGGTTGAATGAGCTCCTTATGGCCACTTAGTACAATATTGTACATTAGATGCTGTAGAAAGCTCTCTTCTCCCTCAGTAAGCCACAGGCTTAGCCGCAAACAGGGTGGTATTGTACCAGGAACAAAGGGTATTTTCTCTGTCTACAAGAACTTCCATCAAAAAATAATACCACAGTTTAGGAGTACGCTACCTATAAACGCTACCAGAACTGGGGTGGGGGGGGGGGGGTCTCCTCCCCCAGATTTTACTCCTGCAGAGGAACTGGCCGAGAGAGCTCATTGGTCAGTGGGTGGGGTTTTCATAGTCCGCTACCAGTTAAAACGGCTACCGCTGTGTGTTACAAGGGGGATGACTGTCATGTTTGTTACTTTCAGCTATGAGAAATCTGACATTCTGAGTTGTTTTTGAAGTTGTTGTTGATGCTGATATTTTCTGCTGGCTGACTTCTTGCTCTATCGCAGGCAGTGTTGCCAACTCCTCAGTAAGGAAAGTAGCTATTGGCTGTCCCAAAAGTCACTAAAAGTCGCTAAATGATGTCATCACCTATTTTGCATCATCTGCAATTTGCATGAATTGTAATGGACGCTGTAGGAGAGAGGAATAACATCATGGGAGAGACAAAAGTGAGTAAAAACACCCTAAATATGTTTAGAACTACAAATAAACAAAATAACTTCCACATTAACAGCATTAAATGATTTTAATGGTCGTTTTGTTCTGTATTGTTAAATGTTATAATAGCAAATTTAATCACATGATTGTTATGTGGGGTGGAATTGCTAGCTCTACAACCAACCCTCCTCCTTTATCTGGGCTTGGGACCAGCAAAGTGACCAAAAAAAGGCACAGTCTGGCAGTGAGTGAAATGCTTGCAGCGATATAGCGATCCCGCTCTGCAAGCCAAAAGTGGCTTTGCGCATGCCCATTTCATTTGCATCTGGACTCGGAGGGGTGAGGGTCTCCTCTCTGCTCTGCCTGCACGAGGCTGTGAGACATCACCGCCTGTGGGTGCTTTGGGACGGGGGAGGGGCTCACGGCAGCGAGCGCCCGTTGCTCGTTGAGGACAGTAACTGCAGAACGATACGTTCACGTCAGTCTCCAAAACACCAGGAAACTCTCCACTAACACCAGAAAAAGTCGCTACATTTGTTGCTAGTCGCTTTTTTGAAAAAAAGTCGCTAAAGGGGTCTGAAAAGTCGCAAAATTTAGCGACATAGTCGCTAAGTTGGCAACAGTGATCGCAGGGGGCGTGTTGTTAGGAGGCGACATGAGCTGGGGGGCGGGATCTGGGAACACGGAACAGGAAATGAGTGAAGGGGGGGGCAGGCTGCGTTTTTCATATCTGTCTCAACAGCCAAACTGGTTTTTAGATCGTAGACCCTAGCTTTAATGACAGAAAAACAGATTTCATAGAATTTGCAGTCCTTTAATATGCTAACTGTGAAAGTCCTGTGAGCCACAGCTGTTTCAGTGAAACTAAGCAACACAAAGTTTTGAATTCTTTAAACCAATAGCAGGGCTCATGAGGAAGCAAAGAGACGTAAAGTTTTAGGGATAATTTGTCTCCTCGATTGCGGCTTGTGTAAAGTCGGGGTGATAGAGAATCGTTTACTTTTGTCTTTAACCTGTGAAACAAAACTGTGCCCCACCCCTGGAATGAACGAAACAGTCTCTGTGTGTGTATGTGTGTGTGTGTGTTTGAGCATTTCTGCATATTCTATATCAGTGACAGAAATGCTGATGGAATTCTAATACAGTGGCTTATTCTCACAACTCCAGGCGAAATGGCTGCAGCAGCAACAGCAGCAGATTTAGCCAAGGAGGGCACTTTTGGTGGAGAAGTTAACAACCTTCCTCGTCTCAAGTACACACACACACACACATGCACACATGCAGTTCTTCCCAACCGAATCAGTAATAACACTGATTCAGTGACTTTTTTCCCACCGCCTTGCCTTTTTATCTTGCCCAGGCTGTTTGCCTATGCATCGTCACTGGAGGGGCAAAACATACACCCGTCCTCCTTCCATATTCAGTAGGTGTACGACATCAAAACATTTTCATCATTAAAATGCTTACCATTTGTGGCCTTTGTAGCACAAGAATATACAGTAGATTTAAATCTCCCCCCTCCTTTTTCCATTCTCCCGGAGAGCAAAACAAAGAGTGCTATTAGTTCTTTATAGTAACCGTGCGGCGTCCCAAGGTTCTGCATGGGGACCTACCTTTTGGGATCAATTATGTGGCCACGGGCTCTTTTTAAAAGAGCCGCACCTGATTAAAACTCTGCCGCTTTCCCAAGGTCCCTTTGTGCAGAGTGCCGAGGCCCTCGCCACGGCTATTTATTAGCATACTGTCTTTTAAAGGTCATTGTCTGTTTTGCACGGCCCCACTCTATCTAGAGTAGGTCGCCGTCAGATTCACTCCCCATTGTTCTGCACCACTTGCTGATTTAAAAGAAAAAGGAGCATCCAGAAAAGTTGGCTCCTCTGTATCAACAGAGAGCAGAAATTGCAGACCAAATTGGATTTTCTCTCAGTTTTTCTCACATTTTTGTTCCTCCTGTCAGCCTGCTGTGAGCTGTTATCTCCGTCAGTTGTCTAGGAAGCGCCTCGACAAAAGAATAGAGCTTGTTGAACATCAGCAAACATCAAAGAAAGGCACGAGGAAACTCAAGCCAGCTAGCTTGGCGCAACAATTGAATTTCGAAAGCTTTCTGCGTATAAAGCCGTTGGAAATGGTGGTAATAGAGAAGAAGAGGCAGAGAGAGAGAGAGAGAGAAAGGCCCTCAGTGGGACAGAAAGCATAGGAGACCTGCCTGTTCGCTTTAGATCTGGTAAATGCTGGCTCCCCGCAGACTCCATTAGAGCTTCATCGGGCTCCCACATCAAGACAGGGAGGATAGAGAAAAGGAGAGGGGAAAAGGAAGAAGGAGGAACAGGTGGGAGAAAGAGAGGAGGAAACATAAGTAAAAGTTTAACCTGGAGTAGAATATAGATTGTTGGCTGTTACTTTAAATCATTCTCACATGTGGATGTAGTCTTGTTGACAAACATGTTACCTTCTGTGAGTGAAATAGGCCTTTTGTGAGGCATTATAGTCTTGTAGAACTTGTGTTGAAATTGAGAGTTGTAGCCTCTTGGCCTGGAATAAGTGACTTAATAGTTTTACATATACTTATTTACTCTGGATGCATTCAAATTTAGTGACATAAGTGATGTTTTGCTTTACACTGTGTTGTATGGATGGCCTCCTATACAGTGATGATGGGTGTATTATAATTAAAAGTACAGCCCTTTTTGCTCTAATACTTTTATATACTTATATATGTACACACACAGTCTTAAGAACAGTTTAAAAATGGCAAAAATGATCTTTTTACACTAATTTCGAAATACAGCTTTAAAATGCAAAAGGACAGACAAAACAATTCGAGTCAGCAATCTATCAAAAAACAACAATTAAACTGGAATAGGCTGTTCATCAGCTGTTCAAAAGTTTAAGACTGTCGCTAAAAAAATAAACATCAAAACAAAAATTAAAGTTTCTATAAAAGATTCAGTAATGAGTAGCTCCACCACTGTTATTGAATACTACTTTGTTCAGGCATGCTTGATGCAAGGGTTTCCAGGAGGTTAGAGAGAGCATTGCTCCAAGCATTGAAGGTTGTTTCATGAAGGGAACCCTCGGTCTGGAAATGATGTCCATTTTTGTGAACTTCCCTTGCCATCCATCGCCAAATATTCTGAATTGACAGATCAAGAGAACAAGCAGCGTGGTCCAAAAGAGGGACATTATTCCCCTGGAAGAAGGCCACTGTCAGGTTTGTGAATTGTAAACTTGAGTGTGGTCCTGTTGAAAAAATACCCAGTCACACCAAAGGGCCTCAATCACTTCAACACAGAAGAAGGACCTCAGTAATTACCACACAGATGAGGGTCCTCAGTGATTACCAAACAGACGAAGGCCCTCACAGACATCCCATTATCTCAAGAATAAACAACACCGTACTTTTTAAGATCTGCTAAATTACTTAATTTAAATGTGAAAAGTAGCTTCTTCCTGGAAAACAAGGACTCTGTTTTATATGGGAGTTTTTCCAGGAAGAGATCGGAGAGCAATTTTCTCTGTCAAAGGTAAATTCATTGTGATATAAAGTTTAGAAAATGTAAGCCATAATTAATGTAATTCACCTCCAGAAATACGCCCTATATCCCAGATGAGAATCATTTTTTAGAAGTCTAAAGTGTTTTTGTACCTTGTTAAGACTGTTAAGAAGAAAAAAGTGTGAATGAGTCAAATGAAGAAAAAAGAAGTGTGGAGGTGAAGGCTGTGTGACGAGGCATCAAGAGACGACACGATGCCTCCAAATCTGCTGTTTCTTAAAATTCCACTTTAAGCAAAAGTGCCACAATGACAAATTTAAGGGGAAGCAAGGGAGATGATCTTTGCATTTCTGAGGGCATGAGGGAGCGACGCTCTCACTGTTTCACTTAGCGTTGAAAAGACTGCACAAGAGTCTCACCTGCTGGAACGACTTCACTTTCCTTAGTTGATAAGGATCAGTGGGAGTGTAGGTATGGGAGTGTGTGTGTGTGTGTGTGTGTGTGTGTGTGTGTGTGTGTGTGTGTGTGTGTGGTCGGGTGTGTGTGTGTGTTTGTGACTGTGTGCTCTTGAACTTTTAACTTGCCGTCTACCTCACTTTAGGGAGATACCCTCAACTCCCTCTTAGCCTATTTCAAGGTTAGTTTACAGGCTTATGTTTGAGAAATGCACTATATATATATACTGATTATTATTAATTTTAGTGCTGTCAGACGATTAAAAAAAATAATCTAATTAATTATCGGATCTATAATTAATTAATCTAATTAATCGCATTTTAATCTCATATCTGCTTAAAGTACCCAAATAAAAAATTTCAGCCTCAGCAAGGCCAGACGAGACATTTTTTGGACGTGTCTGGTTGTTTGCCACTTCACCAAACCAGCACCCTACAAGCACACTATTTGTACACTGTGTTTAAATAAAGTTTACTGAAACTTGCTTCCCAAATCTGCATTTTAAAGAGTTATAAAATGACATTTATTTACACCTGGGAATGAGAAATATTAAAGTGTAGCGAGCAAAGACATTTTCACAAATTCTAACTAATATCAGGCCTTTTTCAGAATCCATCTACAGTAGTGTAGATGAATCATATGTCAACTCAAGTTTGGTCCAAATTCTTTCATACGGACATAGGTGTACTGCATGTGTCCAGGAGGCAAATACTAAATATACTAAATATATAAAAGTTTAATCATCTGTGGCTGCTGTAAGCCTGTGAGATGTTCAGCCAATCAATGTCTTGAGACCAAATCTTTCCAAGCCAATCAATCTATACGCATAAGTCCCATGGCACACATTAGCTCAGATACAAATTGCATCATTACACCTGAGGTACTTCCATGTTTCCCAGAGATGAACTAAAATCCTATCACTCTCACAAAGTTTACTGATAACAGGCCAGTAAGGCATCTTTGCTCTTGAAACTGTTCTCTCTCCATTTTTTATATTGTTTTATTTAGGGCCCGACCGATATGGATTTTTTGAGGCCGATGCCGATACCGATAACTGGCAGAAAAATATACCAATTACCGATTATATCAGCCGATTAATTTAAAACATATACAAAACATGTTTGTTTGTTTTTTAAATTGGTACCGAAACACAACAGCGAATATATGAATTACAGGGACAACATTTTATAGTTTTTGTCCTTTATTATATGTTCAACTTTACACCAGTAAGATCACTTAAGGTACAATAACATACAGATAAAAAGCATTGAACTTCTGGGACATTAATTATATAACCTTAAAAAAAGAGTCACTCAATATGTTGTACTCTTCGTTGATGAAAACTAAAGGTAGGTTATCGTTAAAGTACAACAACTATAAAAAAGTCGTAATTAGATAACTGTGAGAGGAGAGCAACAAAAACACTAAGGTAACGTTTTTTCATAGGCATTTTTATTTTTCTTTGCAGCTCTAAAGCACAAAATGAAATTGTGTACAAAACTGCAACAAAATTCCTGCAAAATAAAACAATTTTTTTTGAAAATGTAAACTTTTAGATTATTTATGAACTCTCTGTCCCATCTACCATTCAGTCCTTATTAGTTCATCAGAAGTAGGTTTTAGTTCAGGTTGAACCTCTTTTTTATTTAAACATGAGGTAATGTGGAATGAGGAAATTACAAATATTTTGTGGGACACTGCACATCTTTCACAGACTTCTTTAAACAGGCTGATTATGGTTGAAGTCTCCCCTGGATGAGTCTGCTTATGATGACGTCGTATGCTCCGAGCAGCTAGGCTAACGCTAGCAAGTTAGCTTAGCTGCTGTGTTGGGAACAAGCAGATAAAGCCAGATTTCCATCATAATCACAATAAAACAGTCACAGCTAAACTGATCCCCTGCCATCAGAAGGTCCAATTCATCAGTATTGAGAATGACAGAGGAGGCGTCGGTCAGGAAAACTGTTCGGCTGTTCAGCCCCGTCTGCCAGTGAGGCTGATCCGTAGGGAGGCAGAGAGCGCCGTGGTCTCGCTGTTTCCACCAGCAGTGTGGCATTGTGCACCGCTTGAAGTTGCTGGTCATGTCAGACCTTCAGGCTTAAAGAACAACTCCGTGTGTGTGTGTAGACGAGTCATCCACGCAGCATCAACAGAGGGCTTAGAGTTGTTTCAACAATGCGCGTCGCCATGTTTAACAACGTCATCATTCTGCGCGGCTTGGACACCGAACAGCATTTATTGTTTTATGAGAAATTAAGAATATATCGGGGTTATATCGGCAAAACTCTGGCCGATGTTGAATATTTACATGAGGGCTATAATCAGCCAATTAAATTGGTCGGGCCCTAGTTTTTTTCTCTCCTTTCATTTCCTACTTAATTTGAATTTTGCTTATTCATCTCCACCCAAGCCCAGACCACAACTTAATCATGTATACTTATGTGCATTGTTGATATATTAATTCAGAAAATAAAATAAAATCTGATTATAAAAAAAGAAAGTGTGCATGCAAGTATTTAATTGAACACGAGAACGTAAAGAAACAGCATAGGAGAGAAAGAATGAGTCTGTGCTGTGTGTTTGTGTGTGTGTTGTTGAGGGTTCAGACAGAGGGAGAGGCAGAGTAGGGATCATGAGTGACTCCAGGCATCCAGCCACATCTGACTTTGATTAATTGGCCTGGCGTTCTTCTGTCTCTCTGCAAGGAAACCTGACAGAAAGGTAGACCACAGGACAGCAAAACACCACCAGGGATGATCCGTCTCTCCCTACTCTTTCTTTCTGTTGGCTGTCAGCAGGTAGAGAAGACACACTCCACAGAGCTTTGCCAAGTTAGCTCAAACCACTGAGGCACGCCCAAAATGACTTACCGAGGCAGGAGAGGGGGTATAATGCACTTCATTGTTTTCATGAGAACAACCAGGATGTCTGCACTTTCCAACTGAAGAAGAAAAACTTGAAATTAAGGCCATTTAAGAAAGGATCTCTTCAAGTGTCAAGGATGTTTAATCCTTGGAAGCCATAATATTTATAAAGGCATCTGTAAAACACACAAAATGTCACTTGAGTCAAATATTTCAGGATTGGGGTGTACTTTTTTGCACTTTGTCAGCTGTCAGAAGTGAACTTTTTCCTCTGGTCCTTGTGTTAAGAATGATCAGCGGATACTGATATTGTTAGCTTTTGAATGAGCTTACAGGAAAAAGTCTACAGTAGATTAATGGTAAAAAGGGGAAAAAAGTTATTCCTGTCCCAGATGATCTCAAACCTCAGCATGTTAACACTTTTAATCAGAGGCAGAAGTACACACCTGTTGAAGGAATAACCACATGGACTGTTAGCACTTGATCATTCTTGTCAGGTCGAGATGATCTGTAAAGAAGCAGAATGTGTGCTTTTGAAAGCACTCTTTCTCTCAGCAAGAACACATGTTCCCTTCTCATTGACTATGTGGTTAATAATCTGGAAGAATTTGTGTAGATTTAAAGCAAATTACTCCAAAAAAAGAAGACATATTTGCCTGTTTGGAGCTCCCTCGTAGCATTGGTGAATTACATTTGATCTCTTAAGTTGGAACATCCAAATTGCCCATTGCGCACAACACAGTCAACACAGGTGTGACATCATTCCTAGCTGAAGCATCCAAGTCTAAAATTCAATCAAAATGCAGTATAAAAAAGAGACATTTGCATTATTTCTGACCTGCAAGGCCACATTTCCTTGTTGCTTATCCCGAGCGTGACTCCAAAATGAGTCAAACATCCAGATAAACGCACTTGTGTTTTAGTGGAAGACACCACTAGAGGGCACAAAAGAGAGCAAGCTGTTTGATTACTGAAGAGGCTAATGTGACGAAGTTTCATGGAAGTGTTTGAACAGATGTGACGTTAGAGTTACCATCAAGGTTAGAAATTAACACCCAGAAACTCCCTTCATAAGAGGTGGTAACTGTTTTTGACGTGCCGTTGGAACCTACCTGTACTGCCACCAGATTAACATCAACAATACAGTTGGACGTTGAACTATATCTAAATACCCGGACCAGCAAACTTTTCTCAGCTGTGCATAATATTTTGGACTTTTGGATTACGAGATTTCCTCACCACAATGTGTTCATGTGTACTTGCAACCGCTATTCCTTTATTTTTTATTATTTTAATGATTTTATTTTTACGATGGATGTGGGTTGGAGGGGTTCATATTGTTTAAAAATAAATGTTTTGTGCTGTTAACAGGCTCATACCTTGCTCTTGTTTAATAAGCATCAATAATATGTTTAAACAAAAAAATTAACACCTGCAAAGTGCCAATGGTGGGTAGATTTTCCATTTGGGAGCACATTTTTATGGGTTATGCAGCAAATTGTGGATAAATGTTTGTGTCGGCCACTGTATTAGGAACAACTTGCGACTACAGGGTAGGACACCATTTGCTTTCAGAACTGCCTTAATTCTTCCAAAGATGCAACAAGTTGTGAAAACATTCCTCAGAGAAATTGGTTTACATCTATGTGATGGCATCTCATAGCTGTTGCAGGATTGTCTAAGTGCACCAATGATGCAAATGTCCTCTCAGTGCTCCATTAGATTGGGATTTGGTGACTGTGGGGGCCACTTGATTACAGTGGTCTCATTGCCATTGTAAAGAAGCCAGTTTGAGATGATTCAAGTATTGTTATATGCCATGTTATTCTGCAGAAACTAGCCATCAGGAGATGGATATACTGGGATCATAAATGGATGGAACCAATGCTCATATGTTGTTTACATTAAATCCTGGTCCTCTCATCATGTTGCAGCAGAAATCAAGACTTATCTGACCAGACACCATTTCACCAATCTTGTATTGTCTAGTTTTGGTGAGCCTGTGCTAATTGTAGGCTCTGGTTCTGAGCTGACAAGAGTGGCATCCTACGTGGTCCTCTGCAGATGAAGCCCTTCTGCTCCAAGGTTAGATGCCCTATGCATTCAGATTTGGTCTTAAGCATACTTTTGTTGTAACACGTGGTTATTTTGGTTATCAAATGGTAGTTTTAGTATAATGAACCACATTATGAAAATGATTTGTGAGGGTATTAATGATCTCTGAAAAAGAATAAGTAAACAAAAGAACTATTCTATGATGTGTATTGTTTGCCTGTATTACCTGTTTTTAGCAGTAATGATAGTGACACAAAAAACTCAATAGGAGATCCCAGAGAAATCTTAATATGTTCCCCCCAGATACAGAGGGTAAACAGAGAGTGCATTTGCCAGTGATTGATCCTTGTCAAGACAAGTGTGACAACTGTGGGAGAGATTTGTCAGCAAGATGGAGGTAAGACTAAAATTTATCAGTTTAATTGTTTCATCTGATGAAAATGAAAACACATCAATATGCTAGATACATCCCAAGGTTATTGGGGTAGTCTTTGGAGATTAAGTCCTCTCCCCACAGCTTTAGCAGTTTACTCTCGTGAATGTCAGCAAGGTAGCTTCACCTGGTGGCCCATGCCCAACAAGAAATGCTGTGGTTTATCATTAACGTAAGATTTGTTTCAACTATATTGTAATTGTGCTATGTTAAAAAGTTGTGTGTGCGATTAGCATGCTAATGCAAATAGCACGCGATTAGCATGTTAGCATGGGTGATTAGCATGCTAGTGGTTAGTTTGACAGCTGTCACGACCATAGACTGTAAAAAACATGGACGCCATGACACTGGGCTCAAATTGAAGCCTCCACGAAAACTGCTCCCCCTGGTGACTGGCTGCAGTATAGGTCAAATCTCCGTCTCCCCCATTCATCTGGACGGGCCGAAGTGAAACTTCAAAAAATTAATCCACTTCGTAAAAATATTTCTCCCATCCGTATGCTGTGGTGATATGAAAGTATTATTGGGCTGCGTTTTTTCCAAGTCCTCTTTTTTCTGAAAAGTTTCTTTTTTATTAGTTATTAGAGTTTAAAAATAACCTCGGTTTATGGCAGTTTCACAATGATTGTGTACGGCGTATGCTGCGGAGTGTTGCGACCGTTTACGACAGCTGCATCCAGATTATGGCCCAAATTCTCTGCTGGCTGCACAATGGCGGCGCCCTGACGAGGGATATTCTGGCTTCAAATCCGTTACATGGTAGAAGGCGGAGCCACACTATCCAGTTCTTATAATACATCCATGGTCACGACCAAGAACAGGTTACATGCTGTTCATCAATCAATCAAACCTTATTTATATAGCACTTTTCATAAAACATGCAACTCAAGTGCTTGAGTATTACTGCTATTGTACACACATTCATTAACATTCCCTTTGTTGACGGTGCGAATGTTAGCTCAGCTTAATGTGGGTTTAATTTGAGTTGGATATTTGCTGTAATTAACCTAATTTTGTTGTTTCTTGTGTCTGACAATATTTTTTGGTTGTTAAAGCTGACCAACTTTGAAAGAACACTGGGTAAAATTTATACAGTCAAACTGAGTGCAAGTTGTTGTCTTGGCTTTATTGAGTAGACTTGAGTTTGTTTTTGGTGTTTTTAGGGCTTTGCACCATCATTCTCCACAGTCCTCTTGCATGAAGAAGACAATTTCATTCTTGGTTGACGTATTGGCCAAGTTTGTCAAGTTGCTCCACCCTCCACTGTAAGGTTAAGAGTTTGAACCTCGATCTGTCAAATGTCAAAGTGTCATTGGTCAAGACACCTGACCTTTAATTACTCCCTTTGCCGCATTGCTTACTTGCAAATGGGTATAAAATTGATGACTGATTCTGATGTAGACTATAACCTGCATTAATTTTCAATCAGTAATGCACGATTGTGTGAGTGAATCTGTGTTACAGACTAACAAAGCACTATATAAGCTCAAGTCCAGTGACCATTTACCATTTACTATTCTCTGTAACTCTTTGAGACTATCTGTGAAGTTTCCAGTAGAACGGTTTATTCTGAGTCACATGGCACCAACAAGCTTGCTCCACCTAAGTCACTTAAAACACCTTTATTTCTTATTCTGATGATGATTAATGTGGTCATCTTGACCAATGTTTACATTCTTAAAATCATTGAGTCTCTGCTATGTGATTGGCAGATATCAATTGAATGAGTGTAACTAATCAAGCAGTTGGCTAAAAACTCCTCACTGGGACCTTCAGCAGAACACCCAGGAGTGTAAATTGTTCTTGAAGAAATAAAATTAAGTTTTGAAAAAATATATAAAGAGTCTCTTAGATTCTTTTAGCTGGCTATTAAACAAACTAAAATCAACTCTTTTGCATCTAAAGAAACATAGAAAGGTAATCATTGAGATGACTGTTTTATTTTGTGTTTCTTTTGAATTGATTCAGTGGGGTAGATTTGAGAATCTGAAGGTCATTTAAAGCAAAGATTCCAGCTGAATGAAATGTTTGATGGTTCAGAAAAACAAAACAAGGACAAAGAGGTAAAAGTTACTGCTTTTTCCACCGTGAGTCCACAAATCAACACAAATCTGAATCTCTCTACAGGAGCTTTCAAATTCTCAAAGTTTTATGACAATTTTAACCACAAACAGATTACTGATAAGCCAAAATCTCCCTTTGCAAGTGGCAGTGTATTAGCCTTTCAGCTCCCGACAGGGCCTACATGCTGTTAAACATGCAGAAACAAGTGGCATGTACGACTGCCAAGTCTCCCCCTCACACTCCTCCCCCCTCTCCTCACCACCTCTCTCCCCCCTTTTCCCTCCAATCCCTTCCACCATCAGTGTTTAACCCCGCTCAATTTGCCCGTCTGGTTGAAACAATACTTGTGATCAGCGCATGTAATGGCACCTTATTAACCCCAATTACCACAATTAAAACCCTGCTGCCACTGGGCCCCTTTCAAGTCTTAATTAATCAGATGGCAGTGAAGAGGCCGTTTGCTGCCCCCCTCCTTCCTCTATACACACTGGCACGCTGGCACTCACACACACCTTCTCCCCAGCCTTGACCGACCATGTGGCCTCACTAAAAAGCAACATCTGGCGGAACAAAACGTCTCCATGCTGGCAGACAAATGCCTCCACTTTACAAATGAAAGGCAAGCCTCTCTCGCTCGCTCTCTCCCTCTCTTTGCGTCTCTGTGATGTGGGTATAATGAACGTTACAAGCCCCCTTGGCACAGTGCCTTATTGGGAGGGTTTGGAAAGCTGCCCAGTTTGTTCCTCGCTAATTGCTTAATTGATGCATTGTTTTTACTGATGATACGGATTTACCCCCCTCCCCCCCACTCCCTCCCACCTCTTCCTCTTCTCATTCCCTGCACATGGATACAGATACAAAAGGAATTACACCCTATTAGCAAGTCATGGTCCCTTTCAGCAGACTGTATTAGAGACTTAAAACCATTGTGATGGCTTCCCCTAATTGAGCACAACCACTTGATGTAACATAATGCCATGTAAATAAAACCACTTCCCCCTCCTGCTTTCATAAGCAGCCGCGAGAGACAAATGAATATGGAGCCGCTTTAGCGCTAACAAGAGACTCTTTTACGGCCATTGCAGAAATCACTTAAAGATTACTTCGAAAGAAGCCTTTATTTGTTGCTTGGCACATTTAGTCTCATTGCTTTTATGTGATTTTCTCTCTCCCAGGGAGGCTGCACACATGCACATGTCCAGTCAGGGTAAATAAATTGCATTTAGTCAGTGCTGGAAGTTTAATTAGCAGGCTAAGGGTTAATGAAAACCTCTCCTGGGAGGCAGGTAGCATTCCAGCAGGGATGGCTGGTATAAATGAGCTTTTACAGTTAAGTCCTTCCTCTCTTCAGCGGTAAAGATGAGAAAATTACTTTCTAAAGATCTTAAAACAGATTGGTTTGTACTTTGCTGGGACTGAAAGGAGCAACTGAACTTAAAAGTAACAAGAAAAACAATCACATCGGGTTTTATCAGAGATGCCTCACTGAAATACCAACCATTGCCGGCTGAAATTTATGAATTTATGTTAGAGATGTTCATCCAGTTTTGAAATTAGCATCGAAACCTGTGCTGAGGCAGACAAGAGAAAGGCATTACCAGTGGTCTCCTTGTCTTTGTTAACCTTGCATCGCAGCTGGATCCACTTGGTTCATTTGCTAATATTAGGTAGATCCATCTTGCAAAGCTTTAAGTTACAGTGTTTGAGCTCCTTCAGCAGTGGTTCTGCCCAATGAGCATCTTTCTGAAGAGGAAGAGTTTGGGAGCAACGAGCGTGATGAAAGCAGAAAATGAGCTTTTGTTTGCAAATAATAGCTGCTCCTCCAAAAACAAGCATAATTGCTTCCTATTTCTGCATTAAATATCGAGCAGCTATGAACAGTGAAATCAATACTTGATGTAAGACATTTTTCCTCTTCCTTCAACGTGTTTTTGGTGAGACTTTACTGACAAAATGGTTCGTGTTTTGCATTTTACACCACTAGTCATGCCTACTAGAACATCCAATGAGCCCATAATGGTTGCAAGTGACAGCACGATTGTCCACTCACCTTCAAGATATGTTTCTGAGAGGTCCTGCTCTCCCCACACACTTATGTTGGCTGCTGCTCGGATAAATTCGTGAAATATATTCTGAATGTTATACAATGGATTGCCGATCTTTTGTATGGGATATCATTTTTAACTATGGATTGGTTTTATTAAATACAATGTAGCCACGGCAAACAAACAAACAACATGTGTTTATCAGAACTAATCGTAACCCAGGATCAGAGGAAGCTGTAGGCTTGTTTCTAACCCCAAATCAAGAGACATTCATGAGGATCTGCTCTGTTTTTCTCAGCTGATTAACAATGGCATTTGCAGACCCAGTGGACTGAAGTCCTGAAAGTCATCAGCTGAAATGCAACTTATAAAATGGCTACATCTCTGTGTGCAAAAGGAAATGCTGTAAAAATGGCACTCACACTGTGCTAATGTGTTTCATCCATCAGTTATCAGTCCTAGCTGATTTGATGTTTCTATTGATTACTGATGGGTATTTTATTAGGTCTTACCCCTGAGCTGAATTCTTACACATCAGGAACATGAATGCTCTTGTGCTTGGACTGTCAGATATATTTACAGTTATGTCCAAAGCACATGTAAATGAGTGCATGAGCACAATGTATGACAGTGAACTTATCTCAGGTTGTATTGTTTGTTCATCACAGCAATGACAGAGTCTGAGCCTGGGCATAAAGTCTGTGCAGACAAGCTACGCAGATAGACAACTCTGATTATCCTGTCAACGTGAACCACCCTTAAGTCTCAGTAATTCAAAAAAAGGGTGTGTTATATGTTTAACATCCAAATGAAACGAGTGGTAACAAATTATCTATGGCGCAGTACTGGTGGTTTGAGACTTCGGGTCTTTAAAACTACTTGCACTGTCACATAAGTTGACATTATTGTGATTAAAGTGCTAACACTGTTAGCCTGGTAATGGCATTTCCCTTTACTTGTTAGCATCAAGCTAACAACCTACGATGTATGTCCCAGTCCACCTGCTGGAATTGGGCCTCCTCAGGAAAATATAACACCAGCTGCCACTGAAAGGGTTTCTCTGGAGAGTACACACACTATTTAATGCATTCCCCTTTTTCTCCAGACATCACTCTATCCTTGAAATCCTTTGGAGTGTTTCTTTTACTACCCCAAAAATGCACACAAGCACACACACGTAGACATACAGTATATATGCTAGCGTGCACATGGAGCTCCCTGTGTATTCCAACTGATGCCTGGGATAAAGAGGATGTTTTCCCCCTCCATCCCTGTGTTTGTCCCAGGCTCCGTCAGAGTGGGAATGCTCTGTGACGGCTTCCTGCCAAGAGGGGACCACGAATCAGTCAGATGAAGGAGAGCCTGGGTCCACCGAGAGATGCAGGGAGACGCAAACACACACACAATGTGACACATGCGGTCACAAACAGAAACATCTTGCGCAGAAACACACATACAGGTGCGGGCAAGTATGAACGCACACACGTAGACACACGCGCACACTTCAAGGCCTCAGAGAGTGTGAGAGAGCGCTAGAGAGAGTTGGATGTTATTTATTCATCAGTCTTTCTTGTAGTCAGGAGGCAACAAGCCCCCGGAGCTGTAAACACACAGAGACACACAGGCCTCGGTGAGCTCCAACCCAGGGAATAACAAGTGGTCCCTGCTTACGAGCATGCACGTACACATGTGGGATGCCTGCACAAACACACCCACACACTCAGGGTGTCACTGCCCTGACAGC
The DNA here is from genome assembly GCA_036419115.1 of Scarus forsteni. Taxonomy (NCBI): domain Eukaryota; kingdom Metazoa; phylum Chordata; class Actinopteri; order Labriformes; family Labridae; genus Scarus; species Scarus forsteni. The sequence continues at coordinate 30,181,525 of JAZDUH010000341.1, read as the reverse complement.
AGAGACAAGACAACATCCTCCCTGGGTGTGAGGAAGACAAAAGCAGACAAGACTGAACTATAAGACACGTTTTCACCAATATGACCGATATGTAAACTAGAGCTCCAGCAACAAAGGAGCAGCAGACTTGATTCTAGAGCATGATAAATTGATTTTTGTACTTCATACTTACTTTGGCTGAATATTAATTGAATCAGGCGGGCAGGATGGGATAGGAGGGGAGGACAGGCAGGGAAATGATCGGGGGGTCTGAATAGAAAAAAAGGAAATGTGCTGAAGGAATGGGATCTGGCATCCCAGCGTAAAAATAGCATCCCCTGCATACACATTTGCTATTATCTCGTCAGGGCAGTGCAAGCTGTACCGCGGCCCCCCTATGGAGCCAGACGACAGCATTTACATGAGGGCTGAAGAGGAGAGGGGAAATTACAACAATTGTGACTTTCCTTTCTACTGGGTTTATTGCATTATCATAATGTGGTGAGAGAGCAGGCAGGCTTTGGCATCCTCTCAAACCAGGTGTGTGGGAGAGGCTTTGGTGTCTCTGCCTTCAGCTGTGACATTTCTGCAACTTTCATTGATTTTCTGTTTCTTACTAGAACTTTTTGCAACCTCTCAAAGCATCTTCTCTGTCTCTCAGATAAACACAAACACTCAGGGGGACCACACATACATTTATTCATGGCATGGAAACCAAAGACACTAATTGTTGTATTAATTTTTCTACCCCTATTTTGTGTACATATTTAATTTGCCTAACCCAAGGGGGTTTCCATGGTTGTATGTTTTTTGTCTCATAATGCTCCATACAGTTCCAATTGGAGACAGATCTGGACTGAATGCAGGTCAGTGCAGCACCAAACTCCCTTTATTAGGAGTTTTATTTGCCCAAATTCCATTGTAGTTTTTCTCATATACTGTCTTTTCCATTTTAATTTTTGGAGAATTTGGTTTATAGTATTTTATACAACTTACTCACTCTTTAGGTTGTCCTCAAATGTGTCTTTATGGGTTCACTCAAAAGTATTTTGACAAAATCTGTACATTTTATCGCCTGACACATAAAAATCCTGTACTTTGGAGTTAGCCAGGAGTTTTGTAGCTTTCTTGCCAACTTAGCCAGCGTGTCAGGTGGCCGCTTCTCCATGTTTCCATTGTTAATGAGGGTAAGATGAGGGGGACAGGAAGTGAAGTGTGTATTGTCCCTATCATTAATGGCCCCTTCAGAGCATTTTCCCAAGAGATACATTCCTTTTAAGTCATAAAAAAAAGCTTTTATGTAAAATGTCTGCCATTCCTGTGATATTCCATGTTTACGTTGACTTCCACATTTAAAGGGACTGTGAGGAGTTTCTAAGTAATTACAAAAAAGTCTCACTTTTAGATATATGCCTGATCGAAATACACACTTAAAGATGAGTTTTATAGCATCAAAAAAGGTTATCTATAAATGCTATTCCTTGGCTTTGGGGTCTGGTTGGACAGGGCTAGACTGGCCTGGATACTCAACTTCGAGAAAAAGACAATTAAAACTAGAGCAAATTATATTATTCAGACTTGTCTTAGAGCACCGGGCTGTAAGTAGTGATATATAGCCGGCTACAAAACTATGATACTAAGTTTTCCATTGTAAAGCAATGGATGCCCCCAGTAGACTTATATTTATAAAAATGCTGCCATAGTGATAATCACATTCTTCATATGATATTTGTGAACAACAATGCAGGGCGTGCTAACAACAGCTAACAACAGCCTGGTAGATCAGCACGTTTTTTTTCGACTTCAACTGAAATGCCGATAAATCGGAGATGATGTCACTCCCAGTTCCGAGGTTACTGGAACGCAGCATTACGACAGTCGCCGCGCGTGCTCATGGGTAGAAGAGTCTTAATGTCGCTGGTAATAGATTCTCCTCACAGTCCCTTTAATGTCCAGTTCCGTGATAACGTCTGTGATTCTGTGATCACGGATTTTATAGGGCCCTACTTTACCGTAACACCACAAGGTTTTGCTAGAATTGCCTGGGAAATCCCCTGCAAAGATGTGAGTGAATGGAACCAAACACAGACCTGACAGGTTTATGACTCTACAGCCACATATGCCACACAATATGAACTCAGTCTTTCTGACACCTTTCTATCAGAACCAGTATTAACTTATTCAGCAGAAGAGCAACAATAGTTCTTCTGCCGGATTAGACCACACAGGCAAGTCTTTGTTCCCTTTTTGCATGGAGAAGCCTTGACTCTGTTAGTTCAGCACTGTTTCTGTCTTCTTGGACCACTTTTTGTAGATACTGACCATTGCAGACCCGGAAAACTCAACAAAAGCTGCAGTTTTGGAGATGTTAACTCAGCCAAATCCTTATGTTTGCCCATTTTTCCTGCTTTTTTCACATCAACTTAAAGGATAATATACTTACATCAGTTCCAAAAGGCCCATATTACTAAAAATAAGAGTGATTGATGTGTAACCAGGGGTTTTGTGGTTCTTAAACTGTTTACATACAGAGAGTCTGAGGTGTATGTGGTTCTGTTATCCATTTTGTCGGTTTATAAGTGAGTGAGAATCAGCAGCAGTGGGCCTGAACCAGCAGACCAGAGAGTCTTTTCATCAGATGTTCAGGTACCTGCTCCCAGCAGATGTTCACTACCCCTCAAATGTGTTTGTGTACACTTCCATGCAGTCTTTTCTACGTCCTAACTGTTTTTATATGTGTGTATTCCCTTTGAATGCACGTTTGTGTACATTGAGTGTTTGCATGCCAGCACTACGTTCCACTTTGTGATTTCTGCCACTTCAAGCAACCTTCTCTTCAGCGCTGTGTGACCGAACACCTGCTGTATGGTGATCTTTTAATGAGCGATCCACCTGAGAGAGAAGAAGAATAAGAAGGAGGAGAAGGAGGTTTCATGCCTCTTTATTTTTTCTTATCGGTGCCACCTGTGTCGTGTTAAGAGATGTAAAGTGTTATCCCGCTGCAGAAGTGTGTATTTGACTTTGATTAGCGTTGTGATCTCAACACAGACAAAGAATAAGTGATGCATTGGAAAGAGGAACACATGGAGTAAAGAAAGGAAACAAATGAGTGTCCTCCATAGTATGCTGCCTAGGAGAGGGCTCACACTTTTTCCAGTATTCTCTCTCATCTCCCCTGCTCCCCTCTCGTTATTTTCCCCTCTCGCCCCTTAATATTACCGTGAGTGTGTGTGTGTCCTGCTACAAGTATGCATGTGCTGCGTATAGACCGTGGGTGTTTCTCCATCTGAGCAGCAAGGAGGTGATTTGTTGCAGGGGCCTCTAATACAATGCTCACTTCAAAAGCTCCTTCAGGATGCCGTACACTCTGGGGCTCGGCCGCACTCTGGGCCCCAAATCAGCGGGTGAGTTCCTGCTTTGCGCTGCATTAACCTACCATTTCCCTCATCCTCCTCATACATTATGTCCTTTGAATTTGTGTACCTAATTAGACCTTTGGGTTTGCTCAAGCTGCTTGTCTAATTTATTTGGCCCACATTCACCAAGGTACATGCACTTTTTGTCCTCTTTTTTCATGAATAAATGTGGGGATGCTTTTATAATGAGGTATTTTTTCCAGCTTCACCCCATCTAATGCTGGCCTGACACCTACAGATTTTTCAACTAAGTCTGGGGTCACTGAGAAATTTCCATATTTCAAACAAAGACTTGAGAGCAGTTTGCTAATACATTATCAAATGTCTTCTATCTTTTCTCATTTAAGTCGATTTGTCTGATGATGTCACAACTGTCACAAATCTTGTGAGCACAACACTCGAAGCTCTGCCTCCTTGGATAATCAAAAGAATGTTGCACGTGGTTTTGTCCAACTCTTTTTACAGCCAATGGTGGAAAGATACTGGTTGTGGAGCTGTGACAGATGAATATTTACAGATCCGTTCACCTTTGAAGGCTGGAAAGATTTTGTCATAGGTTGATATACAACTCCCATCTGAGAGTTCAGTTCTTCTAATGGCAAAAGTATGAGTATTGATTTCATGAAGAAATGATACATTAATATAAATAGTGTTTAATATTATAATGTATATTTTTAGTATGCATAATTGTGAATATTTTGAGTGTAAGATTTTAGTAAGTTTGACAAGGGCCAAATTGTGCTTGCTGGACGACTCGGTCAGAGCACGCAGTAACTGCATTTGTTTGATTGATTGATCGATCATGTAAATGACAACTTCAAAAAACAGTTAAAAATACAAAACTAGAAAAGCACTAGGAGAGTACAGACCTCCACCAGCGCCACAGTCTTCATCCATATTATGATTTTCACCGTAAATATTATTCCTCCCTTTATTTCATCTAAATATTTCAATTCATTGACCATGAAAACATACAAACATGCACAAATGCCGCAAAATAGTCCTATCTCGCAATGTTAAAGAATCCTTTAAAAATAATCCTGGATCCAGATGACAAAAATTGAATCATTTTGTTCCTTGTCCCAATCCTGACATTTCCTTAAAATTTCATTGAAATCTGTCCTTAACTTTTCGAGTTATGTTGCTTACAGAGAAGTAAACAAACAGCAAAACAAACAGATCCCAGCAATAATATAACCTCCTTGGTTGAGGTAATACGTAATTATCAACAAATGAAACCATAACAAGACAGTAACTTGAATCTGCAATTTCTCAAGCCTCTCAGCTTACGTGAACGACAAGAAGTCAGAAGAAGTATAAATTCATCTAATCTTAACACCTTAAATTTTACTGTACTTCCTAATTGAAATTATGACACTGTCTTAAATTTACCAATAATTTTAAAACATGTACAGTTAATATGCAATGTATCACTCATATAGACACAAAATGAAATCATACCGATGCTTTCTTTACAAATGTATTTACTATGCCTTGTAAAATTTACATCCAATAATCAGCAAGCTCCAATGTTCCACTGGAAAATGATTTCTTTCTGCCACGTTGTACACAGAATATGTTCAAAATTTCCTTTAGTTCTGCGCTCGATCTGTTCCACAGTTTAACTCCCTTAACAGCGATGCAGGAAGTTTCCGATGTTGCATCCACACTACAAACCTTTAGATTTAAATTTTCCTTAAATTATACCTCCCCTGTCTTTCATTAAATATTTTCTGAATGTTTTTGGCAGCTTATTATTCCTCTCTTTGTATAATATTTGAAAAACACAGGAGCATCTGTAAAACTGCAGCTCTTGTGGAGTTCCTGGTCTGCAGTGGAAAGCATCAACCTAAAGTGGTCAGGCTCAAGGCTCATTGATACAGGTGGGGAAGAAGGCTGGTCTGTGTGGTCAGATATAGCAGATGAGCTGTTGTTTCCTCGATTTCTGAAAGAGCTGATGGTTGTGGCATATGGGCTGCATAGCCGTAGAGCCAGGTTGGCAGATAGTCTTAATGTTATGCCTTGGCAGTGTACACTTACTGTTCACATAGCCCAGAAGACTGTCACAGTTTCATATGCTGCTGGTTCTGAAATCAAATTGTCTTCATGTTTCTTTGCTTTTTCTTCCCTTGTGTGTGTAAATGGGGATTTCTTTTGCAGAGAAACATTACTCACCAGTCATCTGCCAAAATGTATTGTTTGTACGTAGGTTTGACAGTAACAATGCAGTTGATGGCGGTTAGCTTTTTGGCTAACACCACTTCCTAATGACTGAAGTTTGATTTAAGTTGGTTAAAGAAAATTCTAGACAATTTGACCGTCTTATTGAAACAATTTGGCTCTGTGAAACTGAGGCTGCCATTACTGTGGTTCTCAAATTTATCTGCCATGTATGATGCAACCAGAGTTTGCTTTCCACGTTATAGCAGTCTGTTTCTGCTGGCGTGAAGCACTCAATCAAACTCTGATGCACAAAAAAGAAATAACACTAAGAATGCCTGAAAAAGCAGGTCCAATTTGCTGATAACAGGACTCTTGTATGGTTCGTTCACAGTTAAAGGTGCTATGAGGAGAATCTATTACCGGCGAAATAAAGACTCTGCTACCCATGAGCACACGCGCCGACTGTCGTAATGCTGCATTCCAGTAACCTCGGAAATGGGAGTGACATCATCTATGACTTATTGGCGTTCCAGTTGAAGTCAGAAAAAACATGCCAATCTGCCAGGCTATTGTTAGCTGTTGTTAGCACGCCATGTGTTGTTGTATGAAGAATGTGATTATCACTATGGCAGCATTTTTGTCAATATAAGTCTAGCAATACTATGTATACAGCTGATCTAGAGCGACACACCCCAGTCAGAAGTGCAAATAAATTGATTATTAAAGGAGCTAAATAACTGTTCACACTGGGGGCATCCATCTTCGATTATCAACTCGGGGGTGGCGAGGTTTCACCGAGTTCCCAGTAGTGAATTCAGACTTTGGGGAACGTACCAGTTGCAGTTTCCTACTCGGAACCCAGAAATTCCTACTTTTGACTACAACTGGAACGCACCAAAGACGTGTGCAAGCCAAAGCGTGTGTTTGTTAAGGTAAATGCAGCTCGGACCTTCCTCAGAACTCTGCATTGCTTTACAACTTCTTTTTCATCAACTTACAGGATGCAAAGCGACAAGGTAATGTATCTCTTTCTAGTTACGCAGTGGTAGTTTTTGATGTGTGACAACAAGCAGTTTTTGGAAACCTTATTATTGTAGTTGTAGCCGGCTATATATCGCTACTTACAGCCCGGTGCTCTAAGACGTGTAATATAAATAAAAAAATAATATAAATTTGCTCTATTTTTAATTGTCTTGTTCCTGAAGTTGAGTATCCAGGCCAGTCCAGCCCTGTCCGACCCGACCGGAAGGCTAAGGAATAGCATTTATAGATAACCTATTTTGATGCTATAAAACTCATCTTAAATTGTGTATTTCGATCAGGCATATATCTAAAAGTGAGACTTTTTTGTAATTACTTAGAAACTCCTCACAGTCTCTTTAAAAGGGGGCTGACCTTTGTTTAACATGACTGTAAGCAAAGCAGGTTTGGATGAAACCCACCATTAGGCTGCTAGTTAATTGCAAAAAGCAGAACTAGAGAGAAAACACACTGCGTAATACTTTTTTTTGGCAGGTTTGGATAAATAATTTGTTTATGGATGTCTCCAAATGAAAGAGGACGTTTCAAACCCTGCTTTTTGTCAGCCAAACATTATAGTGGGTCAATTGTCATATGTAGTGTTCACACATATTTCTACATTTTAAGCCAAACATTGAGTCTGGTAAAGATGTGACTTTGAGGTACTTATGCAACAATCTAACACACTGGTTATGATTTGGACCAAAGCCGGACCGCATGGATGTAAATGCCTTACAAATCTGACAAATTGTCTATAGACATGAGAGGGTGTCGGACTACAGGCTTTTGATAGTCTTTATAAAGTTATCTATGGTATGATTGGCTGAAGAGATGAGATAATTCCATAACATAAAGACAGTTTTGTTTTGACTCTACCTGTAGCCAAAATCAGCTCTTTCTTTCTTTGAATTTCTGCTTTAACTTGTCGAAGCACAAAATGAAAACAAGCTACGCTCTGCAATATGCCACATCTTTTCTGTGTTTTCATGTAATTTCCTTGACAGTGAAAAGACTTCCAGCTGACACATGCATTGACTGAGCCCCCAGTACGCTGCAAACTGATCAAACAGGCTGATTTTATTTGTACATACACCATTAAAAGCCTCAGCGGAGATGTTTTCTCTCTTAAAGGAGGAACGAGGGGGGGCCGCTTCGCATCCCGCTAGTGCAGTTTCTACAAACAGTCACAACCAATTAGCTTACCACATCAGGCTTAAGCATCGTTTATTACCAGATGAGGATTTAACCGCACACATGAGGGGAAATGTTATGAATAGTGAAATATTGATGGTGTTTGTGTAAATGCCGTTTGCTTATGTCTCTCTTAAACTGTTTATAAATTCTAATGCAGGGTTTTCTGGACTCCTGCAGCTCTGGTTTGTTAGCATTTAATGCAGAAGGGCGGGGAAGCGATGGGCAAATAAGCAAAGGGCCTGCAGAGATTGCTAAATGGAGCTCTGAAGTGCAAATGAGCCCCTTCCTCTCTTGGTTATGTTTTTATTATAAAGCGCTGACATTGAAACATGGGACATGGGAAACATGTTTATTTCAGCTAATATTAGCAACAGTGTCAGAGCTTTGGCCAATAAAAAGAACTCTCCCTTTCAAGCCGAGGTGCTAAATTAAATTAAACCTCAGCCTGCTAATTCCTTGTTGTGCCATTAGTACTGCATAATATCACAGTGCCCAAGCTCGCTAATGACTTGAAAACTCAAACAACAAAGTCCAGATGGAAAAAGTCAGACAACTTTGTACCATGAGACAATCCTACAAAAATAAAAAAAATATGACTCCCAGCTGTCTGACACACTGTGCACACACTGTGCGACGTTTGAATTAACAGCCCGTCCGTGTTTATATTTGGGAAAAAACTTTGTTGGAACCTTTCACCTTCTAAAAGCCAGCGGCACAGCTTGGCGGCCTTTTTTCCTCTCTGCTGGAACAGCTTGAGTCGAGGCCTGATTAAAAAGCACACGCGTCGGCTGTGTCTTCCTGGGAGGTACGGAGCCAGCTAGGAGACTGGCCGGGGCCTCGGGGAAATAAAGATTTGGATCGGGGCTTGATTTGAGTAGATAGTGTGGTAATTACAGGCATCCCAGATCTCGGCTGTAGATATGGCGATGGGAGCTTATGGGAGTGTGATAAAGATGGAGTCTTGTGTATTGGCGGGCAAGAGTGGTAGATGATGAGAGGAGTGAGGAGTCACTCTACCACTGATCCACAAATCACATAAAATAGGACCCAGGGTATGTAACCTTGTATCATTGTACAAAAATAAAGGAGTTGTTCTGTATGCATTACTAATGTGATTATCATTTTAGTATTAGCTCTGTCGCTGCTGTTATTAAATCCATATTAGCTGAGCCATTTGAAAATATAATTCTATTCTGCTTTTTTCACTCTATCCATCCTTATTTGCATCCTCATTCTCTCTTTACTGCTCAAAGTTAATTCATATATGGAAAGCCTGATGAAAATTATGAGGGAGAGGATGATTATTGAAGGAAAGTAATTTCCCCCATTCGAGTGATAGACACTAATAGGTCTCCATTGTTGGTAGCATTTAGCCTGTCCTGATTACCTTGTTTTTCATGGCTGTATCCCGAGGTGGGTCTCCATCCAGCCTCGCCAAACCTCCATCCAGCCCTTCCATCCCTCCTCCTGGGTGACATTTCAGACGGGGCCCTGAGGGCATTCGGAGGGGAGGCAGCGAACAAGGTAATTGCGCCGAGGTTCCCCCTCGCCAAATTAACCTCTGCTCGGAAATTTATTGGCCAGCCGCTCTCCAGAATTATTTAAACTTGCCGTTATTTCTGTGTTGAACGGGGAGGCACTCTGACTTATTTTATATTTCATTTTTTGCATTTTTGCTCACAGGTTTGATTAGTACAGATGGAGGATGTTTTGGGGAAATGACAGTAGCTGGTAACTCATTACAGACATGTCTTGCTATTGGAGCATTACTAACCGCTTACCTGTGGAAATACACGAAGTTGCACAGCCTTGACGACTGGGTGAAGTCAGCGCACTCCCACGGGTCAAAACTGGGGCACAAAACAGTACTTATACTGAAGCTAATGTATGCTGCTTGGGAAGCAAGCCAAAGGAATTTGTCTTTTTTTCTTCTGTTTCCTTTGGCTGACTTTTCCCTCCCATTATGTCCATTTGAACCTGACTTATGACTTCAGTTCAGCTGTTGCAATAACACTACATGTCACTGCCTCCAAGCTTTTTAGGACTTTTTTTGTGATTCTACTGCAAACGATTTCGGATTTTGTTGCAGGCTTTTAAACCGGTCTTTACTTTTCCACTGAATGGAGAGTTACCTGTGGACACTTCTACAGGTGTCTTGTTAATCAGTTACCAAGCTTTCTGGTGTCCTCTATTGATTGACAGTTAAAAGATTTTAATTTGCTGTATTGCACTCAGCTTTATTTTGGAATTCCCAGTGCATGGCCATACACCAGTTTCCCCCCAATCAGGGTGCCGTCTCCTGTGTGTTTAAACAGACTCACAGAAGCCTGGAGCTTGTAGCTAGCACCTTAGCTTCAGGGCAAAGGAAGAGGATATCCCCCTCTCTCATGGCTGTGTGACAACAGTTCAGTCTTAAAAAAACAGTAGGGAGGACTGATCAGCTTTGTATGCCAACCACATTTTAATTTTTAACCATTTACAACTGACAAAAAAAAAATATCCATCAGTTACAAAACTCAAGATAGTGCTGTAGTATAGCTTGATACAGACTTTTAGGTGAACAGAGTAAGGCCTCCTTTATGCTGCTGTCATGATGCTCTTGGTATATGTTTGTGTCACAGTTAATTTATCTATAATATGAGCTGGAAGGAAGACAGAAGCACTCTCTACTACCCCTACCCCTTCACTTAAGCTGCCCAAACCGCTAACACAAAATGCCGGCTATTTATAACAAATAGTAAAAGGCTGGGTCATGCCAAAAATAAGTATTTTAGTCTACATTTGTATAAATGTTTTTAGATAGAATTTAGAAGTGGGATGTACAAAGAATTTTTGTTTTAATGTTTGCAGATAAACTACATATCAATACTTAAACATAATCATCAAACATGAGAAGATAAAGGGTCTTAAAACAGTTGCCTGGAGTGTCTAGAGTAAGGGTTGCCATGTTTCAATACAAATACACACAAATATGTACAAAAAAATCAAATGCTATTTCAAGGTCTTTGATTCTTAAAATGGTATAATTATTCTATTCAGACTGCAGTTATATGACACTGAACAGTAAAGCTTTATTTTTTGTTGTTTTTTTTTATTAAATTGATCCGTTTTCTAATTAGAATTGAAGAACATTATCAGTCAAATAGTCAAAAATATTTTTTCATGTTATTAGTGTTATTTGTACATATGGCCCATTATTGGTTGCATCATATGGATATTGTATGATGGCAGACTTTGTGATATCGTCAAATATTATACACTGCTCAAAAAAATAAAGGGAACACTCAAACAACACCTCCTAGATCTCAATTAATGACATATTTCAATTGAAAATCTTTATTTACTACATAGTGAAATGGGTTGAGAACAAAACAACACAGGAATGGGTAATGGAAATGAAGATCTTCATCCCATGGAGGTCTGGATTCAGAATCACATTCAAAATCAAAGTGGAAAATCAGATCACTGGCTGATCCAACTTTGGTGGAGATTCCTCAAGACAACTCAAAATGAGCTTCAGTAGTGTGTATGGCCTCCATGTGCCTGTATGCACTCCCTGCAATGCCTGGGCATCCTCCCGATGAGATGACAGATGCTCTTCTGGGGGATCTCCTCCCAGACCTTGATCAGAGCATCAGTCAACTCCTGGAGTCTGTGGTGCAACGTGGCGCTGTTGGACAGGGCGAGACATGATGTCCCAGATGTGCTTAGTTGAATTTAGGTCTGGGGAACGGGCAGGCCAGTCCATAATATCAATGCCCCCACCACGCAGGAACTGCAGACACACTCCAACCACATGAGGCCGAGCATTGTCATGCATCAGAAGACACCCAGGGCCCACTGCACCAGCATATGGTCTTACAATAGGTCTTAGGATCTCATCCCGGTACCTAATGGCAGTCAGGGTACCCCTGGTTAGCACATGGAGTGCTGTGTGGCTCTCCAAAGAAATTCCCCCCCAGACCATCACTGACCCACTGCCAAACATGTCATGCTGGAGGATGTTGCAGGCAGCAGAATGCTCTCCATGGCATCACCAACTCAGTCACATGTGTAACATGTGCTCAGGGTGAACCTGATCTCATCAGTGAAGAGTACAGGGTGCTAATGGCGAATCTGCCAACCTTGATGTTCTCTGGCGAATGCCAACTGGACTGCATGGTGTTGGGCCGTAAGTACAGGTCTCACTTGCGGACGCCGTGCTCTCATACCACCCTCAAGGAGTTAGTTTCTGACTGTTTAAGCAGAAACGTGCACATTAGTAGCCTTTTGGAGGTCACTTTGTGGGGCTCTGGCAGTGCTCCTCCTGTTCCTATGTGCACAAAAAAGCAGACAACGGGCCTGCTGCTGGGTTGTTGTCCTCCTTTGCCCCCCTCTACATCTCCAAGTGTACTGGCCCGGCCACTGGTATCTCCTCCATGCTCTTGACACTGTGCTGGGCGACACAGCAAACCTTCTTGCCACAGCACGAATTAATGTGCCATCCTGAATGAGCTGCACTACCTGGGCAACTCCTGTGGGTTGTAGACACCACCTTGTGATGCCTTGAGTGGTGGGAGCACTGCCAAATTGCAAAAGTGAAAAAAAATCTGCCAGAGAGGATGAGGACAGATAAATGGTCTGTGGTCACCACTGAACCATTCCTTTATAGGGTTGTCTTGCTAATTGCCTCTCATCTCCACCTGTTGTCTGTTCCATTTGCACATCAGTAGGTGAAATTGAGTCACAATTAGTGTTGCTTCATAACTGGGCAAGCTACTATTCCAGAAGTGTGATTGACTTGGAGTTGCACTTGGTTGTTTCCAGTGTTGTGTATAACGCGTTAGAAAGTAACGCGTTACAGTAACGAGACTACTTTTTCGGGCAAAAAGTGAAGTAACGCGCTACTGTTGAAAATTTGGTAACGAAACGCAGTTCCTTTTTTAATGCAGCGTGACGTTACATTTCCCTCGGACAGATCTGACTGATGCTGCCTTCTCAGCTGCTCGCACAGACACGAGCAGCGTTGCCAAGTCCGCTCGTTATAAGCGTCTAAAGGCTGAAAATCTCGTGAGTCACGGCCACAGGTCGTGGTTTTTTGGGCTTGTTTCTAGACGTGAAGTTGCTTCTTGGGCCTCTTCTGTCCGTGTGTATCCCCCTGATTATCTTCCAGCTCCTAACATAAAGGAAAACACGACTGCGGTAGGTAGTTTGTCCACTTCCTCGTTTCCTGGTTATATGCACGCCCCCAAACACACTCACGCACATGGCGCATGCTCCAGAGCCAAAGTTGCCAGGTCTGCTTTTTATAAGTGATGGTCTTTTCTTGAATAGATACTTAGCACTGTGATATTGAAATGTAATGTAGACGAAAATTAACACACTTTGTGTAGACTTCTCTTTTTAAAAAGTAGTATATCACATTAGGAAAGGAAATAGCTGGAGGTTGCTTATTTTGGGCTTATTTTTATTGACCAGGTTGCTTATTTCAGAAGCAAAATGTGGAAAGACTGGGCAGGAGCTCTAATTCCACAGGAATATGAGACATGATTTTGTAAAATAAAGAGCACAAAAAACTGTTATGTTCTCTGTAGTAGAACTTTTGTAGGTCTTCACATTTAGGAATAGATATGGGGTTCTGTCCATGATCAAGCAATGTAAAAGTAACGGAAAAGTGACTTGAGAAGTTACTCTTCATAGAGGGTAACTAAGTAAAGTAAAGAGTTACTTTTTTCAGATGTAACGAGTAACAAGCAAACACTACTTTTTAAAAGTAACTTCCCCAACACTGGTTGTTTCAGTGTTCCCTTTATTTTTTTGAGCAGTGTATTATACTATGTCATAATGACACTGGCACTTAACACCCCTGTTTAATTTCTTGATCAGTAAAATCCAACATTTGACAAGTAACCTTGTTTCTAATCAGTTTGTCATTTGTCTGGTAGTTTAGCCTGCAAGCTTTCTTTCCATAATATGCAGAGCAACTTGTAACCATAACAACACTGGCTGTGATGTAATGATGTAAAGCCAGCCTGCTAAAATGCTCTAACCACACTCTCCTTTTGTTAATGTGAGCTTTTTGTGACACATGGTCTCTCAGCTGAAAACTTGGAAATTGAGCCAAAGTAGGGATGCGGAGAAGCGACGATGATTCGTGAAGTCCAGGAAATTTGCAGTGAACCAACAACACTGGAAGTTAGGATTAGACTAAGTTGCATTTGCAGTCATGAAAATTCAGTTTTCTCGGGGTGACTGTTATCCTAGCTATACCATTTTGTTTGTACTATCTACCTCGATAGCTAGCAAAATTTCTGCAAAATAGAAAAAAAAAAAAGGTTTGTAGTGCCACCAGGTCAACCGACTCTCTGCCAGAAAACCGACCTGCACATTAGTTGGATTTCCTTAACTTTTATTACTCCATTGCACCTCAAGAGCCTGACCTCACATGTGTAGTCTACAGGGTCTGAAAGAGCAGCCTTTATGGCACACTACAGCAACTGAGGAAATCAAACATGCACAGTGTTAATATTTAGGGGTATATTAAGACAAGTCAAACCAAAAGGAAACATGAACTTGACCCTTTCTAAACTTTCCTCGCCACTGTTTAAGATAGAATAGATATGAACCCTCCTTGTGTCCCCTATATGGCATATTAAATTATCCTGAGTTCACTTACTGGGTCTTGACTAATGCATAAGTGTCTCTTTTCCCCATTTGTGTAACTGAAATATGTCGACCAGTTCTGAATAAACATCAATCTCCACGCCCGGGCCTCTGGATGAGATGATTGGCCGGATCGTAAAGCTGAAGACAGCTGCTAGGCTAATGTCAGCTCAGGCAGGGATGGACAGCCGGCGCATCATGATTTACATTGCATCTGGCATTTTGGCCAACCGACGGCAGAGGGAATCAGTCAGATTTATTTGACTTCTCTTTCCTCTTCTTTCCTCCTCTCCTCAGCTCTTTTCTCGACTCGCTGACAGGCCCTCAAGTCATTCTTGTGTGTCTACACATGTAAAGGGCTCCTTTAAGGAGGGAGTTAGGAGGTTACACTTTATTCCACCGCCCTCTCTCACATATTCTGTCTTTCAATGGAGCACTGCCAATTTGCAGAGTGAGTCCACGAAGACAAGTGCAGGAAGGAAACGGACGATAGGCTCTCACCCCTCTGACCATAGATAGTTTGTCGTATGTTGAAGTGGGACAAAATAGCAATACAGCAATAGATTTTATGTCAGGTGCAATCCAATAATTGGTATATTGGCAGTGAGTATAGAAATACTAGCAATAATAACAATAATGAAATTCACTGTACGTTTTGTTAATGGGCACTTTATTAGCAATTAGGGTCATCTCACAAGGAAGAGTATCAAGTATAATTTTTTTCATTTGTGGGTTCCATGTTTTACCTCTTTTTAACTGGTTGTGCAAATGTTCTTAAAACATTTTTAAGTTTTTTTGTCTTTAAATTCACCTAGATATTGGATTTTGGTATGCATATAGACCCCTTTGTTTTAGACCTCACTAGACTCACTACAGGCTATTTCAGAGTCCATCTTCATGAGTTGCATCTGAAAATGTCCCCCTTTAGAAGTGGACCTCAGAATCAGTTTTATCAGCCACATATGTCCACAACAAAAAGAGGATTTTGTTTCAGGCTGTTTGTGTCTTGTGAAATGGAAGGTAAAGTGTTAAATGTAGGATAAATAAATAATAAAGTATATGTACACATCTTAAAAATAAAGATAAGGAGATAACATTTTTGTTTATTGGTGCAAACATTTGATGCAAAAATACAATCAGTGCATGAGAATGAGTGTCCAGTCATGTGAATTTTTGTCCATTCATTTATATTAAGCTCTGTATCATGGTGGAACAGCCCGGCTGTTAAAGAGAGAATTTATGGTTCAGCTCCAGGTTGTTCTGACTGCACCAAAGCACCAACCGCTCACACTGCAGACTTATCTCCATCCAGGATCAGGCTCATGATTGTTGTGTCATCTACAAACTTTACAGCTGGGTTCGTGGAGGTGCAGTCATTAGTATAGAAGGAGAAGAACAGTGGGAAGAGGACACACCCATGGGGTGTGCCAGTGCTGATTGTCCAGGTTGTGGAGGTGGCATGTCCCAGCCTCACCTGCTGTCTTCTGTCTTTAAGGAGGCTGGAGATCCACTGACAGATGTATAGAGACATGTTGAGGCAGGAGAGTTTCGAGGAGAGGATTTCACGAATTATTGTGTTAAACGCCAAGTTGAAGTCCACAAACAGGATCATTGCATCACTCAAGATGTTACGTCAAGATGTCGCAGGATTTAGTGCAATCCCAGAATAACTGCTTTGTCTATCATTAGCCTTCCTGTTTGCCCAGTAGGAGAACTGCAGGGTATCAGAAAGGGCTCTGTTAGAGTCCTCATGTGGCTCAACAGCAGTCTCTCTAAAGACTTGATGACCACAGATGTCAGAGTGACCCGTCGTTTAGCCCTGTGATGGAGGGCTTCTTGGGGACTGGGTTGAGCGTGGAGGTTTGAGGATGGAGGGGCTTGACTCTGCTCCAAGGAGCTGTTGAAAATCCTGGTGAAGGCTGGAGCCAGCTGGTCAGCGCATACTTTAAGACAGTAGGGTGACACTCTATTCAGACCTGGTGCTTTCCTGATTTCCAGCTCAGTTCCTCTTCAGAGAGTAAGAGGGGGGCAGGTTGGGGGTGCAGCCAGTAATGTGACGTGGCTGAGAGTTTTTAGAGATTCCTACAGTGCTTTGCCGAGGCTGCCATCTGTGCCATCTTGCTTGATAAGTCAAGTTGGGTGTTATAAGAACATGTTCCTTTGGTAAATGGACTTGAGCTTGAACAGCACTTTCCTGGTCTTTCTGACGACTCTAAGCTCTTTCCCACTACAGGTCACATCTACCCATTTACACCTATTCAGTTTCACATTCACTTACTGATGTTTTTGGGTTTCAATGTAAGTTGTTTGTCAGTATTAGCTAACACATCTACACCCTTTATATCCATTTACCCATCACTGACACAGCTGTAAGAGTAACATGGGGATGAGTGTGTGGCCCAAGGACACAGTGACATGTGACAACAGGATCTTGGTGCAAACCCTTGACATTCCAGTTGTTTGTAGAGCAACCTTTCAGTCTAAGACACTGACACCCTACCATTCCTTCAACTGGAATCACCTGTTGGCTGATCAATCCCCTGGCCCAGGGAGTGTCTCCTATTTGGGATAGGTGTCATATTCACAAGAGACATCATCAAGTGAAATTTTTAAATGGATTGTTAAAGTACACATTTTCTGCATCCAACAGAGACTAGGATCTTTTCATGAAGGTGCTTTTATAGACACACCACGGGCACATATTTTTGCCAGGAAAACATTAGGGAAGTTACATTTGCATGACAAATGACCTTTAGCATACAGTATATGAATATGATGCTTTAATAAATTCCTTTGTAAATTTGACTCTGTGCTGCAATTGTTCATTTCTCCTCTTGTGGCACCTATGACATAAAAAAGGTTACATGACAAGAAATCAGTGGGCAGAAGAAGAGGTGGTCAGTGGGTGGGAGAGTTGAAAGTATTTGCCATATTTTAATCCCAAATATGTGAAATGTCAGTGTGCTCCTTCAACAGGGATGATGAAGGATGGATTTCAGTTGGCTGAGAGTTTGACTCATTGATATGTGGATTTAACAGGCCATAGAGAGTGACTCCTGTCTTATATTTAATTTTAGAGAAATTGTTTCACAAGACTGTCAACATGTCATGCCAGATAGTTCAGTGCATACTATAAAGCATAGACTGTGCACGCAAGACCCTCTGACTCTGTCACTGCAGTGATGAATTAAAAAGTGCAGCCTGAGATTGACCTATGGTTAAACCTTGTGCTCATGCACATAGAGTACATATTCATATATTTGACTCTGTGCGATGTGAGTAATTGTAGGACAGCCAAGACACATGAGAGCGCTCAACTTCCTTTTGTAAAAGGATTCCATTCAGAGAAAAGAAGTATTAAAACGCCCATCAGTAATCAACAAAAACATCCAATCAGCACAGACTGATGGATGAAACATACACAGTATGAACACCATTTTTACAGCGTTTTCCTTTGTGCCCGACAAGTCTGTCCGTTTACAGGTGTAGTCAGCGATGTGGGAGAAAACGAGTGGAGAGGTTGTTTATAAACGAATTTAGACCCGCCTCTACCTTCATACCTCCCCCTGGCTCCACCCTCAAAAGCTGATGGACGTGCATCATCATGGAAATGGCCCTAGAAACTGCGTAGCAGACCAACGTAGCTAAAGTAACCCTGACTCGTCAGACAACTCGACTGGCAATGTTGATAACATCACGACAGCAGTACATTCTGGCAGATTAGACAATAAGATGAATGTCCGACGGCTGTTACTGTTATGTGAAGCACCACAAAGCTAATGTTGCTTACCTATCCAGCAGACAGACGGCGACATCCGCGTCCGTTTTCAGGAATATCAGGTTCAACTGATATTTCTGACTGCTATGCTGTGTATAAGAGCAACTGAAACAACCGAATTTCCCCTTGGGGATTAATAAAGTATTTCTGATTCTGATTCTGAAATTGGCGGAGTTCCCTCCACCGTCGGAAAGCAACACCAATGTTGACCCGGGTCTTTGCTCTTTCATGGTCATAGCCCTTCTTTTTCACTTTTCACCCCTCTGACCTTTTTCTTTTGGGCTGTTTTTCAGCCATTACTACTGCACATATTGTATCTCTCTCTTACGCTAACTGCGCACGCTACGCAATCTACTACTCCCCCTCCCCCCTCTGTCTGATCTGCGCATGAGTATGATCGCCCCCTGGATGTGGGGGGGTGTACCCTGTTTTGGTAACTCGGCCCGAGCCACAGTATTTACCTGCCGAAATTCAGAGCCAAGGCTGTGTATTGAAACCAGACTTTTTTTTCAACATGCTGTCAGTGGGGACATCTTGTGGATGGAGAGGAGAAATACGGTGAATTTGGCAAATAGTGCATTACATTAGAAGATTAGAAGATCGCTGACTACACCTTTAATGAGTAACTCAGTCCAAAGCCAACTTAAGATGCTGATAAAAACAGAAGGAATGCTCTTGGATGTCTCATTGCTTCCTCTGATCCTACATTTTGGTCAGTCACAAAATTCAAAATGTGTTTGTCACCATTGAGATAGGACAGTTTTCTACATTTTAGATAAAAAAATCAATAAATTATAAATAGATTTTCATCACTTTTTCAGGAAAAATTGGTCATGGCGTAAAAAGATGTATAGTGTGGTTGTTCACACATTATTTACAATAACTTGCCAAACATTGTTGGGTATGCCTTGGTGAAGGTTTGTGCTCATGAAGCATTTCTAGTTGATATTACAAACCATGTATCACGTATCAGACAATACATCATACTTTAAGACACACTGTACCCAGCTCCATATATATAGGTGTAAAATTCCCCTACACTTCCCTGCCAAGCACCCCACAGCCCCCCACCATCCTATCATCCCTTACCCCGCCAATTTGTGAATCAGCTTATGATAATGGCCAGATCATAACAGAATAAGCCCCCCTCCCGTTAGAATGAGATCGGCTGCGACGGGGCTGACCTTTCAGTGGATGCAGTGGCAGTAAAGTGCCCGCACCGTAACAAGGTCTGTTGAGTAAGCAAGTTACAAGACAAGGTTACTGTCCCTGAAAAAAAAAAAATGTGTGAGGGAAACATTGAGGGAAAACGCTGTGTGTGTGTGTGAGTGAGATGATGTTCTGATTGTGATTTCACAAGTCGATTAACTTCTGTAAGTGCTGTGTGTGTGTGTTGTGGACGTTCTGCTGATGTGGGTGGTTTTAAGGGGACAGTGGTGTGTGGGAATTTTGTGTGTGTGTGTGTGTGTGGTAGTGATTTGGATGATCTTTATGCATCAAATGGAGAGGCATCAATCTCAGGTGAATGGCCCGGTCCTTCTACTGAAACTCACCCCTTTTTCCACTTGGGTAAGAAGGGTAGAAGCGTGTACATTCAGCACAGCATACACTTACGTCAGGGTAACTCATGCAGGGACAATACATCTTAACATTTGCCTTGGTATGTTTGTGCATGTCCATGTGTGCTCATGAATCCTTTGAGAGTGTGGTGGGTAATGGCATTCAAAGCACCCTTGCAGTTTTTTGGGTGTTTTGGCCTCTCTGACAGAACCTGCGATGGATTAGCATCAACAGTCTGACTGACCAACCACTCCACTGACCGTTTTATCTAACTGGTAGAGCATGAAACAGCTGGCTCACCTCATCTTGAAGTTTGACAACAAGCAACAGCAGCTGCAGATGAATATCCACATGTGAACCTCGTGTACCAACGCCCATGTTTGTGTCACTGCCTGCATGCAAAGCTGAGTATGCGTTCATCAGCCTGCGCGTCGACACAAAAAGAGGTGAAGGGTGCGCGCGATCAATCTTCATTTGGTAATTTATGAAGGCGTCCGCTTGTCAGGTATCCAGCGGCGTCTGGTACAACTCATTCTGCCGTGCTGGAGGGGGGAACCCCGGGGTATCTGCACCTCCTGTCACCTCCCCTCCCTCTTCATTGCCGACTCGTACGTTGCCTGCTGCCGTCAGCAGCCCAGAGGCATAGCACAGAGAGAGAGGGAGAAATGGAAGACAAAGTAAGGGAGGAAGCCAGTTGGGATTAACCCTGTGGCCACCCACGGCAGGTGCTGAGGCAGCCACGCGTCTAGCCTCATTAAGAGAGGGGAGAGAGGGCAGCGTGGCAACAAACACAAGGGGGGACCTGGTAATATGCATAATGTACACCATGAAAACAAACACACATCTTTGAACTGCTGTGCTGTACTATGGAGACTGGCACTTTCACAATCAGCACTTCCTTTATTGTATCCCTTAACCCACCAACGAACTTGAATCAATTTCAGGTTTGCTACTCATGTTGTTTTCAACCCTGCAGCTCAAATACTGGTTCCAAGAGTGTGGGTGTCCAGTTTGGCAAGCAGGCATGCTTTGGTAGCTGAGGATGTTCACTGTTGACACTTGTTTCCTTGTCAGAAAGGAGTGGTCATCATGTACAGCACACCCAAGGGCTTAAGCCAGAATGAATATGTAAATTTAGACAACCAGTTTCTAACCCCCTTTTTTACCATGGCCCTTTATTCCTGTGAAACAGTATCATCAAAAATCAAAAAAACGCCATTAAATTCATCCCTTCATTATCTAAACAGAATATCATTTTTGGAGTTGGAAGGACTGAAGTGGATCCCAGTTGACAGACATGGACTGGGAGAGCATGTAAATCAACACAGTGACTGTGAACAAGCAACCTTGATGGACACACTAACACGCTGCCACCTTGCTGCCCCCATGAAATACACGTGATTAAAAGATTTGACTTGATAAAATGACAATATAAACTCTAAAGAAACATTTGCGAGGCCTCACTATATGAACATCTATTATAAGTCAGCTGAAAGTCACCGTTTTACTTGGCGACTAATTACATTGCATTTTCCTAAAGTTTTATTTGGTGCACATGCTAAAATGTAAGCAGAGTTAAGTTTATCTAACTGCTGACAGTGTAGTTTTTTATCATTTGGGTTTTTAAATATTGGCCTGAGTCCTGTTTTGTGGGCTGAGCACGTCTTTTTCTCCAGTTCAGCCTTTGATGGGAAGTAGCTCTTAAATGCAGCACTGCAAGAATCTTAGAACAGGGTTCAGTCCATTACTGGCACTTTCAACATTAGTCTTTTTACATCACCCCTACTTAACTTGAGCTTGTTAATAAGCCTGCAGAACTGCCCCTAATCATTAATCATGTAAAAATATAGGAATGTGGAGGAAAAAAATCACTTTGATCCTGATATGTTTCAGTGTGCTTGCAATTTGTTCTATTTGCTCATCTCCTAACCCGTTTCTTAACCATTTTATGATTTGATTAAAGATTGAAATTCACTTTTATATCAATGTTCAGAAATGAGTTTGGTCAGGACAAGAGCAGCGGTGCCCCCTGCTATCTTTTCTGCCTTTAATTTCTCTGGATGGTCCGTTTTTGTGACGACATTTAGGTTGGTGAATTATTCAATGCACTAAGCAGCACTTTGGGCCGGTTTCCCCCCAGTCGGCATCTTTGATTGGGAAAACGGGGGCTGATTTGTGAACGATAGCCCCAGGGCAGCTGGCCTAAGGCGAGCTTGGGGGGGGACACTGGCCTCGGAGCCCCTCCTGGCCCGAGGGAGAGGAGGTCCAGCCATGGCCGCCAGGCCTTCCGGTTTTCCAAAAGACAGTCCTTGCCTGTCCGCCCCCTCTCGGCCCTGTGTGTGAGAGCGAGGTACAATCCTGGAGCGGTTCCACAGAGAGTATCAGACGGATGAGGCGCTTTCTGAGCAGCGTCTCTCCCCTCAGCCAGAGCCTCCGTCTCCCGCGGCTGCCTGGGCAATTTGTCGGTCGACCTGCCAGGAGCAGAATGCAAATCCTCACCGGAGGAGATGCACAAGGGCCTTAGTGCCTGCCAGCAGAGAGTGTGTTTATGAGAGTGTGTGTTGCCTTGCAGTCTTTTCTATAACAGCCTAACAGGATAACTGTCATCAAGACCTCAGTGTATCATTGTGTGTGTGTAAGTGTGTATCTGTGTGTGTAATGTGTCATGTGGCAGCTATAGTATCCCTCTCTCTCTTTCTATCTCTGAGCTAAGACACGACTCTCCTTCACTGCTCATCAACCCTCGACTCCTAATTTATAGACGGGCATAAAAAGTCTGTATTTTCACTCACCCTGCCCACCTACTGCCTAGTCCGTGTAGCAGCAGCATTAAAAAATAGGACACATGCTGTTAACCACGTAAAAGTTTTCTTTTTTATCCCCTTTTCCCTTTATTTTTCAACTTTCTTTCTCCTGTTAGACAATCAGGCTGCATAAACATCCTCCTCTTGTACATGATGACTCTGTTCTCATCTGGCAAATCAACTGACCCCTGCCACACAGGTCAAACTCTGCTCCTGACATGTCCGAGTTTCAAAGAAAAAAAACCCTCACGCACAGAAAGATAAATGACTGAAATGCCAAGGCGAGCTCCGTGGTGCCTTCCACGCAGCTCAGAGTTCAGAGAAGTTTTCAAGGACAACTCCATACACAAGATGAAAGTGATCTTGTGGGCTCTCATCTCATCTTCAGCGCTCATATCCAAATACCACCTGGCTCATTCTGTGCTGTCAGCACTTTTTATCTCAAAAAAATTAATACTCCTTTTTTTTCTGGTCAGATAGGGCTGCTTTATTCGCTGTAGTTTGCCCGGAGTCCTGCGCATCTTCAGAATGTGAAAGATTTGAAGGCACGGATAAAAGGCACTTTTCTAATCAACACTTTTTTTTCCTTAAGCGCTTCTTTCTTTTTAAAAGCTGTTTTTCATTATTTATAAGTGTTCTGAAGGTGCTACTGAGCTGATTTCTTTCACCAGGCCTGATATGAGGCCGATGGAGCTTGCAGAATTGATTAGATAAGCTTGGAAATTACAATGTTGAGCACGCAGCGCTCTGAAATGTGCTCTAAAATACACCCCGACGCGAATATTAATACCCAGGGCTTATAAGCATATATTTGAATGCATGGGGGAAGTTTGTCCGTGAAGTTTCATGAACTGTCCAGCATGCAGTGCTGTATGTTAGTGATCAAATGAAATATTACTCCTTCCTGACCTTCATTGGATTTACAGTGACTGCTGGGTAATCGCAATTTCATCATTAGAGCTAATCTCTGTTTTACTGAATAATTCTGAAAGATGTTAATCAAACATACGAAAGCATATTTGAAATATTTAACCAAACGATATTAATGAAGATCAAAGGGTGGGCTGTTTTTAGCGGATGTTATACGAAAGGCCCTGGTAATCGCCGGGTCCACAGGAGCACATGAAACACTTTGTCTTCTGCTAAATATTTTATGCCTGCTACCTGTTGTATGCTGCTTAATGAGCTGGGGGGAGGGGGAAGGTGATTTATCATGTAAAGTTTTCAAAGGAAATGCAAATTCACACACACCGAGAAACACACATTCCTCACAATTTTCTCCAACATTTTTTTTCCCTCAAGTAGCATAGCTGTAGTCATGCAGCATTTTCCAGTGTGAATATTTTAGCCCTGGAGAAAAGCAAACTGAAGCGAGAGCAAGAATCAGGGGTCAATGGAGTGCCTTTAAAGAAACTTTCCCTCTTTTCGCCACTCTGCTCGGCTCTGTTTTCCCCTCGAATACTAATATTAGCAGTGAGAGAGTGTGTGTGTGTGTGTGTGTGTGTGTGTGTGTGTGTGTGTGTGTGTGTGACTGGGGGTTTGTGGCACAGGAAATCTGAGGCCATGTGTAAGGATGATGGGTCAGTAGCGGAGCATTTGTTCAGGTGAAACCACAAAAAATGTCAACGGGGCAGAGCTAATATGGGCCAATATACAAGTATTAACACAAACCAAGTGATGTATATATTAACTTTTTTAATGTGAAAACATATTTTTTGTGCGATAAGCTCTTTAGTTCCTTGTTTAGAAATATTTTTATGCAACAATGAGTAAATCAATCAGTTTTGACCAGTACAAAATGTCACAAACCATTGTAACGATCAATAACTGCAACACAAGAAAAATGAGCTGTAAATTAAGCTTTTATGACAAGCTAAAAAAGACCTGGTCAGTTTTGACCCCTCAGGACGAAAAGTGTATGTCTATGTCCTGCCTTAAAATTCTGCTCATGAATTGTTCCAAAACAATATTCTGTTCAAGCTTTGCCCTGAACCTCTCATTGATAATCCATCATCCAACACTTAAAGATGCTATGAGGAGTTTTTAAGTAATTACAAAAAAGTCTCACTTTTAGATATATGCCTGATCAAAATACACACTTTAAGATGAGTTTTATAGCATCAAAATAGGTTTGGCAGGGCTGGACTGGCTTGGATACTCAACTTCGGGAACAAGACAATTAAAACTAGAGCAAATTTATATTATTCAGACACGTCTCAGAGAACCAGGCTGTAAGTACTGTTATATAGCCGGCTACAAAACTACGATACTAAGTTTTCCAAAACTTGCTTGTTGTCACACATCAAAAACTACTGCTACGTAACTACAAGGAGATACATTACCTCGTCGCTTTACATCCTGCAAGTTGTTGAAAAAAGAAGCTGTAAAGCAATGCAGAGTTCTGAGGAAGGTCCGAGCTGCATTCATCAGCAACAAAACAATAAACACACGCTTTGGCTTGGGTCACGTCTTTACGACAGTCACCGCGCGTGCTCATGGGTAGCAGAGTCTTTATGTCGCCGGAAATGGATTCTCCTCATAGCACCTTTAAAGTGAGCACCACAGACAATCATGTCCATAAGCTTGGCTTTAACTTTGATCACTCTATAATGCATTTTTAACAAATATTGGCCAATAATAGTCGACTTTTGATGAAGGCACTGTTAATTAAAAAAGTTACAACACATGCTACATTTGACATTGAAATGGTGTGTTGTTGATGAGAATATAACAGAATTGTGTTTATATTTACTAAATTGTAATAGCAGTAGCTCTTTAAAGGTCCCAAGTCCTGCAAAATCCATTTATTTGCGTTTAATGTTGTTAGAAGGGCTTGGGGAGTTGAACAACAAGATGCTTTTCTCTAAAATCTCAGTTCAGAGAAATGCGCTTTGCCTCTCTAAAAAAATGGTCATTTAAATGCTGTTTTTAACTTCCTGTGGTTTATTATGTCATGACTATACAGCCTCCACCTGCATGTGCATTTCCTGCCCATCACAGGCAGGGGCCATGACTGTTCTGACACTGCCTGTAACCCATCTTCCCCGTCCCATCAGACTTTGTCTTGGCAGTCATTCAGGCAGCCTCCTATAGCCTTCCCACCCCCCAGATCTGAGCATTTCCAAAAGGGAGGGGAGAAGAAATGTTTTATTTTATTGTTCATCTTAAATCAAACTCTTGCTTAATAAACACCAAAGACATTATGTCAACATTCAAACACACCAGGACTTGGGGCCTTTAAGACCTGCAGTGTTGTCTGTATCTGACTGGTTAAAATTTTGGGCCAAGGGAAACTTCTCTGCACAGGACCCCCACAAAGGGGGAGGTCAGGCTGAGTGACATCACACTTGTTCTGTTGAAACTCATGACCGAACAGATATTTCAGGCATAAAACAACTACAGAATAGAATAATGATTTGTGTGCATAGTTTTTGACGAGGCAGATGAGAAAGAAGAAAAAAGAAATGTTCGTCCTTTTTCATAAAATCGGCTGTTGTTCTGTTTCTCTTTGGATGGAACCTGTAAAAAACTTTATAAATAATGACTTTGACTTCTCATAGAGCCCAACCCCAAGCATCCTTGACCTCTAATTTATCAGCATATCTACACATATTCTTATTTCAAAACTGCTGAAGTTTAAATCTTAACTTGTGCACAAGTCCGACCATGTTCACCTGACGAATCCAGATCAACATCTTATTTCAATTGTGCATCATGGTCTGCATCTGTTGTCATGTGTAGAAAATCATTGGCAACAAGCAAAGCATGTTAAGGCTTTCTGTTTGAGATTCTTTGTCAAATTAGTACAATCCCTGTGTAACTCTTGCTGCCTATTTGAGTGGATAATATCACGACAAAGCAATAAAGGCCTTTATCATTTTGTATCTTGACATAAGATGGTAATGGGGCTTATTATGTGAATGTAACTAAGGAAAATTTAACATTGAAGTTATAATTTATGCGATGAGACAAATATACTTGGTCAGACTTTTGTTTTGCTTCATAATTGTGCATTGTAGAGTCTTCAAGTAGCCTTTAACCTATTACAGGCTGAGCAAACTGACTTTATTCACACATGAAAAACTAAACCAAATAAAAAATTAGTGCAAGATTTCATGTATGAGCTGAAGTAAATACTTCCTGCTGTTTGGGACAAGTGTGAACAAGCAGGTCAAAATTTTTTCAGTTGCTCAGTCTTAACTTACCCAGCAATTGTGTTCATGTTGCCAAATTCATATGACCCTGAATTTTCTGGAGATTTTAAGGCTAGCCTAATCAAATAGTCAACTTGCATGCCTATTTATCTGGGACATTTTATCCAGTTTGCCTGGCAGGCGCTGAATAGCTAGGTGAGTGAAAATTTTATGGGCTAGCAAGGAAAATTCAGGGTGAGTTCAAGTTTTTCCTTGTTGATGAATGGTTGGGGTTTAAAGTTTTTACTTTTTACCTCACACTTTCAATTGATTATTTGTTTTGGATAGTATTTATATTAATATTTGGGATAGGTCAAAATATTACTGTGGCCCTCATTTTGTACTTAGAGTCTGTTTATTAGTGTAAATGTAAATACTTGAGTGTAATTTACCAATTTTTAAAGGATAAGTTCGGTTTCTACAGCTTTCACATTGTTTATAGAATGAAGTAGAACAATATCCTCACCCAGAAGGCTTTCCTGATCCAAACAGTGCTCCGGGAGATATTTAGATCCAAAATCAAGCGGGGGACATCCGTATAATAGTAGCACACGGGGCATGTATAGCGCCGCTCCTAAAACAGCATTAATTGTCCAAAAACTCATTAGTTTCACCAATATTTCATCATGTTCTGCTCACGCTACTCCTCCAAGACAGTCTGGTGTCGCTCCACCCATGTTTTTGTGACTGTGCTGACCTCTGAACTGAAGACTGCTCTCTGGCCAGCTGTTCTTCTCTTTGCCTCCACGTCCTCCTTTCGATGAGCTCCTCATCTGTAAACTCTGGCTCGAAACTGTAAGGACACCCATCATATTCAAAGTTCTCGTCCACAACATCTTCATCCGATAGATATTCGTCCATTTTGCACAAAACTGGAAGAAGAAAGTTGTTGAGTAGCCGGCGGTCGCCCCTGAAACAAGGAGTCGTATTGCAGCCATAAACAAAGTTTTCAGTTCAGAGGTCAGCACAGTCATAAAAACATGGGTGGAGCGACACCAGACTGTCTTGGAGGAGTAGCGCGAGCGGACCATGATGAAATATTGGTGAAACTAATGAGTTTTTGGACGATTAATGCAGTTTTAGGAGCGGCGCTATACGTGCCCTGTGTGCTACCATTATACAGATGTCTGCTGCTCGATTTTGAATCTAAGTATCTCCCGAAGCACTGTTTGGATCAGGAATGCCTTCTGGGTGAGTATATTGTTCTACTTCATTCTATAAACAATGTGAAAACCTGATACCTAATTCGACAAATTACCCAGTTGAAGTGATGAAAAAACAGACACAAACAGCAAAACAATTACAACAACAAAAACAAACAGTAATTATAGTACTAAAGTCCCTGCTCTGATTGATAAAAGGCTTTCTAAGGAGTTAAGATGCATCCATATTCATTGCCAAGCTATATCTGACTCTTTACCCTGCAGTTTCGACACATGGCTCTGTAATAAAACGGTATTGTTATATACGTCAGTCTGCAGGTTAAAACAGAATCAAAATGACTGAATAAAGGACAGAAAAGATGTAGCAGGTGAGACTGCCTCTGTAAAACACTTGGATCCTTTCCAGTCCTCCAAAGCAGCAGGGCCAGCAGAAGGGCAGGGCAACAGTAAGAGAGCGACAATCGTCAGGTGATTAGAAAGACTCGGAGGCTAGGTAGACCTACAAAATGAATAACGGCGCACCCCAAACCGCGCCATAAGGCTCAATGGTTTGTGATTTGCAAGTTGATAAGACAAGAAGATTAATAATGCCGCATGATAATGGCTGGCTGAAGCTCAGCTGGGGAGATGGTAATGATGGGATATTGCTGTAGGAGCAGTTCACTGAGCCACAGTGGAGTGAGGGGAAGACGGAGAGCCAGGGAGAGACAGACAGAGAGAGAGAGAGAGAGAGCTGCAGCTGCATGGGGAAAA
Source organism: Scarus forsteni (assembly GCA_036419115.1). Lineage (NCBI taxonomy): Eukaryota > Metazoa > Chordata > Actinopteri > Labriformes > Labridae > Scarus > Scarus forsteni. The sequence goes on along the minus strand of JAZDUH010000341.1, from coordinate 30,152,860 downwards.
AGCACTCATCCCAATTGGCCCTCAGGATATGAGAGTTTGAAAAATGAGAATGCAGTTATCATTTTAATTAGATATAAGTTTTTTTTTACTATATGAAGTGTGTATATATAAATTTGCTGAAATAAGGACTTCAAAGAACATACGTTTGTCTTTGCGACGCACCATCCCATCATAATTTCTAAATGATGGCTTTGTTCATAGAATTTTTTTGCCCTGCCAGGTAGGATATTTCAGGACTATCATAGCAGGTTAATCATCTCACAGATTACACAAGGTTTGAAATTTTGGAGGACGGTGGAGGAAGCTCATTGGTAGAGCCAGTCGTCTACAGTCACATCAGTGTGTCCTTGGGAAAAACACCATATTTTCCCGACTATAAGTAGCACTTTTTTCGTAGTTTGGCTGATCCTGTGACTTTTAGTTAGGTGGGTCTTACATATCAAAGTATATATCATTTACCATACTGACAGCTATGAACCGAGGAGTAAACATTACCATCCACAGCTGTGAGAAGGCACTTTGCACTATTCCAGACGTAAACAAAATGCCCCCAAAATGAAAATCTTATTCTGACAAACTGCAGGTTGTAAAATATGCAGAACTAAAGAAAATTCGGAGTGAGTTCGAAACTTGTGAGGAACTGATGAAAAGCAGAGGTTACTCTTAGTCCAATAAAGAAAATGAAGAAAGCTAATCATGGGCCGAAAGCAAGATGGCCAGCACTGGAGGAACGAATCCACAGACAGGTGCTTGAACAATATACTGCTGGGAGAGACTTGATACAGCCCATTAATGCTCAACATTAAAGATGGATGTGGACGGAGCCTCCTGTCTGAGCTCTGCGTACATTTCGTACGTATTTCGGCCAGCTTCCATAAAGCTTACGAATACAGACCATACCACTGGAGCCGTACCACTGGAATGGAGCCGTACCACTGGTAACCATCGTTACTACCAAATACGTAGCTCTAGTAAGACACGAAGAAGAAATAATATGGTGGAACCTTTGAAGAGTAATTCTACGAGAAACTATGTAGCCGTCAGTTGTTTCCACTCTGATGTGTTTTCATTCTGGGCTCTCAGTACCAGTTGTTACTTGTGTCTATCTGGGGTAGACACTGCTCCAGGGTGAGAGTGTGTGGTGGTACATGTAGCTGTGTTTAGCTGTGTATTCGAGTAAAGTTACTGAACTCGATTCTCCTCTTGTTAGTGGTCTTACCGCGCATACACATTGGGTTTAACGGGTGTTAACTAAGGCTAACACCGGAAAAGTGGCTAAGCAAATTAACCGGCATCCTACAGTTCAACTTCGAAACTTCGTACCGGGGGTGACATGGCCGAACCTAACACATTAAAAAGTACACTTAGTGACATAAAACACAAATATTTCCACTTACTTTCTCGTTCTTTTTCCAATCGGTGTTTCTTCTTGTATTTCTTCTTCGTCTCCTCTCACAAAACGCCAGTGCATTGGCAAAAATAGTCCCCTGTAAAACACTTCTGTTGTCTTTTTTAATTTGCATCATGTATTTTTATTTGCTGCGGTGTGTCTTTTACTTCCTTTCTTTTTATTTGTAGTGTTTCATTTTATTTGCAGCTGAGTTTGTTTTTGTGTGCAGCATTACTTTAGCTTGCAGCAATGGCGGGTCTCTGCCACCGTAAAAATGGTACAGATAATGGATATAGGAAGCACAGCACACAAGCTTAGGTGTGTAAATCCATTGGCAACAACATCCCCAACATATTTGTGCTGCTTAGATTATTCAGACAATGAACTCGCTCTCTTTTATGCAGCTTTCTTATGAAATAGACAGATTATAAAATTTAGCACTTTGGCTGTGGTTATCCTAATAGTAAGAAAAAAATGTGTTTTTATTAAAATGCAAAGGATCAATGAGTGTCCATTAAAAATAACCTTGTTGAAAAGCTTTTTAAATGTGGATGTTGTGTTGGTAGTGTGATTCTCGCAGTATTACAGGACTGACAGTCTCGAGTGTAACAAATCCTGTCAACATCCCTGTCTTGAAGTTGTCTCCCATGACAGACTGTAAAGAAGCATCCTGTTTGTTCCTCATCAACACAAATTTCCCTCAGACAAACCAGTAGCCTAATCTCCTGTGTAATTTCTCCATTTTTAATCACGTCATTTGATTATGACAAGCTGTTAAACGCTGTGATCTTTTCTGCTGTTTCCCACTGTTATATCCTCAGTTCTGTTGACTTGTGTGTTTACACCTCAGACAAACATTTTGTCAGATCCTGATTCATCTTAATTGCACCACTTTGTCAGCGCCTGTTGATGATCTTTTAGCGTACCTTCACTCAGCGATTCTCTGCTTGTCTCTTTTGTTTTAGACGGTCGCGCACACTGGAACGATTTAGATGATCAAACTGCTTTTTCATCTCCAAGGAAAGTCATGATTATACAATTAGTTTTGAAGCTGAGCTGTTCTGAGGAGGGAGCGAGGACTCAAGCACTGCTTTGCATGTCCCAAAAATGTTCCCAAGGTTATTCCTGACCTGAGCAATTTTCCTGGGGTAAATGCTTTGATTTAAAAAGGAAGGGCCCAATCATACGCCTGATGTAAACTGCTCTGCCACGCAGTGTAGATGTCCTTCCTGTTTTCCACCTGATGCAGTTGGCTCTTTATGTGCTGAGCAATCTTATTGTTTGAAAAGTAAATGGACTTGTGCTCTCATTTGTGCCCAAGGGTGTGTTTTTAAAAAAAAAAAAATACAGTGGTGAGTTGTCTCTTGCACTTCAGACACATTCCTGTCTTGAGGATGCACATAATGATTTTGACAACACACTCAGGTGGGCTTTACACGAGTATGAACTTGTAAGACTCCGGTAAAATAAACTATTGATCTGGTGATATTGACACACGGAGACGCGTATTTGTCCATGACTCCGCATCTTTTTTGAATACGGGTCTGCAGGTGGATATCTGCATATTCGTCTTCATGCCGTAGTTGGTATAAACAGATAAGTCGGAGAAAGACGGTGACCTCATAGCACCCCTCCTCCTCCCCGCCCCCCAACCCACATTGTCACACAACAACAATGGCGGCAGCCGGGCTTATTCTGAGCTTGTTCCAGCAGCTACAAATATTGCGATGACTTTTATACCAACATTTGCTCAAAAAACACCAACAACACCAGCTACGGCAACAACAGCAACAAGTGCTCATGCAGAGGCGCAGCATGTTACGCGTGCATGAGCACTTGTTGACGTGGAATCTACCTCGGAGCAGAACCAGACAGGCAACCCAGTGACAGTTTTGGGTGGAACCTGGGAGAACGAGCATGGATTTTGCATTGTCATGTAAATGCACAAGCCTATGTACAATACGATGTGTAAACAGAGAAACATGTTTTGATGCCATATGCCAAGACAATACGGGACCATCCTCGTGTGAGGAGGGCCTCATTTTACCATTTAATAGCTGCATTTTTTATGGGAATATAAGTTCAGTTTCAGCAGGAATACAGGTTAAGAATCAGTGTGCCTCTATTTTCCTCTGTGCATGCTTCTCAACTTTTATACAAACAAAAACATGCAGAAGCCTTCACACTCAAATGCTCTCGTACAACAGGAAGTTTGATTGATAAAACTGTTTACAGTGAAAGCCATTGATATTGGTATATGCTCTCCAGTTTGTTTTATGTACATGTGAGGAAACAAAGCAAAGGGTTTCAGCCGATAACAGGTTGATACAGGCGACCTCATTACGTGTTTAGAAACAAAAGACACTGTCGGAGTGTCAGATACATTAAATCATAAATTCGTTTTTTTTTTTTAACCACAATCACCTTTTTTTGGAAAGCTTGCTGTGGCCCTTAAGTGTAAAATGCAAACCAATTTATCTCTCAGTTTTTCAAGTGCTTTTGAAAACTCAATTATGTTGTGTAATTATAACTCTTTTATTTTCCATTCTTCTTTTTTTAACTGAAAATTTGTTTTCTTTGACAATTTGTTGTTGCGCCTTTTTTTCTTGTTATTGTTTTTTTTTGTTGTCTTCTCTGTTCTCTTGTTTTGTTTTTTTTCATTTTGTCCATTGATGTTTCCGTTTTATTGTTTGTTGTATCACTGCTTGACTTACAGTGGTGTTTTTTTTTCATTTGTTGCTTTGTTTCTTGGTTTTTAATAGATTTTTCTAATTGTTCCTTTTTTTCTGTTTGCTTTTGTAATTTGTTGTGGTTTTTGGTTTGTTTTTGTGTTTTTTCTTGTTATTTTTGAATATGATGTGTGTTTGTGATTCAGCAGAATGTTTTTTATGTGTTGTGATTTCTTATTTTCTGTATGTTATTTTTTTTTAATTTCGTACTTGAGTTAAGACTTCTTGCATTTTCTTATTTTTGTTGTTATAAGGTGTCGGTAGCACAGTGTAATAGTTCAGTTGGTCAGTAATTGGTTGATTGCAGGTTTGAGCCCAGCTCTGGGTGTCACATGGTGATGTGTCCTTGGGCAAGACACTTGACCCCAAATTGCTCCCACTGCTGCATCAGTGGAGTGTAGATGAGCATGATAGGGTGTTGCAATGATTCTGATGGACAAATGATGATTCCAACCATCATCGGTGAATTATGAGAGCGAAAGGGCATGAATGTGTAAATATGACCTGCGGTGTAAGGTAGCTTTGAGTAGTCAAAGGCTAGAAATCCCTATTTAAGCTCATGTCCATTTGTATTTGAATTTTGTTTTTCATTATGTTTTGATATTTGTTTTCATATTTTCTGTTTTGTAATTTTGCACTTCAGGGCCACTGTGCATTTTTGATGCTAGTTTTTCAGGGAATACAACTCACTGTGACCTATCCTTACCTGATATCTTATATGGTTAAATTGCATTGGAAAGCGAGTAAATGAACTGCAAGAGCTTGGACCAGACAGCAAAATCTACTGTGTAAATGACAATACACCAGCTGCAATTAGAGGGTTTTGAAAAAAAGTTATAGTCCGTTGAAGTCACTTTACATCCACAGAATACCCATGTATAATCAAGTCATCCTCTTTGATTTTGCACCTGGCTTTGCACCATTGTGCTCCTTCTAGATAGCACTGGCACCTTGGGATTATAATGTTCTATCTACATTTAGAGTTGTTTGAGGTAGAAGTTCTTAAGTTTTTGTATTAAATGTCCAAAAGGCATAAAAAAACTAAGATATGGTTATCAAGTTGCCAAAGAATGAGAACACTGAAACTTAATTTTGAAAAAAATGTGAGAACATTGTAACTCCAAGCTAATGTAGACAGGAACACTCAAAATCACTACACACTGTTCTCCATCAGAAAATGTTCCTCATGCCATCAAAATGTCTCCCAACATCTCTGTTGAATTAAGTCATCTGTGCTCACTCAAGGCTGTTTTTACTTTTCACAATTTGACTGTATGAGGAGCGGTTGCAAAAACAGTATCTGAACCCAAGAGAACGTCATTAGAGCAGTTTCTAGCCAAATGGTTGAGCATCATTGACAGACTGGCATTTGGAGCTGTTTGAGGTCATCCCAGCTCTAAATAACCCCCAAATGTCCACTAATGAGTCAATAATGGTCATTAAGAGCTAATTAACCTGGCAGACTGTGGATCAGGGAAACTGTGACTGGAGCACCAGCCTCTGTAATGCCTGAGAAAATAAGAGATTACACGATCCAGCCAAGTGTAGGAGACCTATTTGTGAAGGTAATCACACTAATGAGTGACAAGTTAACTATGTGACAAGTTGAGGATCAACTCAGCTAACAGATGTTGTTGTTGGAGGATGGCCGTGGAAGCTAATTTGCCCGTCATACAGCAGGTTAACACCAGTTCTTTTAGCGGGCAGCATATGATGCACAGATGTTTGCCGCCATATCACAGATGGAATTTAATGGTTTATCGTTGACTTACAGTGACCGCTTACCTTTCTTGTTAGCATTCAGAGGCATAAAGGACTATTTTTAAATGCTTATGAAAAAACATCTTTTAAGGATAAGGTGCTGTTAAAAGCAAAAACACAAATTGTCAAAGGGTCCTCTTAAAGGTCTCTTTTTTTATCAGTGGTTTGATAGGACCATAACCCTGTCAGCATCTCTGTATTTCTATCTAAGTCTCCACATAATGACTCTTTAATAAGCAGATTCATCTCAAAGTCTTCATGTTCTGTAGAAATGACGGCTGTGTGGGATGCCACTGACGCTTGCGATCACACTGACAGGAGTGTTGTTTGTCCAAAGTAGGATTGACACCCAGTCAGGGCCCCAGCGGTCACCCGGCTATCATCAGCATGACACAAAGTGGAATGAACCACATTAGCGACACGCGGCCACAAACACATGCAGCGTCCCCCATTGCCGTTTTCACCCATTAGACGCCCGTGATAACGTCTCCCCCTTTCGTGTCATATCGCTGCTTCTTGGATCTTGATTTGGAGTGGGAAGACGTGACAGTGTCAATAACTGTAATCATCCCTGGGCAGGAAATAATGAAGCGTTATGTGCCATGTCAGCCCTACATGCCTTCAATATCCTCTAATAAAATGAAGTGAAAAAAGATTTCATTCAAAGGGGAGAAAAACAACAATCAATAAGGCCATCTAATGATAAATAGGGGAATTGCCATGTGGAGGGAATATTATTTTCCCTCTCTGAGGATACTGGGCAGATTATTAGGATGAAGGGGAGAAGCCTATTTGTATGTAAATGGAAGATTGATTATATTTATTTGCTGGGAGAGGGGCTCCAAAGAGCTTGTCCCTGAAATACACTTATGCACATTCACACAATGAGAAAGAGGAGTGAAAGGCGCCCGTGAAAAGTTGGTCATGAGATGGCTGTTCTCCAACCAAACCCCTGTGACAGAACAGTACATTCAGCAGCTAGTTTTGTTTTGGTGTCAGTCTTAAAGTTAAATTTGTAACACATTTAGTCAATTTAACCCTAAACATTTTGCCATATTTAGTCAATAAAATCTCAAAAACACTATTGTTCAGATAATTTCTTTAAGAATTTTCTAAATTGTGGATGGATTTGCATTAAAAGCATTTTCAAATATAAAATAATGATAATACAGCAGAATGTGTGCATTGTAAACTTTGATATCATTTGTGTTTTCACTTGAAAATGACAAGATCCTAGCATTATTCCACACAGACAATGTCTTTATATGCAGAGTTTTCTTTACTTACAACCTTGAGGTGGCTTCCTGTTGGTTGGTTGGCCAGATCTAATTGTAAAAACAAAATAATAATAATGATATCCTGATGTTTTACTTCTAATCACTTTTTCAGGTGCTTCACTGAGCTGACCTTGAACCTCCAAATCTCCAAAGATTTCAACCATGGATTGCTATTTTGTCTTTCTGGACTTCCTAAAAGTTTGGGAGCACTGGTTAAGGTAATTTAGAGAAAATGAAAAATATGTGTGTCCCGGAGCAGCTGCACGGCACCCGCTGTTTTGAGATTTTAAGGCAGAGGCTGTCTTCACAGTTCTGTAAAGGTGAGCCCACCACTGGCCCTGTGAGGAAGCAATGCATTTACATTTGCCATATTTTTTACTTCTTGATTAATTAATTGTTATAACACAAAAGGATATCAAAAATATTGGATGTATTTCATAAACTAGTGACGTCTTTGAGATATGTGAACATCTCTCTTTATGAAAAACAGCACAGATAAAAATTTAAGTCTTTTTCACACATGCAGATTGAGTGTAACCTACTCCAGAAATGCCCTAATTTTCTTTTATATAAATGGGGGATGCTGTTTCTCCTCGGTATCAGAGTGGGGTGGAGTTAGGAGCGACAGGGGGCCACCAGAAAATGTCCTGATTTGATTCTTCACACTTGTCCCCTTACACTTAATAATTATTTTGTAGTTTGCCTGCCATGCTGCCACAGGATGGGGATAATTATCAGGGTAAAATCAGGACAGAATCTGAGTGAAGAACCCTGCTTTGTCTTCAAATATGCTCTTCCTGACCTGGATAAATTTCCTTTTTTTCCCCAAAATGTTTGTGTTGCTATATCCCTACCAAGAAAGCCGTCCTAAAGATTTCTTACATTCCTTCATTTCCTTTTTAACACATGTTCCTCAGCAGGAGGATTTTCTGCAGTTTACCTGTTAGTCAACATCAGGGGGCTGCAAAAAATAGTTTTATTTTAAAGTTTGCTTGTGTTCACCGATGCAGTTTAGGGTTTTTGTGCATGTGTGAACAGAGTCAAAGGGCAAGCAGAAAGTTTCAAAATCAAGTCCGGGTGAAAACCTCTTGTTTGAATTTACATTTGGTTGCTCATCCAGGTAAATCTTGGAAATATTCAGGGATTCTGAGCAAATTTTATTCAGAAAACCATGAGGTTATATTCTGAGTCAAAAACCCTGCTGTTTGTGTTTATGTGTACTGCTCAGCTATTTAAATTTGGAAACATTAGTAGTTTAGGCAAGTGCTAACATGGCTAAAGGAGCTAGCAAGAAAAGTCTCCCTGCAGTTTGACTTCACACATACAAGTAAGATTGTTTGAGAGACTTGCAGAACAAAAGATAAAGTCCAGTTTGGAAACAACAGTTATAATCCACATGTATTACTTACTGGGGCAAAAACAGGACCTTTTCATCTTTTTTTCTGCAGGTGTAAACAGAATTAGGGCTAGCAAGCTAATTCTGGTCTTTACATAAGTGATGAGGGCTACATCTTAAAGTAGATTCTATTATATGTGCATTTTTGATCAAAGAAGGTAATATTAGTGTGTTTTTGTCCAAGCTGAAGGTAATTCTTAGTCTTTAAAATTGAGATCAGTCCCTACTTACCTTAGCATTCTGCTGTGAGCCAGTAATTCCTGATCACATTTTCACATTTCACATCAGTGGTTTGACTCAGTTTGCTGTCCTGGCAAAATATTAGCTAAATATGTCTGTTGTGGATTTCTGTTAAAACAGATCAAACATGAAACCATTCCTGTTAAAAATGTTTCAGTCTCATTGGGTCAGTAGTTGTATAAATTCAAACAACAGAAGGTAACTGCAACAAAATTTCCCCTCGAATTTTCAGATTAAATGATATTCTGGGAACTGAATGGGAGTCTGGAGGGCCTGACGTTGCCCAAGGGTCGCAAGTTGATGATCACTACTTTTGGGTAAAGCCTGGGAGGAAGAAAACAGGTTTTTGTGCTTACAATTGCTGCTCACTTCAGGTAATTCAGGTTATTTTTAGGGTTTTTGAGAATGTTGGAACAAAGTTTAGAGGCTATAACAAGTTAGAGTCTGGGTTTAAAAGGAAAGTGGCGCATTCAAACATGTAGCTAACCAAAGGAAATTGGGTAAATGTTCAGATTTTGTGGCGTAGGGGCCCTGTGGGGACCAATCAAGGTCGAGGCACCAGGGTTAGTCAGGGTAGTGTCTGGTGTACAACAGCCCACCCTAGCATCGCAGCTTCATCCTTTGTTTGTATCTAAATTAAGCTTATTTTGTTAGAGTTTTCATCATCAGAGATTTAATTTTAGTAAGTAATTGTTTCTTTGTTTAATGTCATGAATGAAGGCCATCAACAAGCTTTTTTTTAAGTCTTTTTTTTCGTCAGTGGAATAACCCTGTGACAGAGGAAAGAAATAATAGAGAGATAGAAAGAGAAAAAGAGAGAGATCAGTCTCGAGGCTGCCAGCTCCAGCAGGGCTCACCTCTCCAGAATATTCTAATTACCAGCCCTCCTCATTACACATGTCACGTCAATGAGCGAGCGGTGAAAAAAAAAAAGAACTTGCAGCAAGGACCAATTCTGTAATTTCTTAATCACTTTTTTGGCAACCTTTGCGTGTGCCGTGGTTAATGCCACAAATTGAATGTTTCTTTGGTTTCCCTCTAAATAGGCTATCAGGCCGTTGCGGCGGCGCTTAGCAAAATCTATTATTGTCATTTGCATAGGGGCCTTTTTCTTCTTCTTTTTTTTTTTTTAGTGTCAGGATCCTACAGCGGGGCGAAGAACAAAGAGCTCATGAGGGAGAAAATAGGACAGAAATGATCCGGCGCTGCCTTCAAAAAAATGTGACGTCAGGTCCCTAATGAAATCTTTTGACTGAGACCATAGCAAATGGCGGAATCTATATCTGACACTTAATGGTTTGCATAGAAATTAGAGGCAGAGAGCGAGCAGACACCCCCCTCCTTCTCCCTTTTTTTCTTGATGTCCCCTGATTAATTTACAGCACTTTTGTTACATCGGCATCGTCCAAAATAAATTAACCACACTGCAGATATCAGAAACGAAGAGAGAGATGAAGGAAAGGGGGAGGGCTGGCAATTTATTAGACGAAAAAAAAAAAAAGTTAGATGAGATTAAATAAAACACCTAATTGACAGGAAAAGTCACCACGCACAAGCGGCGATCTCCATTGTCGTGTGTGTTTGGAAGGAGACGGGGAGGGGACGGCGTTAAGAGGGAGAAATAAAGAGCGAGCGATAGAGAGAAAGAGCTGGCCACTTGATTTCCTATGAAAATTAATCGGCTATCAAACAATCTTGGTCTGCCGAGGATGATTATACAGCAGGGGCAGCGACGGAGGAGGCAGGAGAAGGGGGGGAGAAAAAGAGAGAGAGTGGGGGGGGGAGAATGCCCTTTGTGTAGGTGAAATGTGTCGGGGACTGTCATCGTAATATACCTCAGTGAAATGAAGGTTAATTCTGATGTACAGCCTGCATGGCCGTCATTATCGGCGAATCATGAAAATAAATTAAGCCACTGAAATAGATACTCCTCTGCTACGCGGCGGGGATCTCGTGAAGGATGGACGGCTGAACTTTACAGATTATTATTGGGAAATAGTGCCGAATTCAATTAATGCACCTAAAAGACACCTTTATAGAGGGCAGCCATAATTTAAATGACAGCAGGGTGTAATTTTGCTTGTTATAAGTCAAATTTGCAGAGTTTCCTGTTTCGTACGTTCCCCCCTTTTTCCCCCCTCTTGCATCTTTTATTTTTTCTGTTTTCAGGGGATCCTCCCGTCCACTCTCTTCCTGAAAAGACAGAAAACTGCTCTCCCATGCTGCGCTCCTGGAATCAGATTTAAAGAAATTAAATTTAAAACACGGCACACACACTCCCCCAGTCTCCCACTCTTCATCTCCCCCCGCGTCTCGCAGTATATTTACAGTAATCCTCCGCGGCAGATCTTGCATCGCCTCGTCCGCCTTCGCAGTGCAGGACCCCCTGTGTAGAAACCCACCAAGCATACAGATGCCGGAGCCCTTTTATGCAGATCCGCCCCACCTCGTAGGGAAAAAAAATGAGGGACCAATGAACTGGGTAAATGGTTGACCTCTCACCTGAGAGCGAAGCCAGCAGCTTAATCCAGGCGGGTGTCTGACAAGCGGGCGAACACAGCCTGGGCCCTATCACGCTGACCCTCGCCCAGACCTCCCTTATCTATTAATCTACACCTCGCTGTAACAGGGGGCTTGAATTAACACCTCTACAAGGCACGGGGGGGCTTCTGATTAACACTCTTTGCCCGCCAAAATAAAAGCGAAGAAGGAAAGAATGAAAAATTCTCCCTTTCTCTTGCACATCTTTTCTCTGTAATCCCGTAACACTCCTTTACAGCACATGCAAGGTTTAACATGCCTCTTTTGCATCTTTTTTTTATGACACTTTTTCAGACTTTCCAGGAAAAATAATGTGCACTCACAGATGAATTACGAGCGGAGAGATATCCCACTCTGCTGAGCCTCTCCTGCCGAGCATCTAACTGTTGTTTAATTTGACATAAATAGTTTCCTACCATCTAAACAGAGGCTGTGTTAAATATTTATGTGCCTGTTTTTTATTTCCTGGCAGATTTGTGCAAAATAGAAAGTTACGTTTTTATGGCGCATGAAATATATGAATGGATAAAGGAGCGGGCTTGCAAAAAAATGCTGTATATTGGAAATTGTGTCATAAAAAGCAGAAGAGCGGTGCGTGGAAATAGGTGGAGGAAAGCTGCTCGAATAAAAGTTAGGAGTTGTTAAAAGTGTAAAAGGAAGAGGGGAAAAAAAGCAAATCCCACTGCTAACTTCTTCCATTGTGAGCCCAGTGAGGAAAGCCAAATAGGAGTAATTGTATTTGAGGGTAGAATGTAGTAATTTAGACTGTTAAAACCATCGGTGTCATCTTTATTTAATCTCACCCATGGCGAGAAATCATATCCTCTCTTTTTCCAAAGCCAAACACACACAAATCTTCACTTCCTTCCTCCCTCTCTTCTTCTTTTTCTCCCCCTTTTTTTCGAGCAGTTTAAAGAATCCTTCCAGTATCATTATTAGTATTGAACTCATTTCTAAATTCAGAAATTGGCTAAGGAAGATCATTCATCGCAGCAGATAGTAAAATCAATAGCTTTTGTGTCAGGCGGCGGGGTCTGTCTCCGTCTCTCAGGGTGGGTTGGAGCTCAGAGTGTGTGTATAAGAGTGTGTGTGTTTGAGAGAGTACAGTACAGAGTGCAGACAAAAGGCGAGTGAAAACTGAGGGAGTGGGGCCACCTCTTGACGACATGGATACACAGACACACACACACACACCAGCTCTCGCTCAACTCCAGGCACACACCCCAAATTTAGTATTACCTGTTTCATTTTGTGTTGGAAAATAACCCCGAAAATGTTGGTCAGCTGTTTTATTTCCATGACAAAAAAATGCTGAAGATGAATATTTGATGGTAAAAACTCCCAGGAAATGACTGCTCAGTGTTTACCAGACAAGATAAGGAAGGGTGTGCCGTTTGACATTTACAAACAGAGGCGGACTTAGCAATTTAAGGGCCTGAGGGTGAACCCTGGAAGAGGACCCACTGCATCCAGTGTTGTTTACCTTTATGTCTTATTTTATCTCAAAGAGTCAAAAATACTAACTTGGCAATAATGTCTGGATGTCTGGAAAGTTTAAGAATGATAAAATAATTTCAAAAGTAAAAATAAAATCAAATAAGTAGAATAAAGAAGAGAAAAAATGTACACTCAATGCATTTTTAGGTTTCTTCTATGAACTCCATGTACAGGTACATGAATAGGGTTTCTGTATTATTTACTAATGTGTTTACTGAAGCACCATAGAGGGAGGTCAGTCCCTTGTGATGAGGGATTCATTTTTTAAGGGTTAGCTAACCAAGAAAGGCAGCAACACAATTCAACAAACACACTTACAGCACACATTAAAAAAAATACAAAGACAAATCATAAATCAGCTGCACACGAAAAGTCTGATTACAGATTATTTCTAACAAAGATTTAAAACCATCCAAGTAACTAAGCTTTGTATTTAAAACCAGTTTGAAGATTATGTAAGGGTGTTAACAGAGTTAAGGATCAAACTGAAAAAAATTAGGTTAAAGTCCCATTGAAAAACAGCTGTTCATTGGACATATGCAGCTCTCAAATGTTTGTACATCTGTCAACAGGAGTTAGGCGGCAGGGAAGAATTTTGAATATTACACTGAGTTAAAAAGCTGCTGTTAAAAAATAGGAAATATATATTATGTATATATGTATGTATATTTTTCCTGTATACATCATTGTATTCCCGAAAAAATCAACAAAAAAGGTGCTGTTATAATTCCCATGCCCAGCTTTCTCAGGTTAATTCAAAAACTTCTAGTGGTTTCAAACATGCTTAAAGAGGCTTTAGAAACAAAGTGTTAAGTCTGTGTTAAAAAGGTGCTGCTTTTGCTCACAAGCTCGTCATCTGGGAAAATTCTAAGCATTTTCATGTTTTTTAAGTATGTGTGAACAGTGTTCGGGTAAAGACTGAGTTAAAATATCCTTTTCTTTGTTGTTGTTGTTGTTGTTACATGATTACATGCAGCTCCCCCAGGCAAATCAAAAATATTTCAGGGTTTTGTGCACGTGTGACTGTGGTTTTGGAGGAAAGCAGGAAAGATTCAGGGTAAAGTCTGTCTTAAGAAACATGCTTATGTTAATACATGCAGTTCACTTGGGTAGATTATTGATATTTTTTGTGTATATGTGAACAGAGAGTAGAGGGATAACAGAAAAATTCAGCATGAATCCTGGATAAAATACCTGCTGTTGGCTTTGATTATAATGCCCTCTGTAAATTCGTGAAATTTTTTAGGGTTTTTGAGCATGTGTGAACAGAATTAAGGGACAAGCCAGAAAAAAAAGACTAAAGCTGGAGAAAAATCTGCTGTTTGCTCTCAAGTAAGAGGGTCAGGTTGAAAGTTACTGTGAACCTTAGTCACTCATTCCCAGTATACCTGTCTTTTTCAGTCTGTTTATTTTTAATGAATCAAATATTGATCATGCATTTGTATGAAAGTCTGACAGTTATTTCATATTTACAGTTTGGAAAACCTTGTGGACTAGAAATACATTTTTCAGTTCTTGGTGCTGAACGCTAGACTAAAACTTTAAATTCTAAAAATAAAGTTCATTTCAATTAAGATAATGGTATATTCATCTCAAAATGAGAGCTAGGTCTAAATTAACACAGAATTTGATAATTCGTCAATCCATAAATGTGTTGATGTAAGGTATACCATAAAAGATCAATATGTAGTTGGTATTTATTTTTTTAATGTTAAAAATGCCTTTTTCAAACACTTAAACACAAAAAAACAAGATTATTTATGCAATTTCTAGGTTTGATTGTACTCAGCAACACACTGATTAAAAAAAATATGCACACACATACACACCCTTTTTTTGGAGCAGGCGGAGCCAGTGACGGAACGAGGACAGCTTATCCCAATGAGAGTCAAATCAATCAAGTCCTTTTAATCACCACTCTGCTTTTATAGTGTGGCAGTAATGATGGAAGCCTATGTAGGGGCAATCCCCTAAGACCCCCTCCCATCACACACACACATACACACACATAACCCCCCTGTGCGGCTCAGATCGGAGCCGACACACACTCAACTCTGATGATTTTCATTTCTCAATTACATTATCTTATTAACCAATCAATTGCCAGCCTTATCAATAATTAATGTCTCCCCAACTATTAGAACGTAGATTAGATTAAACGCCAGTCTCTTGTCTCCCCTCTTTGATACTTTTAACTGGGTGCTTCATAGCAAATGTAATTTTAAGAGTGTGCTTAAAATGAAGAAGGGTTATCTTTTTACAGGGACAATATTTTTTAAGTTAAACAACACAAAGTGAGATTTTTTAGGAGCTCTTAATAAAGTAAATCATACTTTTTGTTCAACTTATCATACAGAGCGCTTGACTGAATACTTAACTTATCAAACAATCATAATATAGGTCATAAATTAAATCTTGCATGGATAAACATCTACTGCTCCATTTCCTCTCAAAATAAAATACAAAATATTCACAGCAGTGTCGGCAGAAGATGAGAGATGGATGGATGTATGATTTAAAGTTTTAAGATTCAACACAGTGTTTTTCGCAGTGCACCTGAAGAGCTTAAATTAGGTCTTGCAGAGTTTACTCGCCAACACGAAAATGACAATTCACTTGTTTCTGAAGTAGTTTCATGTACCATTAAATTAAGAGTCAGATTTGTTTATTCTTGGGCTTTTTGACTATTCTGCCTCCAGGATATTACCGTTTATATTTTACTTTAAGTCAATAAAATGTTTTTTGCAAAAGTATTTTATTGTTGATTGAGGCCTCAAATTACACGTTCACTCCAAAAATATTTTTACATTTTTCAATTATTGCACAGAAACAAGTGTTGGGCAATACCAGACATCAAATCAAATCAATGCTGATACTTTTTCTGTCATATTTCAAAACACTAATACTCAAATCAATGCCAGATATTTATTTTAGCAAATATAAAACTTGATTATTATGAATTTTTTTCAAGAGCAGTTAAAGAAAGTAAACACAGGCTACAGACAATGACTAAACTTAGAGAATTAGCTGTAATCCAACTTGAGCTTTTGCTAATTAAGTTTATATTTTTCCGATAAATCAGTAAAAACCTAATAAAACACAACGGTCTATGTTGAACTAATTCATCAGTCATCACAACTTAGCAACAATAACTTCCAAGGTCCTTTCAGATTATATGCAGAGTTTTAAATGTTAAAATTGACAAATGCGTCCCGAGTGCAGCCTCTGAGTCTGTTTGATTGGTCTTCACAGTCACATGACGCTGACAGCAGAGCTCTCTCGGCTCACAGAGGGAGAGCGAGTGGGAGGGAGATGAACACCAGGAGAGAAGCTTTGGAAAACATTTTGTTTAAGAACATGATTCATATAACTATATTTTTAAATCCTCAATTCCAAAAGAGAACTTTGTAAGCATTCAGGTGCTGTTTCATTACTCCAAATCTGAACATACACCTCTTTTATTGTGTTACAGATATATGAAACATGTCTGCATGAAAGCTAGACATGAATTAAAATAACTTTGTTTACTGGAAAATATTAGATTAGAGCATGAGAAAAGAATTAAGGGAGGATATTTTGAAATGAAAAAGTACATTTAAAGTCAAAGTGATGGGATTATCCAAAAAATAAAAATGAAAAGGCAAGAATAATGTTCTGATAATATATCTGTATCTCAATATTTCCACTCTTGAGTTTGACTTGTTTCTCGACATTCTGCCTTTTTTCCCTGAAAGTGCATTATGAAAAGAAATAGTCTTTTTGTCAGTATTGTTCCTGCCTTGCCTCAGTGCACTTCCATTCTTTATTGTAATAAACTGAGCTTATATATCTGTAATTATGCATATTAAGAAGGGAAACAAAATGCATATTTGGTGGTGGTTGTAATCTCTGTGTGTCTGAATGATATTTGAACCTGTTAGTTTGTGGTGTGTCAGAGAGGCCATAACAAAAAACTTTAATCAGAAGTTCTTTTGAACAGAATTGAAGAGAACTTTGTCTTTTAAAAGACGTTTTATGCCATAAAACTGTATGTCCTTACACTCTGAAGGCTTTGTTTGACTCAACAGTAAAAAAACAAAACACAAAAATCTTTTAACGTGTACACGTAAAATATTTTTTTTTGGTAAAGTTAGCTGTTTATGTGGTTATATCGCTCCATTTGGTTTAATGCAGTTTAGTCATTATTTATGTGCTTAAGCTCTTCAGGTTCAAGATATTGAATCTTGTAAATAGCATTATTTTTTCATAAACTTAAATGACAGATTGAGGAATTGGCACAAATGACCCTGTTGTGTCTTTAAAAAAAGGAAAGATGTTCCATACCAAGTTTTAAGTCTCATCACCAGATAAAACCACTGATTAATCTTTGTAGTTTTTGCAAAGCACGTGCCCGTCTTCTGGCACACGCCATTGCTCCTGCTGACTGCCAGACGAGCGCTCGGAGGGGGTTGTAAAGGCACGAGCGTACGGATCGATGTCTCACTCTGCTTGTTCCAGCTGTAGCTGTGGTTCCTCACACAGAGAGGATTTGTCAGAGCTCTAAACGGGGGAAAAAACAGCCGGTAACAAATGTTTACCGTGCGCTGCCTCGGGCCTGAGCGGGGGCCTTGAACTCGTTACATCTTGCGGTAGCCGGCGGCAGCTCTCTCTTTGAGGCTGCTGATATTAACTGCCTCGATGGTGCAGAGGTGGCAAAGGGGGAAAGAGGGGGGCGGTTAGTGCTTCATCAG
Organism: Scarus forsteni; assembly: GCA_036419115.1. Taxonomy (NCBI): domain Eukaryota; kingdom Metazoa; phylum Chordata; class Actinopteri; order Labriformes; family Labridae; genus Scarus; species Scarus forsteni. Next base: position 30,135,299 of record JAZDUH010000341.1, on the reverse strand, counting down.
AGTTTGTGCTGTTTACAGCAGCTTTGCTTTGTGTGTTTTTACAAAAGTCCACATAAACATGCAGATAAAGTCACTATTCTTAAAAGGTTTTTGTGCTCATGCAGGGTTTCTGACCCTTAACTGCAGGGGCTGTGCAGCTGTTAATTATAATCTGGTTCACAGGTTACACACATGCTCATAATGGATTGCCCTGCTGCTCTAAAGAGGCAGCTCATAATAAATTTCTACATTTCTTTTTCATGATTTGTCTGAAGTTGTCCGAGCATGAGAGAAAAAAAGTGACGTATATCGTGTAGAAAAAGCAACCTTTAGTTTTCTTTCCTCCCGGCGTCCCTTTTACTTTCATACCAGGGGGAATGAAACATCTGTCAGCACTCAGACTCCGGTGGTGAGGAGCAGGAGAGAGGGAGAGCAGAGAGGGCCCTTGGTATGCAGCGGGGCCCGGCCCAGGAATCAGTGGAGCCGCTCAGCTTTGGCACGGCCCGCCTTGTTTATTTGCCCTGACCTCGCGTTCGTGGCGAGGTTACAGGACCTGCTCGGTGAAAGGAGCCATTGTCCTGCAGGAAAAATCTGTTACAAATATTTACCATGAGGGGGGAATGCAAAAGCCATGGCCCGCAGCCAGCCAGACCTGAGCTGTAAAAAATCACTACAGTGCATTTTTGGAATGAGCCACCTCCACCCAGCTGTCCAGTTAAAATTATACTGTCAGATTTTTATTAATGAGAACAACTATCCCAGGATATTAGAGCACTAATAGCCTGAAAATGTGAACTCTGTGATTTCCTCCTTCTAAATTTAACTTTATACAAGCATGTGCCCAGGGACAGGGCAGATTTTAATGACTGTGGTTGGTCGAGAACATGGAAAGTTATAGCCAATTTATCAACAGTAGTGTAGAATAAATATTCAGATTCTGTTTAAATAACTTTCTCCCCAAGACGGAATAAATACACGAAAACAGAAAGAGGAACTGAAAAAATTGTCCAATTTGTTGTACACTGTACAGAGTGTAAGTGCGATGACCCCTAAAGTGAATACTTGTTCAGCGTTTTGGCACTTGTGATACCCTTGTCTCAAAGTCTGTGGGATTTTTAAATGGTTTGTAGATAAAATAAGTATATATTTTTTTTACGTTTTTTCTTACAAAATGAAGTGTATATTGAGTTGCCCAGCTTGTTTTGAAGGGTAGCCTTTAGTTTGCATCTTTTAACATCATCAAATCAAAATAATTATGCACATAAAGACGTCATTCACATAACTGCCAAAGCCATGAGCAAGACCTTGATCAGGTCACACCAGTAGCAACTGGCTGATCATTTTGTTTGATGCTAGCACATGACTGTTTTCTGGAAATGGCCATCACGATCGCATTTCATCATGCTGATTTAGCTAGTGTTTTTATATGTGTGTATGAGGGGGCAGGGGTAGACATGTAAGGCAGCTACTGTCACTGTAAACAAGGAGGAAGGAAGTGGTTTGGTTTGGTTTGGTTTGGCACAGTACGGTGCGGTAAGCCTTTTATCCACTGTCTCATCTCTTGTATCCATGACCAGCTTTACCCTCAATTGAGGGCAGGGGTGTGAGCTGTAAAGAGAGAGCCAAGCCAGCTACATATTTTCGTGACATCACAGCACAGTGTGGCATTCTTCAGTAGGGCATGGAAATGTAAACAAAGAGCAACAGTGGAGGGACTCCAGCACTCCAGTGAAGCATCATGTGGACATTCTTGATGGCAAAAGCAGTGAACAGGTCACTCCTCCAAAATCCAAATCTGATTTAAACATTGGCAGAACGAGCAGGAACTGAGGAGTCTTGTGACCAATCAACCGAGTGCAGTGGTTTTAGCTCCACCCTCTATGCTCAAAGTGGGAGAGCACAAATCAGTTATTGGAATAGTTATTGGAAAACATCTGTAAGTGCGTACAGTAAAGAGCTGAACTGACTGCTTAGCAGTAACACATGATTTTTGTCTTGTGCATAGAGGCACTCTATCTTAACCCAATAAAACCAATGAAGATAAAACACTGAATCGACCAGTTACAGTACCACATTCAGTCAAGAAGACGGTTTTGCAAGATCCCGAATGTTAGTGTCTTAGCATATCTCCCATTTTTCTGTAATGGCTGCTTTGCAAACATCGGCCAGGTACACTTTAGCCCCTTTTAGTGGTACGATTTCATTACAGAGAGGCACCAGTTAAAATACTGGAAAGCATATGATATCAATTGGTATATAGACCATTTGTTGGTGTTTGCGGTGATGTATTTTGTGGACGGACTCAAGCTAGTAGGAACAAGATAACCAGAGGCCGATTGTGTCTAGTTCATATGATGGAGTTCTGGATTAGCTTAATGCTGTATCTATTGAGTTAAATAGTTTGTCAGAAGTCACACTGAGGGCGTGAAGTGAAGTTGCACCTTTAGCTCACTCTTAGTTGTCGGAGCAGCAAACATCTTTACGCAGTTTGTTGTGTGTTATACATAAAAACCTGAAGGTACACAAAGTTATTGGAGCATATGATTTTGTACAGTGTGGTCATGTCCAGGGCAGCGTGCCAAGATTAATCAGATTTTCAGGTTTGTTTAAAAAAGTTTGTTTGAAAAGAAACCATGTTAACTGCTTACTTTTTAGTGTGTGTGATTGGCATTGCAATAAGAAATGATGAAAATGTTAAACTTACACACCAGATACAGTTTTGATGTCATCCTTAACAAAGGGACATTTTTGTGAAGACTTCTGCCTTCCACATTTGCTGTTTGTCAACTCGCAGCACTGCAAGGTCACAAAAGGTCACATCCTACCAAGATGGGGGCTGCCACAAACATGAACATCAACTACTTTTATTTATCAGTAGCATCTCTTTAAAACATAAACCGTGAAATTAGCTGTTTCTGAGAAACTATTAGCACACAGGAAATAGTCTGGACCATCAGATTTTAAAAGTGTGTTTAATCAGACTCTTCAAACTGGATCAATAATTAGTCCATAAATATGAATGTAAGTGGCTTTGCTTGATAGTCTGCAATTTGGCAATAAGGTGGTTGCAGGTTCAAGCCCAGCTCCTGCTGTCACCTGGTGATGTATTCTTTAACAAGATTCATACCTCCAAGTTGCTCCCACTGCTGCATCAGGAGCATATTAATTGGTATGAAAGGGCATAAATGTCTTCGTTGATACTGATTGATAACTGACCTACTGTAGCAACTCTGAACCATCAGTGAGTGAATGAGAGAGTGAATGGATGTGAATGGGTCAATTTGACCCTCGGTGTAAAAGCTGCTTTGCATAAAAACAAGTTGATAAACCTACATAAAATATGTTGGGCTGTGTTTTGAGTCATTAAATTTTCTATCATGTTAACGTGTTTTAACGTGCATGTTATACACCTGCAAAAGCATAATATATGTACCATATTTTGTCACCCAACATCCTGATTACAACACCTCTGATACAAAAAGCCAAAATGTTCTATCCCTCTACAAAACATTACTGCCAAACCTGCATAAAACGTTTTAAACTGAATGTTAAACTGTTCTAATCCAACAGTTTGGGTCTGAATTAGTTTACTTTTGTGTAATGATTGTGTAATTCTCAAGTGTTACAGTATCACTCACGTGCAAACACAGGGAGCTGCCATCTTGTGAGCAAAATAGCTGCACAGTGATTGGTCCAAGACATTGGCATGTTGATAGCTGGTCTCAAATTGGTTTGTACACTATGACAGAGCATGCTCAGGTAGAAATCGAGTAACTGCGCATGCAGTTACTTGAGAGAGAAAATCATGTACTATCTTTGTTGTGAAATTACCAAAAATGTCATTGATTAAAACTTTGAATAAAGGTAAGTTTTGAGTTGTCTGAAAAAATAAGATTTGGGCAAAATGTGGATGCGTGTTATATTTGAATACAGCATTCTTCCTGTAAAAAAGCATGAAAAAATTGAGCAGGTGTTATAAACGAGGGCGTGTTATTTTCAAGAAATTAGAGTACTCACACGTTTGGACTCATTACTGCACCACTCTGTACTGAGTATCAACATTCCAATCCACAATGTTTTCCTTTTAAGGAGCATTTTACACTGAAATCCTGTGGTAAAACATGCCATTCCCTCTTATTTCAACTACCTGAAGTGAATTTCTGAATTAATGACCATATCATCCATATTTTGGCCTCCATTATACATGTGTAACTGTTGTGACATGACTGGGACATCTCCAAACTGGTCTATTGATAAAGGAGATCTGTAAGGTAACAACTATTGTCATATCTGAATGTCGAGTCTCATCCCTAGTTGATCAGTGCATTAATGAAGTCATAATTCCCCTTAATTTTATTTGCTAATTTGCTTCCCCAAGCCTCTAGATTGTCTTCACATTATATTTAACTACCTTCCCAGCACAAAAATCTGGAGCACATCCCTGCACTACATTCCTATTCCACTGGGCCCCCCTGTTAGGTCAGTAGGAACAAATGCATTTTCAGAAAGGCTGCATAAATTCCCCCTCATACGAGTGTGTTTTCTTCTTCTTCATGAAAATGCCACACTGGTTTTAGCCAGAATAAATCTACTGGTTTCCATCCCGCCACCTTTTCTCTCTCTCCCTCTCTCTTTTTTTCACCCTTGCAGTCGCCGGACCCGGGCGGACACCCTCACCGGCGCATTGACATGCAACAAAGCTAATGGTGGCCGGGACAGGAGGGCCTAATCTTCGCTAACTGACAAGATTTAAATTGAGGAGACATCTTCCGCTGATTAGCTCCCACACCCACAATTATCCAACTGGGGTGTCAAGCAAGGTTTAACATCTCCACTGATTCTGCTCTCCTGAGACATCCGGGAGGCAATGCAATCGCTTTTAATAACTGCCTCTCTCCCTCGCTCCCTCTCTCTCCCTTACTTGACGCCCCTCACCTCTTTCCCCTCCTTTATTTCTCTTTCCCTCTTTTTCTACCTTCACCAAGCCCCCCTCCTCGTTTCCCCCAGTTCTCAGTCATTCAAACTCCCTTCAAAATTAACCTTTCCCGCGAAAATATAATTTCTCACAAAATGAACCCCACTGAGCGATTCTTTCTTTCTTTTCGCATTCGGAATAATTTATTCAAATTGCCCAACTCTGAACAGCAGAGCAATCTGAACACTGAGTGGACCCCTGAATTTGGATCTCTCTCTCTCTCCCTCCCTCTCTTTCCTTTTTTCCATCTAGAGAGAGAAAAAAAGTTTACGTACCTGGCTGTCTTCTGGCAAATAACGCGAACAGGCCCCTCGCTTCCACCTTCTATCCCCAGCTGCTCTGACAGCGGTATCCCCCTCGAGTGTACACCTCATTAAAATTCATCTGATCTGAATATTTTTGCAAATACAGTCTGATTGCTCGCCACGACATGAAACATCCCCGTGTGTTATTTTAATCACACACACCCCAACGGGCAACGTATATATGATGGCTGTGACATTGAACTCCTCCACTGCTTGACCCCTTTTTTAAAAGTGCACGTCATTTTTTTCTTCTTTTTAAGGGGGGGGGTGTACCTGAAAATGATGGACACGCTTGATAATTCCCTGCTCTTTTTTTCTTCAAATGTTCACACAGCATCAGCTCAGTTTAAAGCCCCTCTCAATCACGCTCTCCCTCCTCCCTCCCTCTCTCTCTCTAATGAACTGTTTTCTTCCGGTGATGGAACGGGGACACAAAGCAATGTGATTAATAATTTACTGTTTAGTTTTACTAATTGATCTGTTTTGGGAGCCAGGATAAAAGTGAGGATGCATTCCTTCGGCGCACAATGCCTTTCATATGGCATTTATCCACAAGTCACAAACCGGCTCCCTCAAGATGAATAATGAACTAAACAAGATCAAATAATGATCGCCTGGGAGCGTGAGAGACAGAGAGAAACAGCCCCCTCCCCTACAAACACCACTGAGTTTACCTTAGGTTTGCTTTCTGCATATCACACAACAGAGTGGCACAGGAGTGGAGCCGCACGCAGGCAGGTTGTTAGCAGCAACAAAGAGCCACGGAAGGGCTTGCAAGGACAGAGCGTCGGATTAGTTTTTAGCGTTTGTGAAGTTGGAGAAAGTTTGCTGCTTGTCTGTTTTAATTAGGATGTTGCTCGTCTAATTATGATCTAACATTTGCTCATCTTTAACCTTGACTGTTTTTCAGAACAAGCAGAGGGATGCCACCTGAACTCTGTATGCAGTGCTAAAAAGTCAAGGTGAGTGCACTGGTGTAAAGTTGGTTTAGGGCTAAAGAGCTTTTAAATCCCAAATTTTTAGCGGCATAAACCACACAAGGAAAGAATATTGAAGACCTATGTATTGTCCGTTTGCTGCTCTTGTTTGTAGGTCTTGGTTTGTTTGATTCTTCTGTCTTGGTTTTCTTTGTTCATTTATTTTAGAAGCAAACTTTATAACGTTATACCCATTAGATGTTTATCCAACATGCCCTCAGACTCTGTTCTCAAGCATAATCAACATGAGTGAAAATGTTAAAACATCTACTTCCACATAAAAACACATTCATTTACTGTTAAAGGCTGTTTATTATCCAGTAACAATTAGGGATGGGATGAAATATTGTTTGGCAATATATCGCGATACAGTTCGTGACGAAACGCATCGACTTTGAAAAAAATGGATCGCAAAATAAAGACGCCACGTCCAGCAATCGCGCATGTGACCAGAAGTGACGACAACAAACATTAGCACCAACTACCTTGTCTGCAAAAAGCAGAATGATGGAGTCGAATGAGGTCAAAATTGAGGACACTCCACTTGCATACAAGTCATCTGTCTGGCAGTTTTTTGGCTTTCTCATTAAAAAAGACGAAGACGGCAAAAACGAGCCTACCGCTCGTTAGCATACACTCTCTCTAACCTCTCTAGGGTTTGAGAGAGTGATATTGTTTGTGTTTGGTCTGTTAGGCCATGTGTTTTCCTGTGTGCAACTCAAAAAAAAAAAAGTTGTAATTACACAGAAATGTTTTTTCTTTTTTAATTTTTTGAAAATGTATCATGACATATCATATCGTGACCCAGGCATATCGAGGTGCAGTGTATCGTGAGTTTAAATGTATCGTCCCATCCCTAATAGAAAGTGTTTGAACCTTTCAGAAGCATATCTGGCAGGTGATTGGAGGATCATGCCATGAATCAACATTTATTATGGGTCAATTAGATAATGTCTTGGGCAGGAGCTTCTGCACTACGGAACTTGAGCCACTTCATTAAACAACTTTTCGGCAAAACATGTCAGAGCTGGAGGGAAAATATCCTCACTAGAGAGAAGTCTGGAGTGTTGGTATTTGTTCAGTTGATAAAGAAACACAGCCACAATCTGATAAAACTGCTTTTGAAGCTGTGAGCAGCTATTCTAAAGCCTGTCCATGTTGTTTTCTTGCTCATTGCTCGTTCCTTCTTCCTGCTCTAAAGGCCTCTGATTGGACAGTGCTGCTTTGGGCCAAGCACAATCATTGCAGAGCAGAGCTTGGCAAGTTGGTTCTGCCTGATTACACACATTGGATCTGGCAGGTCCAGCTACTGTGCAAGATTAGTTTGTTTCAGCGTCGACTGAAACCATGGCGACCACAGTTGCACCACCTATTGACATGATCACTTGTGAAACAACAGCTTCATGTCTCATCCCAAATGTTGTCTTCAAAGTGTTTTTAATACAGCCTCATAGTGAGAGAGTGACAAAATCAATCATGGCTTGGCATGTAAATAGTCCAGTCAGCGACTTTTTAAACTGCAGTTGGGTTGCGACATCAGCTCATGGAAACAACAGAAATATGCTCCATAGTGTGACTTCAACCAGAGAAAGGGTCAGACATTATGGGATGTTTTAAGCCTAAAATGTTGTTCTTTCTGCCCACATGAAAACACTCTAAGTTGAGTTTTAAAAAGTCTTCATCTGGCCACAAGTGTTCATAAATATGTGTTGTCAGTGACCTAAAACACAGTTCACTTGTGGCCAGAAGACTATAACTTATAATTAAACTGCATTTTGCCTCATTCTGGTACAACACACTGACAATAATCAGGAGGGTTCCAAGTTTTTAGACTTAGAAAACCTTTAATGTCCCAAGGGGCCTATATTTTTTTTGCAGCACATACACAAACACATACATTTACACACACTGATTACACAGACGACCTATCAGACATAAAATTCTCTAACGAAAGAATAAGTAAGTGAATAGAATAATCTAAAATAAATAGTCTAGCCATAAAGCATTTCCTTTGCTTAAAATCACTTTTCATTGGGTAATAACTCACATCACACCCCTGCCCAAGCCTTGTGTAGTTGTGTGATTGCCACAGGAAGACATGAGTTTTTTTGCCCGAGCCCAGGTCAAGTTAGAGCCCAGGTCCAGCTGTCACATGCTGTTGTGTTCTTTAGCATCACTGTGAACCCCAAGTTCCTCTGACTGCTGCGTCAGGGTCATGAAAATGTATAGAACAGAGCATGAGTGAGCCAAAACTGATTTACAGAATCCAAAGTCAATGAGTGAATGTGAGAGTGAATCAGTGCAGTTGGACAGATTTTACGTGTGGAGTAATAACACCTTTAGTGGTGAGAAAGACTAAAAAAGCGCTGGATAATCTCATGTCCATTTAAAGAAAAAAATTGATCAATAAAAAGTGGTATTGCACAGAATATGCAAGTCAAACCGGTCGTTGGAGCTCAGTAATGGGAAACTTTGGTTACCTCGGTGGTTGAATTGAGTTTATATTCATTTCCAAAGAGCCAAATCATTGCAATTTGAAAGTCAAAACCCCTCACAAAAGAGACTATATATATATATGTGTATATATCTATATATATCTATATATATATATATAGATATATATAGATATATATAGATATATAGATATATATATATAGATATATAGATATTTATATATACACACATAGTCTCTTTTGTGATGGGTTTTGACTTTCAAATTGCAATGATTTGGCCTTGAAATGAATATAAAATATATATATATATATATATATATATATATATATATATATATATATATATATATATATATATATATATATATATATATATATATATATATATATATATATATATATATATATATATATATATATATATATATATATATATATATATATATATATATATATATATATATATATATATATATATATATATATATATATATATATATATATATATATATATATATGTATATATATATATATATATATATATATATATATATATATATATATATATATGTATATATATGTTCAGTTTGGAAGAAGGCACAAGTCCAGATTAGATTGGTTAGCCAACCATTTATTGACAATATGTGAGACCATACATAAAATAAAAATACTCAGCTGCTGAGGGCTCAGTTCTGCACCTCATCAGGGATGTACAGGAAAAGAGCATTGAACAGTAGCATACACAAGATCTTATCAGACATCAGAATTAGGGAAGTACCAATTTGTCACGTGTTAAGATCATGTCTGGTTTTATAAGCTACGTATGTCTGTCAAGAAGATAAACATAATGTCTGGATAGAGGTCAGACTTGAGGCAGAAGTTCAACCAAGAGTTCAACGAAAGTTCTCGCAGTTTCGCAAAACCACAGGACCAACTACAGGATGCAAAATGGGGAACCTGGCCCCCCAGACCTTAACTGAAACCACAGTCCTGTCTGACTGAGACTGTACTGTTAAGATTTATGAAACATTTGACCTGTTGAACAAACATGTTTGAACTGATCTGCCCTAACATATGTTTGAATAATTGTTAGCATAAAATGACATCTTTGGACAAATGTTAGCATTAGCTTGTATATAATTCTAACATATATATATGTGTGTGTATATGGAGTTTCACTGAAATAAACACGGCCCATTGTAGCTTAGTTCTCTTGGAATATTGCTATTTTTTAATAGTGCATTGCAGTTTTTTTTCCATTTGCAAACATTTTTTGGCATATTGAACTGGCTGGCGGGCTCGTTGCCCACCCCTGCTTTAAGTTATAGGACACAGTGTTTGTGAAGTTACTGGAAACTTTCATCTGTTTTAATTAGGATGTTCTTTGTATAATGATTTAAATTTGCTCTCTTTTTACCTTGACTATTTTTCAGAGCAAGAAAAGGGATTCATGGAAAGAATCACTTGTTTTCTGCAGTATCAGAAGTTAAGGTGAGCTGGCAAACATAAATTCCTTTTATTTTTAGCGAGAAGGCCCTTAAATGTTCCTACATCTGACAACACAGACTGCACATGATCTATTGAGGTTCCATTAACAGCTTTTGTTTGGAACTTGGGTTTCTGTTCATTTTGGTGGCTCTATGGACAAAGCGAAACAACTTCCCCCCTGACTTAAGTAGTTTTCTACATGATGATGTTATTTTTAGGCATAAAATGTGCCACTCTTTGAAAGATTTTTCCAAAAGAAGCTTATACAGCACTTGTCCAACACCTAACATTCAGTAACAGATTTAAAAATGAATAATGTAATTAATGAAATGACAGTATTTGTCTTAGTGGTTTGTTTATGAGGTCATAAAGAGGCATCAATATCACATTGAGTCCATTTTTTAATATTTAAAAACTTCTCATAGGAGCTTCTATTATCTTGCAAACTTGAAAAATAGAGTTATGAAGGAACAGGAAGAAGCCACGATTCACCTTTCAAGACAATTTAGGACATTCTTTGTCATTTCAGCGATATTCGAGTCAAACTATTCACATTAATTGAGGTGAATCTCGACTCTTGTACGTCAAATTGTCTTCAATACACCCTGTACACTCAGCCAGTCATAACAGCTCAGCACAGTCACTGAAGTGAAGTGTTTTCCTGCTGGAACAGATTCAGGCTCCCTTTCCATTCCCTGAACCTCAGCGCAGTATTGTCATGGTAAAAAAAATAGTACAGCAGCCCGAGGCATCCTGCTGGCTCAGCAGGGGGAACGAGCACATCGTGTATTTGTGCCATCCTGGGGTTGAATCTGGCTCTTGACTTTTGGCTCTTTTGCTCCGTGGAATAATAAGAAAATTGGAAGAAAAAATGAGAAAAATAAAACTTCAGTCTGGATAGGAATTTATGTATGAAAGCACAGTGCAGGGATCCAGTACAAGGCTGGAAAATTCAAGTCTTTATTCTGCAAAAAGATTCAGAACTAGTTTTTTGCTAAGTTAGCACATGCCTGGAATTTGTCTTGGTGTTTGAGCGCAAAAATGTATGCAGTGATAAAACCAAAAATGACAATATATGAAAAAGTGACTGGGCACATGTGCAAAATAATTTATATATCCCAGAGGTGCAAATGACCCAGGAGGGAGGTCGTTCCCCATATACATCGGCATTCATGAAAATTCCACTCTAAGTTGTCCCAATTTCCTTCCCCCTGTCTGTATCCAAATAAAGTAGAAAAAATAAACATCTGCGTCTTACACAGTTTTTTCCTGCATTTAAAATTCACTACCTAATCCTACACAATGTGCAAACTCAGAGTCATGCATGGACACTATCTCCATCTTAACAGGTATCATTTGACAACATTTGAATCACCTCCTGAAATGGTCCTGTATTCTGGGGGTGTGAGAGGGTGGGGCGTCAAAAGGAAACTCTTTTTCTAATGAGATACACATAAAGGGGGTCATATGACTTTATGCCAACATTCAGACAGAGTGGTGCAGTAATGAGTCTTAAAGCACATGAGTGAGTAAGCATTTTAGCACATCCAGATTCCTTTTCTTAAGGTCTGTGAACTTTTCAAAAAGTTTTTTCATTAGAATGTGTGAAAAAAGGTTTGTGGTCAACAACTGTATAAAAGATTTTTATGTTTTTCTCTAACACATAATGCACCCGGAAACATGAATGTTCAAGAATTTCATACACAGTTGCCACAGCTGTGAGCGCAATCTTGAACGGATAACCCTAAGAAGAAATTCTGTCTTAGAAGAGGCAACATATGAACGCTAAGAGGGCATGGATTTAAGTCAAACCACCATGTTGAGTTTCGATGGTAGCCTGACATTAACTTTTACCTAAAACCTCTTGTTTTTCTTTAATGTCTGTTTGTCTGTTAGCAAGATTATGCAAAAACTAATGGATAGATTTACATGATAGTTTTACCAGAGGTGTGGCTTGTGATCCGCATGTTTGCCTGGATGCAAAAAAAAATCCCAAAAGTTGGGAAAAAAAAGCCGCACATTATTAGGCCCTTTAATACCAAAATAAGAGTTTGCTGGCCAAATACTTAAGAAAAATACAACAAAATGCAAAAAAAATGCATTTCACTCTTAAATTTTCCAACTTCCAAACAAAAGTTAACCAGACCTCCTCCCATTCAGTTGTTAAAACCTAAAATTGAATTCATTGTATCATGAAATTTAGAAATTATTTTTTATGTTTTAACCTTTTAGGTGAGGTTTATCCTTTCTTCATTTCCAAAACTACTGGAATCTCTAATCTGAAAGTGTGTGCCCAAGCTCAAAGTCAAACAGCACATCCACATGTACAAGGTAAGAGGGGCGTCACTAGCCCCTCTAATTAAGTCTGAAAAACACAGACTTAAGGTTAAAAATTAGAATGGATGCACTTGCTTCAGGTCAACATAGTTATCAAGAACACAGTTCATGCAGATAAATTAGTTAGATGTCTTAAATGCACTTGTAATCAACATCAAAATCACAGCACATGTAGCCCCAGATGAAAATGTTGCTGCCCGTCTGTTAGCTTCTTTCCCGTGCTGGTTTCTTCCTGGATGGGGTGGGCCATCTGTGATGCGAGGGAAGGAGTCTGCAATATATTTATCCACAGCACCTTAACACCACACGGGGATTAAAAATGAAATGAGAAATATTCCTTCCTTGATGCGCTGAAGGTCTTAAAAAAGTCAGAATGGGGAGGGGAGGGGGTACATCTTGTATCACAGAGATGTTCATCTGTTTGCAGATGAGCCATGCGTGCCTCTTTTTCAGTGAGCCAAACCGGCTCAAATTTACATTTTATTGTTTTGGATTACATGCTGTTGGCCCATTGAACCTAATGTGCTTTCTCCGCCACTGTATCTGTAATGGTTACAGCTGTTAGCTTGTAAATAAGGTTTAATACAGCTGAGTGTGAAGCACTGCCTGTGAGACTGTGAGTGTGCGTCCATGCTCTCACTGGTATCTTATAAATATTCCCATGGCTGGCTAGAGAGCGTCATTATGTGTTAGCTGCAAGTAGCATAAGATTAAAGCACCAACTAAATGCCCATATCATTACCCTATTAGCATATGACATATATGTGTATAGGTGCCTGCTTAATTAGCGTTGATTGATTGGAATCAATGAGTGTAAAAAAAGAGGGCTAAGAGGGGGCAGGGTTTGTGGGTGGGTAAGTAGGGTTTGTGGTGAAAGTATCTAGAATTAAACTGAAGATAGTCCTCTTATTTCTGATTTGATTTGGCTTAGCTGTTAAACATGCAGACAATCTAGTTGCCTTTGATACTCCACTAAAATATCTCCTGTCTGTTCCCCACCCCCTCCCCTCTTTTAAAAAATAGTAGCCTAATTTTGTCATGGATATTACACAGACACGCGCATGAATCAGTGCTGGTTGTCATAATTATGTTAACATCGGGGATATTAAATGAGACAGGCCTATTTCCAAAGGTGAGCCTGTAGAATAAACTCAGCGCTCAACAAACCTCTGTGTCAATCATGCCAGCGATTCATATTCAACTAAAGTCAAGCGCATCTGCCTGGATGCATTATTTATGTCGGAAATAAGCAGCTTAACCGAATCATGCTAGCAGCTATTAGCAAGAGACACACACCTAGCCTGCTCCCCGTCTCTCTTCGGAGGCCATGTTTGAAGTCTAAATAACACAAGTTTGATTAGGCCCTTGGAAGCGAAAGCAATCCCACTGAAGTGTGCCGTTTAGTTGAGCTGGAACAAAGCTACGTCTGTGTTTGTAGCTGTCATTAGCCTGTGTATCTCCTCTCTCTTTTTCTCTCCACGGGCCAAATAACAGCGGAGGTTAGCATTCCAGAGTTACGGCTCTATCCTCCTGTCATGAGCTCTGTTTTAGATCAGCCCAGTCCCCGCCGTGCCTGATGGACAGCTCAGAGGATGAATGTTACATGAATAAAAACAGCTACGTCGACTGTACAAAGGCTTTTGTTGATGAACCGGAGCCTTCACTGAGGGAGAGGGAGGGGGATGAGGGGGATTCGGGGTTGCAAGAGGGTTAAGCGTCGTCAAGTATGGCGGGGTAAGTGAGTGTCCTCCTCCTTTTTCTTCTCAATGTTCATATTCAGCCTCCACCTTTTCAAATATATCTCATTCATAATGGATAGATCCGGATCTCTGTTTTGCATCTTCAGCTGACAGTTTTAGTGTTTCCTTTTTTTCATCTTCTTGCAGCTTAAGTCCCGGTGACTCTGCTGTGGGAAATTTGTCTCTGTCTCTCTTGGAGCAAAGGCCTGTGATCTACGGCCCTCATCTGCTCTGGCTCAGGACATGAGAAACCAAAAGAATACAGGTTTATTACAGGTAAAATTAGCACAAAGGGCCCTGCTCCATTTGTCTGGTATCACTGTCATGTTTCAGCTTTTATAGGCTAAGAGTTACAGGTAGGTGGGGACGATGAATCATTTCGTTTTTAAAATATCCCGCACACACAAACAGCTGCACTTACACTCAACCTCAGAAACCCACACACAACAAAGCTGCATCAGGTGGTCTCCACAGGTTACCCATCATCAAGCCTAAATACAGCCCTCTATCAGGAGAAGACCTCCATTTACCTCCACACACACGTACACACACATCCGGTAACCCTGGCAGCCCTCGCGCAGGCTGCCTTTTACCCCTGCTTATTTAGATGCACTCGAGGACACAATGGGGGTGCATTAGCGGCGCTCGGCCTCACAGCAGCTGTAATTTCATTGTGGTTACCACATGCATCCTACTTGACTCTCAATTCACTCTCTGGGATGAGGGCCAAATAATGGGATTTACCCTGTCTGACGAGAGCCTCCCACTCTCTCTCTTTCTGAGCGTGTGTCTGTGTATGTGGGTTTTTTAGGTGTATATATGTGAATCATACATACAACAAACTGCAAATGTGGCGACTTAAGTATGTGTGCATGTAATATGTAAATAAAGCACATGCATAGGAATTACATATTTTACCATGGATCCTTTTTCTTCTGCCAGATCAGTGTCAAAATAATGCTCTTCTGCAGCAATATCGGGATGCTCAATACGACATTTTGAAATAGATTGTTGGATATGAAGGGAGGATTATCAGATGCTGTCTTCTGTTGTTTAAAATGGGAAATTTATTCAAGTTTTGCATTTTGAAAACATCATCAGGTTGGTTTAGACTGTTTTGAGAGCGACATCTGTAGTGTTACAAGCAACTGTTGACAAAGTATGGCCTTACTGATCAACCTTATTCCCAACCCTCATCTAATGTCATGATCTTTAGGTCATGACCTAAAGGTTGGGATCCCAAATACAAGCAGTTAAAATGAGATTTCTCACATGGGTGGCTCAGCTGCAGAGATAGGATGTGGGGCAAAGACATTTGAAGGGATCTCATAGTAGATCTTCTGCCCCTTTCACATCAGAAAGAGTCAGATGAGGTGGTAAGAATGTTACCTCTCATGGAGATTTTCTGGTGCATGTCCAATTGGAAGGAGATCCCAAGGCAGAATCAGAACCCAGGGAGCTTTTTATCCTGTCTGGCCTGGAAAGCACTTGGGACCTTTAAGAAGGAACTGGTCAAGTTGCAGAGGATAAGGATGTTTGGGTCAACCTCCTTGGCCTGCTGCTTTCAAAACCTGGTCCAGTGTTCATGTAAAAAATGATGGGTGGATATGGACATTCAAAAATGACTGATTTACATTCTTGTGTGACACAAAGTTTATTGCATCTAGTCAAATCTGAGCGCACTTCATTGATAATGGGATCGCAGCATCTGTAGATGATTGGTGTTAAGTTGAGTTGCTAAGGGTTGCATGTTGTTTGCAGTGGTAACATTGTAGACTATGTACAGGATTGTTTTATTTAAGCACTGCCTTATTGAAGCACTCCAAAAGATGCAACCAGTTCTTTTCACGGTTCATGTTTACATCTGGATTGTAGAACATTATGGGCCCTAATTTCATGGCGCAGCGCAGGGTGGAGCAGGGTGCACAGAGCCTGGCGCACCCCATGCAGTGTTAATTTTGTCCAGCGCACCACCGTGTGCTGCCAGTTTGAACGTTTGGTAGACCGTCTGCACAGAGATGGGTGTGACGGTGCACTGGGGGAGGTGACGATGCACACGGGTCGGGGCAGTGACAATTTTGTGCCGAAAAATTGTGTGGAAGGTGCGCTAAAAGCTCGCTAGCTCCAACCTGGTCTATCCTCAGCGCAGGCGAAGTGCACCCTCCACAGCTGTAATTTGATGGCACATGAGCTCACATGTCACCCAACCCTCAGAGGCAGGTTTCCAGAGTGTCATGCACATTTTAATGCAATAAACAATCACAGCAATCACTATTTAATGTAACCATCTGAGCCAGCATATACATTTATGTCTGTATTAACTGTTCGGTTAATAAACGGTTAAAGCCCTTTGTCATAATGGAAACTTAACCTGACGGCAGCTGGAAGTTTGACGCACATCTTACAAGTCAACTATCAACACCCTTAACATTTGAAACTAAGTATATATCGGGCTTCCCTCATTTCATGAAATTCAAAGAAAAGAGGGACAAAAAAGAGAAAATAAATGTATGTCACTCAGGATTTACCTGTGATTGACCATATTTCTCTGTTTTAGTTTTTATTTTTAACGTGATCTAAAAAGATGGAGTACATTATTGCAAGGAGGACACGCAGACACCGGGAGAGTATACAGTATATTACTAAAGGCTCTGCTATTTGGTGATGACAGACCAGGAATTCAGATGGATCACAAGAATGATGATTGGATAAGCCTGCTGCTGTGTAACTGTCTCTTAATTTTGTACTCCTATAAATGACAAAGGAACAGATTACATCTGTCCCGGGGGGTTGGCCCACACGGTGATGCGCTTCGTGGCCTCCAACGGCGCCCTGATGGCCAGTCCATTCTCCCAGTTGATGAAGTGACAGCGGCTCTGACCGTCTCCGCTACCGGGTCTTTCCAGCACACTGTTTCTGCTGTGGCGGGGATCAGTCAGACCAATCAGTCACTGCGCCTTGCCCACAGTGCATTTAAAGGCAAGGAGAAGTGTTCATTTGATTGGTGAAGACAACATTCGGCTGTGTAAAACCCACTCACACCTTTTCTCCTCGCCTCTATGCGCACTGCAAGAAACTTGCAAAATGCGCTGAACACACCCTGTTGGCGTGGCGCAGACGCGGTGCAGGACAGGTGCGCCGTGCCTGCCCCTGGTCTACGAAATTAGAGCCCTATGTCACTGAGGCAACAATAATTAGACAAAGCTACATCAGCTATTGGTGTTTGGGATTGCAAGCTTTATTAAATTAAAACTATCAACTGGTTTAGCTGATTCTTTGTTCAAATGTTCTTTACTGGGGCATCCAACTTTGATATTATGGTCAGCCAATCATACACATCCTCCAGACTGCTATTTGCAGCATTTAACTCTGCTTGTGTACTGCTTTTCTAAATAGTTTGTGAAATCAAATTAATGTTGATGTTTTACCATAAAAAACAAAATATAAACTGACATACATGATCAAACTGAAGTTATTTACAGATGCTGCTATGTATACAAAGCATTCAATGGAACTCCAGGCTGCTATTGTGCTTTTAGTAACATTGTGACTGGAGTGTTTGCTGCAGTGTCTAACAAAATTCTCTGCTCTCATCCTCACCCTTATTTCTTAGTAATTAGAATAGAAAATAAAGAAGAAAAGTAAAAGGCTGGAAAACTTTTAATTTGTATTCATGAGATAAGGATGGTGAGGCATGAGAAGGAAGCAAACAGCTCGGCACATCACAATACAGCACGCATCACTTTTATCACGCACTCCAGCACTAACACACACTCACACACATGCACAGATACACAACAGAGTAGGAAACACAAATTAATCAGGACGAACAAAGCCTGTCTGAACGTGTGGTTGCACATTCACACACACGTACACACAGAGGAAGCAGCATTAATTTATTCAGGTTAGTGGTGTGCTTTAATTATTACAACCAGGCGTTCTCTTCCCCCACAATAATAGCCAACACGTCTGTAGCTGTAGCTGTCAAAAACAAGCTGAAACAATTTCATCTGTGAGCACGGAAACAAACACACACGCTCCGTCTCTCCCTCTCTTCCTCTGTTGTGTAAAGGCCTTTAATCAGGCCCTGGTGTATTTTCTGTTTGTTTATTATGTGATAGTGAGAACACAGCCTCTGAATGTGTTCTATTGCCGCATAGCTTCACTGGAAATTGATAGGGAGCTTCATAATTAAGCAAATTAATGAGTTTATTCGGTGAGCAACCAAACACTTAGTACATGCCAGTTCCAATCTCCACAGAGACATGAAAAGTCTTACTTTGTTGCCGAGGTTGTTTGCGTTTGGTGCTGTATTACTGAGAGTTAGCCTCCCTTTATGTCCTTTGCATTAGACAGCCTTGCAGAGAAGCATTGAGCTGTTTTTATGATTTGAAAGCTATGCAAATAGTGTAAGAAACACACTACAAAGACAATAAAATGTTTAAAACATCAAATACTATGCAGCAGAATCTCATAAAATTGACCATTCATCTTTTTCTCTTTGTTTTTTGCTATCATTTGTTTGCCTCAAAAAGAATGTAACCCTTATTTCTAATGTGTAGCTGTGTCACAATGGTCCACATGACAGCAGGCTATTAATGAGTGGCCATTTTGTGCCTTTGACTGCAGTTGCACTGGGCTTCATTAATTTCTGCAGGTCTTAGGGGTGAGGACAGAGGGAGAGTGTGCAATTGTGTCCCTTGAGACACAACACAATTGACTGTCTGAATCATGGTCCTTGATTTTTATGTGTTTTTCCTGAAATGTAAATACACAGCCCTGTTTCCAAAACAGTTGGAATGCTGTGTTAAAAGAAAGTGGCTTGACTATAGGTACTTTTGCTAAAAGGAACAACACAGTCACCCCTGGAACCAGCTCTTGTTGACCTATTTGAGGGTGTTTTTTTATACAAATTCTTGAAAATTTACTTCTGACACACAGGCCACTGTGTCAAGTTGATTAAAAAATAATTAGCAAACTTTTCACTGCCCAAATCTTAGATTGTATTTTTGTGTAACTTTTATTTGCGTCATCGCTTTTAATCATGTATACTTTTGTCATGTGACAATCACTGGAACATTTTATGAAGTCAGGAAACAAGCATGTGGTAAAAAAAGATTTGGTGAGCATGTAGTTATTCTAAATGACTAAAAAAAAAGAACCCATAATAAGCACTAGGAACTGAGATATTTAATATTCAAATAGATAAACTTTGTTTTTTGAAAATGGTCACTAATTTTGAGTTTGATTCTCCAAACACATTCCCCGAAAGCTTGTCTAATCCTTGCTTCTGAGTGACTTATCCTTTGGAGGATGCTTCTTTTATAACCAATCATGGCACTCTTCTTTTTTAATCCCCTTTAATCCGCTCACCTGTGGAATCTAAAAGGGATTTTTTGAGCATTCCGGAATTTTTCCAGTCTTTTGTTATCCCTGTCCTAGCTTTTTTTGGAAAATGTTGCAGGCATTAAAGTGAAAATGAGTAAATATTTGCAAAACAAAGCTAAAATAAAGTTTATCAGTTTGACCATAAAAACTGATTAAGGATTTGAAGAGAAAAGATTTGCTAATCATTTTGTACTGTTGTATGTATGTTTTACATAATGTCCCCACTTTATTGAAGTTGGGTTTGTACAATATAGAATTAACTAAAAATGTTTAAACAGTACTACATTAATAATTCTTAATGTATATAAAATATGTTAATAATAATAATAATTATAAAAACAGATTCTTGGTCCCACAACACCTGGTAAGAATAAGCTGTCCCTTACTGAAATGTGATTGACAATCTAGCTTTCACAAAATTGAATTCTTTCTTTTCCCCTTTGTTTCATCAGTGTTGTATTTACTCTGTTTTTAGTTGTTATATTCCAGCAGTACATTCAGTGCATAACATTTATAAGGTTGCCAAAGTATACAAAGACTTCTGACTCAACTCAGACTCATGGCCTTCCATTAATTTTGTAGATCTAGCTCATGTAAATACAAGCCACCTGTAATTCCCCCCTATTGCTTGTCATTCTCCACATCTGGTGCGTGGGTGTCCAAAGTCCACATCAACAAGCACAGCCTGCAGCTGCAAAAGACAGATTGGCTTTACACATGAACAAAACAGACTTGAGGTTCCAGTGCTGTATCAGATTCCAACTTTCACCCCAAGTGTTTGACAAAGCCACTTAAACATTGTTACATACAGTGTTAGTTTCTTCCTCGCGATTCAAAACTGCATCATTTTGTCTCAGTCTCACTTCCCAGCTTCCTATTCACAGCAGTCACAAGTTACAGTGAGGGAAATCAATGCGCATTTCAGACAACAGAAATATTTATAAACAGGAAGGCTAACAAGACTTGTACATTAACTTTTCGTTTTCATTCTCTGCCAGACTTCCTTGACCAGCAGCATTGCAGAGGTTTCTGGTGATTGATATTGAAGGCAAAATAGTACAGGGACTTAAAGGGAAAGTTCAGTATTTTTGAAGTGGGGTTGTATGAGCTCCATATGGCCACTAAATGCATTAGATGCAGAAGAAGGTTCTCTCTTCTCACTCAGTAAGCCACAGTCTGTAAGAGTCTGTTACCCAGAACCAGCTGTAAACAAGGAAGTATCGCACCAAGAACAAAGGGGATTTTCTCCACCTACAAGAACTCCCATTAAAAAATAATACCACAGTTTAAAGGGACTGTGAGGAGTTTCTAAGTAATTACAAAAAAGTCTCACTTTTAGATATATGCCTGATCAAAATACGCACTAATGAGTTTTATAGCATCAAAATAGGTTATCTATAAATGCTATTCCTTAGCCTTCCGGTCGGGTCGGACAGACTGGACTGGCCTCGATACTCAACTTAGGGAATAAGACAATTGAACTAGAGCAAATTTATATTATTTTATTATTTATATTACATGTCTTAAAGCACCGGGCTGTAAGTGGCGATATATAGCCAGCTACAAAACTATGATACCAAGTTTTCCAGAAATTGCTTGTTGTCATACATCAAAAACTACCGCTACGTAACTAGAAAGAGATACATTACGTCGTCGCTTTGCATGCTGTAAGTTGTTGAAAAAGAAGTTGTAAAGCAATGCAGAGTTCTGAGGAAGGTCCAAAAAGCATTCATTAGCATCACAACACACACACACACGCTGTAGGCTTGGGTTACATCTTTTGGTGCATTCCAGTTGTAGTCAGAAGTAGGAATTTACGGATTCCGAGGAGGAAACTGCAACTGGGAACTCGGTGAAACCTCGCCACCCCTGAGTTGACAATTGAAGGTGGATGCCCCCAGTGTGAACAGTTATTTAGCTCCTGTAATAATCCATTTCTTTGCACTTCTGACTGGGGTGTGTTGCTCTAGATCAGCTGTATATATAGTATTATATTTACAAAAATGCTGCCATAGTGATAATCACATTCTTCATGTGATATTTGTGAGCAACGCAGGGCATGCTAACAACAGCTAACAATAGCCTGGTAGATTAGCATGTTTTTTTCCGACTTCAACTGGAACGCCGATAAGTCAGAGATGATGTCACTCCCAGTTCCAAGGTTACTGGAACGCAGCATTACGACAGTTGCTGCACGTGCTCATGGGTAGCAGAGTCTTAATGTCGCCGGTAATAGATTCTCCTCATAACACCTTTAAGAGGATGCTATCTTGAAATGTTTTTAAGTGCATTAACTTTTCAGAAATATAAAGTTTATCTGGACCTAACCAACTCACGTCATATATTCCTCCGTGCAGCGTCGCCGCAAGCTGCTGAATCACTCTGTCTCACTCTCAGCTGATGTAAACACAACAAGCTAGTGGCTTCAGATGCCAGTTTTAGCCTGATTGAAAGCAGATTGTTTGACAAATATTTCTTAGATGGGGTTTTGTGATGCTTCTCTTGATGCAGAAACAGATGTACATCATGAAACACTCTTAGTTTTTACCTTATGCCTCTGTGTAACAAGGGCACGCGGTAACATCATGTTCAACAAATGCCTGAACCTCTTGTTACCTGTTACCAGACAGATTGTTTGTACTGATCTATACATCTATATATGCAAGGCTAATACACAGTTATCATGACATGGGTTCACATGTGTGTATGAGAGACACACACTCAAGGAGTCTGCAATGTTTTGATAAACAGCCTCCTCTGCTCTGCTTGTTTGTCTCTGACAGATCAGTATTACTTACTTAGAGGAGAAACTGTCATTAGGTCCTTCAGGTTTGGAACATTTTTCCAGTTTATTTTTGGGAAATTGAAGAATTTCCACAAAACTCCAGGGTTCAGAAGAGCGGTAAAGTCTGTTTGGTGAGTGATACAAACCACCTTCTATTTCACTCATCATAGCGCATCCTCTGACTCCTTGCAGTTCATACACTCGCACCACTGTGTATTTCTGACTCTTTCTTGATGTCCAGTGTCCATCGATGTTTCCTCTGTATTCCTTTGGTTTGTTCGGTGTCCATTTGCAGTCTCCAGTGAACTGCAGCTCAGAAAGTTATCCTCTTGACTTCAAGGGCGATTCCACCAAAAGAGTGAAATTTCTGTCCCCAGCATATTTTTGTGTATTGAATGTATAAACACAAGTAGTAATATATTACAAATTATATTTTACTATGATACTAAACACCATACACGTTAATATTTGTAGAAATTACATATATATATATATTTTAATATTTTAAAATGGCATCCAAAACACTTATACATAGCATTTCTTGCCTGTCCCCACAGCCAAACGCTACACTTTACTACAATGCATCATGAACAAAATCCTTCCAAAGCAAATTTTCTTTTGCATTTAAGTGTGACTCCATATTCTATCTACACTTTTAAAACAAAAGTTTTACAAAAAAAGTCATATTTTGGTTAAAATTCACATTTTAGTGCTGTCCCCAGGTTTTCCCTCATTGCTGTTACCCAAACACATTCTCCCCTTTAAAATTTTGAACATTCCACCAGTGACATGTTCTGCAGGAGGTGACATCATTGAGGTCTTCTGCAAGTCCTGGGAAGACCAAAAGTTAGTTATCTCTTTTATTTTACCTTAAATTTAATGATATATTAGCTGTTTTAGAGATGTTCAATCTAAAAACTCAGTCCTGTTGCCTAAATTATCTCTAAGACGTTGATATCAAAAGTAAAATATTCAGTTAAATCTTAAGAATTTGCTCCATGTGCTCAGGCTACTAGCATAGATGCTAAGTGGCTAGATTTCACACAATTGCTAATATTATGCTAAAAACTCATTGCTGTTACTCAAATAAAGAGTAACAGCAAAAAACAAAGTCATTTTTTGTGATAAATATTAGTGTTTTCATCATGTAACTAACAATTTCTTCCAAATTAACTCTTTTTTTCTAAGGGAAAACATTGTATGTGGTTGATATTGTTATTGTAATTATACTTATTCATGGTTTTACAATGGCATTTGAGTTTTGGTAACAGCAGAGGAAAAATTGCAATGATAATAAACTGTCGAAAGCTGCAAAAAATTAAATAAAGTAGCCTGAGATTGACGAGTACTCATTTTGTGTATATTGCTAAATTCTATTTTGAAATTGAATGAAATATGAAGTTTAATTTTGAAGAGTTTTGACAAGCAAATTTCACTCTTTTTGCGGAATGACCCTCAAAGTGAATGGAAATTCATCGGCGCTGTCATAATCACTCCATTTTTAATTTCCTGCATTGTCTCTTCCTCACACCGACTAGAGTCAAAACAAAAGAATTACAAGACTTGATAAAAGTTACACTAGGCTACAACCAGGATCTGAAGCCACTAGCTTGTTATGTTTGCAACATTTGAGAGGGAGGCGGAGTGATTTAGCAGCTCGCGGCAGTGCTGAGCAGAGGAATACATGACGTGAGTTGGTTAGGTCCAGATAAACTTTATATTTCTGAAAAGTTGATGCACATGAAAACATTTCTCGGTAGCGCCCCCTTAAATTGTGGTTCTTTTTTAATGGGAGTTTTTGTAGGCAGAGAAAATACTCTTTGTTCTTGGTAAGATACTTCCCTGTTTGCAGCTGGTTCTGCATATCAGACTCTTACAGACTGTGGCTTACTGAGGGAGAAGAGAGAACTTTCCATTGCACCTAATGTACTTAGCGGCCATATGGAGCTCATACAACCCCACTTCAAAAATACTGAACTATCCCTTAAATTGTACCTTGGCAGAAGTCTGACATCTTTAGTTTCTGTTTTTGGTCAATGTAGGCCTTTATTTCCGTTTCTTCATGTAAATGTTGTAATCTTTTTTTTTTACAACTGAAATAAAGAACAGAGCACATCAAATTTACCTTATGCAGAAATGGTTCATTTGGTTCAAGTCATTAATTACACGAAACATAACAGATCACAACTTCAACACTTTCGAATACTCATATCTCCTCATGCATACAAAGACTCACAGCTTTATGTTCTCACAACAAAGTCACACTCTGCAGGATTGTGATCTCATTTCTTTGTGCTCTAACACCTATTCTGTTGCCACTGTTTAAGAAGAAGCAAAAAAAGGGAAGAGAAAAAAGTAGGAAGCTAAAAAGAGAAGAGATACACAGCAGGAGGGACACTTGTGGGTGTTACCTGATGGTGTGTGTGTGTGTGTCCTCGAAAGAGTCTCTCATTTCCTCCTCAGGCCCCAGGGTGGCCTTGTGTGTCACAGCAGGCTGTCTTTACCAAGCACGAGGTCATCATTTATCATTGTGTGGCTGTCTGTGCATCCATTCTCAACCAGATACAGCCAGGAAGTAAAGAAAGGTGGTTTGAACAGACTTATATGTTGTTTGAAACAAAAAGTAGTGGATCATTTGCAAACTTAAATACTGTCTTTTTCTTATTTACCAATAGTTGCCTCAAGAAAAAGTCAAATTTTTTGAAGAATTTACATATTAATTCCAAAATAACAATGTCAATTTACTTTCGCCATATTTTGAACATGAAATTTTAAATATATTTTCCATAACAACAAATGTAAAGTCTTAAAGAGTCCATGAGGGAGTCAGGAGGTTGAAAAAAAGTCCTTCCTTCAATTTGTCATGATGGGGAAGTAGATGATTCTTCTTCAATATATAGACAGCGTGTAACCGAGTAATGCAGACAGCATTGCTTTTATCCAATATTAATATGAAAATAATAATATTAACAGTGAATGAGAAGCACACTGCACTACTTCAAATAGTTTATAGTTTGATGCCATAAGTAGTAATTAGTAGTTCACATGATTGTTATGTAATGTGGCTAGACAGAAGTAATGTTTGTAATGTATTCGCCATTTAGGAGAGGTCCTTTCTGAGACCCCTGCAAGAGGCTTCTACTTGAATTCAGTTTAACCTTTTTTATGCAGTAATAAATTCAGGTTTATTGAGACTAGACCTTTAAAATGTATTTTATTGTTAAAATTGATTTCAAAAATTTTTCAATTACAAAAAAAGAGTTCCTATATCTGTGAATGTGTTTACCAAAACAAGAGTAGCCATGTGCTGTTCAGCCGCCTACACACCGAACGCAACTTGCGACCTGGGCGACCACTCTTCATGTAAAGTCAATATGCAGTCACAATGGGACGAGGTAAACCCTCCCGCGATGAGACGGATGCGTTCTGGGCGACTGTGCCAAACGTTGAAAAGTTTGAACTCTTCAAGCGATACTGTGTGTGGCTGTGCGACAACAGACAATCAGCATTGTGTGGATGTGTGACAGTACCTTTGACAGACTGTTTTAATTACAGTTCACTGAGTGGCAATCCATGTCTGTGTGGGAAACATAGTTGCTGAGTACATTAGTTCCGCCTAGAAGGGACTGCAGAGAACCCACAGACGATTCTGCTGTAGGGCCATCAGCTGCAGTGTTTAGTGGTTGGTAGGTAAGAGAAAAGGATAAAGTTGAAATAATGTCAGCTAATACATCCCATTTTATGATCACTGTGAAACTTGAGAGGATGTGACGTCACTGAGCTATGGTGACCAAAATTAGGTCTTTATGGACTGGCATCGCTACTTGGGCAACGTGATTTCAGTCCAAAGTTGTGTTTGATGTGAACGCAGCGTTATGCATAGATTGGAAATGCTACCCATTGGGTTTTGTCTCCATAATCACTTAATCACTTGCTGTCCCTACTATATAACAAATTATCCTGAAACAAATGGTGCCTCTTTAGGTCTCTTCCACATGTTATAAGACTGGTTATCAGTTCCTTGTTTGCTCATTTATTTCAGTCTTGAATTTTGTCTCGTATTCCAGTGGTTTTAAAATCCCAGACTGGTCCCTTTTCTTACTGTTAAGTTTGATAGTTTATCCAGCAAAAGCACCTGCAGTCAAGCCTGGCACACACATATATTTATAGATTTCACAGTTGTGTTCTTGTAGGCCTCTCTCGCAGCTTGTAATATCCAATGGTCAAATGCAGATTTAGTGTAGAGAAACATTGTGGACAATGTCTACTTTAACTTCAGCCAAATGCTGCTAGCCGTTAGCTTCCTTTGACATATTGGTTCTCTGTTTCAGTCGTTATCAGGCATTCTTCAGGTTGCTCTCTGATTGACTTTGTTCTGTTTCATGTGACACAACATAGGAGACATCCTCGTCTATCTGTGTTAAACAGCACTACCATCAGGATTTCAGTAAATATTGAACGATATGTTGCAATTGCAAATCAGGGTGACCCTGGCGCTATTCTGAGAAGATAACATTTCACTTCACATAATTCACACACCACAGGATAATCAGATAAGGTCATCTTTGGGACCAGCAGTTAACTGTTCCTTGGATGACTTTGGTTGGAGGTGGTGGTCCAAGCCAAAATTCTGGCTTATTATCATGTATTGTGTACCCTGCTTGAGCTACAAATGTAAGCCTGGACCTTGAAATTAATTTATCTAATTTAGCCTCTTTTTGTGCACTTGTTGATGTTTAATAGTATATCTTTTAACAAAGTACATTCATACTTCCTTAACAATGTAGCCGTGGTCACTTTAAACGTGTGTCTGTTTTTGTTTTTCTAAGAATGAAGATTTTCTAGATGGTAGAGAAAATGATTGTAACTGCAGTCTTAGTCACCAGCAGTGCAGTGTGCAGAAAGAGATGTTCCAGGCTGTCTCTCTCCCCTCTTCATCTGTCTTTGTTCACCTCCCTTCCCCTCTATCCCCCTACTCATCGCTGATATATCTCTCTTCACTTCCAACCACTCCTCCCCTCACCTCTGTCCTCCCCTCCCGCCAGCACAGACAATAAATATCATGTCACGAGGATGGCAATGCTCCTTCATGGAACACTGCATGTTTATTAGAGGCAGGAGAAGTTTAAGAGAAATGCTAACAGTGTTCATTAATGGGCCGCATCCGCGTTTGATGAGGCATGGCACATCCTAGCCACCGGCCAAACGGGAAGAACAGGCGTGGGGGGAGCTTAAGCGGCATGGGGGAGGGAGAGCAGGAGGGGGGACAAGACGACGGGCATAACGGCCAGCGGTAAACGGCTGGTAATTGTGTCCAAATTGTGCGGTGAGAAGGCCTCTCAAGGACTGACAGTGACGGAGCAATTATGGCAAGCCAAGCGAGCTGTGTCAAATTAGCCCTCTCCTCCTTTTTCTCCTTACCGAAGCCCCGCCCATTTCTGCCACCCGCTGATGGGGGAGTCATATTTCTTTGCCTTACATTGCAACATGGAGCAATAACCCCCTGATTGTGTCTGATGGGCAATACTAGCTGCATTAGCTTGATGGTTCCAATTGTAAATAGCTTTGCACCTGAACATTTTGTAGGCAGTATAGAGATGTTTAAGATCAAGTAAGAAGTTTACAGGGGGGGCGGGGGGATGTGGGTGTGTCGCACATGTTCATCGACCTCGACAGTGGAAGTCTTCACCAGGGAAGGTCATCAGTCTGCGTTGGCTGTCAGCAGCGGATCACACACAGTGGAGTGCGCCTGACTTTGGTAATTACATCTGACTGCAGAGTGGGGATGTCTTCTTTTGTGGGCCCACAATGACTGCATAATTTATAATTAACTGCAATCAGTTCAGTCACAAGGATGTTCATCAGGGCTTTTTGTTTCAGGGAGGGGTGGTTTTGCAGTTTAGAAGTGGATCATCAGTCAATTTGTTTGAAAGTTACACGCTCCAATTTGTAGACGTCTGTACTGTTTTTATCAGCAAATCGCTTAATTCTTGAGGGCGTCTTCTGCTTTTTTCTGTCAATCACACTTTCTTTTCCCTCCTCGAAATATCCAACTTTAAAGATTTCATGCACAAACCAAATTCCAAAACAGTTGGTATGCTGTATGAAATGTGAAGAAGACAAAAAGCATTATCTTGCAAATTATTCTGAATGTGACGCCTGCACCATTTTCAAAAACAGTTTGATCAGGATCATGGGAACCACTGTGTCCTGTTACCTTTCATCTAACACACTCTGGGACTGTAGACACCAGTTGCTACAGGACTGGACTGCATGCAGGCCAGTCGAGTACCTACTGTCTTTCATTGTGAAGTAACACCATTCTAACTTGTACAAAGTGTGGCCTAGCATTGTCTCAGAGAATAAACAAGAATATCACTGAAGGGTGCAGATATGCAAGTTATCAAAGTGATAACCTATTTTAAATTAACATAAGCCATATTGATACTGGATATCGTTTTGCCTTATATGTTTGCCAGGCAGACAGCTGAGAGCCCAGAGGAACAATTTGACCTTTATTAACTTTTATATCATGCACTCATTCTACATTTGATTCTTCTGGTAAATTTTAAAAACAGTAGGTACAGGAATACATGTGTAGCTGTTTTATCACCTTGAGCTTTGAGGACTTGATGACCATTATTTGCAAAAACACTTTCAAACATGGACTTTTCAGTCCATCATACACTTCCCACTAGAGTCACTTCATCTTAGATGAGCTGTGGCTCAATGAAGTTTGCATGCTTCAAGATATTGGTGATTTTTGGTTAGTGCTTGCATAAAGTCTTAGTCTCTTAGTTTTGTTGATGTAGTGACATACTGCAGGAACTGCCAGTAATCTCCTGAAGTCTTCCTTAGCTCATGCTGTGTGTTTTTTAATGCAGGTCCACTTGATGAATTAAATTTCATTGGTATACAAGTTTGGCCTTTGACTTTATTACTTAAAGGTGCAGTGTGTACAATGTGTAGAATTTAGCAGCATTTTGCCAAACATAAACAGTGAATATAAGATATAATGTTTCTATTTGTATGTAAAGTCCGTCAAAATAGGAGTACAGCATCTTTCTTTTATTTTTACTTTGTTAGAAAAAGCTTTAAAAAATTACATTACCGCGGGCGCTTTCATGAAGGCCGACATTATAATTCGCCATGTTGTCTAGGGGTGGATTTTAGGGACAAAAAGAACGAAAAGCGAATCAATCCGCCGGTTCTGAAATCTACCTGGAATGCAGGGGAAGAAGAGGAGAGAGGGCTGCGGTGGATGTATAGACAGTTGTTACTTTGCAATAGGGATTTAAACTGTGTGTATTTTACAGTTGAAGCTCTGGGAATGGTGGACCACATTTATTTAAAATCACTCGAGGTCAAGACTCCGATCAACTTCTTTTGAAAAAGAAAACATGACAAAATGAACCGGAATCGTGACAGAAAATGTCAGAAAACAAGGATAAACACTGGGGTTGCTTTTACAAGGTGGAGAGCCTTGTTTACAAAGTTATGTCTGAAGACTGATGCTGAAGTTGCTTGTTTTCTGCTGGACAGGTAAGGGTGCAATATGAAGTTTTATTGCGTTTTGTAACAGTGTTTATTTTGTTTAAATTGCATTGTTCATTGGATCAACACAGACTGAAACCACTGAGCTGCTATGCAACTCCCATATTGTGTGGGTATTCGGAAATAACGCTCATAAGCGGTGGAGAATAAATACTCCATTAATCATATTACAAAACTCTCAGTCGTCTGGCCCAGCTTTACGCCACATTGTACTCGCTCTCTCTCTCTCTCTCTCTCTCTCTCTCTCTCTCTCTCTCCCTCGCTCTTCTTCACCTTATTTCACAGAATCCGCATCAGGCTTGATCTGATTAGCTTTAATGCGCTAATATTTGTTTGTGTTACTACAAGTTTACAAAACCTACAATTGGCAGCTAACAACTGACCTAAAAATAATGGTTACAAACCTTGTCACTTTAGTAAATGATGCCGTGTTCAGGATCCTTTTTGGTCTTCACAGGATCCCGTTGCTCAGCAATGTGACGTCTTGGCTACGGTTAGGTTCATTCTAGAATTTGAACGCTAGATGTCGCTAAAATGCCAAATTCTTCACACTGCACCTTTAAATCTGGGGTTTGTAGTCTGAATTACACTTTTTGTAATACTGGTTTAAATGATCTTTATGACCTGATGGCAATCATTTCATGATGTGTTCTTAAAAAAGAGCGAAACATATCCCCTATCCACAGCAGGAGTAAAACAGGGAAAACAGCAACCAATACGAATATCGGGTCACCAATTTTTAAACCAATCAAATCCCATCGCTGTTCTGCCCGCCTCATTTTTTCAGATTTTTTTTAAAAATCTTTTCAAAGGACCATAGATGGGAATAACACAACATCACTTCCATTTGCATATTGAGGGAAACAATATGAACAGTTGGACTATATGCCTGCTCAGATTTTCATGAAGTGAATAGCCTTGTTCCATCAGTGTTTGTGAAAAACTGGTACTTTAACATTCGTAACACTATGACCTGTGAATAGTTCCTGTTTTTTGGGTGTTCTGCAGCTTTCCAAGTTCTTCTTTTCCCTGTCCTAACTGTTTTTGTAATGTATTACAGACAACAAATTCAGAATGTGAGTCTGTTTCTAATTAAACAACAAAGTTCATCAGCTTGATCATTACATTTTTTCTTGTTGTGCTGGATTTATTTGAACATAAGTTAAAAGGGATTTGCAAATCACTGTTGTCTGTCTTTTCATGTTACTCAACATCCCAACTCCTTGCTACTTGAGATTTGTATATGATGTATTCTTTATGACCTCTCTTCCATTGTTTATGCAAACCAGGGGGGGGACGCAGAAGAACAACGTATTGGCTCCATGTGCAAACTTTAGATGGAACAAATGGGTTTTATGAAGATCACAGCGGAGAGGATCAATAGGACTGATGATTCAAGGTGTCAATCCATACATGCAAACACATTCTAATTGATTTTCTCCTATTGATTCGGCCTGTGCCTCTGCGGCTCTGGTTAAGATGGGAACATGTATTTGTATTTGATGATAGAATCCAGACAGTCATTAGTCTTACAGCGTGTCAAAATGACTGTTGCTTACTTTGATTTATAATTGTAATGCATATTAAATAAACCGCAGACAACTGTGTGCTGGCTTTGAATTATCATCAAAGAAGCATAATTTATGCGCTGTAATGTGATAATCATCTTATGAATTATGTAAACAATTATACCCATAATTCCCATTTCTTAAGAGGTTATTTTCTATCTCATCTACAAAACTGAAAAATGAAATGTATGGCATTCAGCTTTGTATTACAGTGCTCACAATAAAAGTAGGTAGAGAATGTTAGCAATGCCGTGTGTGTGTGTGTGTGTGTGTGTGTGTGCATTTCAAGTTTTCAATTCATGTGCACGTGTGTGTGCATGTGCCTGCCCACCAGTGTCTAAATTTGAGTCCAAGCATATCAATCTTGTCACCGCCATTAATGTCACTTTCAGCTCATCATTCTCAAATTATGTTTAATAATACATAGCTTTTGGGCATCAATGTTAATGCAAAATTGCATCGAGTTTTTATGTTCTGAAAATTACACGCCTTAGTTAACCTCTCAACATTTCGAGAGCTTCTCCACTTCCATGCAGATGCCCAAAAAAAATCTTAATAAGTGAATGCAGGCTCTTAACTTTCCCTGCAAACTTTCCTCTTAGTCCAAACCAAACAGTCCCTCAATTCTGCCTCGAGCTCTGCCCTGCATATGCCTGAATAGTAAACAGTCGGTTTATTGGTTCTTCTCTTAAAAGCAGTTTTAGCTAATGTGGCTAAGATAACCTGTCAGCATTGATTCCATGGTAACTTGATGATACATGCCATCTGCAAAAAGCTCAAATCAATGTTGAGGTTATAGTGTCAGACTTGATTATGCACACTCGAGAAGAGTTTTTTGAAATTCACTTTTTTAGAGTTATGGTGTCCTGATTGACAGTCTCTGATTTTTTTTATACATACATCATGACAAATTTGACATCAGGGGATCTCAGTTATAATAATAACAAAAATAAAAAATGGAGACCAACCCAAGCCGTCCTCTTGACTGTCTTTCCTGTTTGTGTCTTGAAAGTGAGACTCTGGTGGTTTCACGTATCCATTGGTTATGTTTCACGTCCATCTGAGAAACATCCCATTGAAAGTGGGAGGGGCAGGACTGTTCAAGAAAAACAGGGTGATTATGTGAAGTATGTCACATGAATTTTAAAATAGTCAGGGGCTTGAGGTTGACTCTTACTTTTGGTACAACTACAGCAGGTTCATTCTACCATTTCGTTCATTTTCTGACTGTACACAATCGCTTAAACTTTAAGTTTGTAAGATGGATCCGCCTGATGACAGACATGGAATCTGGCTGATCTGGCTTTGCAATGTTAAATAAGCTGCTCTCCACTGGGTGTATTTCAAGACAATTGTATAAATAGCGCTCTTGTGCTTCATCTTCATCTCTGGGTCCAGAACACAAAGCATGAAGTGCTATCGCAAACAATGTTCTAGCACCGCATTTGTTCAAAGTTTAGCAGCTTCATGTAGTTTGATCTTATTTTCCCAAAGCATGAGGTCGTTTGTGTCTCTACTCTCTGTTGAACCTATTTTTGTCCTGTAGTCTCTTCCTGATCAAGGGTAGATACTCAAAGTCAACCAGAGCCACCTGAAACTGATTGGCCAACCCCAAATGCTTAAGTTTCATGCACAATAAGTGAGATATGGTTAAGTGGCCCTTCTTAGCTTGTGTTTTCGTTCCAAAGACAAGTCAAACTAACCAGGAAATGGGACCAAAACCTCCTTCAGTCCCAGTGTTAAAATTTTGATAAGATTTTTTAATCAAAAATGTGTTCTTCATAAACAATCTCAAAAATATAACGAATATGACTTAAGGTTAGACTACGTTTGTGGTGTCCACATGACTTTTATAAGGTCAGGATTTCTTTTGTCAATATCTTTCACACCAATAAACATGCTGCTTCTGTCATCTTATGAAAATGTTTGTGTGTTAAGATTAATCATTCTTTGTTTTTCATCCAAACATTTATCATTCAGTTATCTACATTTCAACACATTGCCAGTGTAGTTAAAACTGTTAATCCCTTAAAAAGGTGTAAATGTTCAAAATATTGATGTTTTTCTCACCTTCTGTACTCCTTGTAATCCCCCTTCTCTCATCTGTCTTGCACTGTACATGATTAGGTGGATTAGACCATTGGGACTTCATTGAACCACATATTGATTAGCTATTAACCCACTAACACCAAATAATCAATTTTAAATGTTCCGAGATTTGTTGGCGGCAGCATGCGTTTGATTCGAGGGTTGCCTCAGGACATAAACTTTGATTTTCCCTGTTTTTCTGCCATGAAAAGTCGGGGGTTGGGAAGCTGCATCTCTCTGCAGTGTCATTATATATTAACAGCATCTCCAGTTATGTTCTTAAAACATGATGAGCACACTGAAGCACAGTTGCCTGCAGGATTAATTATTGACACTGTCCTTTGCGCAACCCGATCTTAAAAGTGTGCTCAATGTTCCATTTTTTAAATGTCCCCTTATATAAAAAATATGTTTCTTCTGTTGCTATGGAAAGCATTTTCTTCTTGTCAACATGTTGGAACACTTTGGCGTGGATGCATGTGGTATGGATTGGGAATTCAAACCACAGAAAGCTATGGATGGAAGTCATCATCATTGAGACTCACTTGGGCGCTTTACATCCACATTATACCATCACTTAGCCTCTGATCAGTGCTTTTAAAGTGCATGCAGCAATCTGGCAAAGAGATTTAGACCCAGTTTGTAGCAAATGGTCGTTATTTTGTCGAGAGATTGGATTTAGGAGTGATTTGACCATTGGGATTGCACTTTGAGTCCAGTCTAGCTGGGGTTTTGAGGCTTTCACGATGCTCATCAAGTGTTGCTGCGTGTTGTCAGCCAATGGTGGGCAGTAATAAAGAAAAATTATTGCTTTATACTTAAAGAGTTGCTAAACCTCAATCCATCTTCTTGATGAAAACATGTAAATTAAAATAAAAGATGCCTTCACACCAATGGTTTGTTTACTTTCTTCTGATTCATTTTCCCAGGATGAAATTTGGCATTGCTTTTTTCTCTTGAACCATTCCGTGTTCACACTGCAGTATGAATGAAAAAGTGCACTCCTGAGGTGGCTTTCTGTTTTTTTTCCACTGCGCAAGTATATGGATGTTTGGTGGTTGATGTTTTATGGTGTGCTAGTTACTGCCAACAAAATGATCAGTGGTTCAACGTACATTCACAAAGTGGTCAAGTGTCTCATACCTGTTTGATGAACAACTATCTTTTTTAATTGTTGGACACATCATGTAATACGAAAGTGAACAATCTCTGTGCATGACAGAGAAATGTCTTAATCCTCACTGATGTTGCAATCCAGAAGGAACCAGATAACTTGGTTCGTTGTAGCATTGCCACCCCTTTAGCAGTATTTGGAGTACAATCCTGACAGGACTATTGAAAAGTAAGGGTCAAGCATATTCATGGGATGGCAATTGATTTGAATTACCTTTATTTGTTTAATTATGCAAATGTAAATACAGGTACATAAGCATTTTTTAACAGTTGTAGTTTCCATGGTTTCATTTCTGAATGAATCTGATTGTTTTTCCTAAATAACATTAGTGACACCTATATTTTCTTAGGGTTCATACAACATAATTGGCTCATATTAGCCTTCTATTGTGAAAAGAAGTAGCCAGCCGTGGAAGTACAAAGATAACAGCAGGCTGCACTAGTCATGGCTATGACACTCTGGGATTGTTGAAAGTGTAATTGTTGCTTGAGATTGCACTGATTCTGTATAGTGCACAGAAAGTGTACACCTGTTTTCTTGACAGCACTCATGAATGGTAAAACTATGCTTTTTTGTTGCTGTGATACCATCATGTAACTTTAGTAAAAATAAAAGCAAGCAACTTTAACTTGTATTGAAATAACACTTCACAGGACTCCCCACACTCTTACTCTTGTTAAGATGGTGTGTACTTTGGCCACCACTGTTTAATGCCAATGCTTCCCTCAGCTTGTCTTGCCCCTTGTGGTATAATTTTGTTTATTAGCAGGGTTCTCTTGCTCTGTTGTTTATTCATAAGCCATTGTTTTCAAGCATGAACTGCTCTATTTTGAGGGCCTCCATATTTGTCAGCTGAGTGTTGGCGGATGGCACCCTCACGCCTCCCAGCACCTCTAGAGACTCTCATTCTGACAAGGACATTTTTTTTCCTCCCCCCATCCTCTTCAAGCTCATGGTGTAATGAAAACTAAACACATCTTTCCTCTGCTTGTCCGTCTCTTATCCTACTCTTTTCCCCCTTTCTCTTTACTCCTCTCCTTTTTTATCCTGTCCTCTCTGCCTTCCTGACACCTCGGCCAATGGGAGTTGTTCCTATGCCCGGCGGTTGTCAGGAGAGACAGCCAATAAGCAATCAAAGCGGCGGCCAGCGGCTGAGACAAAGGAGCACTCTGCCTTTTTCTGAGGTGCTGCAGCGGGCTGTACAGAGGGGGCTTGCATGTATAATTAAGTGCGAGAGGAAGCCAGGGCCACTTAATCTTCCCCCTAATGGTGATCCTAGCTCCATCACCAGGGCCCCTCTGGGGGGGCCGTACCCCAAAGACCCACTCTCCGGGTCACCGCTGTCCCCCAATTGTCATTGGCAAATCTTTTTTATCGGCCGGAAGAGCTGTTTTCCTGGACCGCTGGCATTGATCCATTCATCATGGCTTTGTTCCTTTAAGAACTCTGAGGGCACACCAAGGGTCTGTCGAAACAGCTATTTATCATCCAGCTGAGAAAAATAGAGGAAGAAGTGAAGAGATGCATATTTTAAAGCGAGTTTTTCTCTAAGCTTACAATAGCCTGACATATTTTCAGGTTTGGCTTGCATTGTTAGCAGGCCCTGAGTCACCTGTGTGATTTATACTCTGTGTACTGAATAGGGGACAGCAATAAAATTTGACCTGTTTGATAGCTGGCTCTAATGAGTAAACCTGCAGTTTTAATCTGACGCCCTTTAAAGAATATGAAAGTGTTTGCATCATGAAATTAATGAAACTATTGTCTGTAGGTCTGCTTGTTTCAGTGTAAGTGGACTGGTTCCCATTAAAAGTTTGCGAAGGAGACTGAACCCTCATTTTTCATTTTTCATTTAGCACCTATCATTGTAAGGACTTCAAAATATCCAATCTTGTTGTCTTTGAATTCAAAATTAACCAGCAGCATCATTAAAAAGCAACAGCAACTCATTCTGCTTTGCTGTCTTAAAAAGTAAAGGCCTTTTATGAAGTAAAAGTACTTTTGTACTATTCTCCCAAGATTACTGACTCTTTTCTTTAAAACTCCCACTTTGACCAATAAACAGATCTGTTGCTCATGGAACTTAAATCAACACTATGTATTTTTTACTTTTAAACTTAGCAGTGTGCTAACGTTGACACTGTAGCACACTGCTAAGTTTCCCATGATGCATTTCAAACCTCAGACGACAAAAACCGGATGCACACCAGGCTATCAAATATCTCTGTTGACTCACCACATTTGAAAGTTCAAAGAGCATTTTAGGTGAGAAAGTCACCACGTTGGATACCAAAATGTGGTCATTTGAGCCATAAAACGCACGGATACAAATTTAATTTCGACATTTCGGACATTCTGTTATGCGTGACATTATGCTATCGAAGAAACTTCCGGTCGGCTCCTAAACAAGAGCCCAATTTACAAAAGTGTTAAAGAACTAAAAGGAGACAATCAACAAAACTTTTATTTTGAAAACGGGAAGTTTGCTAGTGGCCGACTTTTAGCAGAATGCTGTTTAAGAGAATTAAACATTTTTGACATTATTATTATCATGATATTGCTACGACCTGACGCTTTTTTTTTATTTGAGTCCGTTTTTCCAGTATTTTGTCTGACGGTTTTCTTTCTGAGGCCGTTTTATCTGACGTCGTTTTGGTTAAGGCCGTTTAAATTGACGCCGTTTTGTCCGATGACTTTTATTTTGAAGCCTGAGGCCATATAATCTGAGAGGTCTTTCTGATGCCGTTTTGTCTGATGTTGTTTGGTCTGATGCCGTTTGGTCTGAGGCTTTTTGGTCTGAGGGAGGAAGTTCTGATGCCGTTTGGTCTGAGAAATGACAGAGGTTTTCCTGAGACTGAGGATGTCCTAAAATGTACACCGTACCTCTGTCATGGTCAGAGGGGCTCTGTATCATCTTCACTGGCACTTTGCTACTTTGATGTGGATGGTAGGAATTTTTCCACCTTAAAAAAGATTACAAACTTTTACCACTTTGACTGCTTTACTGCATACGTCACTTCCCCCTCGAGGCAAAAGCTAAAATGAATTTGCTGACTCACTGAACAAAATGGATACTTGATTGAAACCCTTGAAACTTTCTTGAGTTTGGTGTTTACAAGCAAAGAAACACCAAAAGCCTCCATGACTGTGACCATTGTGATGTGGCCCCCAAACTAATCCGTTCACCCTTGAATCATGGTGGTCATCTGGTCAAAGTCTAAAGAAAAGATATAGATATTTACAAGGCCATGACCCATACAGGCAGAAACCAGAAAGGGCATGCTTCCTGCCTCAGCTCACAGTAACACATATGAAGAGCTAAAACCTCATTCAGTGCACCTGTGTGCTAGCACCTTTCGTCCATGAGTGCACATGCCTGCCTTATTTCAAAAAGTCATATTTTGCCTTATATCAAGTTTGTGACTTCTACAGTTTGTTCTTATTCATGGATGTTAAAAAGCAAAGTTTAGTTTGTTTTTACAGAGTACCCTTGATAGTGCTGTATTCTTTCTGTGTCAGAGATGCTCTGTTGCCTCTTTAAGACTCCCATCCTCACGTGGGCTCAGTCGCTGACTGAATTGCAGGTCTATTCTTGACATAGCTGCTCAGTTCGGCACTGCTTTGTGGCATACTGCCAACTCTGTATTCACTCTAAAGTCTGCTCTGCTTGGGGCTTGCTACCTTGGGCCAATGGCCTTAAACTAACAAAGAAACAAAGGTTAGACATCACACTGGTAGGTCTGCTCAGGGGGGTAGGGGAAAGAGACATTTTATGCAGGTACTGGTGCTGCAAAGGTGGGAGAGGGAGAGGTCTTAGGCTATGTTTACACAGAGACTCTGCGACTTAAAATGCAAAGATTTTTCCTTTGCGTATTCAAAGTCGATCCACGTTCAGATGGAAATACTGGAAACAAATGTAAACCGCTGTAGCGTGCATGCCGGTTCAGTAGATGGTAATGTAGGTTTGCAGAGAAGCAGGGCTGCTACAATACACGTACAAAGAAGAAAAACTTTTCACAAACAACAATGGCGAGTGGACGCACAAAGATGCAGGAGCCTTTTTTGGACAACAAATCTGTTCGGACAACAAATCTGTCTGGATAGTTTTGTCTGGATAACAAACCGAGCATGGTAAGCAGCACACACGTAGACGGCCGAACCTGTTGTTGTTCCTGGTTGTACGCACGTGCAGCCTTCTTGTGAAAGAGTACTGCACATGCAGTGACGTCAACGTTTCTCCCTGAAACGCTCTGATTTTGGTTTACACAGAGCTGCATGGAGGAGCCTCTTGAAAACTCTCCACTTTGGACATTAGTTTTAAAAGTTTCTGATTTCGGGCACACTGTATAGTGTTCCATGTAAACGCAAGACCAAAACGCATGAAGATGTATCAAACTTGACCGTATTCGGCCTCGTGTAAACGGCTCCTACATGTCACAGGCTTTTTGTTTTGTTCACAGATGTGCTTTATCATATGGAGGAGACCTGTCAAAAACACACTTTTTCTGCCTGAATAGAAAGACGTTTGTCTTTGATTTGTGTGTGAAATATATTCAATAGAAACTATAAAGTCACACATTTAAACACGGTGGCATGTTTCGACTGTTTAACTCTGCAAATACAAAAAACACAGAGATACAGGAATGTTATTAATCATCTGCTGCGAAGTATCAGATTAAAAGCCTACTTGTCTTACAATCTTAAAGCTTCCCCAAGTTTCTTCCTCTTTTGTGCCAAATACACTCACACTGTATGTCTGTAATATATGAGTTAAATATTTTCCAAAATGCATATTAATGGTCCCGAAGCCAGCTGAGTATCAGTATTCTTCCAATGTGCTCATACACAGTGCTTGATTTCGAAAATCCTCTTCACCCTCTGTCCTTGAACTGTATAGCAGACATAGGGTGGTAAACAGAGAGAATAAAAACAGACTCAGGTGTCTCTCCCCCAGACAAAACAGTCCAGTATTTAATTCTCCTGTTTCCTATTGACACGACTAAAGGCAGCATAATGGGCCTATTACAGGCTACCTGCATCATGCCTAATTCATCAGGGTGCTTTCCTTGTATTCCGTATTCAGCAGCCTCCTCATCCTCACCGCTCAAAGCTGCAGCCGCCAACAGGGAAGAAACCCCCCGAGTGTCCCTCATGTCTGGACTGGCACTTTATCTGACAGTGACCCCTCTCTTTCTCTGGAAGGAGGTGAGGATCTGGGGACAGATGAGGGAGAGGAGGGGAGAGGACCCGTGTGACTCAGTCCAAATGGAGCGTCTTGTGGTTATCCCTCTAATACAGACTATTATGTGGTCCCACTACTGACACTAATGGGATGTTACAATGATTTAAAATGATTTAATGGCTCCCAGGTTGGGGCCCCTAATGGCCCTCTTTATACGCCAATGCGTATTATGAATGGCAATGACAGTGTTGTGAAGTGCTTCTGTTTCTTT
Organism: Scarus forsteni; assembly: GCA_036419115.1. Taxonomy (NCBI): domain Eukaryota; kingdom Metazoa; phylum Chordata; class Actinopteri; order Labriformes; family Labridae; genus Scarus; species Scarus forsteni. The sequence continues at coordinate 30,095,036 of JAZDUH010000341.1, read as the reverse complement.
CGCTTTCTTTCCTCTCTTTTTTTAGCTGCTGCTCAGGCAGTGTGACAGGTGTCGTTGTGTGCACCGATAGGACTGCAGTCACTGCGATGAGTCGGTGGATGGTTGACAGACTCCTTATGGGCACCCATAGTGTTGCAGAGTGTTCATTATGTGGGTTTTTGAAAGCTGCCTTAGGGATGCTCAGCAAACAATGTGAATCATTTGTTTAGATTGTTTCTGAGTCATTTTCACCAGAAGAACCTGACTTCTAGGGCTGAAATAACTGAAAAAATAATCAAGAATTGAGAGGTTTTAGCTTTTAAAAAGCTTCTAATAGAGAAATATGCACCAAAACAATAATTCAACGAAATCATAATAATGATGAAAGAAAAAAAAAGAATCAATTCAACCTAACATTGTTTCTAACTTGTAAAGGTGCAACACCAGCAGGATATTTAAGACAGATTTGGAAATAATGATCCAGTTCTCACTTTAGAGCAATGCTTCTCAACTCACAGAGCCTCAGGACCCACCAGTACCTCCTAAATGAGAAATTATGACCCAAACTTCTGCTGTTTTACTAACTCAAATTAACTGAACAAGTTTAAGTGAAGTTTAGACCTTGGATGAAACTCACAAAGTGGTTTTAAACAGAGCTAGGACAAGGCAAACATTATTTGTGGCACACACTACACAAATGTTAGAGAGTACACATACACGCATATTAATCAGCTTCATTACTTATGACTAAAATCATTTATTTCTGTTTTTCTTTGCATTTTGAGAAATACATGCATTATCATGGGAAGTCAAGCTTTTAAAATCAAAATCTGAAGAAAACAACCAAAATTCACTTGTCCTGCAGAAAATCCATTTTCTTATATGGATGTGTATCATATCAGGGTCTCTGCACATCAGGGACGGGCAGCTGTGGCCCTGGGACTACATACAGCAAAGCAGTCCATAAATCAAAGGCTGAGTATCCAAAACATGTTTACATTAAGATGTTAAATTTGTTAATAAATATTGAATTTGTCACGAAACCACCATGTAGAGTGCCTTAGTGGCAAAATCTGCGTGGAAAATGCTTTCCAGCATAAAAAAAGTTAGAATGTTTTAAGTATCATTTTTGAATAACTGTTTGGTTGCAGGTTTGAGCCCAGCTCTGGCTCTGACATGACAATGTGTCCTTGGGCAAGGCGCCTAACCTGGTGTTGCTCCCACTGCTCCGTCAGTGGTGTGTAAAAAAGCATGACAGGCATGTATGCGTAAGTTTATACAGATGGAAAACTGACAGAGAAACTTCAACCATCAGTGAGTGAATGAGTGTGAATGCGTAGTTGTGACCTGCTGTGTAAAAGCTGATTCAGGTAGTCAAAAGACCAGACTTTACAACTTGAATGCATTGAAAAAGTGTCTTCATCTAGCTTTAATTTAATGTTCGTCTCATTTTCTAACTGCTTTTAAGCATGAAACCTTATATGTCTACAGAACTTATTCTGCTAAATGGTATATATTTGCAATTTCAGGAAAAGTACATGTAGTTTGACAGTCTTACTGAGGGTGTCCTTCAATCTGTATATCCTTGGCTCTTGTGGAATAAAAGTGACAACCCTATGACTATGACTACCCTATGTTTCTTCTTCCCATGGACATGTTGTTTAGTTTGTTTTAAGAAAAAAGGGAACAAAACCTAAAAGTGAACATAATATGTAAGGACAGTACATTAAATTAAGTATTATTTATTTCCATATGAATCTTTAATTAACCATTTTTTAAAATCTGAATCCCCTCAACACTATTGGCAGCAGCTCTCTATTTTCTAAATGCGCTCACACACAGGGTAGAGGGAGGAAAAATTTAGAAGGAAAAGGTGAGGCAATCATGAGCAGCAACATGTCTCTTTACAAACTTCACTAATCAACATTTTGCTTGAAAATGAGTAACTTCCTCTCATCAACCAATAGATTTATCTATTAGAATGAACCTAATACTTTAAGGGAAGCAAAAGCTCACCGTGTTGAGCTGCCTGTGACTCACTCATACACACATACATCTACAGTATCTCCTCACAGCTGGAAGCTTTCAGCAGAGGTGTTTGTGCCATTAACAGAGTGCGTATTTAGTCACAGTAGTAACAAGCAGTAAGAGGAGGTGTTGCCACAGATGGAGCCACTTTTCCTGACTTTCTTTGACTCAGTCTTGACTGCTCCATGACTGTAACATTCTGGGACCTGCCCACCATCATGGCTGTAGAGAGATCCCTTATGATGATGTTAACGATGTTGTGGTTTACGTTATCACTACTCTAATGATGGTGCGATTCCATTTACTTCTGAACTCGAATGTGGGAACTGAGTTTATGCTTATCACATAAACACATTCTCATTGGTAGCTGGTAAAGTCTTGGTACCTGAAGATCATCCAAAATTCTGGTCAAAGGGGCATTTCCAGTGCCATGACTTATTTGAGACTTACACAATCAGATCTGTGATTAAATGGATAAACCACAAGGGCAAAGTGTTAGCCAACTGGATGTGTTCTTGTGTGTATTCTCCCATGACGACGACTGGCAGCTGTATGATAGAGCGTTTTTATGATATAAATCAGGCACACAGAGTTAAGCTAACCTGGTAATAAGCGGCACTCTTATAAATTCAAATGTAATATCACTGACACCCAACCCATCACTGCACAGTAATCAATGAACTTAAGAAAATACATGACAATTACATTAATTTTAAAATCCACCTCTCCCATCTTGCTACCATGAAAACTTTCCTTTCCCCAACCTCTTTCGTCTTGGAGAAATTTGCATCAAAAACCAAAAAAGACCCCTCCGGCCCTCTGAAAACCTCTCCTTTCCCTTGTAGTCAAATGTCTCTAGATGGCCTGGACAGCCTGTGATCCCGAGTTTTATCCTTCAGAACCCTGGGACATTTCATCCAAGCTGTCCAGTAGGCGTTCCTCAGGGCACAGAGAGAAAGAGAGCCCTTCTTATATGTATGCATGTGAGGGTGTGTGCACAGCAGTGTGCTCGTGTGTGTGTTTAGGAGTGCTTGTGTGCGTCGGTGAGTGTGAGACAGAAAGAGAGCCCAGAGGATTGACAGCTCTAGCAGTCATTACACGCTGGATTGAATGCTAGATTAGTCCAAAGTGGCTCAGGGTCAAGCGGCTGCCTGCTCCCTTTTGGCACTCAATGACTTTAATACCCGCTACTGTATTAGTCAATTACTTCAAAGGCTGGGCTGCCCTCTCGTTACCTTTCCCACAGTCCTGACTGAGTACCTTCTGAAGCATCAACTTTTTATGGCATCTATTATTGATTTGTCCTCATTTGTGGAAGATATTTCATTGAAAGAGGATTTTTGGACTTGACTGGTGAAAATTAGATTTCAACATGTGATTTTTTTTCAGTTTTTTGTTTGACAAGCAGGTTTTTTCTTTTCAAAATGTTTCAAAATGTAGAAAAAGGCATGTTTTAATGCCCATTAAATTGGACCAAATTCTTAGTCTGATATTTGAGCACCAGCCAAGGTTATCATAATTACCAAAATCAACAAAGGTACTCAAATCAGAATCTAAGAGGATTTTTTATCAACTGAAACAAGAGTAAAAAATGCTCATGGTTAATTGTTATCCCTGAAGGCTGTTCGTGAAGCATTAAGCACAAATATCAACTTACCTAAACTGATTTGAGCATTAAAATGCAAGGCCTAAACTTAATAAATTTTAGACAACTTATCTGCGTATGGGGGTGTCATCATAAAGTTTGTGTACACGCAGAGATAGAAAACATGTTTTTACATTTTTACAACATTGAGTATCTTGAATATTCACCCAGCTTATTGTCAAAGGCATGCCAAAACTTCTAATCTCCATTTTTTATGATTTTTGTAAGAGTTCTGCTCACAATCCGTGACATTGTTTAATCATTTTTTCAAACCATTAAAAGTATGAAAATATAAACACGGAAATTCTATTCAGGGCAGTACACTATATATTCATCAGTGGTAAAGATTTTTTCAATTCTCTTAAAAGTAGCATTTTGGAGGTAAGAGTTTTGTGCTCGACCGTGATGACAAACTTCAATCTCAGGCATTAGGTTAAGAGTTATTTGACCTCTAAACCTTATTCCTGACCAACTTTGTCATGTCAGATTTAGGTCTTCCCTTATATTTTATTGTCAAATATGTATAAAAAAAAGTAAAGTTTTTTTTCTTCAAATAATACAATGTTTTCTTTTATGGCCCATTTAGGCCTGATCCTTTGCAAGTACAAAACTGTGTAAAAGTTCAAGGCTGGTATTGAACATCTTGTAAAGACAAAATGCTTTCCAAAGAGAATAGTTTATTTTTAACACTTCACAAATGCAAAGTGATCAAGCTGAAGAAAAATCTTTATTAAATCAATATTTTTATCTGACAGTCCTTTGCCTTTATACCAACATCAGTTATTCAAATATACTGAGACTCAGACCCCTTTCAAACTAGCCAAAAAACCTGTTTAAACCCGGTAGCATCGGCTCCTGTTGGCAGTTTGAAAGGGTTTCATCGGCATTTTGACCCAGGTCGACTGACCCTGCAAGTGACGCGGGTTTTTATAGGCTCACCTCGCATTGGCTTCTGTGAGAACATCACATCCTGGGCAGCCCGCTTATTTATGGATGACTTCGGCATGACTGCCCATAGCATAAATAACGCGCCTGTCCCCTTTGCCTGTAACTTACATGACTCTTTGCCATCTCAGCAACGAATTTCATCTGTCTGTTTATCATCAGTGTCGAGTTGGTACTGTGTCCACGTCTTCCATGCTCCTTTCCATTGTTTATGGTCGTGTTTCGTTGTGCTGATGATGTCATCAACATGATGACATCAGCACGATGCGCCAGAGAAAAAAGAACAAGCACCCAGCTCGTATGCTGCCAATTAAACCTGGGTTTTCAGGCAGTGGGAAGGGAGTCACTTGCCAATTGTTAGAAGGTTAACCTGCTGGTACGATGAAAAAAACCCATTTTGATCCGCTAATGTTACTTTGAAGCGGTAACAGTTTCCAAGGATCTCAGCAGGTAGATTGTTCAAAATATCTACAGATCTTGTGTGGATATAGGCTGGCTCAAATTCTTGTATTTCTCGATGGTGTTGAGATCAGGGCTCTGTTTATCCTGATCAAGGAGTGAGTCAAAGACATAATCTCTACATAAAGTCAGGGGTCACCAACCTTTTGAGTGCAACCGTGAATCATTCATTCGTCAAGAAGGGAAACCTTTCTGATTTAATTCATCTTAGTTACATAAATATATACAGCCTCCAGTAAAATAATAAAATGATGCATTAAACATTCTTCATATGGCATTGTATGTATGTTTGCCTATAGTGATTCCTCAATAATAATCACCAAAGATTAATAAATAAGAGCGTTTGTTTTTGTGGAAATGGTACTCTTGACCTTTACCTGTTGGTGATCTGTATGACATTTCGAGTTGATCTTTAAGACTGGATGGTTTGGTCTTTCCTGGATCTGGTGAAACAAACTTCTTTGCAACATTAGGTAGGTCTAACTAACTCTCTCCACTTAATCAGCATTTTGCATTGGCCAAAAGTTCAAATGATTTAAAATGATTGATGCTTATTTGTTCCAGTCCTCAACTTTTGTTAGGTGGACAATGTGAATTTAAATCCTCTGATTATGTATTTTTATCCATGATCTTTATTGATGGATTAAAGACTGCATCTACTAGCTTAAATGTGGGTCAGATTAAATAATGATCATTGAAAATGTACTTTTTGTCAATGATTCTGAGTAAATTTGGGCAGGTAGATCCAGCTGTTGTTATTGACATCATCAGGGATCCTCAGTTCATGACCACTGCTCCACAGGCTATTGTGGTGTCAGAACATCAACATGAACTTTGCCTCCATGAAGATTTAAAAGAAAATACAAAGTTTTTAAAAGCAAAACACTTTACATTTGTATTGATTTCAGTTTGAATTTGCAAAACATTGAAATTTAAATTAAAGCATGGCTATGTATTTCAAGCTCTGTGGTGATAGCTCATGGGCACCATGTTGGCAACCTTTGCGTTGACATATAGTCCAGTGTAAACCATGAAACAGACTTGTTTCGGGAGGAAATATAGGCAATGAATGCAACAGAACTTGTGTTTGAAGTTCTATCAGTTTTGTCTAAATATATTTAAATTACCTGCCTTTATGACCTTGATAGGGTCCTATAAAGACGCTCATACTCATTGTCAAACTAATTTATCATCTATTTCTGTTTCTAACAGTACCTCTGCAATCACAACAGTGTCTTGTTTTAGTTTGTAATGTAATCATCTACCGAAAATCTGCCTAGAGGCTCACAGTAAGAACACTTTCAGCAGCAGACACCCTTGAAGATGTTTCAGCACTTGGACCTACTGATGCAACTCTTAGTTTGGCCTCAAAGTTGGAATATATGAATGAATATATCAGACAACGACTTTCAAAATAGTATGAAACCTTATGATTTTCGCACTTTTTTAAAGTTATATTTAATCTGAAAAAATAATTTGACACCCCAAAATTAGCACATCACACATAACAGACTCCCTAACCATCAAGGTGTTCCAGCTTTACCCATTATGCAGGCACTATGGTCGTACTCTGACCATCTGAACATTACATGAACATTCAGTCACAGGATCACACTCCTGTGCTCGCCACATCCCTGCTATTCTCTCTGTCCATCACAGCCGCTCTCCTCCCATTAGCTCTGATGTTAAATTGCTCTTGTGTGATTGTGTCACCGGGCTCTCCCTTCCCTTTCTCTTGGGTGACTGATATGACCTTTAGGTACACCGACTGACAATTACTGTCACCGAGAAATTGAATTATTAGCTTTCTCTGGCAACAGAGCCGCAGGTAGGTGGTTGGTAGTTGAGAGTAAATGCTGTAATTACTTAGCTAAATTGCTGTATTATATTTTTGCCACTTCCTTTTTCACTGTCTTTCTTCTGTGTGAGTGATATTAAAGCAGGCGAAAATGGGAGGAGAAGGAGAAAAGCTTGTGAATGGTTGATTTTCAGTGCATCCAGGAATCTATTCAGTGGAACTGACTCTGAATAGAAACAACATAAAGAAGGCACAATGAATACCATTCAGCTAACAGAAAAAAAGGTCACGCACTATCATTCCTGTTTGTGGTCTTAGCTTGTTTTGTTTGTTAGATTGCATTACTTTCTATTGCTTCACTTTTAACTATAAATGAGGTTTTCTTCCAATATAATGGCAAGTTAATAAAAATATCAATAAGCTGGATAGGTAAATTCATCCAAACATGCATGCAAAGATCAACTTGTTAACTCACAGCCACACATGTAAGTGGATCAACATAGTTTACAATATACAAGTCTGCATGCAAATTAATAAATAAGTACATCCACAAATGTAAACACAGATCCAAAAATGCTTGTGCAGTCACAAATGTTACACATAATACATCAAAAATTTGTAAACAGATCCATTATCATGAACACAGACTTACAAATCTGTACACGGGTCAATACACATTTACACAACAGAGACACAAATGTATACATACACTGTACGTCTTTAGCTAGATATGAATGCCCAGAGTGAATAATGATTTGCAAAAGCAAACTTAGAATCGAAAATGCACACACAAATTGAAAAATCCAAACATTGATCCAAATAATGCTCAATCTAACAAATGAGAACAAACCTCCAGGAATGTGTACTCAGGCTGAAAGATGTATACACTGATCTATATACAGTAAAAGCTCTGATATCCCAACACAGATTCACAAACTGATCTACATTCACATACATAAATCTACCAATGGAAATGCAGTTCCACAAATATGTCCATACCTTTTTCAATGCATACACATGTTGACTGATGCATACACAAATTGACATGTTGACACAATCCTAAAATATACACAGAACCTAAAATTTAAAAAATACACATTTAAATATGTATCCTTTTTTGTTACAAACTTGCCAATGCAAACACAAATGAAATGTTTACCTGATTTGCAAATGTGTACCCAAATCAACAAATGTGTATACCCTGCTTTGTTTACAACTTTAAAAATTCAAAATTCACTCACAAATGCCAACACAAATTTGTAAATGTGTGCATAATGTACATTATGCAGAAAGACCCAGAAATGAATAAACTAATTTGTTTATGTGTTCTCTGGCATACCTCACAATACCACACCTGTCCTGGTATTGAAGCAATGATTGATTCATGCCAGGATACATGTTAATTGAACAGTTGCTAAGCTTTAACCTGAATTCCTACCAACTTTTTTCTTTTTGCATGTACAAAAAAGTATGTGTGCTGTGTCGTGTTCTCACAGCATTTCTTCAAAGCACAGACCTCATGTCTACATACATTTACAAATGCATAGCCAATCCACCAAACATTATTTACCTTTGTTAATGTGTGCCGTTTGCAAGGTAACTACATTTGCATACAGAACTACAAATGTGTTTGCCACTCTACATATGTAAACACAAATTCCCAAGTTGTCATTCATGTTAGATTACAAATATGACCACTGATTTACAAATGTTGCCCAAGTTTGTGCACAAGTTTGCAAATGTGTCCACTAGTTTACAAATGCCTGCACCAAGCTGTACAGCTGCCTACATAACCCCTCTCCATGTAAAGTCAATGTACAGCTGCAATGGGGCGGGGTTAACCCTTTGGTGATGCAACGACCACGATCAAGGCGACCACGTCGCTCATCACTCTGTTGCCCAAGTTGAAAAAGTTAAGCTTTTTGTGTCATATGTGGCTGTGCCGCAACAGCGAATCAACGTTGTGTGGGTGTGTGACGGTACCCCTGACACACAGTTTTTATTATGGCTGACAGAGTAACAATCTATGTCCAGCGAGTGAGTACTTTAGTTCCGCCTAGATGAACTGCAGAGGACCCACAGATGATGCTGCTGCAGGGTAATCAGCTGCAGTGTTTTGTGGTTGGTAGGTGAGTGAATACAGTTCGGAAAATGTCACCTTAAACATCTTATTATAAGATGTATGTTATTGTCGTGGTGAAAGAGCAGACGTGGCGTCACTGAGCTACGGGACCAAAATTAGGTGTTTATGGACACTTTGTCGCGACTTCAGTGGGCAATACGATAATGTTGGCAAAGTTGCCTTTGGGGTGAATGCAGCATAAATATTTAAAACAAAACTGAACTGATTCAGTAATACCAACAAAATTTGTACTTGCATCCGAAGATCCAAAAATGTGAACCCAAATTTACAAATGGCCGTCATTTGAAAACGAATAAACAGATTCATGAAATTGAACACAGATTCAAGGCTTCTTACTCAAAACAGTAAAAGTTAATAGATCACAAATAAAGATGCAGAATCAAAAATTCCAACATAAATCAGTGAAGTTGCCCGAAGATGTGGGTATAAGTTTCTGATTGTGTATGTGTACACAGATCTACAAATACATACACAGGTTAAGAATGGCAACTAAGTATGTAAATGTCTACATAACTTCTTAAATGTGTGCATAGATTTACAAATGCTTACATAAATTTGCATTCATAAGAAACACAATGTACTTGCTCGATAATAAAAGGATAAGCACTAAGTGATGGGACCCTTTAACTCACTTTATATCCCAATACACCATTGAAGACCTACCCTATCATCAAGCCTCACAGGCCCTCCAACATGACTAGAAGAATGATAAGCAGCAAGAACCTGAAAATCACTGGGGCAATCAGGTGATGAACTTCCGTTTAAGTTAACAGGTACAAAGATTACCAAATATGAACGCAAAAATCCTTGATTGAATACTATTTACTGTTTATAAAAACATGGACAAAGCTTTGGTGATGAAGCCCATGTATGCTGCTGAAAGAAACTTCAGGAGCCTGATAATGCTGCTTACCAGATAGAAAACCTGCCTTAAACTAACTTAGCATCAACTTATCAAAGGCCAAAGCGCCTAATGTGGGATGGATCTTAATATTGAGAGCAGCTCTGTATGTTGATCTGCAAATGTACTCTCAGGCTCACAAGCTTCACACGCTTTTCTAAACAATTGATTTAACCCTAATGTGTATTGCTTTTCTGCATCTGCCCTCTTTATCACACACACTGGTACACACACCGGTTCGGCCAGGCTGAACGTAATTATTTTCCCTCTGCTCCAGATCGGAGTGAGCAAGTGGTTTTCTTTGCTTAGCAGCTTGTATCGCAGCCTGTCAGATCCCACACTTTGATTACTGTATAGAGCTGTTTAGCGGCTTCCTAAACTGTGCTGTCATTAATTAACCACTGTTTGAAGGGGACGGATGACTGCGAGGGCCTTTGGAGGTCACCCGGCCTCCTCAGGAAGGATGTGAGGTTTAGGAAAAGGGTAAAACCAAGTTTGATATACACGACAGTAAGAAAAGAAGCCCCTTGTTTTCTACCCTGAGCCTGGAGCGTTGTCATCCCTGCTTGCACATCTGTATTAACCTTTTCATCTCTTCTCTAAACACACAGATGCTCCGACATACACTCATCAGGCCTGCACTGAGTAAACACTCATTAAAATGAAAACTTCTGGGCACTCATATTGCCTCCACACTGTTTGCCTTATCTTAAATGTCAAAAGGTTTTCTCATTAGAGCATTTGTAATTAGAGCCCATTGTATGTGGATAATGAATGTGTTCTAATACAGTGAATGCAAATCATTATTACCAACTGAAAATGACTCTGGACATACAATGAGACCATAACAGCAAAACATTGTTATACCTTAGTTTCATATGCCCTTGGGTCTTTAAAATGCACTCGACATATTTAATTATTTCATAAATGTTATGTTGGAGGGAATTAGAGAAAAATGTCACTACTTCTAAATGTTGCTCAATTTGTAGGAACAGTAAGGAGTGGAATTTTGGTGTATATTTTCTAATTTACGCTCCAATAATTTCATTTATAAACAAAATCTTCTACACATTAACACTCCTCAATGCTATATGTTTTAAAATGGTATGGTTCGTTTGTGCAGTCTACTTTCATCTGTCTGCTAAATTCTTCTTATTAGTAGATCTTAAAAACTTGTCTTATCTAAAATTCATATCCATAATGTCAGTGACTGTTCTGATTGGTTACAATCATTAATGGTCAAAGTAACTTGTATTTTTTTTAATACACTGAGTAGCCCTGATCAACCTGTATCCCCAATCTGTTTATGACACTCTGTTAGGTCTCCTGCCCCTTTAAGGCCCTCTTCTACAGGGGCCAAGTCCGCTCTGATTGGTCCTAACAAGTCTACTCTGTGGTCAGTTTTGCAATGCTTGGCGCTACATTGTCAACAACTCTGCATTCACTCTGTCTCTGCTCTACAATGGGCTCATCCTGAGTCATTGTCTGAGACTGATGATGAAACAAAGGTAGGATGACCCACTGATATGTCTGTTTTTGAGGGGCTGGGGGAACAAGCCATGTTGGGAAGCTACTGGAGCTGTCAATAGGGGAAGGGCAGAAGTCCTGATGCTGCAGACTTTTTGTCTTGTGCATAGAAGTATCCATTCACTAAAGAGAGACAAAAACACACTAAAAGGCATACAGAAAAAAATAAACACAGTATAGTTTTTTCAAGGACTTTGTATGACTGGTCTGGCTTACTAAGGTATGCCCTGATTTCAATTTTGAGCTCCAAGGTCAAAAGTCAAGGTTGTGGACACTCATGTTTGTCTTGTGCTTAAGAGGGCCTTTCTTCTAATGTACCACATATTAGGTGTACTGGGGTGGAACGGTGGCGCAGCAGGTAGTGCACGTGCCTCACAGCAAGAAGGTTTATGGTTTGATTCCCGGGTCGAACAGGGCCTTTCTGTGTGAAGTTTGCATGTTCTTTCTGTGCATGCATGGGTCCTCTCTGGGCACTCCAGCTTTCTCCCACAGACCAAAAACATGCTCATTAGGTTTAGTGGTGACTCTAAATTGCCCTTAGGTGTGAGTGTGAATGGTTGTCTGTCTCAATATGCGGCCCTGTGATCGACTGGCGACAGTATCAGGGTGTACACCGCCTCTTGCCCAATGACAGCTGGGGTAGGGATAGGCTCCAGACCCCGCGACTGTCGTTATGCTGCGTTCCAGTAACCTCGGAACTGGGAGTGACATCATCTCCGATTTATCGGCGTACGGGTTGAAGTCGGAAAAAAACATGCTGATCTACCAGGCTATTGTTAGCTGTTGCTAGCACGCCTGCATTGTTGTTCACAAATATCACATGAAGAATGTGATTATCACTATGGCAGCATTTTTGTAACTATAAGTCTAACAATACTATGTATACAACTGATCTAGAGCGACACACCCCAGTCAGAAGTGCTAATAAATGGATTATTACAGGAGCTAAATAACTGTTCACGCTGGGGGCATCCATCTTCGATTGTCAACTGGGGGGTGGCGAGGTTTCACCGAGTTCCCAGTCGGAAATTCCGACTTCGGGGGGCGTTCCAGTTGCAGTTTCCTACTCGGAACCCAGAAATTCCTACTTCTGACTACAACTGGAACACACCAAAAGACATGTGCAATCCAAAGCATGTGTTTGTTGTTTTGCAGAACGGACCTTCCTCAGAACTCTGCATTGCTTTACAACTTCTTTTTTCAACACCTTACAGGATGCAAAGCGACGAGGTAATGTATCTCTTTCTAGTTACATAGCGGTAGTTTTTGATGTGTGACAACAAGCAATTTTTGGAAAACTTAGTATCGTAGCTTTGTAGCCGGCTATATATCACTACTTACAGCCCGGTGCTCTAAGACGTGTCGGAATAATATAAATTTGCTCTAGTTTTAATTGTCTTGTTCCCGAAGTTGAGTATCCAGGCCAGTCCAGTCCTGTCCGACTCGACCGGAAGGCTAAGGAATAGCATTTATAGATAACCTATTTTGATGCTATAAAACTCATCTTAAAGTGTGTATTTCGATCTGGCATATATCTAAAAGTGAGACTTTTTTGTTATTACTTAGAAACTCCTCACAGTCTCTTTAAATTGAAAGTAAATTGAAAACATTTTATTTTTTATTTTTATTTTGGATAAATATATCAGATGTTGACATCGTAGGTCAAAAGTTTGAGTCATACAGTTGTATGTTCATCCCTTGATTGCTGATTAGGAATTCAAGTAAACTTTTAAAAAAATCTTCAAGCCTTGCTCAATTGTTCAGCCTGGCCAAGAAATAAACCAATTGTGGGCCTCATTGTAGCTGATGATCATCAAATTCAGGGAAAATAACTTCATGTTGCCAAATAAGCTTGGCTCTTTACTAATTAGCTTCTAAACCTAATCACGAAGTAAAATTGAACTTTGTTCAGCAATTGAAGAAAAGTATGAATGGCATCTTGTGCAAAGTTTGGAAAAACAAAAGATTTATTATCATCCATATTTGAGTATAGGTAATGCTTTCAGGGGTTTAGTGAGTTTCCATTTGGACCAGGGGCTGAAAATGGAAGCTGCAGTTCCTTGGGTGTCCACATGAGGCTGACTGCAGGAGCCATGGAAGTGTTATTACTGGTTTTGGCCCCTACATCTTTGAGCTACGGTTCAGTTGAGATGATGTGTAGTATGGCAGCATCCATCCACAATGACACAAGACATCCACAACGTGTCAAATGCTTCTTTGAAATCAAACAACTGCTGTCACATAGCTTTGTTGAATTCTTTTTACAGTCTATATAATTTTGACCCATGCTGATGTTTGCTGTGATTAAAACTAAGAGAAGGATTCCCTTTGTGTTATTGACCCCTCATAAAAAAACACAATGTACATGCTGCTATATTTTGCTGAAAGAAATACATTAATTTGATCATGAGCAACTTTGTCGGTTACTGGCCCTGCAATCCCACAGTCCCCTCATACTGAGTTTCTTTATGGCTTTGAAACTTACAAAACATGAACAAATGTATAAGACGCTGCTGTCTCGTTCTCTGTCTCTACCCATTCGAGATTGATACTGTCTGTTTCTTTTGCTGCAAATTCTACAACAGCAGCTGAGATTTTACAGACCGTATCGATTTTTCTGCTGATTCACTTGATGGCATCAAAATAAATGTGCTATGAATCGTGGCTCGTTACAAGGCAGTAAAGACCAAGAGAGAAGTGCAAAGTGAGACGGGGGAAGCAGGCAGAAGATGAAAGAGCAAGATGGTGTTTTATTCCTTCAGCTATCATGTACAGGAGCAGAAATATGTGAGCAAAAATTGGGAGGATAAGACAAGAAGAAAAAAAGTGAGCAAGAGAAGACACAGCACATGAAAAGACAGAAAATAGGAAAGATGAAGAGGGGCGTTTGTATGATTCTTCTTCCTTAAGGTCGAGCCTTCTCAACCATCATAAAAAGGGGACAATTTGCACGCGCCATAAAGGACATTTATGCTCATTGCTGCGTCCCAGCAGAACCCCATTGCTCTTTGTTTTAATTGTCCGTGAACAAGGCATTGTTCTGCAAGATCAGGGTCTGTAGAAAATTTCCTCAAACTCGCTCATTGTTACGAGGAACACATTATAGGGCCTTCATTATTTTCTCTCTGATATAAAGAATATGTTATTTGAATTTACATAATTCTTCGAGCAGCTCCAAAGCCACTGCTATAAATAGCTTTTATTCAACTTGAACACAGATTCAAATGAAGGGAGAAGTCATAATCTCTAACAGCGTTGTATCTTCGTCTCTCACTCGTCACTCTCTTATTGTGAGTATTTCCACACATGCCAAAAACGCACAATATCCACTCTTAATGTTCTGTGTTTCAGGGTTGTAAAGCATGCCAAAATCACCCATTTCATGATGAATGCCTACTCAGTCACTACTCCAAAGTTGAATATAATAAGGCAATGTTAACCCACTTTATGCCACTCTTGGAATGAAGTTGTTGTGCTCAGCATCTGGTTTGTCCTACTTTGGTGCTCATGTTATTGAGAGTGGTCGAAAATCACACACAGTCACACACCCAAATCAAGCACAATCCCTCCTCCAGACATGCACTCATCTTCAACCTTTTCTGCCCTGAAGTTTGGCTGAAAGTGTTTTATAAGCTGCTTCTGCTTGGCTTGCGCTGCACTGCCTGAGGATGTATAGCTGATTATTGTGCCATCACACACAAAGGCAAGACTTACAGCACTGCATGACTGACTTTGACCGGACTACTTGGGGTGTAATAATTGTGTTTTGTGGGTTTTTTGAGTTCAAGAGGTGAGACACAAAGCGCATTCTTGAGTTTGCTTGCATTACAGAAAACTCTGGTTTTATTTTGACTGATTTTAGCACACAAATCTAGAGAGGAATCTGCTTGTATGGAATTGTTTGTGTTCTTTATTAAAGTATTAAACATGTCATAGGAGCCAGTCCATGCACCTTTTATGTATTTACAGGTCCAGCGAACATGCATTTTTCTGCTTGTTTTTTTTTTAACTCCCAGGTAGGAGGGTCAACACAATGACAATAGTCTACATACAGTTTGCTTTTGGTTACTGACTTTCTTTCACTTATTTTGAGTAAACTGTACTTTATAGTCAGGATGTGTTTAAAATACCGGAAAGTTGTTAGCCCATGTAGCTTTGCAGGACACTTGTTGGATTGGAAGGCCCTAAGTCGAATCAACTAAAAATGATCAATTCCAGGTCTGACATATAGAGTGAGTGTGTCTGTGACCTCAGGTCCTGACCAGAACCAGGAAGTATGAGCATATTAGTCCCCATGCTCAGGTCCCTACACTGGCTTCCTGTGGCTCAGAGAATAGACTTTAAAACAGCTCTGCTTGTGTACAAGTCTCTTCATGGCCTAGCACCAAAGTACATCCTTAACATTTTAGTGCCATATGGGGACATGGGGAGTCAGGGTTCCAGATTTATGCAGCTAAAATCTAGAACAGTCTTTCTGAAGATGGGAGACAGGCCTCTTCTCTGACAATGTTCAAACCTGGGCTCAAAACAGCTCTATTTAACTGTGCATATGACTGAAAGGATCTGATCTGCACTCTTCTCCTTAAAGTTCATTTCATAACGATAATTGTTGTTGTTATTTTGTATTGTGATTTTAATGCATTTTCTTGTTCTGTGAAGCACTTTGAATTGCCTTGTGTATGAATGATGCTCTACAGATAGTTGCCTTGCCATGGATTGTAGTATGCACTGACAGAAAAGCCCAAAGAGTAATGCCTTTGGCTTCATTCGCACTGACACAGAGGCATAAAAAATGAGCTCCTGTTGATGCTCAAAACCGTCACTTTGTCAATCAGAATTCACTTACAGTTCATGTGCTTTGGGAGTTCTTTTTTTGCCACTCCATCATGTTCCCAAGTGCTATAGTACCCATAAACTCAGCCTATGGTCTCTCACCTTTTCCCTCTCATTTCTCACAGTATTAATAATACAAAAGCATCCATAAAATGGAAGTCTTGCTTGTATTAAAACAGCACCAGCTTAGGATATATCCAAGGTCGCCCCAAAGGCTGAGCTGTTATTCTCCCACCAGTCAGTCCAACTGAATCACTTATTTCTCTCCATTTTTTTGAAATATGCAATGAACGAGCCGTCTGAGACCTCCACGGGTTGCGCCACTCATAACCTTTTTTATGCAACAGCGATGTCATCTGCATTCTTTGTTGTGTTAAGAAGAGTTAAATGACCACTTGGGATGGGTACGGTTGGACCTTTAACCCCCAGGATAATGAGTGAGATGAGGAGCGTCAGGTATAATAGACTGTTGAGGTTGATCGTATAGCAAGAGGGCAAGCAGGCCTCTTGTGCTCCCTCTTTTCCTCGTTGGTAAGGATGATGCAGACACAGAGGAGCAATTACAGAGTGAAACAGACTTCCATTTCCATCTGACAATGGAGTAAAAGGGGCCTGGGCCTCTTTGCTTAGGCATGCAGACGGCCGGAGAGTTACGAGAAGCAGGGGAGGGGGGACAAAGGCCAACAGCAAGCGGCATTTATTCTCAGACTAATGGTGCACGCAGGTTTAAAAATATGATTCAGAAAATGAATTTCATGATGTTTCTATTATTCATTAATTCAGGAAGAGAGGGAGAAAAATGCTGGCAGGCAGGCAGGCAGGCAGGCGTCTGATTATTGATTACAATGCTGAAAATATAATGATCTCGATATAAGGATTGAGATTTCCTCATACATTTGGTGGCCCCCCTTTGACTGTCACAGTTGTCTCGCCCTGGTGTCTCTGTCTCCTAAAGGGCACATTCGTTGTATCTGTGCTGTTGTGTCAAGAAGCTGTGTGAAAGAATAGATCCCCCCTCCACCTTTCCAACATTTTAAACAATCACATGCTGAGGAATTCATTTGTCTTGGTTTGGCTTTGTCTCAGAGGTGACACACAAGCGTGGCGGCTCCTTTTGTTGCGCAGAATTGATGCCGCTAACAGTGTAATAAAAACGTCCAAAACTTGCAACGCTGTTTGAGGAAGAGCTCCTTTTGTTCCTGGAAAGAGCTCTTGTACAGGAGAGATAACTGCAGGCTGTGTTGGTGGCAAGATTAATATGTTAGCCAGTTAGACCGGGTGTGTTTTCTCACTCGGGCAATATCTCTGGTGTCAACATCAGAGCTAAGCCTTTTGTGTTTTCTCACTTTGAATTCAGGCCCTGATAGTTCCTATTCTTCTGAACCAGTAAACAGAGCAGTGTGGCGACAGATAACATGTTTATCTCACTGCACTTTGGTGCCAAATGATACTGCTGCCCAAGGCTTTAAAACACTCGAACATAAGGTAGTAACCTCTTTAAATGATTGAAGGTTGGCTTATCTGGGGTGTGCAATGATAGGTGGCACTCATAATGATGTCTTCTGGAAGCACGAGTTAAAACTGATGGTAACCGAGGAGTGCCAATTTGTTTTATTTCTTTCCTTCATCTTAGTTGCATGCCTGTATTTCAGTGGTAACTGACTGTTATTATATTATGAACAAGGTGAGGCTTTCTACGGCTGTTTTTATCAATCAATTAAACTTTATTTATAGAGCACTTTTCATACATAAAATGTAGCACATAGGACGGAACATTAAAGTAAACAAGCAGATAAGAGTCAGGAGGAAAATAATAATAATAGTAATAGAAAAAAATAAAAATACCCACCCTCCCAGTCCACGTTTAAAGGGACTGTGAGGAGAATCTATTACCAGCAACGTAAAAGACTCTGCTACCCATGAGCCCGCGCAGCAACTGTCGTAATGCTGTGTTCCAGTAACCGCGGAACTGGGAGTGACATCATCTCAGAGTTATCAGCGTTCCAGTTACAAAGTCGGAAAACATGCTGATCTACCAGGCTATTGTTAGCTGTTGTTAGCATGCCTGCGTTGTTGTTCACAAATATCACATGAAGAATGTGATTATCACTATGGCAGCATTTTTGTAAATATAAGTCTATCAATACTATGTCTACAGCTGATCTAGAGCGACACACCCCAGTCAGAAGTGCAAATAAATGGATTATTACAGGAGCTAAATAACTGTTCACACTGGGGGCATCCATCTTCGATTGTCAACTCGGGGGTGGCAAGGTTTCACCAAGTTCCCAGGAGGAAATTCAGACTTTGGGGGACGTTCCTGTTGCAGTTTCCTACTCGGAGCTCAAAATTCCTACTTCTGACTACAACTGGAACGTGACCCAGAGCGTGTATATGTTATGGAGCTAATGGATGCAGTTCGGACCTTCATTAGAACTCTTCATTGCTTTACAACTTCTTTTTTCAACAACTTACAGGATGCAAAGAGACGAGGTATCTCTGTCTAGTTACGTAGCGGTAGTTTTTGATGTGTGACAACAATCAAATTTGGGAAAACTTAGTAGGCCTATCGTAGTTTTGTAGCCGGCTATATATGGCTACTTACAGCCCGGTGCACTAAGACGTGTCTGAATAATATAAATTTGCTGTAGTTTTAATTGTCTTGATCCCAAAGTTGAGTATCCGGCCAGTCCAGCTATGTACGACCCGACCGGAAGGCTAAGGAATAGCATAAATAGATAACCTATTTTGATGCTATAAAACTCATCTTAAAGTGTGTATTTCGATCAGGCATATATCTAAAAGTGAGACTTTTTTGTAATTATTTAGAAACTCCTCACAGTCTCTTTAATGCAGACAGTCACTCATGCGCACACACCCTAGTCAGGACGATTCACCAACACTGACATAGCTGATTGTGGTCCTCTCACAAAAACACTTGAATGTTGGCTCGAACAGCTGCTTGTAAATGGTTACAGAATTACCATACCTTAGTTTTAGTATTGACAAAAGGTGGGTCACGTCTTGGCCCTATTTAGTTCATTTGCTTTATCAATCATAATCATGCAACTGACAGCAAGTTTCTCCTGTACACTGATGGTACAACTTTTTGTTTTTCAGACCCTGTACATCTTTTTAGTGAGAAATTGCAGATTTGTTTATGATGCTGCAGAATTACTTGAAAGCCTTGAAGTTGCAATTAACATCAGTAAAGCAAAAAACACATGCCTATTCTTGAGCCAAAGATATTTTCTCTGTCAGTTTACACTTATCTACTTAATGGAAACAGTGGTAAAAGCATTGAAGTGTATCGCTAGAATTGCTCAAAAAGCACAAACCTCAATCAAGGCATTTCCAACATTGCTGTGCCAAAAAAGTAGAAACCTGCTCTATCTTTCATTAAGAAATCATGTAAAAGCCCTGGATCCACATCTCAGTTCTAATCCTCAGCAAAATCCCACCACTGCTTCATTGTGCCATGACCAAAATTCCCTAAAAATCAAATCAATATCCATTTCCAACATTTTTAGGTTTAATGCTCACAGACTAACAAACGTCAACAAATTGTAACCTTCTTGGCGGAGGTAATAAACATTACGAAACATTTACTCTCAATTATTCTACTTCTTAAACTCATCAGTAAACTTCCTTAGAAACTAAGAATCTTGTCAGGAAACAAACACAACTTTCCATTTCAATGTGGGGAAAATGGGATTCAGGAGGTCCTTGTGTCAGTGTTGAATTATGATGGTATTCTGAGGTGCGTCTGCTTCCACCGTCAAATCCTTTGGCTCAGTTTATCACTGCTCTTTGATTCATAACAAGAGATCCTAACACTCTCCGTCGTTATCTGTGCAACAAAGTTAGTTGGTCTTTTCTGGTATAGAGGTGTCATAAACACCCATTACTATAAATCTTTAAATTATTTACAGAGCATGTACAATACCCAAAACCAGTGAAGTTGGCATGTTGTGTAAATTGTAAATAAAAACAGAATACAATGATTTGCAAATCCTTTTCAACTTATATTCAATTGAATACACAGCAAAGACAAGATATTTAATGTTCGAACTGAGAAACTTTATTTTCTTTTGCAAATAATCATCAACTTAAAATTTAATGGCAGCAACACCTTGCAAAAAAGTTGGCACAGGGGCATTTTTACCACTGTGTTACATCGCCTTTCCTTTTAACAACACTCAGTAAACGTTTGGGAACTGAGGAGACCAATTTTTGAAGCTTTTCAGGTGGAATTCTTTCCCATTCTTGCTTGATGTACAGCTTAAGTTGTTCAACAGTCCGGGGTCTCCGTTGTTGTATTTTACGCTTCATAATGGGCCACATATTTTCAATGGGGGACAGGTCTGGACTACAGGCAGGCCAGTCTAGTACCCGCACTCTTTTACTACGAAGCCACGCTGTTGTAACACGTGCAGAATGTGGCTTGGCTTTGTCTTGCTGAAATAAGCAGGGGCGTCCATGAAAAAGACATTGCTTGGACGGCAACATATGTTGCTCCAAAACCTGTATGTACCTTTCAGCATTAATGGTGCCTTCACAGATGTGTAAGTTACCCATGCCTTGGGCACTAATGCACCCCCATACCATCACAGATGCTGGCTTTTGAACTTTGAGCCTATAACAGTCCGGATGGTTCTTTTCCTCTTTGGTCCGGAGGACATGACGACCACAGTTTCCAAAAACAATTAGAAATGTGGACTGGTCAGACCACAGAACACTTTTCCACTTTGCATCAGTCCATCTTAGATGAGCTCGGGCCCAGCGAAGCTGGTGGTGTTTCTGGGTGTTGATAAATGGCTTTGGCTTTGCATAGTAGAGTTTTTACTTGCACTTACAGATGTAGCGACAAACTGTAGTTACTGACAGTGGTTTTCTGAAGTGTTCCTGAGCCCATGTGGTGATATCCTTTACACAGTGATGCCGGTTTTTGATGCAGTACCACCTGAGGGATCGAAGATCATGGGCATTCAATGTTGATTTTCTGCCTTGCCGCTTATGTGCAGTAATTTCTCCAGATTCTCTGAACCTTTTGATGATATTATGGACTGTAGATGATGAAATCCCTAAATTCCTTGCAATAGCTCGTTGAGAAATGTTGTTCCTAAACTGTTGGACAATTTGCTCACGCATTTGTTCACAAAGTGGTGCCAGCTGACTTCCTGGGCACTGCCGAAGTGCCCTTGAGCAAGGCACTGAACCCCCCTCCAACACACTGCTCGGTAGCGCTTCTTCAGGAGCAGCAAGCCATCACTCTGACATCTCTCCATTGATGCATGATCTTAGGTTGTGTTTGCATGTGCATGTGTACTTCAGCCTGTGTTTGTGTAGCATGTTAAGCAGAGTGTAAAGAATTGAATTTCCCCGTGAGGGAGGAATAAAGGATGCCTTTCTTTTCTTTCTCACCCCATCCTTGTTTGTGAATGACTGAGCATTTCAGGGAAGCTGCTTTTATACCCAATCATGGCACCTACCTGTTCACAGTTAGCCTGTTCACCTGTGGGATGTTCCAAATAAGTGTTTGATGAGCATTCCTCAACTTTCTCAGTCTTTTTTGAAACACGTTGCAGGCATCAAATTCTAAATGAGCTAATATTTGCAAAAAATAACAGTTTACCAGTTCGAACGTTAAGTAGCTTGTCTTTGCTGTGTATTCAAGTGAATATAAGTTGAAAGGGATTTGGAAATCATTGTATTCTGTTTTTATTTACTATTTACACAACGTGCCAACTTCACTGGTTTTGGGTATTGTGCCATTTCACATGACATCTATGCTGAACTGGAACACTTGGCCCTACCAAATTTAATTGATGCCTCAAGTTGGATTTAAAGTAAAATCAACCTTAGGTTTTTTGCCCTAACATGCCATCTTCTAAAAAAACACCCGATTGACACTCTGGCTTCTGTTGGATAATTTGGGTTCATGTTTTATATCATTACACTTCAGTGTGTGACCATTTATGCCAAGTGATGCCTCCATGTTTTAATTGGATGAGCCACCCTTGACCCCAGCTGCTGCTAGCCCTGCGAGAGAATCCTAAAAGTTAGATCTGCGAAACATGTCACATGTACAAAGACTGATTTCTTGAGTCCTGCATCTTGCGTTCAAATCTGGCCTGTGACTCTTTCCCCTAATATCGCTCTCATTGATTCCTGACTTCATGCATTGCTCTGTCTCCACAATGAAAATCTCAGGCAGGTCTTCAAAAAAGGATTAATTTGTTGTTTGTTCTGACGTGAATTTTCCAAATGAATGAAACAGACGAAGCCTCCCGTTTTCTTTTTTCAACACCGGTTTATTATTTATTTATTTACCTTTTTTGTTTCATGATGAACAGTAACCCGACACGGCTGAATTACTGAACTGTGTCTGACGACTAATGAGAGAAATTTCCCCAGAGAATCTTTATCTATTGCTCCTCAGAGAGCACCTTGGGGACCCACTTTCCTGTCTGTCACCTCCACACACACACACACACACACATACACACACACACATCCAAAGTCCCCACCACCACCTATCAACCCCGCTCTACCCCTCTGCTGTCTGCCCATCATCTCTTCCTCACCCCCTCTGCCACCTCCCTCGCCCACTGACACCCCTGTTTCCTCTAACACTATCATGTAGCACAGCCATTTCACTTTTGCACCTTGCAATTAAAACCAGAAGAGAGGCGGAGGAAGAGAATACTCTGTATCTCCAACCTTCCTCCTCCTCTGCCCTCCTATCTGCAACATAACCTTTCAGGAATCCTTTTTTATCTCTTTTTTTCTCCTCATATGTGCGATACACATGTACACGCTACGTGTTGGAAATCCAGAGTTTACGAGAATGGCAGGCATGGAATTAATTAACAAAGGAAATCTCACCACGGCATTCAGCTGAGGAAGATAATTTCAGCTTTTTACTCTCTGCTCTGATGATGGCAGTCGGAGGTGGATGTGGCGTACACAATAATGTGAAAAAAAGTGAAGTTTGTTGTGCCAACTCTAGAAGCTATGAGTCTGATTTAACTCTCTTAGATGATGTGTCTGTTCAGAGAGGTGGTTATACTGTGGTAGGCAACACAGAAGTCTTGTCCACCATCACACAAACGCGCACTCAAACTTGCAGAGTGAAGCCGAACACAAACACACACCTGAAGTCAAAGGAGTCTTTGATGTTTGGTGTTGCTGCACTGACCTCTGCAGGTTCCTCCCTTGGCTCTTCTGTGGGTTTGGGTGTGTGTGTTGATGTGTGCAGCCACCTGAAGTGAGAAATGTGTGTGTGTATGTTGTGGCAGGTGAGTCTTATTCACAAGTTTAAAAGATAACATTAAACTTGCAAATATGCCTTTACAAAAATAACCCCATATGAAAACCACAGCTCAATTCTGTGGCCAGTGAGCCTGTGATCTAATCCCTGTCTGACGTATGCAGTGAAGAAGCATTAGCTCCTTCATTGAGTGAAAAAGCTGTTCTGTTGGAAGTGTGTTTTTTAGTTTTGACTTGCATCCATGTAGCTTCATCAATGCTGTCAGCTGCTCATTTTATGCAGGACTGAAATTGTGATCACCCGAAAGAAACTCTCTCCTGATTATCCATTTGTCAAGTAAAGAGGGAGCAGCATAAATCCATAGCTTTGTGTCGTGACGGAAAAAACCCAGTAGTGATAAATAATGCTGGTTGATCAATTTTATATTTTAATTTTGCAATCATAAAAAACAAGATAATCAGCAGATCTTCACACTACATGCCATGCTGACCTCTTCTCTTTGCTGCAGCATGAACAAGCTCAACAAATATATTTTATGGGAAACAAAGAATTAAACAATTATGTTCTCAAATCATCAGCAAAATCATCACCCTGGAGACAGAATAACACGTTTGTGCTTTTAGAGACATACAGAGTTTCAACTGTGTGCCACAGCATCTTCACTGCAGCTTCTAGTAGTTTTCCTGCCTGTCAGTATGTCCTGTGTGTACACATACTGCACCGTTTGGTTGACAGGATGCATTTCAAGTGAAATCTTATGTATTTATGTATCTACCCACAGTTTAACACAATGTGTTTGTTCTGAACTTGTTTCTGGGCAGTGATTTAATATTGATGTCACTTCCATCTGTTGGCACATCTGCCACATTTTGAAAAATACAATCTATTGGCTTTGAAAGCTTAATGCAGTTTTCTTTCCTTAAACCAGTTTTTAAATGTATTAATAATCTTGCCCCTGAACCCTTATCCAAATGTATTCAAAGACAGAACAGCAGCAGAGTAACAATAAGCAAGGTGAATGGAAACTGTAGCATACAAAAATGTAAGTCAACATTTGGACGGTCAGCTTTCTCTTTTAAAGGCTCTAAACTCTGGAATTCATGACCAACCGAAATCAAATTAACCACAGACTTAAAACCCTTCTCTACAAAGGCTGACTAAAAGCAAATCAGAGCTGTAATCATTCTTAGTTGGCCACATTTTTTTACTTATTTTGAACTGGTTTGTGTAATTACTTGTTTTTATGTGAACATGTATTTTATTGTTGTTTTGTAAACTTTTTTATTACTTTATGCTTTTAAATATTGTAAATTTTCTGACTTTTAAATTTAAAGGCCTATCTAGGGACAAGAGTTGGAAATTAGCATTTGCTATAAACTCTCTGTGCAGCATATCAGATTCATGCTCAGTGATGGAACTATGTTACACTGCATCGCCCCTATCAAATAAATAAATAAATTCAATTTTAAAATAATCAGCTTGCAAAGGTGTTGAGCAGTTTCTTCAAGTGTCCTTTCAGCTTTAAAGTTCTGTATGTAAGTCAGGCACACACATTTAATGCAAATTAGATGGTTTTTCGAAGTCGGGTTCATGAGGGCTTCATAATAAATAAAGCAAAGTATAGCACATAACAGTGCTTCTATGTGCTGATGTTATCCTCTAAACCAGGCATCCTATCCATATTGTTAATGTTATTCACAAATTGCACCTTACTGATTCATTTCTCTTGTCCTGGTCAATTACTGCACAATACTTCTATCTAAAATAGTTTGCATTGTTAAGTAGACTTTCATCACACTGTCACTTTAACATTACAGTCACTTTACCTTCCATGTATGGCACAGAATGACTCAGGTGTGCTGTATGACACTTACTTTGCTTATGTTTGTTTTCATCTTGATCATCGTAAATACCTCCTCTTATTCTATTTTGGTTTGCGCGACTATACAGTTTATTGATCTACATCCCTATGCTATGTTATTGTATCAATCTAAATACATGCTACTTTATTCTTGAACTGTCTCCTGTAATGCTGCAACACCTGAATTTCCCCTCTGAGGATCAATTAAGGATTTTCTTATTTTGTCTTATCTTAGGTGTGCTTTTCAATAGAACCAAAAGGTTTTTTAAACCAATATATGTGGAGAGGATGGGTTTTTAAATGATGATAGCCTCTGTTTTATTTTCAATTTTTTTTTTTTTACATTTGAGGAACAGTTTGAAAACTGTTTTTATGCCCAGCATACATGCAATGCTTTGCACTTCTGTTATGTGACAAGGATTTTAACCAAAGATCCTTTTCATTTTGAGAGTCCCTTCCAAAAGAAGCATTCCTGAATTAGTGCACATGTTTTAAGGCTTAAAATAATGTCTGGTATGGTATTTTCAGATGCTGGATGCTGGATGATGATCACCTAATTGAAGTTATCCTCTTGTGGAAATTATTGTCTGAGTTTTTGGGCTATTTAGTCAAAAGTTGTCTAAAGCAATAAAGAGCTCTGAAAAGAATGAGCAACCCCAGAATTACATCTCCATCTGCAGTAAACAGGTGGATAAACCATCATTCCTGTAACCAGACCCATATCCTATGTAGTACATGTGAAAGTCATTTGTGGTGTGTTTGTATGGAGAGCTGGTCAACAAAAAGAGCAAAAAAATGCCCACTGTAATTCACACACACCCATGTGTAAACACAAGCATTCACGGCAAGGCCTCATGGGAAAACATCATCACACATGGAGTCAGAGGTCGCAGCTCTGTAAACAACCACTCCTGATTAGTCTTACATTACTGTTCAATTTTTTATTTGTTCCAAATTGGAAATCTTGTGTGTATACTGTGTTTTTACCCCACCCCCTCCCTGTCCTCATCATATGCCACAGTTCCTTGATATTAAACATGGATTAGCAGTGTCTGTGCTCGTGTTGGGCAGACATGAAGCAGTGCCGGTGAGGGAAGGGGACAGGGCGAGGGGACAGCTCTTTTCCATAGAGGCCATTGATTTCCAGGCTACTTACGCCCTGTTTGTATGTATGGACACACTGGAGTGTAAGCTTGTTAAATGTGAAGTGCATCACCTGTCATTCGCAGGTTGCCATCTCATCTTCAGAACACACAGACTACCCCACACCAACACAAACACACACAAACGGGAAAATGACTTTGCGGCTGTATTAGGGTCCTGTTTAAGTTTCCAGGCTGCTGTGAGTTGGAACACAATAGGAAAAACACAAAATAAGGTTAAATCCACCTGGCATCCTTTATCAGTAATAAATGTGGCAGAGTTTTAATTCTAAACGAAAAAGTGTTTAGTAATAGATTAGGTCTGAATTTATAGTCATCACTAATAAAGTGGTTTAATTCTGCCACCAAGGGGCTTTCCCATAACACAATGACAACAGATCACTTGCAGAGATTAACTTTTTGGCTTTGCCTGCATCCACTGCTCTCAATATTTAACAAAAAAAACAGGACTTAATACTGTGCTTTAATAGTAATGCACCATTTTTATTCATAGACAGTCTTCAAATAAGAAGAAAACATGTCCACATAAGCAAGTTGGAGAGAAGTGTGAGCAATGTGTGTTCAAGAAAATGAAATTTAAAAAACGCCAACCCCCCCCCAACAAAACTTTCTTGTGCCATGTTGAATATGTTATAAAAAAAATTAATCAAAATCAGTTAAGAACAAACAAATGAAAAAACACAAACATGGAGGAAGTACTAAAGACTGTTTCCTTTAATGAAACACCAGACTGTTAAAGGAATACATTTTCTCCAAGTTTTTGCTTTGAGCTTAGGCAAGTCGTAGCATCATAAATGGCCTAATGAACACTTTAGATATAGCTAAAGTAAATTATGACCATCAAAAGGGGACAAATGGGCTGTCATTTTTTTGTTGTCTTATAATGCCTGCAGACATATTGACTGAATTGACTGTTAAGCCTATTTAAAAAGCATATTTGATGCTGTTTTAGCTTTATATACGATGGAGTACTTCTATACACAAGACATAAGGTCCTTCTGTTTCCTGTTTACGTTGCCAGTAGTTGTCTGAAATGGCCCCCTGAGTGGACCTCCCAGTTTGATGTCCTGTTGTTTCATCGTAGTGAAACCCCATTGTCTTATGCTATGGCCACACCGGACGCAAATTCGCAAAGACACACTTCGAGATTACATACAAAGTCAATGCAAAGACGCGTTTGGATGCAGATTCGCCTAGGCGAAATGTTGGACGCTTTTGGCGCGGCGCGTATGGAGCGTCCGGTACGTTTCAAACGCCTCTACGCTCCAGTTGAAAATATTGAACTTTCGACGCAAATTTGCGTGACGCTGTGCCGCGGCAGCCAATCAGCGATGACATTCCCCCCCGACGTCATTGATTTGATGACGTGTGACGCTCCGGCCACCTGCTCCGGCTCAAACCCCGCCGAAAGATGGAGGAGAGGTTGAACTGCGCTGTTTGCCATCATCCGGAGCTATAGGATTCGACATGTGTATTCTCCAGAGACCGGAACAAAAAGGAGCAGGCTTAGGTGAAAGTCGCTGAGGAGACAGGTTTTGAAGGTAAGTTCTGTAAATATTTGTTTCCAGCTGGATTTGCCTGCACGGGTCATCACTGAATCCGACTGTATTTTTCTCAGTGGAGTTTTGTCGTAAAAGTTTGAAGAGCCTCAGGGACATCTATCTGAAAGAAAGGAGGAAAGAGCAGGAAAAAGGAGCGGGGCAGCGTGACACCGTGCTGCAGACGTGTCCACAGGATTGGCCCGACAATGCATCTGGGATCTCCAGATCAGGTAAAGAGCAGCGATCATGGTTATTTCAGCCATGATTGCGCAGTGACTGAATAGGCGAGCCAGATTTTGTCAATCTATTTATAATAAGCGGGCTCTCTACTCCGCCAGTTCAGTGACACGTGTCAGCTTGTCAAAATGGTCCAGCCTCAGGCGTTACGCGCAGCGCATCACAGGCTTTACGCACGCTCAAATTCGCCAATTCGCGTCCGGTGTGGCCGCGGCATTAGGCTGGCAAGCCCAGTGTAGAGCATAGACTATGGAATGAATGCAGAGTTGTTGCCTTTAAACACAGAACTTACCAATTATCACAGAGCCTGGGCAATTACCACAGAGTGTCCGGGCAAGCATCAAAGTCTCTAGATCTCTAACAGAACCTTTCAGATAGACTGAGAATACAGTTAGACGGATGCTCAATCTGTCAAAACTAAAGGGACTTTGCTGATTAACACTAGAGTAAATGTGCTCTTACAGTCATCAAACTGGATATAAGAATCTGTTAAGATAAAATATTGACTCTTGAAGGTAAAGTACTCCAAACTGAGCTGGTGTGATGTTAAAATACACAAAGATTTTAGAGGAGAGCACAAATATAAACGGTTGAATCATGTTTCATTGTTTTTATTTCAACAAGGGAATTACGTCAGAATAACATTGTAATAAA
Source organism: Scarus forsteni (assembly GCA_036419115.1). Lineage (NCBI taxonomy): Eukaryota > Metazoa > Chordata > Actinopteri > Labriformes > Labridae > Scarus > Scarus forsteni. The sequence continues at coordinate 30,066,049 of JAZDUH010000341.1, read as the reverse complement.
CATCTAAAATTACTGCCTTGACAGACTTTATGTAAGTGCAAAATAATATGTCTGGCTATTCCTATCCAGTCGCTATCATTGCAGCTGCTCCTTGGTGAATATAGCTTGTCCAGAATCATTCATAAGTGAGGTAAAATTTGATTATTCCTGTCAGCTTCTCAGTCGAAAAAAAAAAACAAAACTTCATATTCCTCATATTGGGATCATATCCAGTCTTTGTGCTCAGTCCTGAACTATAACCCAGGTGATTACAGTCTGTAGTCGGCTGCAGCTTATTATGCCAAAACATCAGTGGGCCCTTCTCCAAATATATCATAAATAATTATTACAGAGTGCATGTTCAGTGCTCTGGGCCATGGATACAACTTGTTTAGTTTCAAACACACCCCAATCAATACGAGCCTGTCATCTAAAATTTATGAGAACACCAGCTTGTATTTTATTTATTTATTTATTTATTTATTTCATTTGGCTGCTCCTGCTCTTGTTCTTCACTAATCTTGCAGAGCGTGTGTTACTTTGTGTGTTTGTGTGGATGCAGGATATTGTGCATACCTTTTTGTGCGCATGAAGCTGTATGTGTGTGCGTCTCTGATTGTGTGTGTTGCTTGGTCCAGCAGGCAGCGCCCACCCGAGGGACCCCAGAATTATGGATTGAGGACAGGAGTCTTGCGATGATTGACAGCCGCATTCCGTTGGAGGTGATTAGGTGCGCGAGGCCCAAAGAAAACAGACATGATGGAAATTTCAACATCCCCACTCTAATTTCTGCTGTGGGTAATTATGATACATGATGATCTGCAGACATCATTGGCCACACAGTCGGCTGTGCTCAATCTCCCCGGCTTGGGCTGTCTCTCGTCTCCTCTGTCTACCTCAGCAGCACACTCACACATATACACACATACACAGAGGCACACACACCTTCATACAAACTAACAGAATACAAAGGTGAGGAGATGGAAGTACAAAAGTTTGCTTTTGTTTTTCTGTGTAAAAGATTGATCATTTGTATTAATTAAATTTAAGGTTTTCAATACATTTTTAAAATAACTTAACGTCCTATATTCAGTGGGACAATTGGTACTAATGGTGTCATAATATCAGATTTGTACCCCATGCTTATACTGACCAAAGATATTCAAGATAGCAAAACTATAATGATATTTAAAGAAAGCTTGAAAAGTAAACTATCAGTCAAGTAAAGGCAGGGAGCACCCCATTTTATGCAGGGACTGGTTCTGTCGAGACAGGAGAAGACGTTTTGTCTTGTGCATTGAAGTTTTGTTTCCGGGAAGACTTGTAAAAACACCAAAGGGCTTATAAAACTTGAAAAAGCATTATGTGTTCTCTTTCAACTGTTATGTGTTTCAAATGGAAATGAAAATAGCTGCAAGTCAGTCAAGTCAACCCAAATCAGTTTTTTCAAACACATGTCCTGTGTAAAAGCTATAGGATAAAACTCTTCAAAGCATCCACACTTTTTTATGTTACACCAGACTCAAAGGTGACATATTTTGCTCATTTTCTGCTGTTTTTTTTAATTTCCTCTCAAGATGCCATTTAGAGCATGCTCTCATTTACAATGATGTCAAGAGGACATAAAATTAGTAATTGCAAGACAATAAAGCAAGAAACAACAGTAGAGCAAAATTCAAAAACAGTTACAGACATGAACCCGATCTTGCTTGGGACTCTTGGAACATCAAGCATTAGCCAGTCACTAGAACAAGTTTGGTAGAGGTTTGTGGTCATATTTAATAGAGAGGTTAGATACTCTGGTCGATATCCATAGAGAGCTTTGTAGATGAAAAGTAACCAATGCCTGTCTCTTCTAACTGACAGAGAAGGCCGGCCCACTTTGTTATGCAGGATGCAGTTATGGGTTGAAAAGCTGTCACCAGTAATGAATCTTATTGCAGAGTGGTAAACTGAATCCAGTGGTTTAAGTGAGCCAGCTGTGATTCCATTGTCTAAAACTGACAGAAGGTGGCTTCAATAATTTGCTTTCTACATGAAATAGGGAAGTTTGTTTTGTGTCTGTATAAGTAGCCCAATTTTTGTCTTAACTTTGTAGCAAATGAACTGATGTGAGGTTTAAATGTGAATTATTGATCCTGCCAAATACCAAGATATTTGCACTGAGTGACTCTTTCTGTGTTGTTACCTTCCAGATTATTAATGTGTGCAGTGCTATCAGCAGGGTTCATGGAGCCTTGATGTCTTCATGAAACATTAATAACATGCTTTGGTCCAAAAAGCTTATGAATCAAGCGCAGCTGCTTCTTTCCACACTCACGTAACCCTTCTATTCAAAATGGCCAATTTTGAGGGCGGTCCCCTTCATGTGCTAATGAGCCAGAGCATAGCATTGTGCCTCGTAGTCAGATCTCTATTCATTTTAACAGTGACACTACTGCTTTAGTGATTGCCTTGGGCTTTCTGTGCAGAAACAGACTGCCTGCACATGTTTTCATGGTAAACAAAGTCAAACACATAGCACACCCTTGCCTGAAATCAAACTGAATTGTTCATTCATACAGTTGACCTCTTCCGTCTCCTGTCTGCCGTGCCTTTTTCTTCTACTTCTTTGCTGTCATTCATACTGACTGACTTTGATGAGAGTATAACCTACATTTGCAGAGCATCCAGAACTCATTGGACGGGATTGATAAGAAAATTGTTCAGAAAAAGTTAAAAGATATTGATTCCTTGAGCACACTCCGTAAAACGTACCAACAAATTTTCATGACCAATGGGTACCAAAACCCTATGACTCTTAAGTCAGACCAAAATCATGCATACAATATGTAGTCTGACCTTGGCATAAGTCTTTTAAGATGGCTAATGTGTATAAGATCAATGTGCTACCATCTGTTTTCTGTTAGTCTGCGGCCCCATCCACACGAATTCAAAACGCTTAACTGTTTCAAATTGATCGTCATAAAGATGAAGACATCTCAGAAAATGTGTGCGTCTACATGAATGCACTCGATACGCATAAACGCTATAAAACACATGCCAGACCTCTAGAGGCGCTGTAACGATAAGACGGAAACATGCAGAAACAGATGAAAAAACAGTGGGCATGCGCACTTGCAGCAAAAGTTGTAAACAGAGATTGTAAACAGAGACCACATAATGTGTTCTCGATAATTGTTTGTTCAACTCGGTGGTGAATGAAAAGAAGGAGATTTTGCTGCAACAGGGATAGTATGGGTCACTAGCTTCATCAGCACATATGCTACACCGTACGCCGCATGCGTGTCAATGAAGATATGAAACTATGACGTAAGTGTATCTATAAAAGTGTCGGAGAGCCAGTAATCACGGAGCGGCATTTCAAAATCTTTCCACTCTGGAACCTGGTTTCAAAAATGATCGTTTACAGACCCCCAAAACGCTGTCTTCATATGGATGATACGCAGATTCAGTAAAAAAAACATGCATTTAGACCTCAGTTTGTCTTCGTGTGGATGGGACCTGCTTCTGTAGAATGTTCCAGGTGATTCTTGAGGGTTCTTAAACTTTTCTCTCCCTCTTTCCTTTTTTTGAAGCATGTTGCAGGCGTTAAATTCAAAATGTCTGTATACAGGAGCACAAAAAACAATGTCAAACAATTTATATCTTGTCTTTGTGCTTTATTCATTAGAATTTATTTTAAGGATTGTCAATTCATTGTATATTGTTTTCTTTAACACAACATCCCAACTCTTTTCGAACAAGGGTTTGTGGGTTGGCTTTACCATACTGTAACAAACTTGTATTGGTCTTGATTATATGAAATCGCGTCACACCTAGTCCAAGAATTTACATCCCAAAAACACACCTTCACATCAACATGTGTGGAAGCCACCAGTCTAGCATCATCGCTCCCCTACCACAGTGGAAGTGTTCAGATCAGAAAGTTACAATATTCCTCCCAACAGTTCCTCTCAGTCTCTCCTCTCTCATGTGCTGCACGTCCTCTTCTCCCTCTCTCTCTCCCTCATGTCAGGTGCATTTAGCATGGCTTTGAACGCCCATGCCTCCATATTTTATTGAACACGTTGTTGGTTGATGCCGGATTCCTCCACAATGCCTGCCGATGGGTTCATGCATTAGAGATGTGAGCTGTGGACGGAGGAGGGTGGAAAGAAAATATAAAAATACGAGGGGGGCCAGCTTGTGTTTCTCTGTCTTTTTGTGGACTGCAGAGAAGTCGTTGTTGTTTAGCATTTCTGTATTGGTTCGTACCTGCTGCAAAGAAAAATCCATGAGTGCTCTCACTGATTCTCTCTCAAGGATAAGAGCTCTACGAGTGATCCCTCGACCTATAATTGACTTGTTTTCTTCTCTCAGCAGGTGGATCGTAAAAATTGTTTCTTCAACGCATTCCTTGGATCTGTTCTTACTTTTTGGGAGGTTATTTGACCACCTGGAATTGCCCGACAGTTGCCTTTACTCCTTTTTTTCCAAACTGTTGCTTCAACTTGTTATGACATTTTAGTCTAGTGGAAGAGAAGCTGCAAGAAAAACACGCCCGCAGTCATTCCGCAACATCTTCGTGACCTTTTTGCTTTTACTAAAATAATTTCTCCAGTTGGCATTTATAGAAAAAAGAGCCTATTTGCATGTCTAAGGTTATACACCCAATTGCCTTTCATATACAGCAGGTGAGAAAACAGTGATTAATTCCCCAAAGGGCTGAGTGTAAAACACAGATCTGCAACCTACTGATTGTAATGTGTAGCAATAAGAAAATTAGACACTGAAACGTGTCAGGCCTTAAATTAGCGCTCCATATTTTAGTGCCAGATCCAAATGTGGCACGTTTGCAAAGGCCTCCACACACAAGAGGCATCACACTTGTTGTCAGACACTGTCCTATCACCTCTGCTTCCCATTTTCCACATTTGCATATTATATTTTACCTGTGAGATAAAGAATTTGGGTACCCTCAACTGTTTTCTTTTGTCTTTTGGTTGCAAGCTAAACAGTTAACATCAATGAGTATGCAAGCTAAACAGTTAACATAAGTCAGTACTGGTAATTTATACCTTTATTTGATGGCAATTTTTCTTTGACACACACTCATTTAGTTGCATTTTATGCTTATTGTACCAGCCCATCTGTAGCAGCTGTCGAATGCTATGCTATGCTATGGATATGGTATAAGTGTGTTATTTGAACATTGGTGATTGTCAGCATACACTGCTACTCATGAAAATAAGATGTATGAAATAAGTGAAGAAAATAATCTCTCTTAACTTATAGTAATCATCACACTGTGGATAAAACGGTCAACAGAGCAGAGGGTTTTGAACGTATTTGATGTCAGCATTGTGTTCAAGTTAAAAGATATATATCTGAAATATATGAGGACTTTCTTGCTTGCACTTTTAGTTCTCCATCTGCAGACTTTTAGCAGAAACACATTGTGAAATTTAAAGCCAATTCTACTGCACATTGTCACTGTCTTTATTTTACTCTGGCTGTGGGTCAAGAGTGTAAGCTTTAGTTAACTCTTTATCATTGCACTTTGAAGTCATTACTGAACATTTTTGGCTCTATACAATCCGTTGCAGTTCCAGAGGTTTTAGTCTGCCCCCAAGGTGCAGTACATTCCATTTGCCTCAGAGTTCTAAGACAGCTCTGAAAAAAAATATTTTTACTGATTCGTCAGTTAAAATGTTCATACAATATTCACAACAATAGTTTGATTAGTTTGAGCATTACATTCCACTATTTCACAAGAACCTTACATCTCCACGGTGCAACTGAACTATGATACACATGGAGGTGGAACATGGCTGGTTCAATGTAGGGTTTAGTGTTGGATTTACACCAGAGCTTTGAACCACCCAGGGTTACCATTTAGACTGCTAAAAACATAGTCCTCTTAATTGATGGTTGCATATAATTACTGGAGAATCCTCCCCTTACACCTCTGTCAAGCAGAAATTTCAGACGGGATCAGGATCACTACCAGCTCTCTGTTAAAAGCAATACCATGGGGCAGTTCTATTAGATAAGAGCCCTTTTTTTTAATCAACCTAACGTATTATTTTAATACAAGATTTGGAGGAGTTTGTATAGCAGAACTGTATGTTATTTCTGACAACAAGTGCTTATTAACTTGTGTCATTAATCCACCATTTGCTCCTCTCAGCGTACTGTCTAGGATGGGGTTTTGTCAAAGTTCATCTTGGCTTGTCCCGTCGGTAGTCAGTCGATCCAACTAAAAAAGCAACACAACTTAAAGGTACAATAAAAAAGGTTAAAACAAGATCAAAACGTTAAGTTCTCCGTAGTCTCCATTGGAGGGAAGCTTTTTTGCACACTCGTGGGCAGACCCGTTGTATAAAATCACATAAAGGCCAGCAGTTAACCAAGTCGGTTCAAAGTCATTACTGTATTCACTTATTTCCCATAAGAAATAAGAAGGAAAATTTGTAGACACAAAAAGCAAATGGTGCCGAATGTGAAGTCTGAGCATAGATTATCAGTCACCCAAGTTCATATGATGTTTCTGTTTATAATTGTACTTATTTGGCTTCAACATAATAGTTATCATGTTTTTAGATTAAATCCCACACATCAGGGAGATTGTTGTTATCTATGATGCTTATCCCTTTCAGAGCCATTGGGACTGGACCCCACTGGGGCCTTACATTTTTATCATCACCTCCAGCGGGGCAGGCTTTGCAGAGACCCAATTGCAACATGAGGAAAATGCTGACCACTGGATGGTCAGCAGGGGTGTAACGAAATGGTCAACTCACGAAACGATACAAAATACCAAACAGGGCTCACGATACGAAATACTCACGATACAAAATAAAAATTATAGAAAATCCCCAACAGTAGGAAGTTGTGCAAAAATCTCATTTTCATTATTTTCTTCCTAATGCAGAAATACAAAAAATATTGCTGCATCAGTACAAAATAAATGCTCTTTGAAAAAAAACAAAATTGTAGTTTTTTCCCCTTATTTCAACTACAGTGCAAATACAAACATAAAATCTCAATGGTATATGCTTTGTTGTTGTGACAATCAGGGTAACTACATTCTTGAATGAAAAGGAAAACAAACAGCAGTCCTCAGAGCTGCAGTTTAGACCTATAAATGTCTGAACTGTGAACTATAATATTTAGCCTATAACAGTGCGTATACTTCTGATCTTCAAGTATGATCAAATTCTGTCAACTCAACAGTACATGCAAAAATCAAATATTGTTTTTTTATGCAGACTTACACAAACATACAATTGCTGCCTGTCTCCAGTTCAAAGTAGTTGGTAGTTGTACTCGCCGCAGTATACGGCGAACTTTAGCGGCATATTTTGCACTCGGTTGTTGTTTTGTCCGCAGTCTTCTCACCGTTCTCTCATCTTTTACATGGGAAGCCAAAACAGGTCCACACAACCGATTTATTTGATGAAGGAGCGTCAGCTAATTCCTCCACCTCATCTTCCTCCATATTGAAGTGAGTGTTTTGCTACGTTAGGGGAGTAGGGTAAAAAATCACCAGTTGTGCGTGCGCCCCCTCGGGTCTTTCATTTTGTGCTTTTATTGCATCTTTGAATTTTATTTCGTAATTTTTTTTTTTCACGAAATTTCGTTACAACCCCAATGGTCAGTATTTTTCAGGCATTGATTCACAGCAATGGGACCTCTTGTTGTTGGCTCTGGAACAAGTTCCACTCTGCTGTAGATAGTCTGTTGTCGTTCTTCATTCTGCTTGCAACCTGTTCTGACAACCCCACCTTACTTAAAAAGTTACTAACAGAAGTCTGTACTGTCATTGTAAACACAGCATGTAAACCATGTGGAGTCGATATGAGTTGACCAGATGCCACAATTGGACAAGCACCGTGAGCTGTCAGTGGGCAATAGGCTGGATGAACCCTGAATTGGGCGTCAGTCAATCACAGGGCTGATGATAGAAGTACCTTCCTGTTCCATTGTGTGCAGCAGTTGCTGGAGTGAACTCTGGGATAAATCACAAGCGTCTCCACCTTGAGACAACATCCATGTTAAAAAAGGCTACCAAAATCAACCTTGACTGCAAATGTGTGAAAAAACATCAGTAGTTACATTGATATCTGCCATTAGCAGCAGATTTTTTATCAGTTATAGTGTTTTGATAAACCTTGCGGTGAATCCGTGATAAATGTGCTTTAAGAATCTATTGGGGCATTTATCGCTTGCTGCAATAGATGAGGCATTTGTATTCAACCGAGCAGCCAAACAGATGTTTCATTTACAGCGAACAATAACACATTGAGGAATCTTGTGGAGAAGAAAAAAAGCACAAGTTTATTTAAACACAATCTCTGCATGACGTGCCCTCTCTGCGGCACCTTTCAGATTTATTTGAAACGAAACAGTTTGTGCTGATTCTCCCATTTATTCCTTAGCCCCCACCATCCAGGGAGCAATAATCTGGCTTCCTGTAGACTAAACATAAAATTAAAAAGCAATCTGGCTGTGCCGTATGTTTTATAGAAATCTTGAAAAAAGAACTCACATCAGCGACTTTTACAGATAAAAGTGCCACGGCTCGCCAAGTGAAAAGGCGGATAAAAAAATGAATATCTTCTTTTCTCCCTTCCTCTTTTTTGCCTTTGCATATGTTAGAGCGGCTTGATTAACGGCCGGGTCGTCCAAAAGCTAATTATTTTATTGAGTTGGGGGACGAGGTGGGATCCCACCCGGGGGATTTGGCTTTGGCTTTGGCTGCAGAATAAAAAAAGGGCCCCACATGTGATGTGTGATTTCTCCCTCCTCCTGTACCCGTCCTGCACACTGACGGCAGGATGAGCCCCAGGTATGGGTGGTCTCATCTCCCCTCTATCAATAAGGAGCTTACTTGCCGTACTGGAAATGGGAGGGAATACAATACCGTTGCAATTTGATTTTAAGCCCCACAGGTCAATCTCCTGAACCCCTTTTTCGAGCGCTTCTTTTATCATTTTTTTTCACTCTATCATTCTTTTCCACTCTCTGTCTTTCATTTACTCTGATTTCTTTAACTTAATGTCTCCATCATTTTATTTCCACACTCTCCATCTCTTTGCTGAAATGTTACTGCGATTATTTCTTTTCATAGCTACAGTCAGGGGTGGTTTGCGATTACATCGAAATTTTCTACAGTCCCAACTTTAAACTAAAAATGATTTTTTTCCCCTTGAGTGTGAGCAGTTTCAAAATACAACCTCGGAAACATTGCTTTCATTTCTTGTTATTGTGATTATATGTTATTTTTGCTCAAAGCAAGCATCATATATTTGGTAATGAATTATAAGGATTTAAAGAAACCATGCACACAAATCAGAACTTTAAAAATTGACTTATTTCCAAGATACATTTTTATCACTGTTGGAAAGACACTTTGAAAATCCAAAATCACTTTTTTACAGGGAAAAAAAAACTTTAATTTTTACAAAGAACAAAAAAGTGGTTTTTGTCCTAATAATACTGATAAAGGGTCAGATTCATTTGTTTTTCAAATATATAACTTACATGTTTACTTTATTTAATATAAATATATATTTTAAGACATCTAAATGCAATAAATTGTGCAATAAACCTCATATTATACTAGAATACAGTTTAATTAGTTTTTAATGGTTAAATCAGTCTTATGTACAGTTCTAAGTCCAAAGAATTGTTTTATTTGGTGGCGTTCTTAAATATTTGGAGACATTATCATCACTGTCTTGATTAATTTATACGAACACAGCAGTTTCTTTTCATAACTCTGTCATAAAATATAAATATTCTCCATATCATTTATCCCAGAAAACATGTCTTTGAATCTGAGGAGATTTTCTGTTCAGTTGATGATTTACTTAAGGCAGTGTAACTCTACCTGTGTCAGTGTGTGCATACATGCGCCTGCAGACCAGTTCAGAACATACACATGCTGCTGTGTGTTTGTGTGCCACGTGTCTTTGTCTTTAGTCTGTGTCCCTGTATCTGTAGTATCTGATTGACCTCACACCCCTGTCAACAAGATGTGGCCCCTGAGCTGTGAGGTCCCTCTGAGAAAAAAACGAAAGCGAGCTACCTTCACTGCCCACTCTCTATCCAAGTGTGTGTGTGTGCTGGACAACAAATTGGCTCCTTCACGTTTCCCCCCCTTCAAATGCTAAGGTTAGACTTTAATTGTGGCACCTGGGTTGGAAAAGCAGCGGTGTTATAGACAAAATAGCGACGCTGGTGTCAGCGGACGTGTTGTGAATAGTTCACATAATACCAGTGTATACACAGCGGACACGGAGCCAGCCACCTTTGCTCCTCTCCCCTGTTCTCGCTGAATAAGAATCTGACATAAATTCTGCACATATAAAATTAGTAAATGCCACTGTAGCCGTAGTTAAATATCACACAAACCCCGAGGGAGGGGGGAGGGAGGGGCAGCAGGAGGAGGTGCTGGCAAGTTACCTTGGCCTATTTTTTTGCTTGTTGGGGGGGGAAAAGCCACAGGCAGGGGAAGGAGGGGTTTGGAAGAAAGAAGAGAAAGGGATTGAAGGAGGTTAGAAAGAAAGGAAAGGGTGAGAGAGAAGAGAAGGAGGAGAAAACAGCTGTATGTCGTCAGAGAGGGTGGGATAAAGGAGCATTGCCTCAGATACAGAGCTGTCACGCTTCACACCCCCTCCTCCCTTTCCTCTCTTCATATTGAAACTATCAAATAAAACAGCATCGTGCCGAGACCCCTCTCTTCAGCCTCTCATATGGCGTCATTAGAGGTTAAGTGCAGTCTAATCTCCCTCCTAATAAAGTTACTTTGAAGTGAGGAAAAAGGGTGGAGTGGGGCCAGGGGTTGTTCACACTGACTATTTAGTGAATTAGCTCTGCCCAAGCATCGCTTTTGACGGCTGGAACCCTGTTCAGTGTAAATCTGAAGCAGCCTTGTACAGCCCTGCTGATCCTCATAACAGCATGAAGTCATTCATTGAAAATGCTGCGTCTGAGTTCATTTTCTTATAAAACTAGTGTTTGGTCCACTATTGTTTTTTCAATTGATACAATTACTGTGTGTTGTGTCCTTGGGCAAGGAACTTAACTCCAAATTGCTCCCACTGTGGCATAAGTGGCTTGCCAATGGATATGAAAGGGCATGGATATGTTAGCTAATTATCATAGACAACTTACACTGAAACTACATCATCAGTCAGTGTATATGCCAGTGAACAGATGTTAATTGGGAATGCATGATATTGAAGTTTTGCTCTTATAGTGATCCTAGTATTTTTTCTTTCAAGAGCACTGGCCATAATTTTTACTTAAATTGACCTGTTCCTCTTGTAGTGACAGACTTTTTTTTATTAGAGCCAGATGTGGAGCTTAAAAACAATTATTTAATAAATGATACCTTCAATTTATAAAAGTGGACATTTAGTGATGGTAAGGTATAACCTAATGGCAAATTTGTACCTACATTCTACCAAAATTACTTCTATTTATGGGATATTCATGGCCCAATTGGGTGGTGGCTAAAGTATTTGGCCCTAAAACAGGTTCATATCTGCTGATACTGATATTGAGTTTTGTAGGCATTGCTGACAAAGATACTGATCCGACAATATCATCTGTGGTGGTAATGGGTGCATGTGATGTGCAGTGTAAAAAGCACATTGATTAGTCAGACAGACGAGTGTTATTATAAGCTAACATCCATTTTTCAGTCACCATTCTGTGTAACCATGTTTCCCACTACAGTAGTACCGAATCGTAGGCCTTTTTTGGGCCTTTTTTGAGCATGTTTATTCATTTTTCTTGCTCTTGTGATGATATTCATAGTGTTCATAGTGTTTTCTTAATAATCCTTTTGCATTTTCACAGTCTGACAAAAGCAGCTTCCCTCACATCAGATCCTCCTCCTTCTCTTCCTGTTTCCCCTCTCCGCTCTGACGAAGCCCCTCATGGTCCCTAAGCCCTTACATTTTCACATACCAGCCTGTTGCCTCTGCAGCCTGGCACTGGCACGATGCCAACACACAGGGCGGGAATTCCCCTCCTCCTCTTTAATTTACCAACAGATTATTGCAAACCGCTCACAGCTCACGGCTCACCAACGGCGGGTGTTTACAGCAGTTAAATGACGACCTGACAGCCATTAAAACCTTAATGTAGCACAGAGAGAAGACTTGAGTCGCCCCTATGTTGTCTGGCACACACTATGTCACAGCAGCCGGAGTGTTGTTGGCACTTTGCCGTGATTGGAAGTGTTGGGCCTCAGCCAGCAGCAGAAGCCAAGATGCAACAGGTTGGAAACACACAGACGTGCCAACAAACAAGTGCTTACAGATGAATCTCCAGGCCGCTCCAGTAAACAGCAGAGGCTGGAGGCCTTATGTTTCTGAGTTGACAGTGTTTGTGTCTGTATTCCCAAAGGTCCATCCGGTTCTTGGGAATGCAATATCCCAAAAATGCATCCCAACAATTTTGCAGATTTTTTAATACATCCATTCTGACTTTGGAGTTAACTAATTGGACTTTTAGGGTGTTTTCACACCAACCGTATTTAGAGCGCACCAAAGAAGTTTTGGGCCAGGGTGTGGTACGTTAGTATCAATGTGAATGCAACCACCGCACTTTGGTGCGCACCAAATCAGCCGGTCTGAGATCTCCATGAAGGGATGGTCTCGATCCGTGCCATCTCCCGACATTTGGTGTGGTTTCACTGGTGTGAAACAAAGTGGTCCGAACCGATCTACTTTTGATGCATTACTTCCTGCTAATCCCGCGGTTGAATCTTTTGCTTACTCAATTTGTCCATTTGTTTATTCTGGTTGAGGAATACAATGGTTTATGAGGGTCCAGAAGGTTGCTGAGGCCGCCTCAAACACGATAGAAAAACACATTTGAAGGAAAATGTAGAAGAGAGCAAAACGTACACATTGGTTGTTTGGTGTTGGAAATGGTTACCATGGTAGCCTCTTCTTCGTTCTCCTCCATACCAGTTACGTACATAACCCCTGCTGTTTCAAACTGAGTAAATACACAAGTGGGCCCAGGCACGGTCCGATGTTGCAAGTGTGAATGCAAGCCAGCGGGGGAGGGGGGCGAACTGTGCCGTAGTACGGTTCAGAACAAGTGGGTCTAATGTGAAAACGCCCTTAAGGACCCGGGTCAAGGGTGAGCTGGTCTAAGTTTTATCTGCTTTTGTGCACAACATTGTATAAACACTTTATGTCACTTTAGTCTGTTAAACTTTCCATAAATGTTCCTTATTTTGGACTTGAGGATGAAATTATTACATTTTCAAAGTTATAGGTCACAGGCCATGAGGCCACATGTTAATCCATTGCTTTCAAATGTAATGTCTTGGGAATGCTTTTGGGAACTTCTGTTACTCTTTTCAGAAATGTCCCATCATGAGTCCAAGATTAAAATGTTGGAGGAGATTGTTTTGAGGCCAAGGAACAAACATCAAAAAGCCTGCCCCATCCTACAGCTCAAGAATGCTTTGAACTACTTCCATTAAAAAATAAAGTTATGCACTTTTAGACTAAAGAATTAGCTGGTTAGATTTTGGAATCATCTCTTGAACATTTTGAGAGGATCCTGGCAAGCTCATCAGACATCAGATATGCCCACTCTTTCTGAAGGACAGACTTGTTGGATTTATAAATTCACTGGTTAGGAATCAAGGTCAGGAAACCTTCTGTCTGTTATTTTCTTTTTCACACCATATCACAGACAAGCTTTTAAAGATTCCAGAAAGCTTTGCAAAAATGTCAAATTTTAGTTAAGCATTAAATTATTGAAGTCTCGGGTCATTTTCTTTGGAAATATTGAAAACTTTTCGGTCAAACTTTACAAGAATGGTCTATCTAATTCAAGACTTACTTGGTTTTGGAGATTCTGGATGAAGGTCCCCAGGCCAAACATTGAATTATATTTATTCTGAATGTTTTAGGGTTTCTGTTGGCCTGTAATGATAGTGGAGAGACAGTGGATAAGCTTAAAAAAGGGAGGGGGAGTAAGGGAAGACATGCAGCAAATGGATCTCTGGTCGATTTTAAACCTAGGCCTCCAGCCTCGGATAGCAGGTTGTCAGTTGCTACTCACTCTACCATACCCATCTCCTTCTTGAATGCAACTTCTAAAAGTGTTTGGAAGATTTTTGGTTAAATGTTGCTAATGCCACATGGAAAACAGATCAGATGCTAGTCTTCAAAGCTTATGGTCTTTGTGGCTTATATAAGGTTCTTACAAATTAAATTTCAACAAAAAAACATCCCAGCCTCTTCTCTTGGCCCACCTCTTTCACTGTATACATATCATTTCAGGAATGGCACAGCTGTGCTTGCATTTCAGTGTCTCAGAGTCAGAAAACTGCTGTGGGGCAGTAATAGATCTTTTTGTACACACAACGTAATCTGACTCCTTGAATGTGAAAATGACGTTAATGCAGATTTGTAATTGAGTAAATGCACTGGAAATATTTGTGGATCATTTTCAAGCTATTCCTTCAATAACATAAACATAAAGCACAATTTACTTTATGACCGGTTACTGTCAGGGGCAACCTACCTGATACGACTGCCCAATGTGGTAGTGATTTGCCGAGTAAATGTTATTGCACTCGCATGCTTCAACACCACATGTTTTCTGTGTCTTCTGTCAGAAATTTTGCTGGAAGGGGGCAGGATTCTTTTCTCAAACGGGATCGTGTTAAATTACTCCGAACCGTTTAGCGTTCAGCTCACAAAATGGCGTTTTCATGCCCATATGGAACTCTTTATGTAATGTTTTCCTTGTTGATATACAGAATCTTTAACAAATGATAATGGTTTGCAGCTGTGCTGGGTGAGGCGTGGTGTACGTCTAGCTTGATGGGTCCAACATGAATTGTTTGCCAATTGCTGATCTTTCTCTTCAACTAAAAACGCCTGTCTTAATGTGAAGTCTCGGACTTCTCTTCTCTGTTCACCTGACCATCAGGCAGGTGTGTGCACTGACCCTGGAGAACCACTAATTTGGCAGTGGTGTTTTGATCAGTGAAGTGCATATTTTGTTAGGAGAGCATCAAAAGGACCTTGCTAAGTCACACATGTGCTTTACAGCTTGTTTCTTATTTTTTGATTAAAAAAAAAATGCAAAAATCTCCTATTTTTTTCCAAACATGTTAGGAGGAGGTCCACTTTGGCCATATTAATGTGAAAATGATTAAATATGCTGTAGTACATCTGACATAGTGACATGTTGTTTGAGCAAATGTATCTGACAGGAATAAAATAAATTAAAATAAAATCACAAAGGCCAAGGTTTCCAGACCTGAACAGAACCAAGAAGTAAACCAAAAATATGGAGAAGTTAATTGCAGTGCTATTTTGTAAACTGTACACTTAGCTTGATGCCAAAAGCTACCATAAAATACCAAATAAACTCCCGGTCCCAAATAAACACCTGGTGTAATTTATTCACATTCTCCTCCCTCTGTATTTCAACAAATGTATGCTGGTGTGAGACGCTCTGTTTCATGATGCAGTTACACTCAACGTCCACAGAGGGCACTAGAGAGCAGAAAGACATAATCTTACATACTAGGGCTTTGAAAATTCAACGAAGAAGATGTTGCCACTGCCGCTGTTTGTTTTTTGTCCTTAACTAACGCCAGGGAGGCCGATCACGTCATTTAGCGGTGCGTTGCTGCTTATCACCATGTCCCTGGTGCAGCGAGAAAAAAAAAGTACAACCTTAACTTAAATAGCAGTCATTCCTGATCAGTATTAAGAGTGTTGAGAGAGTGCTGAGTTGAAAGAAGAAGATAAGAGTGTAACAACGGTACAGTAATCTTGCCTTGAAAATGAACAGGTGTTATTCATACTGGTGTAAATAAATAATTTGATTATATTTACCACATTTTTTCCCTTTTTGCTAAGTAAAATTTTTGTGCAAAAGGAATTAAACACCTGTCCCAAATAGTTGCCTGGTCCCAAATAAATGCCTAGTCTGCTCAGTAAATGAAACAAATAAACGCCCCAGCTACTATTATTTGGTATTTTACGGTAATTGCAGTTGGTTGCTGTTCTTGCTGATATTTCTTTACTGCAAACCAGAGGCACTGCCAGAAATGTTGGGCCCTTTAAATTATATCACATTGGGCCATCTTAAAACCAGCTCTCCACAGATTTACAGACTACCGTGAAAAAATTTAACTGTCAAGTACTGTTGCAGCCAAATTGTTCTGTTTGAAGACACAAATAAGCTTCAAACTGTGAAAAAAAACATTGTTAAGATAAAATTATCCAATAAATGGTAAATTGAACTATGTAATGTTCATAGCTTGTGCCATTTGGACCATTATAAGTCTCTAACATGTTACATTTATAATTTACAATGAAGATATAATCAGTCCTCATTGTTATCTGATGTTTTGATCCTGTCTTAGATTTAAATTGTAGCACTCTCAATTTGAAATATTCAGTTCTACAGACTGTAAGTAGAGATGTATAGCCGGCTACAAAAATACGATACTAAGTTTTCCAAAAATTGCTTGTTGTCACACATCAAAAACTACTGCTACGTAACTAGGGATACATTACCTCGTCACTTTGCATCCTGTAAGTTGCTGAAAAAAGAAGTTGTAGGTCCGAACTGCATTCATCAGCATCACAACACACACACGCTTTAGTTTGAGTCACGTCTTTTGGTGCGTTCAAGTTGTAGTCAGAGGTAGGAATTTCTGAGTTCCAAGTAGGAAACTGCAACTGGCAAGTCCCCCGAAGTCTGAATTTCCGACTGGGAACTCTGTGAAACCTCGCCATCCCAGAGCTGACAATCAAAGATGGATGCCCCCAGTGTGAACAGTTATTTAGCTCCTGTAATAATCAATTTATTTGCACTTCTGGCTGGGGTGTGTCGCGCTAGATCAGCTGTATACATCGTATTGTTAGACTTATATTTACAAAAATACTGCCATAGTGATAATCACATTCTTCATGTGATATGTGAACAACAACGCAGGGCGTGCTAACAAAAGCTAACAATAGCCTGATAGATCGGCATGTTTTTTTCCGACTTCAACTGGAACGCCGATAAGTTGGAGATGATGTCACTCCCAGTTCCAAAGCTACTGGAACGCAGCATTACAACAGCCGCCACGTGTGCTCATGCGTAGCAGAGTCTTAATGTCCCCGGAAAGACATTCTCCTCATAGCACCTTTAATACATATTACAAAGCATTGAAGAGGGATGTTTCTAGGAATATGGTCAGCAAAATTCACAGCAGCAGGTTGGCAACCCAGCCTGTGTTTTACCCCTCAGATTACTGAAATACAAAAGAAGCCAAGCCAAGCCAATCTCAGGCCTCACATGGGTGGTTTATCATTATTTCAATGTCAATAGCTCATATCTGTCTAACTGATTTACATCGTAACAGATGCCGTTATTTGCGTTACAGCTCTATTTAAAAACCAAACAGCTGCTAACCTCACAACCACCATTTGGATTTATGCACATCTTGTTTTTAACAACAAATCCCAACAGATGGGTACATATGTTCATTATTAGTTCTCAATTGTCACCTTAAGAGAGTGAGATATCTTATTGTAAAAGGGGGATGGGGAGTAAGCCAAGCTTTTTCCTTTATCAACCACTTCAGCAAACTTGTTCCTGAAAGGTGGTTGAGAAGTGCTGTTACAGGGAGCAAAGAGGAAGAAATTGAGACAGCTCTTGTGATGTAGTATATGGAAACGTACCCTGTGGGAAAGGTGATATTCTGTTGGTGACCACAATTGTGGGCGAAGCGGTGACAAATTGCAATACAGCGCAAATGGACGAATTTTTGAGAGGGCCCAATTTGTCGTCTCCAATAAAAGCCATTGGTGCTCAACAGTCTGGGCTCATTGCCCAATGGCAGGGTAAGAGCCAAACTGATTGGATGTAATGTCTGACAGCTGTTGGGGGGGCCGATTGAGTCAACCTTTACGTGCCATGCCAAGTTTCTGCACATCAATATGTATAAGACGACGAGAGAGGGGACGAGAGGGCAAAGGAGAGAGAGGGAGTGAGAACGGCTTTGCAACAAATTCATGACTGCCTGTTGTGGTAGCAAGAGGCCCCATCTGGTGCAGCTTTAGGTTCCCCAGGCTCCCATGTGCGGAGAGGAAGAGTGGGGGTACTGTGTGAGGCTGGAAGGTTCGAGAGGTGGTGGTGGTTATGGAAGGGACACCCCAGGCTGTGGAGGCAGTCGGGTGAGAGAGTGTCTGGGTTGAGAGGGTGGACTCTGTGGACTAGCTTAGGGGGCTCAAGTGTGACAAATGGGCTAATGTGGATGTGGTGGGGATGGATGGGCATGACATCAGCCCTGTAGGATAGGTTTTGTGAATATAAACTCTATTTTATATGTTTTTGTGAAGGTAGTCTTATGTTAAATGTAAAATAAGCCAGAATGGAAATATAAGTGGAAGCATACTTTTGGAACATGAGGGTTTTGTCAAGTACTCTAGAGGAAGGTAGTATATGGTGAGTATTTGTATTTGTGTTCTTTTGGCTATGTCAGTTTGTGTATTTTTTTTTTTTACCAAAATGATCCACTTTTGTGGAAAGTTACCATGTTATAGTTTTATCAATGATGAAAAAATTAACATCAGGCAGAAGGCAGGGAGCAAAGTACTTGAACGGGTAAAAACTTTGCTAAAGCGCTATATCAGGGGTGGGCAATTAACGTCCCAGAGGCCACACAAGGCCCTCTTACTCGCACAAAGCAGCCCATCCATCAACTTTGAAAACCTACCTCAAATTTCTTGATATTGCAGAAATAAGGATGTCAAAATCTGAATTACAGTAGTTCAAGGTTTTTCGCTACTAAGACACCATGTGCCTGAAAAATTCTCCTTCTATGGTAATCTCATAATATCTTGTTCTTTACAAGTTATGAGTTGATGTATTTAGCTGTAATGGTTCCCATGACAGATCTTCTCCATATACCCTGAATATGGGGGGAAAAACAAAAAATATCAACATTTTGCTCAATAAGGGATCTTTATGTGCTGCCGAGCAAACTTAACTGAGGGATATGATTAGTTTACATACATGTTTCCTCTCAGGTCTCTTGTTTTTATTTGAATTGTGTCTAGGTATATAACATTAAGGGACTTAAATAGTACAGTTTTTAAAAATTTATTTCAATGTCACTGCACAAAACTCTGATGGGCCTTCTTTAGGCATCATTTTTCACTGGACTTACAGGGTATTTTAAAGTCATTCCTGTTTGTACTTACATGTAGCTGTTTCTCCCCAATTTAGCTGGCTAGCATAGCCCGAAATAGCACAAAACTTCAAAGCTTTGATAATGCCTCTCTATGCAGAAATTATCCCCTTGACCCCCATCAGGAGACTTCTGACTGGTGTGTCATTGTCTGAAGACAACCTATGAACTTTGTTTTAGTTATTTAGTGATTTTATGTTTGCCGCAACTAAATTGAATTTAATACAATTCCACTTATTAGTCCCTAAAGGTAACAGTGTGGGCAATATCCATAACAAGCAGATACACACTTTGCAGAGTACCTTGACAGTGAGTGAGGGGCTTTGACAGAGGCTTTGGGCTGGCATAGATTAACTTGGTTTGTTTCGAGCCCAGCGCAGCGGCATCTTGTATCTTGATAACAACACATTTTGGCTTAATAACAGTTCTCAAGTTCCATAACTTCAGTCACTAAACATTATTTGAGGTTCCTTAAGGGCTGAGTTAAGTAAGTGTTAGGCATTTCATTATTTTGACTGAATGTTTTTATGATGAAATATTCTGATGCGTTCCATTTACTTCAGCATTTGGATGTGGAAAGTGGGAATGACTTCATATCCCAAGTTAAGTTCAGTAAAGAGCTGGGAAATTTGGGGTACCTGAAGAATGTAAGACTCACGTAGGAAATTCCAACCAAAGGGGATATTTCCAGTGTCATCTAGTTTGTAACTTGGACAATCTGACTTCCAAGATCAACTGGAATGCATCATTCATTATGGGAAATTGGATTGTGACAGTTTACAGGAGTTTGCAGCTTGACATAACAGAGAGAAAAAGAGAAAAAATACACAATGTAAATATCCAGTTAGATCGTACACCTCTCATGTATAGAGGACTTTGTATATATAATTCCCCAGCTTTCTTGCCCCTCCCATCACCCTTGTGTGTTAGGTGGATCACACCTCAGGGCTTTTAGTCAATCTCAGATCTCTGTCACAGATTATCCAGCTATTAGCGCTCTCTGTTTGTTTGATTTCTTCTATCGATTAAAGGCAATCCCGATCAAACAAGCTTTATTGATGAAACAACACAACCTCCCGCTCCCTGGATAAACACGATGCGTCTTGTTGTGTACGTAGTCACCACTGTTAGAAGCAACCCCATCAGTCTGCTCTGAAAATAATCTCCACATTTCATCACTAGTGAACACGCAGTAGTGGTTTCCCATAAGAGACTTGTAGAGGAATTATCTCTGACAGCACCAGCAAAGTGATTAGCTGCCATATTGTTAGGGCTGCCATCTTTTACATACAATATTTATCCTATTGATTTCTTTTGATTAAAAATCTAAGCATTCTGGGCCGGCTTGTCACCGAGAAAATCTTCACATATCCGTTCTTTGTGAGGGATGTGTGTCATGTGGATTAATATTTCAAAGTCTGATAATTCATTCATGGCAGGCAGCAGTTGTTAGCAGATAAGAAGAAGTGTTTTCACAGGGCATGTTGAGGAAAAAACAACAACCAGCATGCTTCTGGTGTTTTCATTTATGTTTGTCAACGAGGCCCTGTGAATCACATAAGGGGATTCAGCGTGAAGAAAAGGGAACATGCTAAATAATACAACAAATTACATGGAAACTTTCTTCCTGTGTGTCAGGAGAACAGATTTATGTATCTATTATTTACACAAACATCTTGTTAGCTAAAGAGTAAGCAGTTTGTTTACTAAATATGTGTTTTGGGCTTGGATGGGAGCACTGCGGGTTGCATAATTCATGCAGCCAGGCATTGTTTGTTCACGTAACTTGAGCGCTGTAAACTGTTGTGGTGTCAGGCAGATCCCTGCCCATTAAAAATAGACTACTGCAACACAGCAAAAGCTCCTGCTTTTTCCAGTCACTTATTCATACTCGCTTCCACACATTAATATTGCAGATTGTACACTGGCACACTAAGGCTTTGTGTGTGTTTGTGTGTAGAAGAACGTTTGTGTGCGCCTCTTTTTATCCTGTTTGCTAATGCGCCTCGCCTCAGAAAACAGTGGGTTTCTCCACTGCGTCTTTACCTCAGTTCTTTCACCATCACTCCTTTCTCCCCCCCCAAAATTAATCCTCATTTTAAACGTCTGCTCTGGTAGCAGATCAGGCCAGGTGAGAGATTGTCTTCTCTTCCCGCCTTCAGGGCATCTCAAGCTCCATTTAATCCAAATGCCAATTTGTAGCACACAAATAGGAAGAGGCTGCAGCCAGCTGCTTGGTTGGCTGGCTTGTTTGGGCATTTTGAGCACATAGTATGTATGTCTTTCCACATGCATGTTCACGCACACACACGCGTGCAAGTTCCTCTGCATGAGGGTTTACATGGGGCCCTCTCAGCTTGGTGCATCTATAATTGGAGAGCAGGGAGCGTCCGGAGGTGTGAGGTTGTCAGTCACTGTTTAGGTTGCCCCGGGGCCCCTGGCACTCCTGTGGGTATCAAAGTGGCGCTAATTAAATGTGGGCCCCGCCGTACGGCCCTCCACATCACGGGGCCAGCCGAGAGCCCCCGCCCGGCTGTCCTCCCTGTGCCTTTGAGAATCTGCTGCTTGCACTAATTACCCATTGTCCATTTGACTTGCCCATTCTCACACACGTTCAACACACATTTCATACAAACTCCCACCCCCATCACGAACCCCACCACCCCCTCCTATATTTATTATTTTATATTTCCCCTGCCCACTCTATCTTTGGTTGGCCGGCCTAATTAATCTTATGGAAATCTCCTCCAGCCAAGGTTGGCCTCCGATGTTTGTAATTTGATTTGGGGATGATAAAAGTGAGGGCTGGGGTTCTGCAATGCTGAGGGAACAGTGTCATTTCTCTGTCCTCTCTCCCGTCCCCCTCCACATCCCAACACTCGAGAGACGCGTGGGGGCTATCAATCTTTCCCACGTGCCCAGCAAACTGATATCCCAGAAAATTAACTTCAATTAATAACAGAAATCCCCCGATGCGGCAGTGGAGGCAAGCCAGGGCTTTGAAGGAGAACCTTCAAAGATGTCTCTCTGCAAGTCTTTTATAGGCCAGCTGGGGAGGGGGTTTTCTTTTCATTATCATCAGCCACCATTTGAACACTTACTTTTTCCCTTTTTTGTGTATAACTGTGGACATTTAAATAAAACTGCTGTCAACACAAAAAATTGATCAGATTCCCCTCTGGCTATAGAAGCAAAAACAAAATGGCTGCTCATTATGAAACTTTACAGTCTTGCCAATAACTCAACACCAAGACCTTGTTTATATGAACTGAGCAGCCTCTAAGGTCAGTCTCCACATTAGCTGATTGCTGTTTGGATTTATTGTGAGTTCACAAATGTTACAAATGAGCACCCATTATGGTTTGGATTAACTATTAGTTTTTCATTTAGTACGTTTTTGAGATTCATAATGACCGATTTGAAACACATTAAAAAACACTTCTTGAGCTTACACAAGTCATTGGATTATGCATATATGCATAATTTGTATCTTTGAATGAGAAACAAATGAATTTAAACTGGATAAATGACACAACTCTGGTTTTGCCAGGTATAATGCTTACACAGCATATTAAAGCAATTTAATGCAGAGATTGAGATTTGTAAATGCCCATTACTGATATAATAATCAATATTGGATATAGTGTAACAAAATGTATGTTTGTGTGGTTTTTTTGGCCCACTTTTTAGATGAAGATCACTTCTGGTTTGAATTTTCCAAACAGTAGATGCGAGTCCCGGGGTCCCACAGATTTTTGACAGTCCTGATCTGATGAAACTGCTCAAAATCTTCAGATTTTTTCTAGGAAGTAATCAGGGTGTGTAATTTTATCTTTCGTTTCCTTGGTCAACCACTGCATCTACAGTTGTCAGAGTTGCATGCTTCTTTGTGTAACTTCAAAAGAGCTTGAACAGGATGACTTGCCTTGTTTTAGTGTCAAAGGTATGTTATTTTGGCAACAGTGCTTCAATTAAGACCACTTTTGGTCCGACTTTTCAAAAGAGTAGATGGAGCTTTTTCCAGTTCTGAGCTGATGGCACTGCTGGATGTCGATTTTGTTGTGGAACACATGGTGTGTCTTGTATCTCCTGCACTGTTTCACTGGCCTACCACTGCGTCCATACAGTTGTCAAATTTGTGTTTCTTTGTGTTTCCCTCAAAGAGCTTAAACACTACCTATTTAACCTCAGTCTGCTTTGAAATCTTTTTCTGGGAGAGACTTTGCTGATGTAGTATAAAACTACCTTGCTGATCTTAGTGTTCTGCTCAGTCTTGCCATGATGTATGACCTATGACATAAAATTGCCATCCAGAGCCTCAGATTTTTACCGTCCTCTGAAGAAATACTTTGATCAAAGGGGGCAGGGAGTCTGCAGGAGGCTATGATAGAGGTCTGTGCTGATTGACTGGCCAAACAAATGCTGATGGGAGAAGGGAGCAAACGTGAGGCCATGGAGCAAACTTTCAAAGCATATGGCATCTAACTGTGATGCAGAAAACACAAATGCCAGTGGAGGCTGTGTAGCTATTACAGAATAAACCCCAATTAAAACCCCCAGGAAGTAACTACTAAACTTTTAATGGGCGTTGTCTTTAAAGAGGCAGAGCAGATTCCTCATTGACTTGAGAATTTAGAGAAAAGTGTCATGTTCTTCTGCCCCCTTAGCCTCCTCTAACATTAAAAGCAAATAAATCTTTATTTTGCAGGATATGGGACATTCAAAGTCAAGGCTGATAGGTTTAAAGGACCTTGCCAAAGGGTCCACCTGGGATGAGCTGTCAGTCAGTCTTTATTTGTATAGCACCAGTTCATAACTAGTGTTTTCTCAAGACACTTAACGACAGCTTGAGTCATGCTCTTCATTTTAAAGATACACGTATATGCATATATATACATATATTTAAAACATACATTCAAACCTAACAAGAACCAACATGAGAGCAGCACTGGGACAACTGACAGGAAGGTGTATTCAATAGGAGGCCTACTGTAACAGACTAGAAAAAAAACAAAATCCCAACTACTAAAATAAATAATAAATTATTGTTGCATTACCCCAATCACAATTTTTTTGTACTTTTATTTGGTCAAAAGTTTGCAAAACTTAAACACTAACATCAAATATGACTAACTGCACTGTTTCATAAAAAAATGTGATCGTTCTAAAAAATATGGAGACAGAAGGTTTGTGCCCATCAATGACAATATGATTCTCTCACAAATGGACTTTACCATGAAAGGAACAGGACAAATTAGTAAAATGGAGATTTTGTGATCTTTTCAAAAAATATTAGTATCAATTTCCGTATTGGCAACAGTGAGTTTGGAAATATCCCCATATTGAATTTCAGCAAAAATCCTTCTTACTTTGACTTTAGTTAATTGCTTGGTTACTTTGGCAAACTTACACAATTCCCAGAATCACTCAACTTGATTTAACTTGTGGTCTTATCATCTATATTAATTAAATCACCTCTAATAATATTAATCTACTCTCAACATTACTTTGTCCTTAGATTTTTGGGAAATTATATTTTGAACCTTTGAAAATTAAATGTCATCGCCTTAGGCTGTATACTTGCCCGCAGCAACAAATTCCTCCACGCCTGTTGTGTCCTCACACGCCCCTTTAACATCTATTCCCACCGCAGTAGCTTCACTTTAAGTGGCACAAATACAAGAAATACAGCGTGCTTATCGAGTCACAGTCCCCTGCCACCGCCACAATAAAACACAATCCTGTTTTCTCCACGCCGCCTCCTCCAGCGCTAGTCTGCCATGGCGGTCACGTCTGGGGAGAGAGCTCTCTGCTTATTTATTTGTGGCTGTTTCCTCGCCTGTCAGGATAAAGAGGGCAACACGGAGCCAGTCTGAGAACATAATTTCACTCTGAGTGCCTTTAGCCTGAAGGGCTGACACACACACATGCACACAGCAGACATACTGTATACCCACACACAAACACACTCCCAGGCTGTGCGAGTGGCTGTTGACCTACTGAATAATGCTTTTCGACTGGCGAAACACTACAATGTGTGTGTTTATGTGTGAGTATATGTGTGTGGGTGGTTAGCAGCTTAGCCCTCCCGCTGACTCCTGTTAAGGGCTAAAGGGATCCATGTCAACAACAAGCAATAAAGAAGATGCCTCATCCGGAGAGACGCACACGTACACAACACATCCCCGCACACACATAAACACGTGTACACACAACAGACTTGGCATGTCTCAAATAAAATATAGATAGAGGTGAGAGTGTTTGAAGGGTCTATTAGCGCTGGCTGTCGGGGAGTGATAGGGGTGGGATCAGTGTCACAGCTCCACTCGGCTGGGCTTGGCCGCCGCGCTGCACGCTGTGGGGAGGCTTGGAGAGCTGCCAGCTGCCTGTTTACAAGCCAGACGTGCGTTTGATAGCGGGCTGCTACCACTCGATAGCAGCCAAATCCCCTCCCGATGAAAAATAAACCAGAGGGCTTCCTCTGAAGTGGAATAGGCCGGCGCAGAGCAGATGAGGCGGGATGCTGTCTGAGAGCTGCTGACTCAGTTTGTTTGGCTGCTGTGATGATGACAGGCTGTTTGGATGACTTAACACTCTGCTGACTGCTGGATTGACAGGCTGACTGACTGGCAGGTTGATTGACAGGGCTAAAAAACTGCACACGCCTTGAGCTTTTATCTATAAATGATCAATTTAGAGTCCTGAACTTGTAACTCTTGAAAATAAAGTTTTTAAAGTAACAACTTTAACAGACTGAAGAAAAAGACTGAGGTACACAAGTATCTTAACACCACAACTGAACCTTTGTTAACTCTGATTGATCTGCTGACTCATCTGAGAGCCCTCTCTGATAGCAACTGTTGCTGAGCTTATTCAGATTTAATATTTATCTGTTTCAAGTATTTTCATTGTGACTTTGTGACATTTAACCTCAATTTTCTACATGTTTAAAAGTTAAGCATGAAGGTACCTGTGTGAACAACCCATTATATCCTCGTCATAGTCCACAAATATCTTTTTATCCATTCCAGGAATCAGGGATTGATTACCTCCACCAAGGCAGTCATGTTTTTGCCTGTGTTTAACTGTTTGTGTGTTTGTTAGCAAGATTACATACGGAGTACTGGATGGATTCTGCTGAAATTTTCAGGAGATGTCAGTTATGGCCCAAGTTAAAAATGATTAGATCTGGTGGTGATACACATAAGGATCGTTTTGCCAAACAACTTTCTAACTTATAACGATATCAGCATGATTCTAATGCTGCGTTCACACCGCAAGCAACCCAGCTACCAAAATCGCGTCACCCACTGACGTATCGTCGCGCGTCCATAAATACCTCATTTTGGTTGCCGTTGCCGTCGGCCGTCGCTCGGTGACGTCACGCCCGCTCGAGTTTCACCGTAATCATGTCATATATCATATAATAGAATGTATAAGCAGACATTATTCCAGCTCCTTTCACTATCCTTTCACACTCTTATCAACCACATAACACTGCAGCTGATGCCCTACAGCAGCATTATCTGTGAGTTTCCCACGGTCTGTCTAGGTGGAACTAATGTCCTCACTGACTAATGTTTCCCACACGGATATGGATTGTTACTCTGTAGTCTGGATGAATAACTGTCTGTCTAGGGTACCGTCACACGTGCACACACCCCTGATTGGCTGTTGCCGCACAGCCACGCACGACATCGCCTGAAAAGATCAACTTTTTCTAAACTTTGACATCGCGCGACGAGCTATGTGGTAGTGTGAAAAGCGGCTGTCGCAACACGGGCGGGGTAGCCCCGCCCCATCACGGCTGTACATTGACTTTGAATGTAGACTGATCGCCGAGGTAGTACAAGTAACGTCCGGTGTGAACGCAGCATTAGTGCTAGGTTTGGGTTTTCAGGTTCAACAGCAGTTTGTGAGCCACCTTGGCAGGAGTTTGCACTCTCCAGGTGCTTTCTAGTTATGAAAATACCCTTACTAGATTTTTCTCTGAGAACTGGCAATTCAAAGCAAAACCAAAATGATCATGATATGTGATATTCCTGTAATGTTTTACAGCTAAACTGTTGTATTAAAGTAAACGTTTTCAACTGTGTATTGCTGGTAATGCATTTGTTGGCTTTGTTACTCAAATATTTTTACTAACTAGCATGAACATCAACTTGCAACTGAGCGTTAATTTCTGGTTTCATGAGGCAGATCCAAAAAAGGACAATCACATCTGGTTAATCTAGTTTTACAAAGCAAACACTTAATTTGATGTGATGCACGAGTCAGTACAGCTCGTCGTTATATGCCTTTGTATTGATCTGAGTGAAACCAGTTTCAATATCACATGAGGATGATATGAAGGAGCACACAGATGTGCATTTAGGAGATGAAAGAACAAAATCTGAGGCGTATAAATGAAAAGAAATCAAATAACCCAATTTTTAATTGATTGTAATTCGAGGAGTAGTCTTTATTCAGTATGATGAAAAAATTGCACTGTTGCACTGCAAACTTCTGTTTGGTCTTTTAATACTGCAATTACCAACTTCTGTACCTGTGTTCTAAGTTTGACTGTCCATGTTTTTTGTGCTTTTAATACAGAATCTGCTTATCATGGGCTCCGGATTTTGGACTGAAAAAACAACCAAAATAGTGAGTTTTCCCTTTTATATTACATATTTGAATGGAACCAATGATATCCACCATGGTCTTTTACAATATGAGAGTGATTCACACTTAAAACATGTATGAAAATCACAATTTTGATAACTTAACCTTGAAAGATTGTCATCAGTATGCACACATTCATACTTACTTATTAATATTCACTAATGAACAAGAATTTTTTTTTTTTCTTTATCTGGCTGAATGAAAAGTGACCAAAAACATTGGGCTATGTTAGCATGCTGCCAGTAAAAGTGGATTTATGTTGTCACTTCAGCCAAATCTTGACTTTTAATGCATGTTAACATTTAAGTATATCTTAAGTTTGACAGTTTCTCAAAATCTAACAAACAGACCTAGACAATATAATTGAGGGCCATTCTACTGCATGACTACACCTCGGTCTCATCTGTGCTTGTTTCCATGGAGGACGAGCTTTAATTGCATTGTACTAGAAGTAACCCATGGAGTTGTAACAAAAACGTACACAATTGCAAATTTGTTTGTTTTGTTTCACTTTCAACATACAACTAGTTTGCGATCTACTAACTTGTAACCAAGTTCAACAGATAAAAGGCCAAAGATAAGGATGTTTAACTGTGGCCACCATTAAAAAACAAAAGAAGAGGAAAGAGGCTAATTAACTTATTCAACATCTCTAAACGTAAGAGACAATATTTACCAAATACTGTTAAATAAAGGATTTATTCAAGGATGCGATTTATTTGGTACTGTTGAGTAAAATAAATTCTTTCCTTGGTTTCAGTAAGTGTGATCCAACACTGTGTTTTAGCCTGTTAGTGACAACATTCATTTTGTTCGTATCGAATGTATGGAATCAGACATACTGCTGATCCGTCTTTTGGATTTAAGCAGAAAAAACAGTACATTTCAGAAAGAGAATCCATCTTAAACAAGTAAATACTTTGATTTATTTGTATTATAATTATTTGTTATGCTGTTGTCAACCCATCTCAGTAATATGGGAGCGCATTTTAGCCATTCCTGTTTTCTCTTTCCTATCTCACAGTATGTGTGTGAGTTTATATGTGTATGTGTAAATTATCTGTGTTTGCTACTGACTTTCAAATGATAATTTTGCTGCAAGTTACCATCCCTGCTCAAAAAAGTTGTTACATCGCTACACTAGCTCCATCAAATGAGCTCAGCCTGATTCCACTAAGGGTTTTTTATTGATGTGTTAAACGTGCAAGCATCACCGAAGCTCTCCTTAATAAGTGTAAATCTTTCCTGTCCTTGTGGTCATGTATGAAGGTGTGGCTCGTAGCCATGTAGCTTTGTTTATGCTGCAACCAGTTTGTTCTCTACAACCAGTGGTGGAGGTAGTTTTTCTCAACAAGCCCACATATGACATTGTATTTTCTTTCAAAGAAGGTGCAACATACACCAATACAGTAGCTTAGTGGTGTGCTGTTAACATAAAGCTGAAGTTAATTCAGTCTATAATAGTCTCCAGTGTCTTGTGTAGTGACATTCTTGTATTTATGTGGCTTTGCTCCACACACTTCATGAAACATAGGTGTGACTAGTGACGTCTGAGTCAAACTACACCTTACCCCACTGTGTCACGTCAGCACTGATCATAACTCTTCCTAGGACAAGTTACTAGGATTTGGTACCATTTACATTTCATCAATCCCAGCTCTGCTTGTCAAGTCAATTTTTAACTGTTCCTAACTCTGTAGCATATCACTGGGATTGTAAATGACAATAAATATATCTAGCAAGTTCAGAGTAAGCATGATAATGAATTGCTAATATGAAGCTAAGTTTAAATCCATTGATATAACTAGAGATATCCCAAAATATAAAAAGCATTTTTTTCATACCCTGCCCTTAATGGTAAAGAAATTGAACTCCTCTGTATCTTATCACTGAACAGTGACATGGCATCATTATTTATTTAGTGTGGGTCAACCAAACCCCTGTTGCAGTCTGCCATAATCCTCCTTACAAAAAGTTTGAACATTTTGTTAATGTGCTCTGTCATAACTGATGGAATGCAGCAGCGACAAAGCGGGGTCCTTTAAGGTGCATAAAACTTACATACACTGCAGTATTTACCCTGAGGTTTACCTATATGTAAAAAAAGGCTGAGTAACTAAAAGCAAAATGGACGGACACATTCCTTTATTAATCCTCAAATCTCATGAACTTGGAACCATTCCAAATTGGAAGTGGTTTTCAGTCCCCAAGCCCACTCAATTGTGCCTATTAGTTAACTCAGTGGTAAAAACAAGAAAAATTCTGACATTAAAAGTGAAAATCAGTAAGAATTTTCATCATCTTTGAAACTATTGTTCTCATCAGTGTCTGCATTTTGTACCTTGTCCACATATTTAGCACTATTCAGGATGTTTTGTTGACGATAAGGCTAAACCTAAAACAGTGAAGGTCAAATCTGAGTCCAGTTTCATCATTCATATATCTTGAAGAGCTGGTTGGTATGGTCCAAGCACTGTTAGCTTAGCTCACATTGCCTGTTTTGGAACGAGGGCATTTGTTCACATTCATGCTAATGTAAGTTTTCACAATGCAAGCAGGCTGTGAAAATTGTACATAATGTTAGATCCTGCAGGCAACACGGCAGGTGGTTAATCAAAGGTGATTAAAATTCAGGATCAACCATTTAATCCTGAAATTATCTGTTAAAGATACCCTCGGTCGGAAATACATTAAGATCTTCTGCTGTGCTGAAATATTGTGAAAACACCACAATCTTTTCTTATGAGATGTTTTTTTCTCAGTTGTTTTTCAGAAAATGATCCCTTAAGGCAAAGCGTTTTCAATTTGCCTGAGGCAGTGCATCTCCCCAAGGATTGTGGTTTGCCCTCTGCTTATTGATTGCTCCTTATTTCTAAATAAAGTCTTTCCTGTGATACTGGTGGAAGCTGCAGCCTAATGATTGGTCAGATAGCATATGATTAGCTGGATAGTGTGATTACAGTGTGATTGTGTGTGTATTTGAGGTAATTTGAGTGAATGTGTACGTACAGTACAACTCCACATGGCTCTGTATCTCCCTCTCCTTTTGATCTAACCACCCATTAATTAGCAGCCATGTTAATTAAAAACCCACTTCCTTTACATTCAGCCTGGTAATGGCGGTTTTATTCACTTACATCTCATGTACGCCTGCCTGCCCTTTCTTCTCCAGGAATCAAACTAGCACGCTTTATTTCTGCTTTTTTCTTTCTTTATATTAAACATGTTAGATTAAATTAGAGGGTTTTGATGTAAAACTGACAAAGCATCAGATATCAGACTCATAATCGCTGTAATTCTAGCCCTTTAACAGACACACACATGATACACTGAAAGGAAGATAAGAACTGAACCCAGTTCCAAAAGAGCTGGGACGTTGTTTTGAATGTGAACAAATCTGCATACAGGTGTACAATATTTTTTAAAACTTGGAAAAACTACATCATATGTTCTAAATATGCACACATGCCAAATTTGATGCCTGCAGCATGTTTTGAAGAAGTTAGTAGAAGGTCTAAAAAAGACTTGGGGATGTTTTAATGCTCAAAACACCTGAAACATGTCACAGGTAGGCTAGGGGAGAAACTTCCATGATAGGATTTTAAAGAAGCTTTCCTGTGAGGCTCAGACATTCACGAGCAGCAGTGGAAGGATGTTCTTCTCTTTTTAAATGACAACAGTCAACAATTTAGGAAAAATGGGTCTCCATATGAAATTGCTGGAATTCATAAAACTCAAAAAGATTTTGAGAATCTTGAGAAAAAAAGGAACAAAGCAAAAACAACATTGAACACATTTGACCTTTAAGCCCTGAAACAGCATTGCATTTAACACACTGCATCATCCTGTTGTAGATATTGCAATGTGGACTTAGGAAAGTATGGAGCCACTAAAGGGATATCAGCAAAAGAAAATGAATTATGAGTTTCCTGTGCACACGAGAAACTTTTGCATGAGCATGAGAAACCTTTGTGTACCAATATGAAGCTATTCCGGGTAAATAACTCATTAATTAACAACATAGTTACAAGCCAGACCCATTTTTTAAATCACTGTCATGACTGTGAGTTACAACCTCGTTTCCTCAAAACAACTTGTTTTTCTGAGCCAAACAACTTCAGTTGGTCTCAATATGCTGCTGGTGATGGCTCGACGCCATTGGGAACATCAGAAAGTTACCATGGCGAAGGAATGCTGTGAAAGAAAATGTAATAACTTCACCATGAAGAGATGTAATATCTTCAAAAACACAGTACACAGAGATTGCTTAAAGCTCACAGGATACGTTGCTGCCCACGCAAAAGTTTTTTGTGAACACGAGAAACTCATAATTTATTTTTTCTGCCAGTGTCCTTGTAAACACTCCATAGGAAAGACTTAAAATACAGTAAATACAATTTCTTTTTGCACATTGCATTTATTTGTGGTTTTTTTTGGAAGATATTGTGGACACAAACCTAGCACATGAAGTTCAGTGCCTTCTGTGAACATTTTCAGCATGAGACAAACGAGTCCTCAAGCAGCTTCGACGACTTTGGGGATATTTCACTCGTCAGAAATAAGACAACACTGTCTATCTGCTCACAGAGACATTTAGGTGCATCAGATGCCTTCACAACAATGCTTTATCAACTGCAAAAAAGGGGGAGATCATACCTTTCAAGCCCTAATGTGGTCATGAGAGTAGTTACATCTATTGTTTTCTGGATTTGATGGACTTAAGTTCTTCAACCTAATTTAAGAGTCAGTGTGCATGATTAACACAACCTGAAGTTGTTTTTTCTCCACGTTGGGTGATTGTTCTTTTTTGCATTTTACACAAAGTCTTGAAACTGGGATTTCTGTAGTTTATGATGTTCCAGCATCCTCCTCTTCCTTTAGAAACACACCAACTTTCTTCGCCTTTGTCTCTTTTTTCTCACGCCTATGGATATTGTAGCATTAATCATTTTCCACAGGCTGAATGTCACAGAGTGCCGGCTAGCCCTGAATAAACACCGTCATCCCTCTGCAGGAATAACCTTCACATATTGCTACTGCCATATATATGTGTGCGTACCGTACAGTATGTGTGTGCGTCGTGGAGCCTCACTAAAGGTTAGGAGGGCAAGTAAATAAAGGAAGAGTACATGGCAGGCGGTGAGAGTTCACTCATGTGTCTGTGCATTCTCACAGCCCTGTGTTGTGTTTGATTAGTCTGAGGCTCGGCAGACTAAAACACGCACTTTCACTTTTTCTCTTTCCTTTCTTTCTATGCATCCCTTCCTCTCTTACTGACTGTATCCCTCGTTTGTTTTCATTAGAATGATTGCCTCAATGTCTCCCTGACCTTCACCCATCTTCAGCGCTCTCTCTGTCTCTCTATTTCTCTCTCACACACAAACACATTCTTCTGAATTATCAGTTGTGATGTTGGAGACTGTTTTCATTCCATCTCTTATTTTTCTTTCCCTTGTCCTACTTTTTTCTCTTTATTTAGAGTAAGTTTTGCAATTTAACCACAAGGTAAAACATTGATCTGTTTAATTGACCATAGAATAAATATAACACAACTGGGTCCAGGCTACATAATTATCACACTGTTTTGTTACATTATTAATGTTTTCTTTTTTTTTTTTTTTTGACCTTCATCAAGGCATTGTTTTGCAGGCAGTTTTAAAATGTGAACACTGTAATTCAAAAACTTATAAATATATATATATTTTTTTTTAAATGTGTTTTTTGGGGCATTTTGTGCCTTTTTGATAAGAGAGAGACAGTGGACAGGCTTGTGAAAGGGGTGAGACAGTAGGGGAAGACACTCTGCAAACTGGCAGGAGCATGTATATGGGACGTGCCTGGTTGCGAACCACACTACAACACCAGCACCCTGCTTATAAATGTATTTTGATGTAAATTTTATTTTGATTTGTTAGTCATGGCACAAGTGTTTTGATTTTGGTGGTGTTTCACATCCTGATGCGGATCCAGACTTTTATTAAAGGATATCTTTTAGTGTGAGATAGGGCAGTTTTCATCATTTTTGACAATAACTTGCCCAACAATGTTGGAAATGCGTTCATAGAGATCTGTGCTCTTGGAGCATATGTTTTTTATTCTAAATTCAGATAGGTCAGATGTCACCGATAGCTACCAACAAGTTTTTCCTGACTTGCATTTCAGCCACAAAAAACATTCCAGAGTTAAAGCTAGGGTCTACGATCTGAAAACCAGTTTGGCTGTTGAGACAGATTTGAAAAACGCAGCCTGCCCCCCCTTCACTGACTCCTCCCCTCAGTGTTCCAAGATCCCGCCCCCCAGCTCGTGTCGCCTCCTAACAACACGCCCCCTCTGATAGAGCAACAAGCGGCTGGCATCTAATATCAGCAGCACCAACAACCGAAAACAACTCAGCTCAACTGAAAGTAACAAACACGACAGTCATCCCCCTTGTAACACACAGCAGTAGCCATTTCAATTGGACCAGCGGTGAAGCGGGTCTTGCATCGCCAGAGCAGAGCCAATTGTGGGTGAGGATTTATCTTTCTCGGCGTGTCTTCACCAGCTCAGTTCACAATGCTAACGATGAGTGGCTAACTCATGCTAAAATCTATTGACAGAGCCTACCCGTTCTGACCAAAAACATTCAGCCATTAGCCAGCATAGGCACAGACTAACCAGAGTTATTCAGCAGACATCTCCCACTGTAGTAAACAAAGCTATTACCTGTTCAACCAGGGGCGTAACGGCCGGTGCTGCAGCCGTTCGCCAGCCGGTGGCCCATGCTGCAGCCGGCCGTTTGGTAGCCGGCGGCCGGCGCAGTGTTCAACAATCCGAAATCATTCTGCAGCTTTTTCCACCGTATGATTCTCCAATGTTGAGTCTCCGTTGGGACCTGTATTGCTCATATTTCTTCCTTACTTCTCAGCCTTTTCCTCGAAACTTTTACGTCTCCTTCTCTTCAAAGTGGAGGGTAACAGAAGCAGCCTCCCAGCTCCATGATGCTTCAGCAGCTATGCAGCTAGCTGCTCACTGGTACTTGAGCGAGGTAGTGGGGAGGAGGCGAGACCATGGGCGAGACGGTGTGGAACAGGGGAGACAGGGTATTGGATGGACTCACGAACCCGGCGGTTCGGATTGGTCAACTATTATGCTGCTTTGCAGCGGATATACTGAATGGATTTTTTTCATTCTTTTTGGTCTTTATATTGCGTAGATCGGACCAGAGGACCATAACGGCCTTATAAACGGTGTTATTAAGATGTACCAAGCTTCCAAATCATAGACCATAGCTTTAATTGAGATCTTTTTCGCCCTTTTTCACCTCCATCGATATCAGACACTTCATAAAGGTGTAAAATGGGCAAGAGAGCAGGGGAAGACGTGGGAAATAAGCTGCAGAAAGGAAACTCAAACACAACAACATAGAAAGGGTAAGGGTGCATGTGTTACTGGCTCTCAGTTTCTGGCATTTTGTCACAGTCGGGAGACAAGCTTTGTTCAGACAATGGTTGCAAGCAGCAAAGCAACATACTATCAACAGCAGAGTACAGTTGGGAAACAATACAGCATGAAGGATCAGAAAAAAAAAAAGTTTTATTTTTGAGTCTTATATCCCCTTCCTGTTGTGGTGATAACCACCATTCAAGAAGTGTGTCTACATCACTTATAAGTATCGGCTCCTGCCATAGGTAAAACAGAACATGCCAGTTAGAGTCAGGGAGGAAGAACCAATATCAAGTAGTGGAAATGCCCCGTTGTAATCCAAGATGCCATTTTTCATTGATTCATACAAACAGATATATGAGTACAAGTTAGACCAAGAACCTCTTTGATGTTGCACTGATAAAGCCAAGATTTCTTGACACCTTGGAATGCATGAGAAATTGATCTAAATAAGTCATATAAAGGACAGGGCAGAGGAAAAGTGTATGTATGACTGAACGCCGATGACCTTTAGCAGTGATCAGGGACAATTAAGACCTGCATTGTGAAAAGCAGCCGGACAGAGAGAGGTAGAGATAAAGAGGGTCAGCATAAATATCAACACGTGCACATCTGTGACTGTGGAATTTTACACGTCTCCTCACATCTGTATTTATCAGCAACCATACCAAAGGCTTGTTGTGCGAGGAGGAGGAGGGGAGGGTGGGCTGATTAATATTAATTTGAGGGCTGATTGAAGGCAGCACTCGAGTGAAGTGGCTCATGATGATGTCTCCTGAGCAACTCCTACGCACCGCTCCCGCCATGAGTGGAAGGAGGAGAGGAGACAAGTGAGGAGAGGAGAGAAGAAGACAGGAGAGGACAGGAGGGGAAGGGATGGTAGATATGACAGCACGACGCTGATGTGCCTCCATCTGCCCACCCACTCTGCTGTCACAATGTTACACAAAAAAAGATGCCCAGACAGGCCTGTGGTTCATCACACATTAAATATTTCCCTCTTCAGATAACTATTAACTGAAAAGTGTCAAATTATTGCTTCAGTGACATTGATCAGTTCACTGTTGTTTGTCCTCTCCTGCTATGTGCGAAAAATGAAACAACCCGAGCTAATTTAGCAGAATGAAACTGCACTTGAAGTTAGGTGCAGGGATGGAGAGTGAATGCTCTCAAAAGTTTGTGGTCTTATTTGATTTTTATGGGAACTTCTGGATGTTGCTTGATTTTAAATGTGTTCAAACCCAGAGCAGCAGATACAAAGCCTCAACCAGAGTGTCTGTGTTGCTCCAGGAACAAGAAAAATGCATAAAAATAAAGTTAACTTATTCTGTGTGCTGGATCAAAAGCTGAGCAAAATATTGTTCAGTATATCAGATAACAATAACTAAAACAATTTATGTTTTTTTAAGATATGATACAATAACACATATGTCACATAGAGATATGCTTCATTACAATAAAACATGATGTTATGTTACAACACAACATTTGCATAATATCCAAAATTTCTACTTTTTAGGAAATTAGGTGAGCCGGTTTTTACTGAATTATTAAATAAACTGCATTGTATGCTTTATTATGTTTCAATTAAATACAGCAAGACACAAATATATTAAATGTTATATTAGCACATAAAAATTTCATCAGACAGGAAATGGTTTAATATGGCATGCTAAAATATGCTGGAGTGAAATATGATTATATGACTTGAGGGTGTGAATGAAAAAAAAAAAACAATTCCCAGTTGAGAAACAATACCATCTTGAGATTTGGTATTTTTTGCTTATAATTTTTTTTGTTATCACCTGCCACTTTATTCTGCATGCCTTACAAAACAAGGATGCCAAGCCCTCATCAGAGACAGTCAGCAGAAACAACAACAAAGTCGAAGGAGTGATCTCGGAAGAAAGGAGACAGAATAGATGAAGGTACAAAAGTATTTTGAAGCTGAGCCCATCATTGGGTTTATTTAATCCTCTGAGGATCACAACATTGTCTCTCTTTTGGCTTCTGAGTGCTGACCAGAGGTGCAAGGTTAACTCATGCATATGTTTCAGGTATCATCAGAGTGCACAGCCTGATAACATGTTTTTGTTAAGTCCACGTGGCTTGAGGGGGAAATGGCGTGGAGAATGGGCGGTCCTTAGGGATGTTTGAGTAGTTGGTGTTGGACTCTGTTTGAGGCAAAGCCAGAGGGGCTGGATTGGCAGAAGCACTGGGCAGGGAAGGGCACCCTGAGGTGCTTTTGCGAAATTAAGACTGATTAAAGAGCAAAAGAGATCGGGAGCTGAACTTTGGTGCGGGCTTTGCAAAACGGACATTGCTCAGGGCAAAAAGAACATGGCAGGAAGACCTCAGAGAAAGATACAGCAAATTACCAGAAATGTAAAGCATTATAAAAGTTCAAACATGTTCCACTGAAGCTTTCCCTAATAAAACAACTCCTCAGAGTTAAGCTTCTCTGCAAAGGTTTTTGTTTGAAGGAGCTAAAATTTCTAACCTGAAGCAGGTGAAGAGGCTGCTGAAAGGAGAGGAGGTGATTCAGAGTCCATCAGGGGCTGACATTTATTTTGGCGGGGACAGCTGATGTAATTAACTTTTAGACCTTCCTGTTCGTGGCGGCTTCTCCAGCCAGGTGAGCCAAGGAAAACAAGTCAAAGCTACCCACCCTTGGTTTCAGCCTTTCAAACACATCCACATCAATTTGCGCACTCACACACTCTCATCTCTGGTTCTGTCTCTAATGTTTTGCCTCTTTCCCCGCTGTAACCCTCATTCTGAAACCTTTAATTCACTCTTATTCTCCTATTCTTCTTTACTTTTTTTGTTTCCAAGCCCACGTAACCACAGCATCTTTTACTTTGCGTCCAACAACAAAAAGTGCTCCTGTGCTTTGAAAGTTGGCATTCTGGAGTAAAGCGCTCAGTAGGCCGATCTTCAACCACCATGGCACTCCAGAGTTTCTCAATGCAGCACATTTTTTGTCATCAGCTTGGCAGTTTTGCGTCAAGATGACTGACAACATACACACGTCGGGTGCATGTTTGTACGTTGTATGTGTCAGG
Organism: Scarus forsteni; assembly: GCA_036419115.1. NCBI lineage: Eukaryota > Metazoa > Chordata > Actinopteri > Labriformes > Labridae > Scarus > Scarus forsteni. Next base: position 30,027,688 of record JAZDUH010000341.1, on the reverse strand, counting down.
GAGACTACAGGACTTTTCCATAAGTTGGAGTTCTCACAGGTTGTGCTCTTCTAAGACTAACTTCTACATTTTTGTGTCATATGACAAGATGAATAATGAATGCATTTCATATTAGGTAATCACATTTCTCAGACATGCCACCCAAGTTTCTTGTCAGTTGCATGAGCAGCCTTTACCTCTAAAACTTATCTCAATGAGGTATCACAGCCACTGAAATATATGTCAAATCTAATTTGTCTTTTAAGTGATACAGAAAGATTTACTTTCTTTCAGACTATTTTTGTAAATTAATATTGCATCTCTCTATAATCAAAGATCATTTGGGTCTGTTGTGTCCCTCTGTGCTGAAAAAAAAGGAAATTTGCTTTTGTAAGAAATACTTTATTTTGTGGAAAAATTTGCTAAATTATTTAATTTTGATATTTAAAGCAGGTCGACATCCTTCTTCCTTCTGTCAAATGTTTGTTCCAAAGCAGTCATACCATGAAATATGCTGACTTGAGTCATAATTCCTGCAGATGTAAGCCCAAACTTCCTCTCCTGTAACCTGCTGTCAGAGACTTGTGGAGTTGTGTTGATTGAGGCAAACTCGTGCACTAAATTAAGCATTTATTTATTTCAGTTTAAATACATTACTTAAGAAGAAAAAACACATTTACTTTTAAAGTTTAATTTGTTCTGTTGTTCATTTTATGTAATTAAAAATTCTAACTTTGAAATATTGAAGATATTTAAGAATTTTAACCTCTGGCAGTGTTGATCATATTAATGTGGCCCCCTCGGTATTCACATTATCATATTCCTGTGCCATATAAATGTTAAGTTAATGTGTTAAAAAATATGCTAAAAAAGAGTTTAAAAAGACTGTGAGGAGTTTCTAAGTAATTACAAAAAAGTCTCACTTTTAGATATATGCCTGATCGAAATACACACTTTAAGATGAGTTTTATAGCATCAAAATGGGTTATCTATAAATGCTATTCCTTAGCCTTCTGGTCGGGTCGGACAGGGCTGGACTGGCCTGGATACTCAACTTCGGCAACAAGACAATTAAAACTAGAGCAAATTTATATTATTCGGACACGTCTTAGAGCACCGGGCTGTAAGTAGAGATAAATAGCCGGCTACAAAACTACGATACTTAGCTTTCCAAAAATTGCTTGTTGTCACACATCAAAAACTACCGCTACGTAGCTAGAAAGAGATACATTACCTCGTCGCTTTGCATCCTGTAAGTTGTTGAAAAAAGAAGTTGTAAAGCAATGCAGAGTTCTGAGGAAGGTCCGAGCTGAATTTATCACAACAAACACACGCTTTGGCTTGGGTCACATCTTTTGGTGCGTTCCAGTCGTAGTCAGAAGTAGGAATTTCTGGGTTCCGAGTAGGAAACTGCAACTGGAACATCCCCTGAAGTCGGAATTTCGTATTGGGAACTCGGTGAAACCTCGCCACGCCCGAGTTGACACTCGAAAATGGATGCCCCCAGTGTGAACAGTTATTTAGCTCCTGTAATAATCCATTTATTTGCACTTCTGACTGCGGTGTGTTGCTCTAGATCAGCTGTATACATAGTTTTGTTAGACTTATATTTACAAAAATGTTGCCATAGTGATAATCACATTCTTCATGTGGTATTTGCGAACAACAACGCAGGGCGTGCTAACAACAGCTAACAATAGCCTGGTAGATCAGCATGTTTTTTTCCGACTTCAACTGGAATGCCAATAAGTTGGAGATGATGTCACTCCCGTTTCCGAGGTTACTGGAATGCAGCATTACAACAGTCGCCGCATGTGCTCATGGGTAGCAGAGTCTTTATGTCGTCGGTAATAGATTCTCCTCATAGCACCTTTAAAGTCAAATATGCAAAAAGTCTCAAAAAAGTCTCGTTTTGTAGATCCATGCAACTTTTCAGATTTAGTGATTCAGTGCTTTTCTTTGCTCAAAGATACATAAACATATGGGTATTTGTACAGTGTAATTCTGTCCTCTTTGTTATCTCATCAGCTGAATCTGCTAGCTTTTTGAGTTCACAAAGAAAGCAACATATGCAACACTGTGCCAACAAGAAGGAGAGAAACAAAAACTGTGCAGATGTTCTGACATTTTTTCCCTGTTCCCTTTTTTATTATTTTATTTTAAGTTTCATTGTACTTTGACAAAAACATGAACTTACAATAACTTACTTGACCTGCAAAACACTTACATTACCTCAGTTGTTACAGTACAAACAGCACTCTGATATCTGTGCAGGTCCTAAATCATTCAGGCCATGGTTATCCAAGTTCTTTTCTATTTTTGGCCTCCTCTCCATAGGACCTCTTCAGTTCCAAAAAAGTGCTTTAAAGATACTTCAATGGATCACTTTTTGATGCATTGTCTCAGAGCCAACGTAAATGGTGAAAATTCCATAAGCAAGGGTTAAACAAGAAATTTTCTTTGACCTTCAAGCTCTTGGAGGTCCATTCTTTAGTCAGAGTGGATATTTCTGCTATGTTTGGCTATTATCCTTAAAACTTACTTTAGAGATTGTTTCACTGGAACAGCCCAAATGGAGCAACTGGATGACAAATGGATGGAAAAACCTTATAGATAATGCCTTTGGTCCTGGCCATCAACAGGGGGGGAAAAGCACATAACAATCAAATCATAAACAGAACAGAGTATGACACACTTTAAATCATTGATATTGCACAAGGAGACACAAAAAAAACAAAACCGTTGGACCTGGAGGGACGTTATTTAAAGTTTTACATGGCAAATAGCTCTTAGTATTTTTCTTGAGGGATTTGGAATGCAGACTAAGTCATTTTGGACATTGCAGGTGGACTCTGTAAACCTCTGTCTCATCTTTAATAATGAATAATGATGTCTGAGGGTCTGTTTTGTTTATTTGCAGGCCTGGAAAAAGAATCTGGTTTATTTAAGAGGCTGATACGAGGCAGATATTGGCTTATAATGGTTGGCAGATGCATAAGGCTATAGAAACAGTGAGGTGTTTGTTTGCACAAGCTGATTTCTCAGACTAAACGGGTATCGCGTCCTACCAGCTCCAGCTGCTTTGGATCAAAACAGTCAGCCGGAGCAGGCGGGAAGCCCCTCAAACCCTCCCCCTCTCCCCCTTCTAGTCCACCTGGCAAAACAAGATGGGACCACGGCGTGACAGCAAGTATAACATCAATGCTAACAAATGAGCAGTACACTGAGACGACACATCTGAAAGGCCAGCACTCTGTTGTCTTAGCTGTAAATTTAGGAACAAATCAGTCCCAGTTAAAAATGAAGACAAGAGGAGAAACAGCGAGTTGTCTTTAGATCAGGGTCAGACTGAAATATGGGATCTAACAGGGGGATACAAAAACCAGATGCTATATTTAGTTTTTAAGGAGTCACATGAGGAGTGAAAGTGTCTTAACCTCCGTCTCTCTTCACTCTCTGTCTGTCTTCTCCGATAAACTCGAGAGAGAACTGTGATGACAGCCTATACTGTACTATTTTAGAGACATTTAAGTGAAGAGCTTTGATTTGCATAAACCTGTGCATTCTTCGTGCAGCTAGAGTCGACAGTAGTTAGGGATTTCCATGAATATCTGTTCTGTTAGCTTTTTTGAAAGTCATGTTCAGTTTGATCTTTTTCAACGCTTGTTTACTAATTTCATTGGCAACACATTTTAATAGAAGAGGTACAAATTCTAAATAAGATAAATGTTAGATGGGATAACACAAAACTTCTGACCCCCGCGACAATTTTATTAACTACAGAACCCTTTAAGTATTTGCAGCTGTATGACTGAAGTAATGTACACATAAAGGTGCTTTGAGAATCAGTGATTTATGACCTACAATTTATTTGATTATATGCTTAAATCAGACCGATTATTTGTGCAAAGTTTAAAGCAAATCAATCAAAGTGTCATTGGGATCTTATGTTAAATACAAAGGGATGACCATAAAGCATCCCAGACATATAACTTCATTTATTTTATAAGATCATCCTTGAGTAAATGTTTACTTTTGTGTAAGTTCTTTAGAGAATCTCACAAAATCTTCACATTTAATTGTTTTAAGTAAAGGTTGAGCAGATTTTGTGTCCTTGACCTTTTACTTCAATGTGATCAGTTCTCAAGTCATAAAGAAGTAAGAATCATTTAAGAAGATATCTTGAAGCGCTCTTGAAATGTTGTATTCATGAGCAAATTATAAAATTATAAAATTTTCTTAAGCTGGAAATGACGACAGTTCCTTTTGACACTTATAGATCATTCTCATCACTTAAGCTTCCCCACATTAAAGGGACTGTGAGGAGAATCTATTACCAGCGACATAAAGACTCTGCTACCCATGAACACACGCAGCGACTGTCGTAATGCTACGTTCCAGTGACCTCAGAACTGGGAGTGACATCATCTCTGACTTATCAGAGTTCCAGTTGAAGTCGGAAAAAAACATGCTGATCTACCAGGCTATTGTTAGCTGTTGTTAGCACGCCCTGCGTTGTTGTTCACAAATATCACATGAAGAATGTGATTATCACTATGGCAGCATTTTTGTAAATATAAGTCTAACAATACGATGTATACTAGGGATGGAAATCTCCATCCCCAGGACGATACGATATGCATCTCGATATGTAGGCTACGGTACGACACACTAACCATTCACATGAAGCATCTACCAATTCAGGATGATACGATTTATCTTCCTACCACGATGCAATCAGGATGCAAACCTGTGCAAATTCAACTCAACTTTATTGTTCCTTCAAGACCACTTCAGACCACTTACAGTAGGCTACTTTAGCAGTCAGGAGGTGAGTTTGTCAACATAAAAAAGTAGGCCTGTTTCACAAACAGGGACATAGGCCTAACAGTAGTGGAGCTCAGCCTTCAAAGCTGTCATTAACAATTTAGACTAAACATATAAACAGCACTTTGAAAAAAACAGCACTTTCAGCACACTGAAAATAATAATTTTAAATTAAAAAAATATATATATATAATAACATGACATCGGATTTTACCGATGCAAAGCTTTTACAAGGCGATGCATTGTGGTTTCAGCCCAGTTTCTAATCCAATGCACACCACTCCAACCGATGCAATTTACCATAGACCCTCGCAGCGATGCACTGATTGCGCATCGGATAAAATGCCCATCCCTAATGTATACAGCTGATCTAGAGCGACACACCCCAGTCAGAAGTGCAAATAAATGGATTATTACAGGAGCTAAATAGCTGTTCACACTGGGGGCATCCATCTTCCTACCCAAGTCGATTGTCAACTTGGGTAGGAAATTCTGACTTTGGGGAACGTTCCAGTTGCAGTTTCCTACTTGGAACTCGGAAAGTCCTACTTCTGACTACAACTGGAACGCACCAAAAGACGTGACCCAAGCCAAAGCATGTGTTTGTTGTGATGCTAATGAATGCAGCTTGGACCTTCCTCACAACTCTGCATTGCTTTACAACTTCTTTTTTCAACAACTTAAAAGATGCAAAGCGACGAGGTAATGTATCTCTTTCTAGTTACGTAACGGTAGTTTTTGATGTATGACAACAAGCAATTTTTGGAAAACTTAGCATGGTAGTTTTGTAGCCGGCTATATGTCGCTACTTACAGCCCGGTGCTCTAAGACGTGTCCGAATAATATAGATTTGCTCTAGTTTTAATGGTCTTGTTCCCGAAGTTGAGTATCCAGGCCAGTCCAGCCCTGTCCGACCCGACCGCGAAGCTAAGGAATAGCCTTTATAGATAACCTATTTTAATGCTATAAAGCTCAACTTAAAGTGTGTATTTCGATCAGGCATATATCTAAAAGTGAGACTTTTTTGTTATTACTTAGAAACTCCTCACAGTCCCTTTAATGTTCAGTCTTCCTTTTTTGTTTATTACTGACAAAATGATGCATTTAAAACATATTGTAAGCAGAGATAATGCGACACTCATTATTTTTGAGACAAGGATGAACACAAGGACTCCTTTGTCTGTGATTTTTATTTTGTTTTAGTTTTTAGTTATCCTTCTTGTTTAACACCTTTTTACCTTTTAGTTTTCTTTATTTTGATTGTTTTCTTGAACCTTAGTGCGCCTGAATGCATCACTGTTTTTACCTTCACGCGCTGTTGGCCACAGTCAGACGCCATCAATTTGCTGTCATTGGCTCTGAGAGAAACTGTAAATCACAACAGTTATTCAGGTAAACAACTGAGAAACGGCACCCAAGAGGACTTTGGAGTTTTGCTCTAAATGCCACAACGAGAAAGAAAAACAACTCTGAATGGTCTCGTTTTAACGGGAAGTCGTATGTCCATTTTAATGATGGGTTTACACGCTGCACAGGTGCGTGGACGCAGAGAGGGTAATGCTGCCAGACAAGCACAGAGTGAGAGGGAAGAGGAGAAAGTTTTGGAAGGAGAGGAAGAGGAGTTTGAAAGACTGCACTTTGAGGAGACCTGCTCGTCTCATCGGCCGCTAGACCCCTTGCTGCCTTCAGGGACTTCTCAGGAAATGTCCTCATTTTCTGTTTTTGGAGGCACACCTCTTCCTGTAACTGTGTGTGTGTGTTAGAGAGAGAGAGCGATCGAGGTGCAGGTGGGCTTTCTAGCAATCACTCTTTCATATATCAGCATTTTCAAGTGGCAAACAGTGATATTATTTCGAAAGGTTGACATTTTGATAATGATTTTTGCTTAATTGAACCGGCAATCAGTTGTGTCAGCACATTAAAACATCAAGCTGTAATAGTTTTGAATTGTGATGCCTTCAAGAAAAGAGCAGACTAGTACTTCTACTGCATAAACACGTTTTTTTTTTTTTCGAATAACACCCACTGTCTTGTCATTTTTCAGTTAAATAAATCGTTCACTGGCTTATCTTAATTTCACCAGTTTCAAGTTGGTGATCTGTCAGCCTTTGTTCCACTTTTTAGTTAAGAGTAATAACAACAGAAATTTGTTTTCCTTCTCTGAAAATCCTGTCATGTGCTAATGAATTATGAACTGGAAATTAAGTTGGAAAAGTCAGGATTTAGATTTATTATCAGTAACTGAGAAGGTTGATTTTCAGTTTTTATTGCAACAGAGTGACAAAACAAGTGCGAAAGCTGCCCCAAACAATTTTTTTGTTTGGGGCTCAGGTCAGTTGTGATAGTTAGACAATGATCTGTTGGTATTAAGAAGCCCATGGTGTGCCAAGAAATACCACCTTACACCATTACACCATCATCAACCTCAGTCATTGACACCAGGTTGTTTGGATCCATGCCTTCATGTTGTTTGTGGCAAATTCAGACCCTTCCACCATAATGTCTAAGACCGAAAGTCTAACTTATCCGACAAGGCAACATTTATTCAAACTTTGGTGTGCCCATGCAAACTCTGGTCTCAGTTTTCCTATTTTTAGCTAACTATAGTGGCCCCTGGTGTGATCCTCTTCTGCTTTCGGATTCAACATGCTGTGCATTCGGTAATGGTCTCATGATACTCATTTTCTAACGAACAGTCATTTGAGTTACTATTGGAATTATTTTCCAACATCTCCAACCACTCTGGCTACTCTCCTTTGACGTCTGCCATCAACAAATGATTATAGCATAGAGAGCTGCTCCTGGATATTTTCTCTTTTCTTGTCCATCTGTGGAATTTACAGAATGTCCCAATTGTCCAGCAGTCTCTGAAATACACAGACCAGCTTGTTTGGCACAACTACAATGATCAAATCTCGTTTCTTCCCCATTCTGATGATCTTATAGGTTTTCTATCTTGAGTCAGAGTTAAAATTTGAGTGACTTTTGACCTTGTAAATATCTCATAAGTTCATCTTTTAGTCAGTGTGGCAAATTGTGTTAAGTTTGAAGAAAATCCCAAAGAGCATTTTTGAGAGCAAGGGATGAGTTCTGCCCAGGCAGCCCATCCTTCAGCCAGTCTTTCCACTCTTGTCAAAAAAACAGTTTTCTAGGTATTGCATTCATGATAGTGGGAGGGATCGATAGATGTTACAGAAGCCATAAACGCAAATAAATAAAGATGCATATGATAAAACATAGAGACAGTTGTGTGAAGACTTGTTTAAGCCCAATGAATGTCAGTTAACTTGTTTCGATCACTTTGAAAACCAAAACAACCTCCAAAGCATTTTTTTAAAGCCAAACAAATGCCTTCCATCAGTACATTTTCACCTAAGATATCTTCTCTTTTCTTCTAGCAGTGTGATTTACCTTCTGCCCCCCACTCACACCCCAACATGAAACGTCAAATAGTATCAATGTTTAAAAAGCCGCCAGCATAACATGGCTGCAGGCCACAGTATGGCATGCTGCACTATCTCCTCCTTTATCGCCTGCCTGTTATCGCTTGTGCCACTTCATAAATAAAGCCATTACACTAGAGATGCACACACACACACACATACACACACTGAGACAGGTACTCAGTCTCCTGTCGCTGGGGAGCTTTAACCCTGACCAGCTTTAGTTCACAGGCGAAGGGGGCTTTATGGGACATCGGGGAGCATCTCACGTGAAGTAAATAGAATATCCAGGGGTGTCTGTCTCAATCTCAGATCAAGCCACCAAAATCTCAGAGCTTGAAGTACACACACTTGGAGCAAAAGCAACACATACACAGAGGTGTGTGTGTTGGCTGCCTTTGCTGCCACATGTTTTCTGCTGACTGAAGAATGTTTTTGTGCAGAAGTGGCAAAAGTCAAAAGTGAAGCTTCTTGCTTTTGGGACAAGACAAGGATCTCCCAGTCTAGAGCTGATCCCACAGGGCCCAACGCTAAGGCTCAGCTTGTTGGTTGTTCCTAACGTTTATACAGACTTGTTCCTTATCTTGTACTTTTGAAAAGCGATAGTCGGCCCCTAGCTGTTTTTGAGTCGACTCTCAGTGCATTGCTTTCATATCCTCATTAAGTTAGCTTAAATTATTATATTCTCTGTTTTAGATCAGGCTTGATACATTGTCTAAAATGTTTTTCCTCTTTATGTAGGTAAGAATGTGTGCTCACTCAGTACAAAAAGATTGTTTTGAGTTGGCTCTTATCACATCAGTGATAAAATGATTTCTCTCACTACTTAGCTACAGCTGTGTTTCCCATCAAAAGGAGATTGTCTTTCCTCTATTGTTTGTTTATTTTCTGTCTACGTTTAAGCAAGATAACTCAAAGTATTCAATGGATTTTTACAAAACATCCAGGGAATGTTGGTCCTGGCACAAGGTAGAAGTGAAAGCAGATGAGGATAGGAATGTCTTAACTTTCTTAACTTCGCAAGATTGCTAATTTCCACTTTTAATAACTTGGTTCATGTGAGAAATGCTGTGACAAAGGTTTGTGGTCTCTAAGAATTTTAGTTAAATTATTTAGTCTTCGTATTACAGAATATGTTTCACTAGTCCACCTGGTAAACAGCCCATAAAGTGCTTGGATATTGAAGGAACCATTAAAAAAATCTGTCAGGTAATTGGACGATCATCCTGTTGATCACATTCTTTCTGAGCCAATCAGATTATGTGGCAGGCAGGCGGTACTTTTGTGGTGAAATATACGTAACCTGATCCAACAATTTTTCGACAAAACATGTTGAAAAAGGAGTGAAAATCTGCTTTCTATGTTGAAATGTTCTTAGTGTTGCTATTTGTTTTTCAACTGCCACTGAATATGTTAGCATCTTTGCTAATCCCTGTATGAGCAGTCACTTCCTGCTGTCATCTTGTTTGTGGCTCCCACCTTTTCCTGCTCTAAAGGGATCTGATTGAGCTGTGCAGAGTTGTTGTAGATTTGAGCTTGACAAAGTGTATCTGCCTGTCTACAGACACTGAATCAGGTGGATCCAGCTGCTCTGCAAGGTCAGAAAGAAGATCCTGTACAAGAAGCACACGTTGTGAATAGTTTAACCAACCATACAGCAGAATCAGTTGTATCCTTCCTCATATATCAAATGTATTTATAACCAAGTCCATAGCACAGGTAGAGAAGTGCATGAACACAAGCTTGAACTATGAGTTTATTGCAAGTTGTACTTGTTCATTGCCCTGACAGAGACAAGGAGCCAATGTGTAAAGTCTGCACATTCAAGCTGCATGGACAGATATGTTAGGATTTGTACATCCTTTCATATTTGCGGTTTTCCATAAAAGGGCAATGAAATGATTTTTTTTTTTTTCATATTGGACAGCCCAGTACCAAATGATCTATGACCTGGCATTGATTGTCAATATGGTAGTCGGGAACCTCTGATAAAAAAAATATTCATCCTCATCAGCATCTGTTCTTTTCCGTTCTCCTTTTATTTTGGACGTTGCTTTTCAAAAGTGTTTGTTCTTGTCACATAAGCCTAAATATTTTCTATTGCTTTGGAAGCTAAGACTATTTACATTTAGAACAAGAGTGTGTCCTCTACTGTTTTAGGCTTTTCTTTTCTTGTGTCAAAATGATTCTATCTCTTTAGTTTGTAAAGGAACCTGGAGGTGAACGATTCAAAGCCAAAACTGTGGGATTGTTTGAGGAAAAATGGCCCTGGACTGATCAGCAGTAGTAGAAAGAGCAGAATATACGGTGAGAGAAGAGAAAGAAATGGAGCCCACTGGATGGTTTCAGAGTAAGCACAATATTAAATCTGTGCCACTGTCTGTGTTTCCCGCTGCCCTGTCCTGGAGGTGAGGAGATATAATTCATGGCACAAGCAAAAGGGTCTGAAAGAGAATGAGAAAGAAAGCCAGAAAGAGGATCAAAATGGAGAGAAAAGTTAAGAACAGTGGGAGATAAAAGTAGAAAAAATAGGCAAATATTTGAGGGGAGCGAGGAGCATCCCTGCAAGAAATAACACAGAGCTGATTTGGATAAAGAAAATTCAATATTGTTTGACACAGAGTAAGATCTAAATATTATTCTCTCTGTCTCTTTGTTAGCTCAGGCAGCTCTGGAAACACTTTACCGAGTCACAGATAATATTTATAGTTTTTACATATGGTTTGGTAGCACATTCAGATGCGGTTTAGGTTTCTCTGTGACGTGGGCTGTTCACAGCGCTGGTGTGATTGAATTCCAACCTGCACGTAAAGCGTTTTTTGATCTTGCAGGCTTGATCCTTGCACACCAAAGCAGCACCGCACACACGTACGCGATACTTTATGTACACACAAGTGCACACATCACATTATACGGCGTCAGCGAGCCTCAAAGTGGATCATTATTTACTAAACAGGTTGCCTAACAAGAAAAGACTGATTCCCCTCAAGGCTTGTGTATAGAAAAAAAAAAACCTGGAAGCATGGCGGCGGAGCAATATCCATCATAATTGATGTGTTGCAAAGCAGATTACACACATTAGCGCACACTGTTTCCAGCTATGACAGCTCCAACTGAACATGACAAATTCCATAATGTGGAAAAAAACCTACTTTTGCTCTCTCTGGGTATTAGAAAGGCACGGCAAAGATGCATTTGCATTAGGAGTAAACGTGAGGGGAAGTGTTTGTGAGCGCATACGTTAGCATGCTCTCCTCTCGCCTTAATTACATGCTATTTGTTCCACTCAGGGCGGAGGGTCCTGTAAACTGCCTCTGTGACAAGACTTCATTCAACATGGCTAATCCTAACGTAGCATTATTTTTTTTGGCTACAAGGATGACAGCTGCGGCGTTATTTACCGAACGCAGCAACAACAAGATAAGCCCATTGAAACGGCAGCATTGTGCTGGAGCATTAGGAGTGTCTGGAGCTGCCTAATCAGTGGGCTGGATGCAGGGGGAATAAATAAGCTTTGAGGAAAGAGGGGCGGCTTGACTCGCTCGCTCACTCCCTCCTTTCCTTTCACTCACTCTCTCAGTCACTCTGCCCTCACTCTTCTAATCAACTCAACCACATTACGGCAAATCTGCTGCTGGAATTCCTGCTGGTTGCCTCTATTTTTGTACAAGTGGTTTTTAAAATTGGAAATTGTTGCAAATGATGCCATATTTATCTGCACTTCAAGCTGATTTTCCTTGAAAAATCAAGTTATTGCTGTGATTTTTATAAAAAGATTGAGGCTTGTTTTTGTTGTGGGCCTCCTTATACAAAACCTCCTTTGGATTTCTTAAAATTCTACAGTCTCTGGCCTAAAACTGAAATAGTAATGGTGTTAAATGGAGGCATGGAATTCAGCTGCAAAAGCTACATCTTTATTGATTACATTCTGATGGATAAACCTTAAAAAATTATCTGTTCTCAAACAAAAAAGAGGTATAGATTTCTTTTAATTTCACAACACATTCTCCAAATTCTGATAACAAATACTATAAATGAAGGATTACAATAGTATTTTTACTTGTTTACCTCCCCACTTTATTCAGCACTGTTTATTCTAACATGATTTAGTCACTCAAAAAGAGTTTAATGTGATTTTAGTTTCTAATTCCTTTAGATGCTGACATTACTTTATGACTTACTTATGCAAAACCCCTTTGAGATTTTTTTTTTTATAATTTTCCAACTTCTCCTCTAAGAACAAAGAATAACAAATTATACCCACTGAAGGATTTCAATGTCACTTGTTATTTTTCATAATAAGATTAACTACTGACATTATAAACAGATGTAAACAACAATAATGTATTATATAAATGTTAAGATTTTATCATGCAAGCCCCCATTGTAATTCTCATTGGGACACATTTTAATGTCATTGATATTTAATAGAGGATTGAAATTATGTTTTTACTTATTTCTAATTTTACATCTTTTTTAATCTGTGAAATCTTGAATGATTGCTCAAAATGGAATTTATTAACTAAATTTTGATATCCCTTAAATCAGTTTCTTTGTACTATTTACAAACCCCCATTAAAGTTGCTTATTGGATTGAAACACTTACTTGTTCTGTTGTGTAGAATATAAATGGAAATAAAGCCCAAGTCTCTATAAACTCTGTAGTACTATAAATGCTCTCAATACTATAAATGCACAACTAATTATTGAATAAAAGTCAATTAACATTTTTAGATCAACTTTTTCAGATAAATGTCAAGGTTTTAAGTGTAATTTAATTCTTTTTTCCATTCAAAACCCCTTTAAGTATTCAATTCATTGGATGACACTCTTGCCTGAAATGTGTTACTTAAGATCAGTTCCTAAAGACTTATGGATATTTGACCCATTATCCTCTTATTAATGACATATTCGTCATAGTGTGTCCTCAGGACATTGATCAATTCAACTGTCAATCAAGATTTATTTGCATGGCTTGAATCCATCATAAGTCCTTTCAATATAACCACCGTCAGGATACATAATAATGTACAGCACTTTTCCCAATAAAATAGCAACAACAAAAATGATATATATATATTTTTTACTCTTGTTCCTTTTTCGAAGCAAGACATCAAACCTTTTAGATATGATCCTGGTCTAAATTAATACAATCAAATTTAGTTTGATGTAATATTTTTCCAAAAAGCTTTTGTAAATGTTAAGGCTTTTTCAGTGAATACACCTTAGTGGAAGCACAAAGTATAATTCATCTTAACATGTATTATTTTTCTTCAGAGCTATACCTTCATCTTAACTGATACCCATGATAGTGCATAAATAATCTCTATCTGCATACTTGCATCCATTAAAAATTTGATGCACTTTCCAAAATCTTAATTAGATATCCTTAATGGTTTTTTGTTTTCTTCATACATTAATTTTGATATTCACCCATTTTAAAAACTGCTGGAAAATTTGATGTAATTTACAGTTCTCCCTCCTGAACTGGCCATTTTACATTCTTTTCAAAAAGTTTAAGTCAAACTTTTATTAGTTTACAGCATAACTGAAGCTTAAATTCTAAGCTTCAATATTTTTCATGTCAATAAGTTCCTCAACAGACTTAAGCATGATTTAAAATAATATTGTCCCAAGAATTTGAGACTTTCTGTGGTCCTTTAAAACACCATATCATTCAAATTTCTGATAATTTGGAAACATACTTAAATTGGATTAAATGTATCAGCAACCACAGAGTGAAAGCTTGTACTATTTATCAGTACCTTCTTTCTTTTAAGACATAAATCTGGGTAAATTGTTTAAAAAGTTTATGATTTGTGGACTAAATATACGATGATTTCACTAAAAGTACTCGAAGTGTACGACATTTTTGTTCTTTCGGATACAGGAGAACTTGAAGATATCTCACAATGCTACAAAAACACTTCATACAATTACTTTAAAAGGAAATTTGACAAATACAAGCTTAAAAATGTTTAAACTAGTTTATATCTAATTCAAGGTTAATGGAGTAAAGTGTTTGTTGATTGTTGTCTATGTACTACAAAACCCCATTGTGATTTCTTGTGATTTATAATATTCTTATCTGAACTGAATTTGATCAGTAAATTGTATTTAATGAAAACATAGCTATTCGATTCTGGAAGGTGTTTAATGTTCAGCAACAAAACCATGTTTGTTGTCTTTATTGTCATTATTTTGATATATTTGATCTGCTTAAAATACTTAATCCCCCATCATTTTGAACAGAAGAGAGAATGGTTATTTGTTTGTTTATTTGTACAGATTGATAGCTTTACTGTTCTTGTTTTCTACTCCGTGCATACAGCATTTGATTTCTACCATTTTTATTAATCTTGCTTTAAATCAATCCATCAGACAGTGAGCACTTAAACTAGTGTTTTTATATAGTTTGCTCTTACCAGCACTACCTTCTTCTTTATTTAACTGTTTGTAATATCAATTAATGTATGGAGGTAATAATTTAACTTGCCTGCAAATGTAGTCAAAGTAGACAATTGTGCATGGATCTCCACATCCTTTTCGACTAGTTTAAAGTGATCATTTAGCTTTTTTATGATTTTCCTCCCCTGATTCTGCATTTTTATAAAAAAAAATAAAATTCCTTTTATTTTTGCCTTCAATTAAATCTGAAACATATCAAGAGATGTTATTTGATTATTTCCCCTGCACTAATTGTTAGAAATTCATTTGAATGTGAAGAAAAAGGCCTGAGCTTCTCTCGCTGAGTGTTTTAGTGTGTGTGCATGAGCTGTTGGGAGCCATGTCGTTAGCCACACACCCACTCCTGACGACCCACTAATTAACACCCCATGTTAATCACTCTCAACCCAGCCAATAAGCAGTGACATGCCATCATGCAGATCACTACATCACAGCACAGCACAGCAGTACGTCCACGCCCGGCTATATTTTCCCCTTTTCTTCTCCGTGTTGTGTTGTAGGAACATCTCAGTGAGTATTTTGACTCATTTGACAAAAAGGGAGCAGACAAATTAGCTGTTTTTCTACACTTGAGGAAACATTTCACCAACCTGAGGCATGTTTGAATCTGTTTAAATCTGACCCTGTATCATCCCTAATAGCACGTTTATTTTTGCAGGCATGCCGTGTACCACATGTATTAGATCTAATCCATTAGTCCGATCCTACTTTACATACACATTTTAAGGACATGTTGGCGAAAATATCTCCAACGTGAATCTGCCATCCTGCCTGAAATAATGATTTTGATATAAGTTAAGCTGATTTGCCTAAGCTATACCGATTAATTAACTGAACCTAATCATTTCATTTCAATTCATTTCCATTACCTGAATTATTTGGCCACTCTCCCCTATCTTTTGTAATGTCTGAGTCTGCTTTAAGCTCACACTGTTGTCTGTTAAAGAAGTCAAAAGAGAGAGAGAAGGGTCTGAACTCTGTAACAACACTGACCTCTAGTGTCAGCTGGGCCTTGCTCCGGCTGCAGGGTGAGTTTTAAATGTGACATTTTTTAGCAGGCTCATTGGCAGTCCTATCTAAGGTAATGAATCCGCTTTGGACAAACTGCCTGGTTTTGAAGCTTTAGCCCTGCAAACGCCCGGAGCGGGGATTGCCCAGGATAGGGCAGAGGTAGATTAGGAGTCAGTGTAATGAGAGGCAAAGCGTCTCTTTAGCTCACCCTTTGTCTTCCTCCCTCCATCCTTCTTCGCCTTGGAGGAGAAGGAAGAGAGATACTCCTCTGGCCGGTGGCAGCCACACGGGCATTGGCTTTATTTTTCATCATCCACTGCCGGATTCCTCCTCTTTTCCCAGTCCATTTTTTATTTTTTCTCCTTCTTTTCTGAGTCCTGACACTCACTCATGCCAAAGTGGCCTCACGTCCTCGACAGGGGATTGTCAGATCTTCTCAAATATGGAAAAAACACCGGCACACTGGTGTGCAGCACACGGGTAATAGGCATAATAGGGTCAGGCCTGCATTTAATAAACAATTACCCATCTATAATAGATGAGTCCGGCTCCTAAAGGCCCAGCGCCTGGCCCGGGTCGAGTGAGGGAGAAGGAGAGAGAGAGGGAAGGTGGATGAATAATGCAGACAAGATGCCCATCAGAGCCCCAATGCAGGGGCCCACCAATTATCTTCCCCTGCTAATGATGATCATATTGATGCTAACCACCGCCCTCTCCCTTCGGATGCCTAAATCTGACATTTACCCAGCTACCCTTGCACCTCACAGTCCCTCCTTAACCCTAAGGTCCTATTGGTTGCTCTTGGGGATGCATGTGATTTTGTTTATAGTGTTATATTTCCAGCCTTAATTTGCATGACGTGATTTGGAAGATTTTTTTTTTACTTTCTTTGTGAATTTTAGAACTTAAACATCTGTTATTGCTCTTCATTGTTGCTTTTTATCAGTGCTTCATCCCTAAAGATCTTTCCTTGAGTGTTTTGTTATCAAAGTTCACATATCATGGAAAATATATTTTGGGTGGATTTTATATAAAGACATGTGTCCATAGTTTGTCCAAACACCAACCATTAAGAAAGTCCTTCCTGTTCGTCTTCCTCTTGCTCCACCCTTCAGAAGATATGTCCTCAAGCAGCCCATTAGAACATTTTTCCTGAATGTCCTGAGGGAATATGCCATCTCCTCTTGGATGAGAGACTCCCTCAGGTGTTTTTTGGCTCTTAGCTGTCCTCAGAGGAAGAAAGACATCCAGACATGTCCGTGCTCCCGCAGTTAACATTCGAGCACAGTGCTGAAAAGCTAATGCCACAGAGAGCATTGTGGTCAAACAGAGCACCTGAACATTTACTAAGACAGACTGTTTTGAGCAGGGCTGAAACAGAGGGGTTTACAGGCATCCAAAAATTAATTTCTGCTTGGAAATTTTAGGCAAGGCACTTCAGAAGTATGTTTTGGTTACATCTGGGACCCGTGCAGTTTTGATTAATAGAATTAGAACTTGACTTATAGTGGTGTCACACAAGGGCCAATTTACCACCAGTTAACTTTACTGTCTCCGACTTTCTGCTGTTGTCTGTTTGCTATTCTGTGTATGGTCTAGTGGACTGTTGAAATGTGTCATTTAGGCAAAAAGCAATCACACTGAAAGCCAATCATTTTTGTGATTTTAATAATTTACTCCTAAAGCTTTAAGACCAAAATGATCACACTAAGCCACTTTAAGCCAAAATAGGACACATTTAAAGACTTCATTTTTGAAATTTTTGATCTCATTCTTAAAGAACAACATGACACCAAGCCCAATAAGGCCAAAGTCGACTACATTTAAAGCCGGTATATATTTTTTATTTTTGATTGTATGCCCCATGAAGCTGTAAGAACAATATGATGACACTTGGCCCATTGGAGCCAAAGTCGACTTTATTTGGAGAAATTATATCGTTGATCTTTTGCCTCTGAATCATGAAGATCACACTAAGCTCATGTTGGCTCGAGAGAGCTTCACTTGAGCCTATGTATTTCTGATATTTTATAATTTCATGCCCCCTGAAGCATAAACAAATCCAAAAGAATAACCTTTTGCCTTTAAGGTCAGTAATGGCCACATTTAAAGTCAATAGATTTGTGATTTTTCATTTTTGAAACCAAGCCTGTTTTGGTCAAAGGCAGCCATTTTTTATAACTCTTGGTTTTTTTTATTTTTTATTTTATGCACCCTGCAGCATAAAAAACCCACATAAACACACAAAGCCCAGTTAGGCCAAAAATTGTCAAATTTAAAGCCTGTATTATCGTGATTTTGATTATATTCTCTTGAGGCATTGAAAGCATGCACTGTCTTGTGATATTCTTCAAATTTGTAGTTTTTAAATATTCTCCCACTTTTTGATTTTGTGCCTCAGGTTTTAAATGTAAAATTCTTTTAGGAACCTGTTGAAAATTTATTCATGACATTTATCTTAAGGTTTGTGTTGCAGTGCAAACAATAGAACAAAAAAACTCCTGGTTATTTGAGAGCAGAGGAAATTTTGACAACCTTAACAAACTGACAGTTTGCCCTTTTTATTGTATGATTGAGTCCATTTGTAGGCCGACAATTCTTTATGATTAGATCCATGCATGTCACTTTAACAGTGGATTTATCGGACTTCTGCAGTGAAATGAAACAAATCTCAGCATTGTTTGTATTTCTAATGTAATTCTCATGGATCAAATCACCCAAAAAATGATTATTACTTATCAAGACAAAACATTTTATAGCCTGTGGTCATTAAACACATTTTGTTTGTGGTTCTAACTGTGAACAATCATTACACTGAGCATAAGTGCTTAATTTCCCTATAAATCATGACCATGTGAATATTTTTGTCTGACTATAAGCTTGTTTTTATATTTAATACATCTTGAAATCTTGATATATTGCCCACCCCTACTTTATATTACAATTAAACAACTGAAGGCAATTGCGCTATTGTATCTAAAGCTTTTTACTGTAATTCCTCCCATGTTACTTCAGGGCATTAGCCTCCATACTGCTTTTATTTAAGGACCACACCCTGACCGGCGCTCAACAAACTCCCACGTCACTGCACCAGCGAGGCCCCACATGCATGAATCACAGGACAAAAAAAAAAGTTTGTACAAAAAAAAAGTGGCCAGGCTTCTCGAGATGCTATAAAATTAATGCGATTTCCAGAGTTTTTACGAATCGAGCCAGATGCCAAATACATAACTTCAAACAAATTGACTTGCAATTATTGGTGCGGCTCACCACTTCCAGATGTGCAACAGATGGGGGCCGGGGCGACTGAAGGTGTCTTAACCCAGCGCTTTGTGCTGTAAAGAAAAAAAAAAAAAACACAGCAGTACAGTTGTGTGTGTTTTAAATCACCGTGGGCTGCGGGCTGGAGGTGAAGGGAAGGACAGGAGGAGGAAGAAAAAAAAATAAAAGCACATCATTAGGAAAATGTAAATCCAGTGAAGCTTCATATGTAGCATTAATACAGTCTGATATTATGTAAAGGCGGATGAGATGCTGCAGCTGTATCAAGGAGGTGGAGGGATTCAGAAATGTAAATGTTAATGTGATCTCGCCTGTGTCTTCCAGTGCTGGGATTAAATGGTAAAAAGGAACAATTATGGGGGCCTCGCTTTTTTGGTGCATATGTTAATAGCTTACAATATCCTTGCATGCATACTGAACATTAGATCTGATTAGAAGATACATCGCTTTATAAACTAGAAGGTTTTACGGTGCTCGCTCTCTTTTCCATTCTTAATGAAGTCTCTTCCTCGGAAACTTTCAATAATTTGATTAGAGCTACATAAAAGTAAAACAAATGTGATTCAGAGTGAGAAAAGTAGCTGAGCACGGACTTCTTTTTTACTACGCAGGGAACTAATAGAATATCCAACAGTGGTATGGTGTCCTGGGAGGGTCATGGCTCCGTCTGATCCCATTATTACGAGCGAATTTGGCCCAAAGGGAGCCAGAATGTGATGTGTGTATTTCCCATAGCACATACTGAATCCATCTACAGGGGCTCCATCTACTAAACTAGCACTCCTGCCCCCCCTCTTCCAACCTCTGATCCTGAGGGCCAAAGAGCCTCTCCCCGCCGCTGCTCCGCTTTCACGATTCTTAGGTCGTCTATTCAAATACAGCAGAGAGCAGAGGGAGCGTTTTGCCCAGCCACCGTACCTCTGTGCTGCCTTTAATTCCCCTCACTCTGTCCAGACTTGTATGCTAATCTAACCGGTGACACACAACCCGACACACACTTTATAACCTTGAGTAATCGGGGTGACCTTGGCCTTGAATGGAAGCCTCTGGATTGATTTGTGATTCAGAAAAAAAAGAGGGAGCAATGGCCACTGTGGCCGCTTGGATACCTGCTGCTACTATTACAAAGTCACACAAAACAGTTTTCTGACTTTTTCCACATTTTGAGCGTTCACCCTCATGCCTCTTATAAAGTCACACCCAGCACTCTGCCACCAAAACAATTAGACGCACCAGGAAGATGTTAATATTCTAGCATGATGATAAATATATCAACTCTCTTTGTGTCAAATGTTTTCTCCAATCCGAGTCCATGTCAACAGGAAATCAATATTTATCTCAAGAAGTTAATCCTTATACACCAGTTTGACCACATATGAGAAGAAAAGGAAAACATGTAATGTACAAAGTTCTTGGAGGGAGATCTTTTGATTATGAAAGGCTGTGGACGTGACTTTGGTCAAAATAGATTTTGATGTGTTTATATTTTTATGCTGTGTCAGCATAAAGAAAAACATTACATTAAGCATATTAGGTTCAAAAAGTGGACACATCGAAAGGCTACATGAAAGTATCACATATTCACGTTTTTTTTTTTCCAATAGAAGGATAGACTTTATTGATTCCAAAGAAAACACATAGAGCAACAATGAGTGATAGAAACAGTGAGGGATGATGACAAATGACACAAAATGTCATAACAAAAGACAAAGAAAATGTCAAAAAGTGCAAAAGCAAAGTTGGGTATTGTAGAAGAGAGCCCAAAAATCCTGCATAACTTTTTTAGAACACAAACCTCCAACAAGACATTTCCTACTTTGTTAGATGGTTTTTAAGTGAAAATGTAAAAGCTGCCCTGTCACACAATGCTAACAAATCAATCAAAAGTCCTTACTGCAAGAAGAGGGGAAATCCTTTAAACAGTTAACAATAAGAATCCAAGCTGTCAAATTTCGCATAAAACCCAGAAAGTAGTGCTACAGATATAGTGGTTTTCTTTGAATGTTTCTTGAAATGGTCTTAAAAATGAATGAATTTTATTCTAAATAGCACACACTGCCTAGATTAAAAAGTTTACCTGTTAAGAAGCCTTGATAAAGACCTTGTCTCTGCAGTCCAGTGCTCATCCTTGGTCTTGGTTAAAATTGCGACTTAAGAACATTGAGTCTGTTTACTTTTTTCAGAAGGCTGGGAAAAGTTTACTTCCAAATAGTTTGTGCCGATAATGATTTGTGAAAAAAAGGAAAGACCAGGCCAAATTCTCATTGAAGGTTCACATAAAAGATGCTTCAGACAGTCATTGCCAAGTTGCTTTTTCCTGTTGTTTGATATCGATGGTAAGCCCTGGCACATTGTCCAGTGGGCAGGCCAGTATATCCCACTGTCTTAATGTTGCAATGATTCTTTATCTATGACGAGGGGTCTCCAAACTTCTTATAAACTTGATCTCTGTTTGTAAAGGTTAGTCCCACTGTGATCAGGGAACTCTTTTTTGATGGAGACCAGATCAGGCATCTCAGCAAAGCACAGCAAGAAACATCCAAACTCATACAGGGCACACTTTGACCCTCAGCATCCGACTCCCACACACTGGAGACTGAGTGCTCCATCAGGCTCTCACACGATTGCAGATTTAAATTTTAAGGAGTTTTTAAAGCATCACCCTTATTCCCTCATGTTTTGTCTGTTTATTTGTTTGTCTGTCTGCTATTCTTTTAGCAAAATAACTCAAAGTTCTCAAAAGACTCAGAGACTTTGGTCAAGGAGGAAGAGGTGATCAGGTTTAGGATGTGGATCCAGGATTTTTCTCATTAACTAAGTATTTTAGTTTTTGATAAATATTCAAAAGTTCTCAAAGGACTTTGATGACATTTTTACAATACAGATTGAGCAGTTTCACATATAAGATGATAATTGAGCTAACAATCAAATCAAAAATACCCAGGCAGAGGTTTGAGCTCTCAGAGAACTGCTAGTTTTGCTTGAGTCTTGCCCAATGATACTTGAAATCTGTAAATTATTAGGAGCAAATGGATATACATTTCCATAACAAACTTTAAACTTTTTGGATTTTAAAACTAAATTGCCAAACGTTTCAGAGAAAATCATACAAGATGAATCAGTTTGTTGGCAGTCTAAAGCTTGATCAAACTATTGGGCTGAGTTGTGAGGAAAGACATGTTGTTTCTGTTTAGAGTAATCAGATTACCCCGCTGGCATCAAGACTTAGGAAAAAAAAAACATTGCTGTAAATTGTGGCTGTTAGGAAGAAAACAACATTGTGATTTGAATGAGGTGACATGATTTGTTTAATAAGATCTACCATTCCCTGGAAAGATTCAGGACAATTTTTTTGCAGTAACAAAAATGAGATTTCAGACTTTAAACAATCTACATTTTGATTATAATTTTATATGTAAGTTTCAGGCTTTGTGCCTCAAGATTTCAAGATCTTTATCAAAACTAACAGGTTATTTTTATTAAATGTTTTTGGCTTTTTTATGCTGTTTTAACGATACCATTTATATTTGTTTAATAGGTTCATTAGTTATTCTTGCCATTTGGGAGAGCATCATGGACACCTTGGGGTCCTGCAGGAGAAGATTGTGAAGTATCTGGACTTTTTGTCATCCCAGATCATTGAAATGATGTGTATATTTTTATTTTGAAACACTTGGTATTTAAGAATATAGGTAATTTGACAAAGCTTCCCAAAATGTTCAGTGTTTTTGAACTGTTTTATGGTATGATCAGTTTAATCTTCTTCTCCTGAAGAATAAAAACAAAAAAAAGCCAACGTTGGATGTCAAGAATGTCCATTATTGCTGCTACAGCGACAAACAGATGCTAGTGTTGTTGATTGTGAATCATATAATGTCATACTTCATATTTCTGCGATAAACGCTTATTTCTGATGTCTTGTTGGATGAAGATATATAGAGATACCGTGGTGTGTACTGCTGTTTATCTACAAAGAAAAGATGAAGATTTTTGTTCTGTAAACTTTAAAATTCTCTGTTCTTACCTTTACCTTCTCTCTGACCTTAACCTCAGATCAGTTCTTATTTTTCCTGAAGGAGCCCCTAGTTTGCCACATTTCCCTGCAGACGAGGGCTGACTGATTGAGAAGCAGCCTGCTATTGTTTGTCACACCGCTCTGAGTCACGGCTGAAAATAGATATGACACTTGATGTTTGGAGCCTCACTGCCGGCTGTCAGATTGTTATTCCCACTCAAATTTCACCTAATTTGTGCACAAGTCTTGTCACAGTCCAGATCCTGATGAGGGCTTTTAGGTGGATATTTTCTCTTCTCCCCCCTGTTAGCTAGTGTGCAAAAAAAATACACACTTGTGCTGGTGTGCACTTGCTATGCATGCAGGTGTGTTTGTGCCTGCACTTTTGATTAGGCTTGTTTGTGTATGTGTGCTCCAAAGTGAGTCACCCTCGGCAGAAGGTGATTAAGAGTTGCCAATGGCAGGCTCGACAGGTGAGCGCGTTGTAGCATGGCTGGCAGCTTGTGGCATGTGCACGGGTGACAGCTTCTCCCCGCTCAGTGCTGGTGTCAGTGTCGGTGGGTGGCAGGAGGTCTGACAACGTTGTTTTGGTGACAGAACGACTCCACTGTGAGGTTCACGACAACACTTGGCTTCTTTAGATTTGTCACTTTATACTGGGGAGTGTAGGTACTACCGTGGACTTAAGCATATACTCCCAAAAACACTTTTCCATATGTAAAAGCGCTGTTTACCCACTATAGCATGTTTAATTTTGTGCTTTTTACCCTGAATAATCCACCTAAAATGTAACCTTTTGTACTTCCTGCCATGGATTTCTTTTTATCACCAACTGCATGAATGTGGAGACAAACACAGCTCATTGCTGCCACCTGCTGTCTGGAAGAAGATGGAGCAGCTGCCATGGCATGCTTAGAGTGAGGATTTGCATCAAATCGGACCATTTCCCTTTGATTGCAAAAGTAAAATATGGTGTTAATGTTGTCTGTGAAAAGCATGATTGCAGTGTTTGTTGACTTGTTTTTTCAATGGCTTAAAGAGATGACAGACAGTCAACAAAAAAGGGAAAAAACTAATCACTGATATGCAGTAGTTCTAAACTTCAGTTTAGAGTTCTTACAGCAGGACCCACTGCAACCCAAATTTCAAAGCTTTTACAGCTTTTGTTGCATTTTAAGAATGTAGTTGCTTTTTCTATAAATCAAGTTTTTATTTGATGCATGACAGTTAATATGGTATTACATAATTACATTGATATTGAGTAGGGCCTTCAAATACAGATATAAAATAAGAGATGTCAATAATATTACATGATCTCACACGAAAGGTGTGGAAGTGTTTACTGGTAGGTAAAGGTTAATAAATAAATTAATAAATAGCAATAATAATAAACAACTAGCTCATGAGTAGATGGAATAGAATGGATATTTAGGTTAAATACATAAATTCATAAATCCATTATTGTATTTAGTACAACAAAATATCATACAAACTAACTCAACTGTCATCTTCTTGATTGACAGTAATATGGGACCAGAATGATTCCCAGATTGATGCTGCAGTGCCATCCCTGTTGTTTACCTTATAAAGCACACATTCATACGAAGCTGTCTTTATCATCAAATTTACCCATTCTTTAAACTGTGGGTGAATTTAGTTTCTTTTTGACATTGTATGGAGTAAAAATAAGTAATATACAAAACGTTTTTTTGGAGGGAATTAACACAATATGGTGTGATTTTCAGCATTTTGACGCAAAGATAACAATAAATACAAAATAAATGAATTTGACTCTTTGGAAAGCAACACATTTATTTTTTTTACAGCAGAATCAAAGACATTCATGACTAGAGGTGCTCCAAGAACACAAACCTCAGCTCAGGCCTTTTCAGCATCCAGGCAACCTCTTGTCAAGAATGCAGGAAAGTGCCCTATTTTACACTGTTAACAAATCCTTGAATTGCTGGATTTAGATCACTTCCAAAATCAAATCAGTTCTCCTTTCTGCCATGACTAAAAAGTTCCCTGAAAATGTCAACCAAACTATCTCACCATGTTGAAAAATTAGTTTAAAAATTGCGGGATCCGCATCTGGGTTTGGATCACCACTAAGATCTAATCACTTCTTCCTTGTGCTATAATTTATGTTCCTTGAGATTTTAATGCCAATCCATTAATAACATTTTTTGGTTTTTGCTCACAAACAAAACTAACTAGCAAACACCGGCAAAAATAAAATGCCCTTGTTGGAGGTAATGGTATTCTTATTTATAGGCATCTTTCTCAGCCCTCAAGGTTACTTTCCAAGGCAGACTTAAAACTAATATAAATAACAAGATAAGAAATTATCAATAAATAGGTGGTGAATTAAAGGGAAAATAGCTTGACCAGATGTAGAAAGTATCAGATTGAATATTCAAAGTGGATCTAAGAGGGTCAATATCCCTGATGTTGAGTGGGAGGGAGTTCCAGAGGAGCAGAGCGGTATAAGGCTCTGGACCCCGCGGTGAACAAGTGGGCAGGTGACATTATGAGGTGGCAGGAAAAAAAAGACCTGAGGGAGCGGGAGGGTTTGTTGTTGTGCAGAAGTTCTGAGAGTCCAGGCAGACATTCGTGACCCACTAAAAACAGCTATATGACCCACTTTTGGGTCACAGCCCAACATTTGGAAAAAACTACTCAACAGAAATAGATCTATAGTTTCTGTTCATTAGACAAGCAGAGACTAAGAAGTTCGTAATTGATGCCAGCCATTAAAATTTGTGATATTTACCAAACTAAATCATGACAGTGAAGTCAAAGGTCAAAAGACAACACTGAAGTCAGTACAGCTACATTGTTGCTGACAGATCAGTCATGATGACATGTGTGCATTTTCTTTCATTATTTTAATATGAGGCTGTGAATATTTATACTTTTTGAAGTATACCCGTGATTGTCAAGCAGATGTCAAAACTCTAGCATTTTTTGTTGTTTACTGGTCAGAATAATTTTGTTAATATCCATAACATAAAAACATTCCTGTGACTTGAACATTAGTAAAGCATGAATCAAATTTAGTTAAGCACTGGTTAAACTGTATCATCATTCATCACACTGCTATGAATGCTTATGCATGAATTTGTAAAGCTACAAAGGGAACAATTATTTTTATCTGTTTTTCTTCTAAACTGAGTCCTGCACACTTTCATAACAGTATTGGGCACAAACTAGTTAGTTGTAACAAACATTACTGTAATAATTATACTTTTTGAGTAACTGGTTCAGCAAAGGATTAAAATTTACAAACATTAATATCATTACACTTGCTGATCAAAGTAATCCTGAGTTATATTTCTGTCCCAGGTGGGTTTTATTATAATGATGTGTTTGCCACAAGCAAAAAAGTTCAACACACCATGGACGATGAGAGGGAAAGAGTGAGCTGCAGAAGTATTATCTTGATTAGAGTTATTTGTTAAAGATGTAAAGAACATTGTTGTCCAATGTGAACTGATTTTAAAAAAAATGTAGATTTTTTATGATATCAATAAAACTAACCTGCTTACAGAAAACTTTGCAGCCAGTCCCTCAAACAAAAGTCAAACTTTTTGGCACTAACTTCTTTAAAACGTTCCAGCTTGTGGTCTTCATCAGGGTCATCCTGAAGGCCACAAGCCCAAAAAATGTGGGCTAAGTTATTTCCTGGACCACAAGTGGTCCAAAGGTTAGGTTCCAAAGGTATGCAGATATATTCATTACTTTATTTTGTATCGGTTATAATATTTGATGATCTATTTTTACAAATGAAATTAGTTTTATTCATTTCAGAATTTTGGTTGATTACATGTTTAAGGTGCAGATAAGTGTTTGATAAAGGTAAAGACTGAAATGATGAGAACTCAAGGGCCAAACTCAAGGACGCAGGAGCTTATTTGAATGCATCTGCAACCAAGAATAATCAGATTTTGAGTAAGAAAGATCAAACATTAGAAAATCACTAGAACCCACAGTTTGTGATTTATTTCATAAAAGTGGCCCATTTATTAGGATAGTTATTAAAGTATAATCGCTACTACTGCTGCCTGTTAAAGAGTTAAAATAAACAAAGCTAGTTAAGATCAGGAAAAAGTACATCCTCTTTCCTTTTAAAAAGCAGTAATTAGGAGGTTATGAAGGCAAAACTCTGAGGTAGAAGATTTTTAAATATATATTATGATCATAAGTTTATGTAAGCTTTAATAATGTTTCATTACAAACCATTATACGGCAAATTAGAATGCTAACAAGCAGGTTAACAATGTGAATAGTGGCCAGGAATTGAGGAAAATGTTTTACAGTGTTCAGCTTGGCGGTGTACTGTTCCTGATCGGTATTTGCCATGGAGCAGAGGGATGTTAGGAAATAATGTGGAAGTTATTGAGAGCATCAACTTTTCCAGATTTCTCTTTACACGTTTACATTTAAATTCCCAACCTTAAATTCAGGGCTAATGATGCTAGCATGATTTTGTTATCGGATACCTGCACTGTTTCTTTCGCAATACTGAGCCAGGAGTTGATGAGCTGTGATATTCCAAATAAAAAAGTCACTTGTTCTGATGTCATCCTTGCCTCATCCGACCACATTTTCCTTTTGAAGCCTGTGCATAACTGGCCTTGAACTTTGTCCATGATCCCCTTTGATATGGAGTCAAATGAAGGAAATTTCGTTTGCTGGGTGGAGGGCTTTGTCTCCAGAGGTAGACTGAAGACTAGAAAAGTGCTACAAGTCTGTATGAGTTTTATTTTTCCCCTTTAATCCTCTGTCAATACTTTCATTAAGGTAGATTTTATTCATTTGTTTTATTCTGCTCCGCACCTACATCAATTCCTTCACTACACTAATTAGATTTGTGTATTTTTCTCAAGTTCCCCGAGTCGACAAGAAGCAAAAAAAAAAATCATTGAACATTAATGTAAATGAAGCCTTTTGAAATTTCCCTCATGCTGACTCTTCCTCGGATACTCTTCATGTTTTTATAGCATAATGAAAATCTATATTTACCTACCACTTTGGCCAATTACCCATAAACATCACACAGCACTTTGTAGCTGCAGTAGCTGTACTGTGAGAGTGTGGTGATTGATCCGTTCTGTCTTGTTTGCGGCTAAAGAGCGAGGAATGTTTCGATTTCATTATGGAGAGACACACGCTAATAACACTCTGAAACATTAATTGAGGAAAGCTTTGATGAGAAATCCATGAGGGAAGTATTGGCGTGTTTTTTTAGACTGTTCTGTTTGCGCATTATTAATGCATGACTGGAAGATTGGATGAAACATTTTGACCAATAAAACCGTGCAAAACAAAAATCCGTGGACATATTTTGGGGGAAAGTTTCTCAGCTAAGAAACAAACTTTCCCCACCTAACACTTCTTGATTACCTCCTCATAAAATAAAAGGACACTTCTCCATCCTGCTTACCTCAAAGGAAAGTTTCCAAGCTCTAAGCTAACTGCTCTCATGCTAACTCATCATCCTATCACCATTACTTGTCCCTCAAGGGCTCATCAGCTCACACTAGGCTCATCAGGATTATTACTCCTCCTCTACTTGTCTTTATTATCCAATTTCCCTCCTCTCTTAGATCCTTCCTGCCTCTCATTGACAATCAGCCACCTTGTAAGCTGGCCCTTCACCTTCTACAGTTGAAATGTCTCTGGTTCTGTTCAGCTTCATACCCCTGATGTTGTCCAGTGACGTCTTATATATTCAGTAGCAGAAGGTATTCCTGGTTTAGAGGGATATGCTGGGCTTCCCTTGATGAACAGCTTTCATTATGTTAACCTTGAAGTAAAACAGTTCATGTCTTTATTTGACTTTTTGCCCCAGTTGACATCCTGGAACATCATACTTGTTAATTTGCTTTACTAGATAATATTAATTTTCTTTTCACAGTCATGTATTATGCACTTATACACCAAAATTAAGAATGTTTCAGAAGCTATTTTTAAAAGGAATGTATTTTCCATATATATTGCATACATTCAGTGTTCAATTTAATGGAGCAAAAACTAAAAAGGTCCATATAATACAGTATGAGAGAAGATAACTAGGTGAGTTTTACAGCTTAATACATAAACTGATCCGACAACAGCTTTATTAAGACAATGTTCAGGAGTATAAACACTCACCACCATGATACTGCAGCTCTAACACTATCCCCATCAAAAAAAATCTTTGAATTACCCCTGGCTCTTTTATGACTTTCATAATACTAACTCTGGGCTCTGAGACAAACACACATTTGAGCATCATGTTGAATAATTTGCCTGATTGTGTGATATATTCCAACAAATGCTGTCATCGGACAGATGTGGGCTTATTGCACATGAAAAGTTGACCACAGGCCAAAAAAAAGAAGCTTTTTCTTCTGATAGGCCTGGTACACAAAAAACAGTTTTGCTGAATCTTAACCGATTTTGAAACAGTGAGCGAGCCACACAAGAAGACAGATAATGTCAGATTTGTCAGCTGTGTTCCTGTGGTGTGTGGTCTGCCACAGAAAGAGTCAAAGGACAGGACACACCAACTGATTAATTTACCAAGAAGGCAGAGCCGCTGCTCTTGCAAGATGTGATTTTGTGAG
The DNA here is from genome assembly GCA_036419115.1 of Scarus forsteni. Lineage (NCBI taxonomy): Eukaryota > Metazoa > Chordata > Actinopteri > Labriformes > Labridae > Scarus > Scarus forsteni. The sequence continues at coordinate 29,998,052 of JAZDUH010000341.1, read as the reverse complement.
ATCACACGTGACTTTAACTTAAACTAGAAAAGCACTCGGAGAGCGCAGACGTCCACCAGCGCCACAGTCGTCCCCGTATTCTGATTTTCACCATAAATATTAGTCCTACTTTTATTTCATCTAAATATTTAGATTCCTTGACCATGAAAACATACCTTTAGCAACTGGATTCAAAATGATATCTATTTTAGTTCAGTAGTTATTCAGGAAAATCCCATTTTTAGTCATGGCAGATCCAGACGGTGATCCGGATCATTCCCAAAATGTAATCCTTTGTTCCTTGTCCCAATCCCGACATTGCCTGAAAATGTAATTGTAATCAGTCCATAACTTTTGAGTTGTCTTGCTAACACAGAAACAAACAAACACACACTGGCAGTAACATAACCTCCCGGCGGAGGTAACAAACATGGCAGACACATCAGGAGGCTAAATGCGGCTAGTGGTTATCTTCATGCGACTCCCTTGGTGATTGTGACATTCATCCAGCTCGTCTCCTTATCAGTTTGTTATTTACAGTTTACAGGTTGTTCGAATGCTCCTGCTTTAAACTGATCAGCAAGTTGGACCTCAACAGTCAAACTTTGTGCTTTGCCATTTTCTCTCGCTTCCTGCGTCAGCCAGTTTGCTCTCCAATTGGATTTGCTCTGGTCCATGTGACAGAACATGGTGCACCCCACACGTCAGTTTTTCTGATTGTTAATGTTTAACATGCTTCATATTTGAAGTTGGGATGGCCCTGATCCCCTTCTGAGAGGACAGAATGACTCTACACACCTCACACCACAGGATAATCAGGAAAGATCATCTTTATGACCTCCATCTAATCTGGCCTTTGCTGAGTTTGATCAGAACTGGGGATCTGAGACAAAAGTTAGCCCAGTTATCTTGTTATCCCTCTGTTGTTGTCAGGCAAGATCTTACACATTTACTGGCAAAGACATTGCTGGTTTACAGATGGATTACTAAAAAACATTTTTAGAAAACTTGGCAATTTTTAGAAAACAGAAATGTTGGCAATTCGGAAGAAGAGCCTGAGTCTTACACTGAAGTTGAACATCTCAGGCTTTGTCTGTTGACTCTGTGTCATCTGGCCACATCATTACCCTTTTGTATAGATGTTGCTTGCTTGCACACAGACTGCAGAGCTGGTATTGACAGATGGTGAGGATTTACCCAAAGTAATGAAGAAGAACCCTAAAACTTAAAATATATTGATATTTCATAGGGTAGTTTATTAGGTTTCAGTGGTTTTGAATTGCAGGCTGCCCAGCATGTGGTGAAGCAGCTGTTGGAGCAACAGGTAATGTGTGTGCCTCACAGCAAGAAGGTTGCTGGTTTGAACCCTGTGTTGAACAGGACCTCTTTGTGTGGAGTTTGGCATTTTCTCCCTGTGCATGTTGGGACTCCAATTGGCCCATAAAATGGATGTGGTGGATAGTTTTTGATGGCAAAACAAGCAATTTCGTTTTTTGTGATGTACCAAAAAGAAGCAAAAGTCAGGATTATCAAAAAAGGGGTTTATTATACTTTCCCCACCCCTACAAAGACATACAAAAGGTAACATGTTAGATAATAATGTATTTCTTTTTCTGAATACATGGATTAGAACATGTATAAATACACAAACACAGATTCAACGAAAACACTGAAAAGGACACAAACAAGGATAAGGACGCGTTAGGCATCACGGTGAGTTGACATTTACAGGCTTGTATTTTTTAAGACAAAGATGAGTTTGAATAAGGCACAAAACATGATCAAAACCTTAAAAAAATCCTTTTATAATGCAGTAGTATTTTGGTTTAAGGATAGCATTTTGGCTGTTCAGTGATTATTTTGCATATTTTACAGTGTTTGGCTACCACAGTGCTTACAAAAAGTAAAAAAGAAAACATGACAGTAGGTATTGCAGTTTGTATAACTTACATAAAAGCTGATAAATGTCTCCCTTTTTCTTGTGAGTCTGTTTCCACACTGTCTGGGAGGCAGAGAAACAATAATAAAGTTACGTAGAGGAGCAGGAAGTCCATGAGCTGCTACCCAAAACAGAAAGAAATATACAGGTTTTATACAAGTTGCACCTTTTTGAGCATTTTCAGGTGTTTTAGCTGTCATATAAACCAGTTGTGACCCAAGAGGTGGCTTTTTTTGTACATCTGGAGCAAAAAGTCAGTCATTTTAAGGCTCTGTGTATGCCCTTTAACCACACAGGATCACAACTAAAGTGTGTTTCTGTGGAAGATTGTCTTATAGGTCATCGCCCTCTGCAGAGCTAAAACTGCTCCTGCGGCTGCTGTCTTTGGATGCAGCTCCAGGTGAGCCGGCTGAGAGGAGTGGGTCAGTGCCAAAAGGTGAGAGTGGGTCATCCATCAGGATCTCATCAAGCCGGTGCTCCTCCTTGAGAGTGGCACTGAAGAAGTCTGTGAAGTGTGACAGTGGGTCAGAGAATGTGGTGCAGCCGTCGGCACCAGGGATGTGATCTTGCGGCCCGGCAGCGCTGGGGATGGAGGGAACGCCTGCCACGACAGCTATCCTCTGGAGGTAGTCATTGTTGGGGTCGTCCTGGTAGAGAGGGGGCTGCTGAGGTTGCTGGGGCTGAGGGGATGTTTGCTGCTGTTGTTGCTGTTGTTGTTGCTGTTGTTTGAGGAGGTGGGACGACAGTTCAACTGTTCCTAAAGCTGTTGCCATGTTTGGGAGGCCATGTGCTCTAGCCTGGATCTCAAGCTCCTGGAAAACAAAGAAGGAAAGATAATGTTAGTTTGAGGTGCTATTTAGAGGGGCCAGGGGGTCATGCCTCTTTAGGCAGCTACTGCTGCTGTACGCAGGGAAAGATGGAGAAGTCCTGACGCTGCAAACATTCCGGAGGGCATATAAAACTCCATAAAAATAATACAGGCTCTTCAATATAATAATGAAGAAAAAGAAGACACCTAAAGTACTGATTAACCCTTTCATGTACAGTTTCACCTCCAGTGGACAGATAATTATTTTATATTTCAGACCATTTAGGCTAACCATGTCCCAATTACCAGATAAAAAGACAAAAACTTACCAGTAAAGACTAAAACTACATTCTCAAGTTTCATAAAAATATGATCTTTGTGTCTTTTTGTTCATTTTGAGAAAAAACATCATAAATCCAAAACGTCCAACAAAGAGGGATATGCGCCACACCCTTCAGGATTAAGTGTTGAATACTTCTATTCTAAAGAATTAGTCAGGTAAAAACATATGCTGTAATTCAATGAAATGTAAGGAACACTTTTATGCAGATTTAAAAAAATACTTTCCTTGTTTATTTTCATGTGTAACCAAAAATGAATATGTCCACACCAGAGGACATTATGCTGTAAAAGTATATTTTGTTTATTATACCTGTATTCAGATTTCACCTAATTTTGCATTTTTTTCTTTATTAAAAATTTTATTGAAAGTCACGTTGTGATTTAATTAAACGGCAATATTAAATGTACTTTATATTTAGCATTTTATTTCCTGTACTTTTAAAAATGTAACAAATATGTGATTGCGGACCTATAGCAAGTTCCATTGAATTATTATTTATTCATTAACTCACTCAAAATATAACATATTTAAAAACTGCCCATTATTTGTAACTTTTTTAAAAGCAAAAAATAAAAATAAAAATCATTCCCACGTGATTTAATAAATAATGCATGAAAGGGTTAAGTTGACAATTAGGGATTTTATTTGTTCTCCAAGTTTACTGGATATGCCATCTCCACATAAATCTGACAGACTTTTTCAATACATAAAATTAAAGCTGAGGCCTCCTATCAGTTGTCTTAAATTACTTTATTTGGCAACTTGGCTGTGCTGTTTACCAGGAAAAATGTACAATAACTCTGTGGCTTCTCGCAATCAAAACTGACGAGTTGTTTAAAAAAAATGGAAGAAATAATCTGAAGGCACTGAGTTTGTTTTTTTACCTTTTGGGGCATTGTGGACTTTTAAGCCAATCTTCTCTGAACATTTAGCTTCTGTACTTGACCTTAGAGTCCACCTAATTAAAAAAAAAGTTTAGACACACATCCAATGCAGTGTGTTTTCTCTGGGAAAATCACAACCACATCTGTCCAGATCTCCTCCACATACTGAGGTAATGTTGAATAAGCAGAAATTTGGGAGTCTTTGGTGTTGACGCACTCTTCTCCCACATTTAAACTTATCACAAAGTAAACAGTCATGACCTTTTCTCCCACTATTGTCATCACAAAACCTCAGAGTGCCTGTTTCTTGACTGTTCTGTTATCAGTGGTCAGCGTTTCCTGGATGGTTTTGTCATCTTCCAGTCTACCTAGATAAACCACATTATTTGTGTCCTTTAACAGATGTGTCATCAAATTATTTTGTATGGGTGGTGTTTATCTCTCTTCTTACTTTTAGAGGGCTTTGCTCAGTTTTAGCTAATTAGCAGTTCACTTTGGACTGAATATAGAAGAATGGAGGAGGTGGAGGACTTCATGTAACAGCAGTGTAAGGGAAGTGGAGTTTGGGTGTGTGGGGTCAAAAGGTTTAAACACGGAAATTTGTTGTTATTTAGTTGAGTGTACAAATTAAAAGGGTCCTGAAGCATCACAAAATAGTTATGATTATCTATTATCAATTATTTGTTATCTATTTCTTCTTCTTTGTTAATAGGAGCAAAGACAAATGTCTTGAAATGAATTCTGACTGCTCTGTTTAGATACCTGAATCCTAAGCAGTAGTCTCCTGTTGGCCTGCTCCAGCTTCTTTTGCCGGCTCTCCAGCTCCCGAGCGTGCTGCTGCTCCTTCTGCAACCACCTTATGTACTCCACCGAGGCCTTTAGGATGGTGCCTTTGTTCCAGCGCATGTCTCTGCAAGAAAGAGGAAATGTTAGAGATAACCTTTTACACAGAACCCCCTGATGTCGGCAGAATATCCTCCATAATAGAGCAAAAAAAAAAAACGAGGGGGAAAAGTTTTAACACAGAGGGCTTTTTTCACCCTCTTTTATGGTATGAATAAGAAATGGTGATTTACATGGGGCAATTATTCATCCTTGGACATTACATGGGGACACTGAATAGGAATTTTAATAGAATAGTTAAGTAGCTATGTGGAAAGTCCATTCTCGTACCTCCCTTGTTCGGTAAAATTAATCCTCGAGTAAAAATAGGTGAGGGAAAATGAGCTAAGTAGGAAGACGGAGGGTGGAAATGGAGCTTTCGGCTCAAGGTGCTAGAGTGCAAGTCATTCTTTTGCGGATATTATTCCTTTTTTTAAAAAGGGAAAAAGGGGGAGCCGTAGTAAAATCGTCCTTTTTCACATGAGTGAGACGTTGGTGTGATCAGCGTTAATAATCTCCTTTATTCTATGGCATGACGACAACCCCAACCTTCAATTTAAAATTGAAGCAGAGTTCAACCACAGAAGATGGCCACTGGATTTCAATTCAGCCCTGTACGCCGTCTCTGTGCTCCACTTGTGCTTCAAACTTTGATTCAAATGGTGGTGCAGGTCTACGTCTTTTGCATTTGACCCCTTTTCCCCTCATCATTCAGGCTTTGAGCTGAACTGGAGGGGACCCAGTAAGAGGATGTACATCTTTGAGAGTGAGGACTACAATAGAGGTTCAAGAGCACCCTTGAAAAATGACTGAAATGAGTTCTCATTTGAATTCAATGAACAACGTTAAGAGAGTCTTAGTGCCCAGAATTTAATAAACTTCCTCATTGTACAAGATCCAAGTGGGATAAAACAGGGAAAAAAGGCTGAATTGTTTCAAAAATATCCTAAAAGATACAATAAGTGGGATTTTTTTAAATGTCTAAATTGATTGCACTTATTATGAATTTAATGAATATTTTCTGAAGTGAATATGTACAGTACCTTTAATGGACAGTTAGGGGGAGAAAGTAAGGACAAAATCTAAGGGCCCTTGGCTGAGGAGATTCTAAAATTTATTTTTTTATTTTTATATCAAAAGTATAATGTATTTTAGCGAAGACTTTTCACACTATGTGAGTGAAATCACTCCTTCGTCTTTCCTTAAAAAAATCGAAGGTACTTTATGCTCCTTAAAATAAGAGAAAACAGCCAATATTATTTTCTTTCTTGTCAAAGTTAACATGAGTATTCATCTTCACAAGAACAGTTTATCAGATTGTATTTGGTCTTTTAACACAGAACTATGACTTTTTAGCTTACAACAAATGAAAGATTTCAGGAGCTGTGTGGTTTGGTGTGACTGTTGTAGAGGGAGCAACATTAAAATCTTTTTATGGGGCTAACATCTTTCAAAGCTACAAAAAAATCCTAAATTTCTGTGCATGTAATGGTATGGTCTCCTTCTGGCCACCATATTGACTCAGTAGCCATGATAGTCAGAGCATGTTTATGGTCACTGTGGAAATACTGGACCCAGGTGCAAGAGTGTCACTGTTTTATATTTTCTTACAATCTCAACCTTGAGCTAACGCCCAAAATGCTAGGTCCCCACATTATGACAATACAGAATTTTTAATTTTTGAAGAGTGGTCTTTGGAAAGTCAGATGTGATTTTGCTGTTTGACTTGTACTTGCTGTTAAGTGAACTATGTTGCATGATGGTTGCTCTCCGAACTGGTTTGACACATTAGCTGTGCACAGCCATCATAATTAATACACTGTAGTTGGAGATGCAGCATACACGTGATCAGTAGGGTTAGTGTTGACGCAGACTCAGAGTAGTGAGTACTGCCTCTCTAATATGCTGTCTACCTTAAATTGTGTTTTACCCTAGTTGAAGAGTGAAAGAGTGTTTGTGTCAACTGAAACAGAGAGAAACACTGTGCTTGAGGAGTATGACGTTTCCTGATGGTCCCCTGACCAATTATGAAGGGAGTGAAATGAACACCTCAGGTCATACATGAGGAGTCCAGGACTGAGGAGGAAGCATTTGAAGCAGACAGTAATGAACTGCTGTAACTGAGGGTCACCTTTTGCTGGGATCTACATCCTCAGAAATGTTAAAGCATATGCAGGTTATTGGGCGTACAAATATAATGTTGCCCAACTGACATTGACTTGGTTCTGTGTGGCATGACGTAGCTTGAGTTTTTTCCACAAAACTAAAACACTGCTTTGCTATGTAGTAATTACACCTAACTGATTAAAGTTTTTGTTGAATATAATCCTTACTTAAAGGTGCTATGAGGAGAATCTATTTCCGGCGACATAAAGACTCTGCTACCCATGAGCACGTACGGCGACTGTCCTAAAGACGCGACCCAAGCCAAAGCATGTGTTTGTTGTGATGCTAATGAATGCAGCTCAGACCTTCCTCAGAACTCTGCATTGCTTTACAACTTCTTTTTTCAACAACTTACAGGATGCAAAGCAACAAGGTAATGGATCTCTTTCTAGTTATGTAGCGGTAGTTTTTGATGTGTGACAACAAGCAATTTTTGGAAAACTTGGGATCGTAGTTTTGTAGCCGCTATATATCGCTGCTTACAGCCCGGTGCTCTAAGACATCTCAGAATAATATAAATTTGCTGTAGTTTTAAACGTCTTGTTCTCGAAGTTGAGCACCCAGGCCAGTCCAGCCCGACCGCGAAGCTCAGGAATAGCATTTATAGATAACCTATTTTGATGGTATGAAACTCATCTTAAAGTGTGTTTTCGATCAGGCATATATCTAAAAGTGAGACTTTTTTGTAATTAGTTAGAAACTCCTCATAGCATCTTTAAGAAACTGAAGTAATTAGCATAGGCGGTCCCGGTCTTAATCATTTGCCCTTTAGCTGCAGTTTCACTCACTGTGCATTTAGAACTGTGCAACTTACGGGTCATTTGACTTTGGTATGAGGGTCCCCAGCTCTTTAATCCTGTAGTTGATGTTGTATCTCCGTCTTCTTTCAACTGTAAAGAGGTAGAGAGGGAGCTGTAGTCATTTTATGTCTGCAGTTTGACTTAAGGGCTAATGATAACTCATCCTCAAGGGAGTTAAAAGGCAACAGAGGACACTTACTCAAATTATGGTTGTCTTTTTTCTGTCTCTCTTTGGCCATCACTCTTGTGTCGTGCTCTGTCAACAACAAAATAATCACAGAGGGGGAACGAATGGATTAGAAATGCACACAAATTTAGCAACTGAAACACAACGAAACCCAGAGAACGCCACAAAAGGTCCAGTCAGGACATACACACAATCACTTCTTTTGAGGGAGTTCAAGGCTGGGGTCAGGCGTCAGGCTAAATGTGACCTCCTCACACACACACACACACACACATATACACAGAAAGAGCCCAGTTCATCCCCTCCAGCATGTCTGAAGCTCATTGTGGAAAAAAAGCGTTTAAACTACTTTGTAATTAAGACACTTTAGCAAATCTGCTCTGGAGAGGGACAAAAATGCCACTGCATCCATATTTGTATTCACATTCTTCTAATTACATAATTTGGGACCTGAGATTGGATTTCCCAATTTGTCTCTGTTGATTCAATCAGGAGCATTTAAAGTCTGTGGAACAGCCCATTGTCCTCTCCACCCACACTCAAATGAAACAGATGGCAATTTACTTATTTGGCCCGTTGAGAGTGAAGAGTTCTTCAGGCATACTTTCTATTTCCTAAATCAATTAGGCTGCTGCGCTTGATGCATGACATTAATAAGACATGCATTAAAGGGCCCTTTGTTTTTGTGCTGTTTTGCAGTGTAACAGAAAAGCTTACACATTTAAACCTAGGGCTAATTTTGGTAGTTTAGTCTGAAGGCAAGCTTGAGAATGAGTTAAAGTCACATTTTTGTCATTTTTATCTTCTGGTTGTAGTTTATGCCATTGAAACTGAGACATCTAAGTTTCACTTCATTTAAAAAAGCCCTAGCATTGAATTCATAACCGGCAGTCAGAACATTTTCAATTTTTCACTGACTGTAATTACCCAAATTATAAAATAAATCCAGGTGTTTTTCCAACATAATATACTGTCAGTAATTTCCCAACAATTGTTATTGTACATTTTGTACAGCTGCAAAAACATTTTTCCAACAAAACATACTTTTCTGCACAAGTTTTGTCAGTTAAGATTCATTTTTTGCGTTCTGTTGTCTATTTTGGCAATAGAGTAAAAATAACCTGAAAACCTCTTTTGTTATGTTGGTTTGAATAAGAGGTGTTGGAAGCGTGGTGGGTTGTAGTTAAAATCAACAGAATTTCTTATTGTTCCGCATCCTCAATCACATCACATGGAAGAAAATTACACAGTTTGAACCCTGCATGAACTGTGCAACAGCAATGACATGTAGTCTGTGACCAGAGCGATGTGTGAAATCTGACTTTTTTTAAGCCAAAGAGCACACTGATTAGGTCATTACGTTGAACTCACTGTATCAGTGTTAGGAGGTAGAGAATGGGTGTGTTTCTTTAGCTAACTTAGATTAATCAATTCTTTGTATCAAAATAAATGATACTTACTATCTTAGCCACTTTTGGATTTAAAGCTGAAAAGACCCTCCAGCATTTATCAGAACTTGTTTGATTTTATCCCTAAATGTGAGCATCTAATGTTTGATTACTTGGTTAGTAGTTAAATCAATACTATGGTATGAGTTCATACCTGTGTATTCTCTTTTTACAGTGAGCTTTGTGGGGTTAGATGTGGGACTCATTCCACCATTAGGGGCGTTCATACCTTGTTCACCCCCATAGACGTCCAGCATGCTGCCACTGAGGGACACCTAGAGGGGAGAGAGAGGGGGTGGGAAGGGGAGAGAAAAAAGAGAAAGGTTCAGTTACAGGGGACACATTAGCATTTCCCTTGCAGGTAAACAAATGTCTTTCACATCCTTAACAAAAGGAACGCTAATAGTTGTTTTTACCTGCTGCTTGGCTTTGTTATGCTATAAGACAACAGCTTTTTCAAAAGATTTTTTCCTTGGTGAGCTGCATGTGTGAACACAAACAGAAATCTTTTAATCTAGAATTTATCCTGAAATTTCCCTGCTAGCCCTATGGCATATATACTCTCCAATGACTGATTAATAAACTACACTTTAACTTCTTGCAGGAGCAAGAGATAATGCTTTTAACACCATATAACCTACCCATTCATGTCTTAAACTTGCTTGTTTACACTTGACCCTCACGGATATAATTTCCATGCTGTTTGGATGTGAAATCTAGTTCATACAAACACAAAACCCGGAACATATTCTGTAATACCTAGATGGTCTGCATGTGTGGATGACTTTACCAAGGAATTGCACCTTTATTTACATGCAACCCTGTTCTTTTCTGGAGACAACAATGTATCCTAGCCAGATTTTTTTTGGCTTTGTTTATATCTGTCCCCTGTGGGAGGCAGATTTCTTCATAGTAGACTGTTGCCTACTATGAGATGGGCAATTACAAGGGCATTACCAAGGAAATTTTAGGGTATTTTCTGGGTGCAAACTTGCTATTTACATTTCCACATGTGGCCCTCCCTGGTAAAGTACAGAATTTTTTAGGGTTTTGTGCACGTGTGAAAAGGGCTTTTAAAGCATACTTCTGGAGGACTTTCTGCTGTGAGAAATACGTGTGAATAAGGTGGGTTTTCTGGAAGTTTTTTGAAGGGGTTCTAGTCAAAAGACGGCAAAGGAAATACTGGGATTTCAGGGGACTATCTCATTAGAAACCCCTTCTTTTTATCACACCTGCAGCTTAACCAAGTAACGTCATATGAACACATGAACAAAATCCATAAAAATGTTCCATATTTAGGTTGGGTAAATTGCATATTTTAAAGCAAACAGTGGGGTTTTTCCACCAAAAACTCTATAATTTGTATGGAAATTTTAGGTTTGTATATGTGAAAATGGACCTTGGGTCAATAGAGTGGGTGGAGAGGTGTTATTACTTGCGTGGCAGGTAGGGAAGTTCAAGATAAAGTCTGAGTGAAAGCCTTGCTTTTAAACATGTTGGGGTTTGATCCATGTATAAATGTGGTTTTAATTGGATATGGCTAACCCAGATTTGTGAGCTTAACTTTACACCTATTCTGTGTTGCTTAAACCATATCAAAGAAGGCCATCTTTAGGGCTTCCCTGATCCAACCCCGACCTTCAGCCCTGCAAGTGCCCCAGCCATCTTAATGTCACCATTTTCAAAACCCCTCCTCTTGAAAGCACCCCTCACACAGAGAGATCTTCTGTGTTGAAAATAGCATCCCGTTACATGAAAAGGCTAGCTGGGTCAACTGCTTGAACAGAGGCAAAACTGTTTTCCTACGGGTCGCTCTCTCGTCTGGGAAAGCCTGCTTTTGGATCCGCGATAAGATGTCTTTTCATGGAACGAGGGAAGATGTCCAGATCTAGCGTGCTGACACACATGTGTGTCTAATTGGAATTTGTGTATTTATGGGAAAATGCTACAGAAGCCAGCATGCATTCCAAGATGCGCGCAGCCAATTTTATCCACGACATGTGTGTCAAATCTTACTACGACCGGCGAACGCGATAAGGCTTGGAGTCAAGACGAGAGGAATGCAAGCTAAAGAAACAAAGCAGAAAAAGCTGCAGATTTTTCTGATATCTTCATGCAGTATGGTTTGCAGTGCATTTTTTTCTCATTATATCCACAAAGATAGGAAGAGGACGAGAGTGCTTATCAACATGAAAGATTGCAACATTCCCCCTTTCTTCTCTTTTTCTAACCACTTCAAACTCTCTGCAGCTGCTGTTCCAGGATGTGTTGACATGGCGAAACAAAGTGATGCATTGCACTGTATGACTAATTAGGATGAATTGATCCATTTAAGCATGCTGTCATTTTGAACAAGCCCAAAGGGAGTTGTATACATTAGCTAAACTAGGGATGTGTCCACTTTTGACTGGTCTGGCAAAACTGCAATACTGATGTAAGAAGGTGGTGGCCTCAAGCTGATAAGCACTTTCTATATCACTTCATAAAAAGTAACGTAGCATGCAAATCTCTCAGATGATTGAAAAGAGTATTGTTAAGGGTTTAAGATAAGTCACAATTTCAATCGCTTCCAAGTAACAGAAAGTCTCTTTCTCACTCTCACTAAAAAAGCATTGTAGAAATCTGGTTTATTTCTGATGAAGAGGTAGGACATCCAGGGATGTAAGTCTGAGTAGAACATTCTGACCAGCAGCTTCTTATGAAAGATATACGCAGGGTTGAGCTCCTGCTTGTACTCTACAGTAATTAAGACAGAGGGTAATGTCACTTAATGTACGTAGACATATTTGTAATTTAGTATTTTTTGTGCAGAAGACAAATCCATGAAAAGTTGTCAAAAGTAATTTTTAACATGTGTCTAAATTCTTAGATGGCACTAAAATCAAAACTTTCCTTATTAAACGTTTTTGTTATTCATGCGACAATAAACAGTCATTTTTTCCAAGACTGTTATCATAGACTGATTTAAAAAAAATGTAATTTAGGATTTATCTGTGGTCAAATACCTAATATCTGTATTTTTAGATTATTTTTAAGTTTTGTCTGTGAATGACTTTTATACATTTTACATTAACCAAATTTGCACTTTTGAAACTTCTAATATCGAGAATGCAGTGTTTTATTATTTAAAATTATTTGTTAAGAAGGGTAGTGGAGCTATTGATGTTTTTCTGATAGCAACCATAAACCTGCAATCATTAACTGGCAGATTGTGGGCCACATCAGGCCCTTCACAGCTTTCCATCCTGTCTCCAGAATATTATTAAATTCAGGTAACAGGACTGAGAAGAATCTTTTGTGCTTATAAGGGTATCTTTTTGTCAGTAAATCATCATCGCTTTTAATGTTACCCCTAAAACAGTTTGGATTCTAACATGTTTTTAAAAATTTGAACAACATTTTATTTATCTGTCTTGCAGACATCCACTTGTCAGATATTTTAGCCAAACTTTAACCAGAAAAAATAATCCTTTAGATCCAAGCTGGGAAATGGATAGCATGAGAGCCCCTGGTAGAAGTGGCCAAGATTTTGTAACTACCTGACTGATAGTATGATAGAGACTGATCTCACTTTTTTTAAATATAGAAACTTTATTTTATTGAAAAGTCTGAAGTATTTATAAATTTGGGTTTTCATTCATCTTCAATCAACTGCCTCCAGGCGTCAGATAAAACGGCCTCAGAAAGAAAACCGTCAGACAAAATACTGGAAAAACGGACTCAAATAAAAAAAAAGCGTCAGGTCGTAGCAATATCATGATAATAATAATGTCAAAAATGTTTAATTCTCTTAAACAGCATTCAGCTAAAAGTCGGCCACTAGCAAACTTTCCGTTTTCAAAATAAAAGCTTTGTTGTTTGTCTCCTTTTTTCTTTAACACTTTTGTAAATTGGGCTCTTGTTTTGGAGCCGACCGGAAGTTTCTTCGATAGCATAATGTCGCGCATAACGGAATGTCCGAAATGTCGAAATGAAATTTGTATCCGTGCGTTTTATGGCTCAAATAACTACATTTTGGTATCCAACGTGGTGACTTTCTCACCTGCTCTTTGAACTTTCAAATGTGGTGAATCAACAGAGATATTTGATAGCCTGGTGTGCTTCAGATTTTTTGTCGTCTGAGGTTTGAAATGCATCATGGGAAACTTAGCAGTGTGCTACAGTGTCAACATTAGCACTCTAATCATACTTATATGTGGTATAAAGTATATTTATTTGAGTCAGTTTTTCCAGTATTTTGTCTGACGGCTTTCTTTCTGAGGCCGTTTTATCTGACGTAGTTTTGGTTGAGGCAGTTTAAATTGACGCCGTTTTGTCTGATGACTTTTATTTTGAAGCCTGAGGCCGTTTGGTCTAAGTCCGTTTGGTCTGAGTCCGTTTGGTCTGAGTCGGTTTGGTCTGAGTCCGATTGGTCTGAGTCCGTTTGGTCTGATGCCGTTTGGTCTGAGTCCGTTTGGTCTGAGTCCGTTTGGTCTGATGCCATTTGGTCTGATGCCGTTTGGTCTGAGTCCGTTTGGTCTGAGAAATGACAGAGGTTTTCCTGAGACTGAGGATGTCCTAAAATGTACACCGTAAGTAAGTATAATTTAACAAACTGTATACTAAAGAAATAAAAAGTTACATGAGCCATGGATGATCCCTTTGTGCGATGTTGAAATCCTGTCCAATGCACTTATCTTGTGAAAGAGATGTTTAAATCATTTACCTTCGTTTAAGCATATAAAGAGACTGTAATGTGATGACTAAATACAATGAAAACTATCCAGTCAGCTTAAATGGATGATTTAAATTTAGTTACACCTCTGATGAGGTAAACAATGACTCAGATTTTTGGGTTGGACATTGGGTGGAAAATCAAATGTGGGCCATGCCACCCCTGGCCACCCCTCTGGATACACCCCTGAGCTCTACTAACAGAAACTCTCAATAGAAATGTTAGAACTCCTCTACTTACGCACTGATCTTCTCATCTGGAACTACTGTCTTCCCCATCGTTCTCTTCTTTGTTGTTTCTTACCACACAATCTGTTGTCACTTCTTCTGTGTGTATTATTCTTTGTCTACTGAGTTGTCTAATTCCTGGTATTCCTGTCTCACAAATTGTCACTGTTTTGGTTCAGGTGTTGCAATGTTGTCCAGCCCAATGGACCCTTGTCTTGCATATTGTTACCAGCAATTTTTGAATTCCTTCTCGATAAATCTTATTCATAGTGTTTGCCTATTGTTCTATCCCTTGTTGGTTTTCCTCTAAAAAAGGGAACTTACTGGAATTTTTCCCAGAAATGGGGCTGCCTATTTGACCGTACTATGGCATGTTAATTTGCAGTATTGTAGCCTTCTGTTTTGGCTGTTTATTTACCTTTATTACCCTCAAATATAATTTTCTCCCAACATTTAAAATATTCTGTTGCTTTTCTTCAAAAACTTGAACCAGACAGGAAACTTACCCCAAAATGTGCAATGTTTTTGTTTGTTTGTTGCCTTAATGTAACTACCTGTATAGCCATGTTGTGACTTCATATATAGCCATAATGCCCTTAAATTAAATTGCCCATCCTCATTTAAAATTCCCTATTGCCTTTCAATAAAAAAAATGTGCAACTAATTGAAAAAAACATTTTTTTCTGCCATATAGCACTGGAAGGAGTTTCCTATTCACATACAAAATACTCTTTTGAATTGATTTTTTGAAATTGGACTGAAGGGAACTCGACACAAAATGCCCCCCCATTTAGCATGTTGCACCTCTTTAATATGCTCTAATGTAGTTTCCTATTCAGCCATATTGTG
Organism: Scarus forsteni; assembly: GCA_036419115.1. NCBI lineage: Eukaryota > Metazoa > Chordata > Actinopteri > Labriformes > Labridae > Scarus > Scarus forsteni. Next base: position 29,982,826 of record JAZDUH010000341.1, on the reverse strand, counting down.
GCTATCTACTCAGCCGTACAGCCCTCATATACAATTTTCTGTCCACAGATATCCCTTTTTTTTCCTACCTAATCACCATTGTTGATGATGTTGAGTAATGTGAGAAATGTCGGTAAGCCCTAATGAACTTTGACTCCTTTAGAGACTTAATCTGACCCTGAGTTAACACCATTCCCCCTTCCAAACAAGTCAAGCTTGCACCTTCATGTTTGAGTGGAGGACCCTCACAACTTAAAAGAAAAAAAGTAAGTAGCTGACGCACTTCATTAGACAAAAACCTGTCAAAAAACATGAAGGTTAAGACACAATGTTACAGAAATCAATGAAAAGACCTTCAAAGTGATTCATACTTACATTGTTTTGCATTATGATGTTAGGCTCCATGCAATCCAAGCCTCCATCATTGAAACCGGATTCAAGACTAATTAGGTCATCAATAACTTCATCCATTGGAAACTAAAAGAAAACAGTGATTTTTTTCAGTGTACTCATGGACAGACGCATGATGATCGCAGAATTGAAACACTGTCCAGGTCTTTTTCTTTTGCACCATTCAAAAACCAAAATAGTCACAAAAAAGGGGGACGGACTGTGCAGAGACTAATCAACTAAAAGCAGTATGCTTCCTTTCTATTAATACTTCCTTAAATATTTAAAATCCTGTTACTTTCATGTCTAATTCAAATAGGGTTACAGTAAAACAAGCATCTGTTATCACACTAGTTTCTTCCTTCCTTTGAAGGGTTTCTCTCATCAGAGACTGAATGTCTGAAGTTATTGATGAGCAGATCAGAGAAAGAGGGGGGGATCAATAATGGCATCACTTTGTTTGGATGATTAGGTCTCACCCAGATTCAACCCAATTTGGTCAGACATTTTTACAGGTCTAGAATTTTTTGTAAGTTGTCTTCAAACAAAGTTCCAGCCATGACTTCAACAGAATTTAGAGGGGGGAAATTATTACATTAAGGATATTTCTTCTAAATAAATGTAAGGCGTTGACAGGAAAACAGCTCAGGGGTGTTGTGAAATTGGCAAAAATTCTGCCCTTTAAAGCTGTGGTTCAGTTTCTTACTTCTCACGTCACTTTCTTTAAAGCATTCTTAATTTCAGTTCTGCATAAGAAACACAGTCACTTTCATTCTTCACTCACCTCGCTGTCATGGTTGGCCATCGTGAGCAGGGTAACAGGGCTGTTGGTGAGTTATCACACACTGTTAGCAAATGTCCATTCCCGCGTGCCCTGTCCGGTGGATGATGCCAGTTTAGAGCCCAGCGTAAGGTACTGCTTGACCTGCTGGTTCTGGCTCTGATGGATGTGGAACTTGGAGTTCTCCAGGTGGCTGTGTACCTGCAGGAAGGTATTTAAAATCAGCTTGCGAGTTTCGAGAAAGCAGTCAGTGTCTCAGCGGTGACACAAAACTGACTAAGATAAAGTGTTCTGCAGCTGTCGGCTCTAGTTCAACACACAAAAATAGTTTCATGTCACAATTTTCCCATCATTAGTCATCCATGCCGAGCAAATTTTAGGACTTCTTGCCTCTTTTTTAGCTTAAGTGTACACATCACACTGAGTAGTTCTGACATGAACAAGTTGGCATATATCACAAGCACTTCTTAAACAAAATGGCAAAACTGACCGTTAGCTCAAAATGTTCAAAGTTAAGACCAAAATCAGCATTAAATATTCTTACTTCAGCTGGACTAGCTGCACTTAATTCAAAATCAAAAAGAGATAACATTTATTTACATCAAGGGTTTTGATCGGAGTAAAAACTTGAAACAAGTCAAGGCTTAAGACTCGGATAACCATGACCTGCATTGGTTTAATTTCTATTTACAAAAACCTCACATACACCATGGTCAAAACCTTAAAAAAACAGAATTTGTTACAATTATGACAGTTTAACCTAAAATATTCAACCAAGTAAGCAGTAATATTTCTCAATCTCGACCATCTTACATTTGAAGCTAATGGGCGCTTCAGTCGCTGAGGAGAGGCTCGACAATGGTCGCCTGTGCATGTGAACTCTTCAGATTGGTTTGTTTGTTGTAGCAGCAGGTCAACTTTATCAATCCAAGTCTTCTGCTGCTGCTGCTGCTTCTGCCTCTGCTATCCTGTCGCTGTCTGTGCTGACTCAGTCAGTGTCAGTACTTCCCAGTCCCTTATCAATGTCTTATAAAGGACCCCTTAGTGAACTAATTAGGCCCAAAGCTGGGGGTAAGCCTTTATGTTGCCTAGCATGATAATCACTTCAAACACTGGACTGTCAGATCACCCAGGGTTTGATCACTGCAGGATGTAAAAATCCACTTTTACTCCCTGCTGCAACAATCAGTCAGATTTGATTTGTGGTGCATGTCTGGTGGAGAATCATTGGTCATTTCCCAAACTCCTATTCTGCCTGCTCACAGTAATATGATATTTCCTTGGCAGGTAAGTTAGACTAACAGTTAAAAGCTCAGTATGCCATTTTTAACCAAGCCTTTTCATTCATTCACTGTTTTAGACTCAAAGCTATTTTTTTTACAAACAGAAACTCAAGTAAAGCCAGTCCGTGTCTATACCTGGTTTTAGGGCTATTTTCAGAGAACCCACTCACCTAAAAATGACCTAATTAACTCAGTGATTGGGAAAACGTGAACTCACAAAGTAGCTCACTATTGCTTTATTAGTTTACGACCTACTGAGAACATTTGTGTGTTCTTGATAAGACATGTATTGTTTGCCATGGCATTATGATGTCTTGTTACGTGCTGATGGTCATCTCGTTTAACCAGAATATTCCATTCACAGGTCAAAATAGCATGCTCCAGACATTGCCAAGGTTTTTGGTATCTTTTTCTCATTGCAGACCAAGTATAATCAAATTAAAGGAAAGATAGTCAGAGAAGAAACAATGCTTGTACAGTACATTGACTGTTTTTGGAGACACTGTAATGAAAGCTGAAACTGGAAAAAGTGAAGTGAAATAAAGGAGAAATCCTCTTTTTTTCACCAGATTTGGCCCATAATGTCAGCTTTAAAGCACATAATCATACCTCACAACTGTAATCATCAGAAAGTTTTAAAGAGAAGAACAGCAGTTGATCATTATAGTTATGTAATTTTGGCTAATGACAGCAAATAATAAAAATTACTGAAAGAGACTAAAAGTGATTTTAACATCTCTTTATGACGTCATAAACCAAACAAGATCATCAGCATTACAAGTTTTCATTTCTTTATTGCTTTATCATACTAAAACCACCTAAAGGTGGCAGGTGTTAGACTAAGTAAAAGCAGTATGCTTCCTTTCTATTAATGCTTCCTTCAAATATTTTTGATGTTGGAAAAGTAAAAAGAAAAATGAGGGTTACAGTAAAACAACAATATCCCATGTACAATGCATATTAAATTAGACAAGCCACTTTGTCCACAGGTGGCACAGAAACGAATATAACACTTTGAGAAGCCTTGAATTTGGTACTACAATATCAATTAAACAAATCTAGCATTGTTATAAATCACATAGCATAGATTCTTCAAATGTGTGTTGGTGCTGAACTTTTATTTGCAAAATTGTGCACTCACCACCTTTAGCTGCCAATGCTCGCAGATCAGAAAGGCTATAGCAACAAATTACTGACTTTACTTGTATTTTCCTGTTCAAAGTTTCAGAAAAGAAAGGCAGCACTTTGCACAAAACTTTACATCTTATGAAGACATTAACTGCTTGGAAATTAAGTGATCCAAAAGCACTTAGCGCCACCAGGGCAAATTTAACATTGTTGGTGAGTTATCACACACTGTTACAAATCCAGTAAAAAATCCTTGATCCATCGTCAGATACGATTACCATCAAACTGCAATCACATCTCCCTTGTGCCATTATTAATAATCCCTGAAAATGCCATGAAAACCTGTAGAGAACTTCCTGAATTCTTTGAGAAAGTGTACGAAACTGCCCTATCTCGCACTGTTAAAATATTGTTGAAAAATTCCCAAGTTTTTACTTTTGGATCACCCCATAAACTAAAATAGGTCCTTATCTCCTTTTTACGACTTATTCTAAAAATGTTGCAACTTTTTGAGTCAACCAGTTGACAGACTAAGAAACAACCTACCAAACCTCAATTTGTCTTTTTATGTGTCCATCCACAATGCTAGTTCCTTCGGCTAAGTTAGCATATGGCACAGCACTTCTAAACAAAACTGACCGTTAGCTCCACAAATGTTCAAAGCAAACTTAATACCAAAATCTAGCATTAAATATTCTTCTTCAGCTGGACTAGCTGCACTTATTCACGACCTATGTAGCTAACCTTATCACAATACCCGGCCTGTTGGGGGAAAATGAGAGCTTTTCTCTGACTCAAGGCCAAACAAGATGCCAGTTGTTCGCCATCGCCAATCAACATTTTTTTTCTGCCACGGATAGCAGGAGGGATGCCACGACTGCGACACAGCACATCTGCTTTGTGTGACAGCAGTTTGTCCTGGTTTCACTTCGGCGTTCTCACTACTGTAAATGCCGGAGACACGCTTGTTATCCACTTAAGGGAATCTGATTAGATTTGAGAGGTAATGGCGCTTCAGTCGCTGAGGAGAGGCTCGACAATGGTCGGCCTGTGCATGTGTGAAGCGGACATGCTGGAAATTATCAATGCCAGCCGTAGAAATCGGACAGGAACGAGATAAGAATCGAACAAATCAGTGCTGGAGTTTGGGATCGTGGTGACAATTCTGATGTTTCAGACACTTGAGCGTTTCTCCTTCTCCATACAGCACCTGCTGCAACAATCGAGGTAGTGTTTGTGGTCGCTGGTGGAGAAGAGGTCACAGGTTCACTTTCCATTTGCAGAATTATTCCAGACATGCAGCTCAGGTTGTGTGGAGTAAAAATCCACTTTTACTCATATCAAAGAAATTATATCAGATTTGATTTTTGCATGTCTGTACTGTTTCCAATAGTTACGCCACTTTTGATACAGTAATATGATATTTCCTTTAAGTCTATTACAGCACAGTTAGCTCTATTATGATTCATTATGTTTAAATAATATCTGTCTGGTTTGGGTTTCTACTTCCTGAGGTCATTTTAAATACTTGAATTGACTGTCCTTAGGAGGTCAGCTGCATTATCCTAACTGAATTATCTTCATTAGGGACATTTAAGCCAACAGAAAAAAGACATCTGAATCAAACAACTCCCTCCTTCCACTCATACATCCTATCCATCTTTTTTTTTTCTTTCTCATTAGAGTTCTCCTAGCTCTTTGACTAACTTCAGGGAATTGCCGACATTGATGTTGATTACACGTGAACACAGTATCTCAGTCAAATATATTAGTTATTGTATGTTTCACGGGTCACTTAAGCAAAGTCAGCAATTATAGAATATATATACAGCATGACGGGATACCACTAATTCATGTCTCAGGTTTAAGTTGCAGTCATATTAAAAAAACACCAATCACAGCAATGGAAACATTTAGTTTTGTTTCCAAGAAAAAGGCCAATACCAGAAGAGTTGGGACACTGTATAAAATAAGACTTAAACAGAATACAATGACGTCCCTTTGTTGCCTGTTCAAGTAAAGAGAACAAAGACATAAGATACTTTGTGTTTGAACTGTTATGTTTATGGTAATATACAAACATCCTGATTTGATGCTGGCACATACTCAAAAGCTGTTGAGGCACAGTATATACAGAACTCAGGCAAATGTGGACAATGCACAAATTTGATGTTTGCCAATACCTGATCATTTTTTTATGACTAATACTGATACCAATATTTTTTGTCAAGAACACAAAGTTGACTTGTTGCTTTCAGAGTAATAGTCAGTTTGTGTAAACAGCCTTTTTCTCTTGAAAAATGAAACTCTTGAATGTTAAATGTTCCATTGCATTGATGATAAGGTGAAGCAATATGCCATATTTGTGCGTTTGACCATTTTACAGCCAATTTGATGGATATATAGGGCTGATATTATATTGGTTTTAAATATAGGAGAAATTTAGATTTGGTAATATTTGCTGATACAGATTTTGTACAAATGAACCAATAAGAAGGGATAGTGCCATAATTAGTTATAAAAGGGTTCATTCATTTATACGCAAATATGCCAAAAAGAGCACATGCTGTGATGGACTGTGTGGGCTAGTTTAACTGCTTCTAAACAAGTCCCTAATGTGCGTTTCAATCTACAGTCCATTATATAATCAAAGATTCAGAAAATCTAGCACAGTGGTCACCAATCTTTTTCAATAAAAGATATCCTATGATTCCAATAAGAGAAAAAAAGATCTACTCACCCAAACTAACAATCAACAGTTACTTTTCAAAAGATATATTATTAACATACATTTAAGCCAGCAGATGTATTCTTGAGTCGACAAAAAAACCTATGAATTAATCATAATAGCCATATGGACTGTAAGCAACCTGCACAGCCCATAACAAACTCAGGACTGAATGAGTTTTAGACTGGAATAATGTCATCTTATAATGCATTTTAATGGTCTGAGTACATGGGAAACAAAAGGGATGAAGGGAAATTGGTTTGATCTGTGTAATCTCTTTGTGACAGCAAGGGGTAAAGGTCTGTTAACAGCACAAGATCTACCACTGGATAAAGATTTAGAGGTTAGTGGCCCTGATCCAAGGAAATCACTTGAAGGGGGCAAAACTGAAAGGCGACACTGTACGTTCTTTGATCTTGTATGAGACACTTCACGCAGATCTGGCATCACTAGACCTGTCTATACAGAGTGTTGAAATTTGTTTTAGGCATGGATATCAAGTGATAATGCAGAATATTTTATGTGCACACCTTTCGATGGGTGCTTAAAAAAGGTTTGATATCCAGTGCCTCAGACCACATACAGAGGTGGTCGAAGATGCCTTTATCTGTACTAGGTTGGCTGTATGGACTCAACACTGCCCCGTCAACTGTCAAATTGGCAATAGTCATTTATAAAGAAAAAATAAGCAAAGAAGTGTTGGTGTTCCACTACCCCACAAGCTTTTACTAACATAAACTGTATGTAATCAGCTTTGGAATTTACAACAAACAACCATTAGCCTCTTAACCCAAGGCTATTTGCTCATATTTGCCAACATCACTTTACATAGCAGACACGTAGGCAGGCAAACTACTGTCTACTCAGACAATACATCACAGCATCTACCATGCAAAATCAAAGCCATATGTCAACAACATCGAAGTGCCTCTGACTTCTCAGGGCTCATCCGAGATGGACTGGCCCAAAGTGTAAATGGGTTCTGGGGTCTGATGAGTAAACATTGCAGATTGTTTCATAGACATAATGGCCATTGAGTACCTCCACTAAAGAGGTAAAGGAGCATATTGACTGTAATCTACACAAAGTTGAAAAGCAACCATCTTTGATGGTGTGGAGGTGTATAAGTGCTCATGACATGGGTAACTTGCACATCTCAGAAGGCACCATTGATACCAAGAGGTACATGCAGGTTTTGGGCATCGTAGAATTATCAAAAATAAACCTTTGATCAGGGATGTCCCTGCCTATTTCAACACAACAACGTCAAGAGACATTCAGCAGGAGTAACAACTGTATGGCTTTCTAATCTGTCTTCCATTGAAAATGTATGGCTTATAATAAAGTGCAAAATACAACGACAGACACAGCACACTGCAAAAGGAATAAAGATTAGTCAACTTTCCATTATTTAACAGTTTGTGTCTTTAGTCCCTAAATGCTAGATGTAAGATGAAAAAGTGCTAAAACATGATGAACATGATCGTCCCCTCACTATTTTGGGATGTGTTGCAGGCATCAAATTCAAAACTATATTTCCAAAAGATGAACCAAACCACTTTAAACAATAATTGTCTTGTCTTATTGCTGTGTAGGATTGAAAAGGGTTTAAAGGCATTTGCAAAACACTGTACCCGTTTGTGACACTTTACACAATGTCCAAACTCTTTTGGAATTGAGTTTTGTTTGTAAAATACCAAAATCTCCTCTAACAGATTCACAGCTCAACTTAAACTTAAAAAAACAAATACAATGTTAAATTTAAGACTTGAAAAATAGTTTTCTATTTTACCTTTGAGTTAAAAGTTGTGTTTTGTTAGTTCCACTGAATTGCTGCGCTCTTGGTCTCATAACATACTGGCTTGCAGGTGTTTCTTCTAAATGAAAGGGTCTTGCCTAACCCGGTTTCAGTCTTACCCAAGTTCTCCTTTCACTTCAGAAAAATACTGCAACTTATGAAACACTGGGTGACACTGACATTAACCCATTGTACAAATTATGGACAAAACTGTGTAGGAGGTTTGGATTCATTTCTGCAAAAAAGGCTATATTGACACAGTTATAAGGAATGCAGAGTAAAATATCAACGTTTTAGATCTTGAATTTGCAGAGATAAGATGAAAGTGGAACAAAAACCCTCTGAGACATGCTTACTGATTTTTTTGCTGAGCCTGCTAACCAGCAAATAGCCATAACCACACACCCTAGATTGCAAAACCTGACAGAAGATAAGACTGGGACAGCCAACGGATCACAAATTCTGCATCGCACGGTGGCCATCCACGGCTTTTACACAGCAAAGGTGATTTCTCATGCATGCAAACAGGCAAGCTTGCACATAAGTGCACCTTTCTATGTCTGATCTCGCTCTGATTTCCTCGCTCTGGACTTGCTCCCCTCCCCTCGCCTACCTGTAGCAGCTGGATCTCTGTTAAGGTGATCACTTTGACCACACAGCATCGACTCATGGCTGCCGCAGTGGCACCACCGCAGGAGCTGCAAATCCTCACAGAGGAGCGAGAACTGTCAAAGCTCACCAAGAGAACGGGGAAAAGAAGAAGAAGAAGAAGAAGGAGAGGAAGAAGAAGAGTGGCGGTCTCGTTCCTGAGCTTTTGCAGAAATATCAGAAAGGAAGGCATGACACATCAGCCTATTTGGGAGCTGTTTCCTGAGTGTGTGTATGTGTTCACACTCTGTGTGTTTTTGGTCAGGGGAAAGGCCTGACAGAGGCAGAAATATAGATGGCAGTTACGGGGAGTTTGAGTGTATGTCTGTGTGTGTGTGTGTGTGTGTGTGTGTGTTGGGGTGTAATAAGTTGACAGACTGTGTTCCTGCTTGTGGATCACCACACTTTTCCTTCCTGCTGAACATCCAGCCCAGCTCAGCACATTCTGCCAGGTTATCTTCATGACATCCACTTCCCTTAGACAGCTTTTTAACTATTAAAATACAGTCACGAACAAAAAATATAATCTATAAATGTGTGCATAAATAGTGGAACACAAAGACATGCACTCTGAAAACTTGTGACAGTGCGCCTTTCACTGTCAGGCAAACAGAAAGGCTGATGCAAGCCATCCAAGAAGGACGCCCAGACAAATACTGGTCACTGCAAAGCTGAGAGAGGTCATAGCCTTTAGCACAAACCTTAAAAATTCCTTATTTATATGTTATTAGAATATAGAAAAGATGTAATCATACTTAAAATGTTTGCTAGGGTTTGTAAAGCAAAGTGGTTGCTGAGATCTTCTTTAATATGAACTGATTGACCAAAGTGAACATGACAGTGACTGTAATCTGTTGATGTCCAAACCACACGCTCTTCAGTGTCCATGTTGTCCTTAAATTTATTGGTTGTCAGATCAATTAAGGTCCAATGTGGTATAGTCCAAAACCATGCCACATAACACTATACTTAGCGGTTTGTTATGATAAACAATTTTATATAAAAAGTAATATTGAAAAAGTGTGGTACCGTGCCATAAAAAAATAAGTTCAGTGGAAATTCTGACAAAATGAATGACAACACTGTAGAACAGCGATTCCCAATTTTTAAAGTTCTAACCCATAATGAGTTGCAATCCAGTTTTAATTTGTCCTTAGTTTGCCTGAGTCTAATCACAGAAAGGACTGTGTGAGACCCATGACCACAAGGTCATGGCAGTTTCATTATGAAAATATATTGACACTTGATTTGCCAAAGTCTTGAAAGATGCTGAGGAGAGGCTTCTGTGATTTCTGTATGAGGGGCACAGTAATAAAAACTGTAATGCATATTTTAGGAAAAGCAATCTAAAATAAAACCACAGTCATGAGTTTAAGTCAAACTGTAAGTTTTTGTGGAAAAAAAGGTTTAAAAGCAGCACTTTAACCATGAAAAGTGGATACTTAAGAAAGCGTTGTGTGTGTATTGTTTTTTTTTACTTACTTGCTTTATTATTTTAAGTTCTGTTCTTAACCTCCTCACGGTTTCTCATCGTTTTATTCCTGTTTTTTTCTTTCTTTTCTTGTTTTGACATACTCAATTTTTATTATCATTATTTTATTTCACTTTATTTTATGTATTGATTTATTTATTATCAGTATTTTTTCTCTCTTTTTACCAGTCCTCTATCTGCCCTCTTCTTTTCAATCTTCCTGATGTGATGTTGTCAACCTTTAACAGTCCTATATTTATCTATGTATCTGTAAATCTATTATCTATCTACTGTCCTATTATCTCCTTGTCATACCAGCCATTTCAATCCTACCAGTTTATTTTGTTTTCTTTCATTTTGTTGCTTTAGTTAACGTGTAAGTAAGAATTTCAAAACAAAATGCTAAAGTGATGTTCATACGTTGCACAGAAGAGCAAGAACAGTAAACATGGGGCTGTTTGCTTTAGCTGCGCTCCTATCAGTGACATTAATAATAATAATAATAATAATAATAATAATAATAATGTTTTTTCCAAAAACTCAAAGATACATTACAGAATGTAAAAAAATTTCAAAACAATTAAAATGAGTTGCAGCATAAAAGGACACATTCACACACCTTAAGTTACACAAAATATACACACACACTCGTGCACACTCAGACAGAGAAAGACTCACATATACATACTTAACACAATCATACATGCAAAGCCTGTTTAAAAGGGCGTGTCTATAGATGAGATTCAAATGTGGACAGGTCACAGCGTTTCTGTAAATTAAGGGGGAATCTTTAGATCTGTGAAACGTAAAATAAAAGCAGCAAGATAGCCACATGTCCGATTAGTGTATAACCAAAAGCAAAATAAAGTCCAGTAATATGTAAATGCTAATTATAGGCTTTTTAGAGAGCATTCTTCCTGAATCTGATCAACTTAATTTCAGACAGAAACAAAATTACTTCTTATTTTATAGCCTATTCCCACAGATTGAATGTTTCTTCATGTGTTTTATTTAACCAAAAATTAAATGGTATACAGATCAAACCAGTAATTTCAGAAAAAAGCCATATCATATCTGCTAATGCAAAATTAAGTAGGGTAATTGATTTATATATTTTTAATGTACTCAAACCTTTTGATAACATTTTACCCTAGAACCCAGTCTGTCTTTCAATGGATGTACAAGATTGTGCAAAGTATGAACAGAATGACCTTGAACTTTCGCTCATGACCCTTTTATTTTAGTATTTATCCTTCAGAAGTTATTTATGCACAGGCTGAATAAAATTCCTTCAGTGTTCCTATGAAAATTGATGCAGCTACACAACCATGACCTTATAAGACCTTGTAGGCACTTTGCTGAGAGGGAAAATTGAAGGAGTTGCACCTATTTGTGATTTAGACCCTTACACGTCTATCATTACAGTGTTTTGAAATCTGGCCCCTCTAACGTTGGTAAAGCCTAAAAACTGTCCTTTGCACAAGTGTAGTCAAGGCGCACTGACCACAGCTTTAATATAAGCAAAGTACAATTAATACAACAAATGTCAGAAAGGGCATTTGTGCATCTTAGTGTGTCTTTAGAGCAATCATTGACATTAGATTCACATAACAGGATAGACAGAGAACCTAAAAACATGTCGTCTCTGGACATGCTGACCCTCGTTTTATAGTGGCAGCTGCTGGACTGATCACTGCTGACTCCCTGGTTGCTGCAAACATTAACATCGTACCAAGCTGTTGCATGCACTGTAATAAACTCATCAGGATGTTGAATGTAATAAGCCAAATCAAATCACATTTATTCAGTTAAAATGAGCCGACGCTGATTATGTTTTAAAAGAATAATTTTCAACACAGTTCTGCACAACAAGCCCTTATATCTCCCCGGCTGTCAAATTGCAATTAGTCCCACACGTGTCCATGCTGGATGATTTCATTAAAGAGAGAATGCAAGACTTGATACAGTATTCTTAGCGAAAGGAGCTCTCATTAAAAACAGACAGATTATTAGCTTGTATACACGTGTTAGCATTATTTATGCTGCTGTGTCTAAGTTATTTAGCAGCTATTTTAGGGTAAACAAGACATTTTCAGCTCCTTTTAAAGCTCTCTGTGTCCTCATGAGAGGGCTTGCCTTTGTGTTTTGTTGTTGTTTAACATCTTTACTACTACCCACGTGTATATTTGTCTGCTCTTTGTGTATTTGATGTCTGCCCTGTGCAGAGCAGTCTGGCAGATTTCTAGCCAAATTCCTGGCTGGCCATTTTTGGCTCATCTGGAAGGCAAAGCCACAAGTGCTCACCTTTGTTAGTCCCCCTGCACGGCATGTTTTAAACATCAGGGACTTCCTGTAAGAGTTGGCCCGCTTCTGAGACAACACTTCAAAGTGCGGCTCCCACATCTGAGGACTGTTTTATCCTGCTAGAAAAGGAATGCATAATGGACACGGCACCACTGCACTTTTAATGATTCTCATATGAATTAAATATTACAGCCATTTTAACTGGATTACACGTGAAAATATGTGCGAGTGTGTTACCTTGATGAAATATTGAATTTATGAAAATGGTCTGCCTCGACAGCGGACCAAGAAAATAATTAAATTTATATTAAGGTAAAGAAGGGATTGGATGCAGGTGCCCATTAGAGCTGTGATTCTAAACAAAAAAAAATTAACTTTTCATATACTTTCATCTATATTAAAGCATCAGCAACAATATGAGGTTTAAAGCAGTAGTGTTCTCTAGAGTATTGCAAATGGAGTATGATTTTTTTTTTCTGGTCGCACAGAAAAGACAAAGCAGGTAATACCAAAAAAAGCACAAAGTTCAGAGACAGTTGGATGAGGTGACAGCTGAGGCCTGAGGCATTACATCTGTAGGCTGTCTGTCAATCTGCACATCCACTATCTTCATGATGTTTGTGAATTCACCAAGAAATGCAGAACATGAAGAAAGCTTAAACAGATTTTCTTCAAACTTGGCTCAAATGTGCATTCAGACTACAAGAAAATATAATAACATTTTGAGCTTCATTGGTCAAAGATCTGATATATGATCACCCATGATCATACCTTTGTTTTGAATGCAGAATCTCAGGAGCAAGCCATGATTTTTTTGCAAACCCAAATGTCCAATCTAATTTAAGAAAGTGTTGAAGCACATGGGCCTAAGATCAATGTATTTGTCAGTTATTGTTTGTGAATGCAACATCTCAAGAATGCTTTAGGGATTTTCTTGAAACTTTGCCCAAATGTCCGTTCAGAATCAAGAATGATATAATATTTTAATGATGATGATTTTGGTCATCATAGGTCAGAATCGTAGTCTCTCATTTTTCATCTTTTGCTGTATACAACACTTCAGGACTTATCAAAGAGTCTTTGTCAAACTTTGCCCAAATGTCTTCTTTAACTTAAGGATGAAAATGCTGAAGTCGGAGGCCATAGGCTAAAGATCATATTCATAGAGCAGTGATCACCAACTGGCGGCCGGGGGGCCACATCAGGCCCCTCAGAGCTTTCCATCTGGCCCCCTGACTATTATTATACAGAAGAGGATTTGGGCCACTGCAAAGGAAGTTTTGAGGTGATTTAGCTTTTCCTTTGACTGTGAAAATCAACAGTATATGCAATGTTAAAAATGGATTAATTCTTAAAATTCTTGCTTTTCTCATCGTAATTTCTGCTTAAATTTCAGAGTTTTTCTGCATAATTCTGAATTTAATCTTAGAATTCTGAGTTTTCCCCCCACGATACTAAACTTTTCCCAGAATTAAAAAAAAACCCTTCCAGAATTCTGACTTTTTACAGACTGAAAAACAATTCAACCGTAAATATTCTTTTCTTTTTTAAGTTTTTGTTTGCCATTTTGATCTTTTGATTACTAAACATAAGGTAATGTGCAGAGTAATTTTTTTTATTTGTTTTTAAGGACAGCTTTTCTTCATTTGATACCCTCAACTATGAATGAAACCTCATGTGGCTGCTCCAGGACTGGTGGACCAAAACACTTCATTATAATTGTTTTTAATTATTATTTGTGTTTTCTTAAATCTGGCCCCGAGAGCATATGTCAAGGAAAAAAATTGGCCCTTGTATAAGTGTAGTTATGATCCCTGTCATCGAGCATCATAATCAACTTCCCCTTGTAAATGCCTCAAAGTACTAAATTTGCCCAGAGGTCCACTCAGATTTAAGAATTCACTCCGATTATCACTGGTCAAAGCTCAGGTAATTGAGTTTCATGGTCATCCCTTTCTGAACATAACATCTCAGAACTTATCATATATTTTTTGTCAGACTTTGCCCAAATTACCACTCTACATTAACCCTATAAAGCCAATTGTGTGATATTTGATATATACTTTTATAATACCTCTATCTACTCAATATGATCAACACATAAAAAAAACATCTGAATACATTCAGATAAATGATAAAAGTGTCCTCAAATGGATTATCAGTTGCCAAAATCACCTAAAGTGTCAAATGAGATGCGAAAAATCTATATGTTGAGTTTTGTGGACATTTTGATATTTTTATTGATTTTAGCAGAAAGTGAAACAAACATTTCAGCTCCAAAAAATTAGAATTTTCTGGCTATAATCTATAGTCTTGGGCCTTAAAAGGGTTAAGGATAAAATTGCTTAAGTTTGAGACCAAATGTCATAGGTCAATTTCATATAGCATCATTGTCAACTCCTATTTGTAAATGCCCCCTAGGACTTTCTTTACATTTGCCTAAATGTCTTTAAGGATAATTCAATTACACTATAGTCATCAATTAATCAATCAATCTTTTTTTGTATAGCGCGTGTTATCTCAAGACACTTTACAATCGAGCAGGCTGGAGACAACCCCTTCATTTTATAGATGCACATAAATGCATATATTCATATAAAACCACACATATACATATACTTATATACACATGCATACATCCAGAACCCAACTTGAATCTCTCATGAGCACAGCGCTGAGCCATGAGGTCAAGCTTTGGTCAGTGGTCATGGACTGGGGTCACATGGTCATCCCTTGCTTTAAATGCAAAATTTATGGACTGCTGATAGTTAAAAGGATTTTTATGAAGCTTTGTCCAAATAGCCGAGCAAATTAAAGGGTGAAACTGCTTCAGTTTCTGCCTTCAGGCTAAATTAGTTGTCGGAAAGTGTAACAGGACAAGGTCATGGAGTCTAATGTACACCCCTGTGTGACATTTTATCTGAAGAATACGTGGAGAGATTTTGCTCTATCTGGCTCAAGGATAAGTTGAAAAGATTTTTAGGGTGCACAGGTCAAAGATCATCGGGAATTATCTCCAGCCCTTGCTTGTGAACAGGGATTTCTGTCATAGAGTACACAAATGACCTCTTTGGTTTTGAATAAAGTAATTAGACAGTTAGGTTATTGTTGAGTGGAACCACCTTAGCAGTACATGTAATCGTGCATCTTTGATTACGCATAATGTCATCAAGCATCCTTACATAACATCCTGCTGATTTATACTGACAACGAAGCAAAGAGTATATACTAGTGCTGTCAGACGATTAAAAAAATTAATCTAATTAATTACCGGATTTATAATTAATTAATCTAATCAACTGCATTTTAATCTCATATCTGCTTAAAGTACCCAAATAAAGAATTTTAATTCTAGGATATTATAAAATTGTAGTGAATAACTAATCAAATGAATACACTGAGAAGTGAAGATTTGTAAATCCACATTTTTATTGGTGACTAAATAAAACCAAAGTCAGGGCAATTTGTCCATAAAATTCTAAGCTGAATCAGGCAACTCAAATTACACTTTAAGTGTGTTTCATAAATCAAATTCAAAATAAGAAAAAGGTCGAGGACATCCAGCAAACCAATTAGGCCTGATGCATTATTAAAGAATTCAGTACAAATATAGATAAAGAAATTTAAAAATAAAATAAGACTAAGCCTTAAATAGGCCATTCCTGTTGTCACCTGGGCTTTTTTTGGTTTGACTAGAGACGCATGTGTGAAGTGACGTGCCACTGCCATGTACGGGTCCTCCAGCTGGCCAATATCAAAATGTTTGTGTGCTATGATTAATCTTGCGATTAATTTTTATAAAGCATTAATTTGTGGTGTAATTAATTAATCTAAGTGACAGCCCTAGTATATACATGACAAATAAACCTATATAATGAAACAAGGTGGAGCAATCCCACCTATAGCCCATCCATGATGATAAATGTATGCTGTCCTAATTCCCTAAACTCAGTTAATAATCGATTCTACAACTCACAAACGTTGTATTAGAACATGTTCCGTCAAGTGAAATGTAGCAGAAAGCAGAGGAGGACACAGTGCATTCTGTCCTCACTGCCAGTGCACAGCAAATGTAATTACACAAAATGAAATAATACAATTTTTGCAACTTAATCAGTTAGAGTCCATTCTTTTGTGTGAGCAGTGAAGCAGTGGCTGTTCACAGGAACACCTGAGAACAAGTCAACCCTGCTTATGTACATACAGTTTTCAAGTTTAGCATCGAAATAACTCAGCCCCTTTCGTATATTCTGTAATGTTCTATTGGCTTGCTAATGTACATTACACACAAACACACAGTATTACTGACAGGAATTTTTTTTGTGTCAGGTTCATGACTAGACTCCTAATTATAACCATGTAATTGTGATGTACAGGGGTAAAAGTTCATAAGAACTAACTTAAAGCATATGTCATGTGAATGTGGGTCATTGTGTGATTTTTGAGTCCCACAGCTGGTTTGGAAGTCAGACTGAATTCCAGCTCAATCAGGACAGTTTGTTGTAATGTATAGGGAGACCAATGCCAATAAAGGCTCAACAGGGAGGTGCAGGGATGACTTATTTTTGTCGGCCAACCGGGAAGTTAGCATCACGATAGTTCCCTTGAGCTGAGGCCTATGGGTTTTTTTCGCGGTGGGATCATTGCTGTTGAAAACATCTGCTCCCTCTTTGTCTTTTAAGCCCAGTCAACATGAACTCACTCCATTCAATTGGTTCATTCAATTATAACACAGCATTATAATGCCTTTGCATAGTTTCTGGGAAAGAACTCCACCTTAGATGCTGTGTAGCATTAAGAAACTCATCATGAATCAATAAAATATGACCAAGAAAAGACAGTCATGTGTGCCAGTCTTTTCGGATGAGCCAAGTGCATAATGGGGACTTGGCCCATCAATAATGTTGTGACTTTGATCAGTAGTTAATGGCAGGAGCATTGTAACAGTAAAATCCATTTGTGATGATGAAGGTTCTATGAATTTGACAAATCTGTCCAAAGCCTATAACCATGCTGAAAATATTTTCAAGCTATATGAAACACATCAGTTTTTCTACAAGACCATGACATATAGGGTTAAAAAGGCAAGAAGACAAAAGAGAAGAAGCTAAAAAAATTGACCGAATGTTCAGAGCTTGGACAGAGTCCTAGTGTGTGCTGCTTGGTGCCAGCTGATATTAATCCTGATCACTATTTGGCATTTGGGGGATGAGAAATGCAGGCAAAGAAGTTAAGACAAATTTAACAATGAACATATAAAATCATTTGGTATTCTGTCTGAAAGCAGTTTTACAAATTTATCTCTGCCTGTATTACAACAAAAAATAAGAAATAAATAGAATAAAAGTTGAATCCTTAAAGCCTCTGGTGAAGAATTATGCTTGCATGGCTTAAACAGTGAGATTTAGATATGTTTTTGCTGTTCATAGCTGCAGCAATGAAGCTGCTGAGCAATACTTTGCAAAGGATTATGGGTAAACTTCTGCATAGTGGTTATGTTCCTGAAAAGGGCACATCAACCCTGACCCTCACTGTCCACTGAGCTTGAACAGGATGGAGTGGTGCTTGGCGTAGCCGTTGTGAATGATGTCAGAGGAGCTGTACTGTAGACAACTTTAATCTCTCTCTTTGGCAGACAGTGAAAAGGAGCCCCCGGCGGGCTCTGGCTATAACTACGAAGATGAAGTCTTATTAAAATTATGCACATGATTGATTGCGAGACAGTCACTGCTCAACAAAGTAAAGGCCTTTTCAAGCCTGGCCGGCAGAATAAAGACAAAATGCTCAGAGAAAGTAATCCATGTTACACTCCTTAAAGAAGCTTATGCACTTTGACTAACCGTTCCTTACCTATTTCATGCTCTCCTAACAAAGAGCCTCTTACAGAATGCATGTCAAATGCTGTCTAAATACTCTTACTGTTTAATTCAGCTCATGTATGGCTGCTTTTTTGTATTCCATTTCCTGACACTATAGCTGTATGTACCTGAACCTATTCATTATCTCAACTCAACTCAACTCAACTCAACTCAACTCAACTCAACTCAACTCAACTCAACTCAACTCAACTCAACTCAACTCAACTCAACTCAACTCAACTCAACTCAACTCAACTCAACTCAACTCAACTCAACTCAACTCAACTTTATTTATAAAGCACTTTAAAAACAACCACAGCTGAACTTTCATTCAAGAGCCATGCAAATTAACCATAAAGGAAGAAAAACAGTGTGATTTGAACTGGATGGTCTTGCACTGGACTTATTTTGTAACACAAATTGAAGCTGAAGACAACAGCAAATTAAAAAAAAGATGATGGACAAGTCAGAAGTCAGCTTTAGTATCTTGAAACACAAGAATGTGCCCACCAGAAATGATTAAACACATGTTCAGTGTAAAAACCATGTTGGTCAGGGGTCAAATTACCAATCTTGTCATCATAAATTTCTAAACACGAAGACAAACCTATAGTTAAGGGGAGCATAGCTGATAAAGAAGCTCCTGTTCAGAGTTTTGTTGCTGCACTTAGAAAAGTTGTACCGGCGCCTGCTAGTTGTTTGCATCCTCAAAGTAAGCCAGAACCAGACAGGGAAAGTTTAGTGTCTAGTGAAAAAGGACTTGGAGTGTTTGTGAAAGCTAAAAAATGTTGTTGGAAAGAAATAAAGACCTGCTGATATGTCCTTGGACCATGTACCTCTAAATGTAAATGATTCATCACTGAGTCATGAAGGATAGTTTTGTAAAGTCGAAAATAAATCCAGAAAGGGGTTCTTGAAAAATCATATTCACAAGTATTAGAGGATCAAAAGGCAGAATGACCTTGAGCGTGTTCCTTCCAAAATCTTTAAAAAAATATCAGCTTCACAAAGAAGGGTCAAAATGAGCCTCTGTTTTCCAAACCTGTCATAAAAACTTAAAAGTCAATTTAATCCACCCTTAAGTGCCAGTGTACATCCTTGAAACATTGAATTTACAGACAAAATATGACTACTAAACCTTCTTACTCAGCCTTCAACCCCAAAAATGTTGTAAGTTCATCTTTGAGTAATATTTGCCAAGTTCAAGGCAATCACTTGCAGTAATATTAAGATATTTACCCATTTACATGAGTCCTTCAATTCCTCTGTAATACTTCATAAAATCTTCTGTAAAAATGACCATGTAAACTCCTAATTCTGAATTAAAATGATAATCCCAAATAAAACCTAATTCCAAAGTAAGTGGCTGGTTTATTCCGATTTTAAATCATAACTGAATAATCTCTAATTTGTGATTTGTTCATTCCACTTTAAATTAATTCCAGTTGTTCTACGCATGCTCGCTCCCTTGTTCTGTCACGATGACGCACATGATGCTGACGGAAACAAGATGGCTGCCTGAAGAAATTATCAGACTCGAGCTGAGACAACTTATTTAATCAGAGCATTAAAAGATATGGAACTAATGAAAAGAGTGGATGGACCTAAGCATCAAAAAGCAGACCCTTTTCAAAATTGTGGCGTCAAAGTTGGGTTAGGCTTCCCTAAAAGAGACACTGAACTGGAGTTTGTCTTTTGATGGTAGATTAAAATATATACCTCCAGACACTAAGTGGAATTGAATAAAGGTGAACAAATGTGTTTTCCATGTAAACCTCAATTTGGAATTACTATTTCCATGTAAACACAAAGGAGAATACTGTAATTCGGAATTATTTAATTCTAAATACTAAATTCTGAATCATAAAACATCATGCAACCATGGCCGTTGTGTTCACAAGATGCATTCACATGCTAAAGATGATCATGATACTCTATGAATTTGACGTTAGTTCTGTGATCTCCACAATATGACCAGCCTCTTCTTTAATCTCAGTGGGCATTTGTTCCAAGTTTGAAGAAAATTCATAAAACACTTTTAGGTAACAAGTCAAGTGTAGAAACATCCTGAAAACATAATCCCTCGAGCCTTGACTGTTGTACGTGAGGAGGCATAACAGGAAGTGTCCTTTTATGTCACTGCTGCTTGTGTTTGCTAAAGGGTTTAATATGGCATTAACAGATAAGGCAATGTTTTGTCTTTGAGCCAGTGTTGTCACCCTGGAATTCAAAATGAGCTATTAGCTTTATAGAAACACAATTCATTAAGCGATCTTGCATGAACTGAGGTTACATAGTAGTGCTGAACAGTAGCCATAGAAGTTTTGCTTTGTGTGTGTGGACTGTCACATCATAAGAAGTGTGATGTCAGTCCTGAGGCACGTCATGCCTTCACTTTTGTGCTCTTTATATGGGACTCACACAACTATAAGAATCTGTAGTGTAAGATTTTCAGTCTGTTGAATTGACAAATAATCTAAAAATTGCCATCAGTACTCAAGATAATTAATTTCAAACATCCAAATTAATTGATAAACAAAAAACATGTGCCCTACACACAGAATAACATAATCTAATGAAGTGGAAGTTTATTATTAAGTTATCTAAGCAACACATCATAACAGAGACCAATACAATAACTTTTAAGTAATTATTCCCCATCTATTTGTGTGACACCTGGCAACTGTCCCCTGACATGTTGGCTTTTTATACAAAACCCAAAACCAGTGAAGTTGGCACGTTGTGTAAATCTTAAATAAAACAGAATATAATGATTTGCAAATCCCTTTCAACCTATATTCAATTGAATACACAGCAAAGACAAGATACTTAACGTTTGAACTGGTAAACTGTCATTTTTTGCAAATATTAGCTCATTTGAAATGTGATGCCTGCAACAGGTGGGTGCCATGATTGAGTGTAAAAGCAGCTTCCCTGAAATGCTGTCATTCACAAACAAGGATGGGGCGAGGGTCACCACTTTGTGAACAAATGCATGAGCAAATTGTCCAACAGTTTAAGACCAACATTTCACAACGAGCTATTGCAAGGAATTTAGGGATTTTCATCATCTACAGTCCGTAATATCATCAAAAGAGAATCTGGAGAAATTACTGCACGTAAGCGGCAAGGCTGAAAACCAACATTGAATGCCCGTGACCTTCGATCCCTCAGGCGGTACTGCATCAAAAACCGGCATCACTGTGTAAAGGATATCACCACATGGGCTCAGGAACACTTCAGAAAACCACTGTCAGTAACTACAGTTCGTCTACATCTGTAAGTGCAAGTTAAAACTCTACTATGCAAAGCCAAAGTCATTTATCAACAACACTCAGAAACGCCGCCAGCTTCGCTGGGCCAGAGCTCATCTAAGATGGACTGATGCAAAGTGGAAAAGTGTTCTGTGGTCTGACCAGTCCACATTTCAAATTGTTTATGGAAACTGTGATCGTCGTGTCCTCCGGACCAAAGAGGAAAAGAACCATCCGGACTGCTATAGGCACAAAGTTCAAAAGCCAGCATCTGTGATGGTACAGGGGTATATTAGTGCCCAAGGCATGGGGAACTTACACATCTGTGAAGGCACCATTAATGCTGAAAGGTACATACAGGTTTTGGAGCAACATATGTTGCCATCCAAGCAACGTCTTTTTCATGGACGCCCTTGCTTATTTCAGCAAGACAATGCCAAGCCACATTCTGCACGTGTTACAACAGCGTGGCTTCGTAGTAAAAGAGTGCGGGTACTAGACTGGCCTGCCTGTAGTCCAGACCTGTCCCCCATTGAAAATGTGTGGCGCATTATGAAGCGTAAAATACAACAATGGAGACCCCGGACTGTTGAACAACTTAAGCTGTACATCAAGCAAGAATGGGAAAGAATTCCACCTGAAAAGCTTCAAAAATTGGTCTCCTCAGTTCCCAAACGTTTACTGAGTGTTGTTAAAAGGAAAGGCAATGTAACACAGTGGTAAAAATGCCCCTGTGCCAACTTTTTTGCAATGTGTTGCTGCCATAAAATTGTAAGTTGATGATTATTTGCAAAATAAAATAAAGTTTCTCAGTTCGAACATGAAATATCTTGTCTTTGCAGTGTGTTGAATTGAATATAGGTTGAACAAGATTTGCAAATCATTGTATTCTGTTTTCATTTGGGATTTGCACAATGTGCCAACTTCACTGGTTTTGGGTTTTTTATATCAACTGCATGTCTGCTGGACAACCACACTACTGTCTGTTAGCCAGTTGATGTTAGCCTTGGTTAGGACATTTTCTAAACTCAAAAATTGTCTCAATTGCCACAACGACAGCTGTGAAAGTCACCAGTTTGCTTACAGACTATTGTAAAAGAGTTTATTCATACTCTCTGATCCTACCATCTGTCTAACCCCATAAAGACACCAAACCCCAAAAGGCCAAAAATGCATTAAAAATGCTCAACCTTAATGCCTCACTGCGGACTGCTGAACATTTGTATATCCTGTTGAAACATGAAACAAATCAGCTATATATAAAGGAGAAAAAATCCCATTTAAAATATATCTGCTCATATTTATTTTGTGTTATCAATATTGTACATTAATCATTATCTCACAATTTATAACCCAGCTTTTCTTTTTTAATTGTGATCATGAGAGTGTTTTAATTTTAATTTATATATGAGTGGAACAAATCCTGACTGTAGCTGAGTATATCATACAAATTTCTGATCAAGGCAGTCGTAATGTAAGAGATGAATTGGAGTTATATTGATCACTCCCCTCTACCTTAATGTGATTGGGTCAAATTAAATAATACGAGAGCTGTTTAATGAGAACTAACCAGAAAATCAAATTTGCTTTGACCTGTGATTTAGGCTACAGACAAAGAGCTGTGTGTCTGCTCCGCTCACTGAGGGTTTGAAGTTTTCATCTCAATCTTCTAAGACTGTAGTGCTGGAATATAACTGGCTGTCAGACAAGCTCTGTATCCTCATACAGCATATTCAGGCATCCAGCATATAACTTAAACTTGAGGGGAAAAAAATAACATCTTGAGTTTATAAACTAAACTAAAATGGACTGACATGCTGTGGTACATAGCACAGAAATGAACTAATTGCCTAAAGTTCTCAGTTTAAGAGGCAAAACATCCTTTTTTGTGATAATTGTCAGAGTGGAGTTTTTCAAGCACTTTGACGTAGTCTTACACCAAAATAGTGCTTTGGCTGAGTCAATATAAAGTTATTTCATAACATGATTCTTAAAGCATGTGAAGCATTTGGCTTTTCATTGATTTCGTGTGAGGATGCCAGGTAACAAACTTAAGGAAACTTTAAGGTCTAATACTACTTTATTTTCCTAAACTATGTTAATCATGACCAAAGTCTGAAATTTTTTCTTATTTTTTTTTATTTGAAGTCAGGAGAAGTTGCTGAATACAGAGCCTGGAGTGAAGCTGATGTTCTCTAATGCCTTCACGCAGGTGTCTGATGAGGCCAGAGGCGTTATGTTTTGGAGTTGTCCATCATAGGCTCTCGGTTGTACAATAAACGTTTCTAAATAATACACTACCTCCAAAACCAATCCAGTCATTCTCTGTCATGCAGCTCTTGTATTCCTTGAGGAGACATGAACCACCATGCAGCTCTACTTTTATATTTTGTAAAAGAAACACTGGAAACACTGATGAAACATGGGAGAAGAGGAATATAGCTGCAGTTGCTTGAGCTTAATTTCTTATTTCAAATAAAATTGTGAAATAATGTTATCAGAGCTTTTAGTTCTTAATGCTAAGCCAGAGATTAAGCAAATCTCCATTTTTTTGTTTGTATTCACTAAACATGAAACATATTAAAGCCACATTAATATTAGGCCCCAAACTGACACGTGTGTGGTTTTAAAAACACTAAAAAAAAATAATTTTAATTAATTTTCATATTAAGATCCAGTGTGCTATAAAATAACTTAAAACAAACGGGCAGTTTTAACTTCATTTGTCACCGCAACCAAGTTTAATTCAGTTTTGGTTGATTATTTTATTCTTATATGCTTCTAATGTATAAAACATAATGATCAGCTACGAGCAGACTTTTCAGGCTGAGGTCACATAGCACAAGATCCAAACTTGTGCTACATGAGATCTGAATACATGACAAGGCCCCGTTCATATTATAGATCAACAGTTAGTTTTTGGTTTGAAAGCCATCCAAACCAATGAAGGATCAAAGAATGAAAAAGCAGCACTTTGTGCTTTGCACAAAATCCCAACAATTAGCAAGTTAATTTTGTGTAAATCAACAACTTCAAATAGAGTTTGGCTAGCATTAGCTTTGCTAGCACCTCCAGGCTTTGGTCCTCCCAACCGATTTATGTCTGATTTCCCTTACTGAAGAATCTAGTAACTGTTTTTCTACTTCTGTTTATCAATGAATCATGATATATCTGCCCCCAACTTAACAAGCTGACATGAATCTTTCATAACACGTATATACAGATTTTGTCTCTTCATTGAAATTAAAATCAAGTCAAATTGGAACTTTTCATAATAACTGAGAATGTATTAAATCATTGGGGATTTGTGGTGATGACTTGACTAGTGTAAACAGATAAAACTGACCACTGATTTTTATGCAGTTTTAAAGTTAGCTTATTTTGTTAAAAGGACAACTTAATAGCATGTCTGCTTAGATTCGGGGAAAGAAAGAGGGTCAAGATTGTTATCTTATAATATCTCAAAGCAGCAACTCTGATCTTTTAGGCCTAACATGGCATCAAAAAGGGGGATGCTCTCTGTAACCAGCATAAAGTGCATTTACCAAGCCTAAATTTGTGCGCCACTGTTCAAAAGCTTTTTGGTGGAGCTCTATCAGCCCCTCCGCCTTCCTTAACTTGATTGTGGGAAATTAAATAATGCAATAGCTGTTTAATGAGAACTAAGCAGAAAATTAAATCAACTCTGACCTTGCCAGAAATAATAAAGTATGGTTTGTTCTGTGGACAAAGAGCTGTTTGTTTGCCCTGCTCGGCTATCTTTGTGCTCGGACCGTTTGAAAGAGTAAAGTTTCTGTGACTAAGAGGAGCCTCAGTGCATAAGGGAAAGAAGAGGAATAAAGGAGAGGGGGTTGAAAGGTGAAAGCCAGATCTTAGGTTTTGTAAGGTGCATATACACAGACCTGCATCACAGTTGTACATATAGTGCACAAGGTAGTTCTTATGTGCCAGCTTTAATCTCTAAAGTTTTACTTTGGACTATAAATAAAAAGAGTAGTCGAACTCTAAATACAAAATGCAGCTTGCAAACACAAAATGAGAAAATGAACCTCCTAGCTTCCCAAATCAGAGCAGCGTATCACATATAAATCAACTTTTCCTTTTTTGCCATATAATCAGTATGAATTTTACAAAATAATTTTCTTCTTCTTTTATTGGATCATGCTACTTGATTGGATGCCCTCTCTTATCTCTCCATTGGCCAGTCTTTAGTAAATTACATAATTAGCTCTGCCTGAGTTCAATTTCTTTTTCCCCATCATTCATTCACTGCCAGTTCCATGCGTGGGTCGTGGTAACTGCCATTTCTGCCAACCACTAAAACCTCGTGCCTTCCTGAATTTCTGACTTGTAACTTTAAAATATTGTTCGCTTGAACTGAAAGGGATGGCCTTCAGGTGGGAGGCCGAAACATAAAATCAATGCTGTATTCAACCAGGAGCCAGAGATAGTACTGAAGAACAGGAGTGATTGGATCAATGGTGAGGGATCTAGAGATGTAGTTGATGCTGTTGAGAATGTAACCCACACCTTGTGGATCTAAAGTGGAGGAATGACGTATTTTGTCTGAGCCTATTTAATGTCAGACAGAAAAACTTCAGTTTCATGACTGTCAGTGTTTGAGGAAGATGCAGGAAGACCTGGGTCCATATTCACAAAACATCTTAAGACTAAAAGTAACTCCTAACTTGCAGATTTAGGAGAAACTCTCAAAAATAATGGGTGTGTCAGTCCGAAATCTCCTAAAAGTATTTCACAAAGCATTTTAGTGCTAGAACAAGCTCCTAAACCTGTGAGAAGTTAGAAGTAGTGAAGAGGACTCGTAAGTCACGAAGACCAGTTCAGAAAGAATCTCAGCATGGTCGCAGCTGGCAATCCACCTCATGATCGCGTGAACATTTTGGAAAGATGCTAAACAATGAGCTTCTGAAAAGGTACCGCCTCAGAATGATGGTTATAGAATTAGTCAAAGAAGCAACCACTTCACCAACAAATAGAAACAACCAAGGGCGTTGGTTTGATTTTAACATTGGTGGGGACATAAAGTACACCAACCCCTGAAAGTTGATGTGTTTTGAATTTATGACTGTTTTTTAATGTCATGTAGAGCTAATCAAACAAACTTGCAAACTATCACATTCAGAAAAAACTACTTCAAATCTCTCCTGTCTGTTCCTTGACAAAAATATATTGATGCATGGCACATGAACAGTGGGACAGTATGGGATCAATCAGAAATTTTGATGGTATGGTTATAGTCTGATAAATACATAACCAAAACCAAAAAGGGCTACCGATAAGTGTATTCCCCAACCATATGAATGTTTAAAGTCATGTTATTAATTCGAGGTTTTGTTCCATTTTTCCCCATAAAACTTTAATTCTTGGTATTCAACGGTTGCTGCCTTTTAATACACAAATAATACATTGGATAATAAATAAAATAACCAAAACAGGTATGTCTTGGCATTAAATATAAGCTTTTTTTTTAGCTATAAAGTTATATACTATGCTTGTTTTTTGTGTTAAGGACCATGCAGTAGTGGCATAACATTGATAGGGACGTGTCCCTAGTGTCCCTACCCAATTCTACGCCCCTGGAAACAACCCGGTGGCTTGGGTGCAGAGCCTTCTCCTAATGATTGTAATACAAATATAAAAGTTCACATGTTAATAAAATGACACATTTAGCAAGGTTGTATGTATGTTGTCTGTATAACATTTCTGTTAATTACTGAACACACTAAATAGATTGTCAGGTTTTGTTTGACAATAATTGGTCTTACCTGTTGCTATCATTTATCTTTTGAACTCCGCAATCTCTGACCTTGCCTGAGACTTTAAAGAGAACCAGCGTTCTCCCAGTCATCATTGATTCTGGTCAAAAGTGCAGGAATAAGGCATTTATTTGTTAGCAAATTTGTTCCCATGCCTCTTTTTTCACTTGCAAGGTTATCCCAGATCTAGTTTTTCCTTTGGTAATGTTATTTCATGGACCAGTTGGAGGAGGAAACGCTGATCTTGTGTCCAGTTTGGTTTGTGCTTTCTTTTGCCTGATGTTTTGTCTGCCATGGTTATTCTAGAGTCCTAGTCATTGAGAGGCTGCTTATATGGATATCTGCTAATCTTTTAACCAGATACAGCTGCTTAAAAATAGCAGAACACATACTTGACTAGTCAGTATAGCCTACAATATTTTATTTGAAGGTCTATATTTAAATATGCCAACATGGCACTTTTCTCGAAATTGAGTGATTACTATGTAAAAAATACTCACAAAGACTCATTCCCTGTCAGCCAATCACTGTAGGCCTTGTAATTCAAGGGGTTCCTGAAACATGACATCATCCATAGCAACAGGGTTAGCTCCACCCCTTTCATTTAGCTTAAGAGCTCTCCGAATTCCTTAGTAAGAATAAGTCTCAGCAGCTTTGTGAAGAGGTTTTAAGAGAAAACTCTTAGTTAGGAACTTTTAGTGTCATTCAGGAGTCCTAGTGGTAAGATAAAATGGTTTGTGAATACGAGCCCAGGACTTGATTTCCTGGAGACACAGACACAACAGAACTTTAACACAACTCCTGTTCAAGTGCAAAATGCTGCTTCATGGCTCTGTTCCAAAGACACACCATCTGCTTCACAGCATCGATTGGATGCCCTTTGTTTACCACCTGGTTTGAGGGTATTTGAAATTAATATGCACAGCTATAATGTGAATTGTAGCAGACAGTTTTGTAACATTCTTAACAGAGCATTTGACAGGGATTTTGTTCCTGATTTAATTTTTAAAAATGTTAGTATTTGTGGATAAATACAGCTCAATGTAATCTGCAATACATAGCAAAAAAGTTAATGGGAAATTTATAGAAAATATGGCAAAGTGGAAGTTATGAACAGGAGAGACCCCCGGACAAAATACTGGGGAACAACAGTAGTGACAGGAAAAATAACTTACACCACCACAGGGCTCAAAAGTACAAACACAACATAAGATGAAGTGTTACAGACGCACTGCTCACTTCTGTTACTGACAGTAATTGTTTTGTACTGTGGACTCAAATGATAAAACAAATGAAAAAAGAAACTCCACTTCAGTGTCAAACTGTTACATTTTGTTCCATGGATGACTTTAACATGACATAGGGGAAAAACTGTGAAAAGTGGTCTTCCATTTTCACACTACAAGTTAAGCCAGTGTCTTACAGTGCCAATTCAACTGGCTTAAATCCCTGTTCTGTGAAAATTATCCTTAGAATATTTTTCGTACATAGTTTTCATCCCTCCATGACTTGAAAATGTCAAGTTGAGCCAAGGCCCACCCACAGAAATGGCTGGGCCCCTTAAAGTTCGACAAGTCAGATTATGAACATTACCAAGTAATGGTCAGTATTTGGGTTTGAATAAAAAGGCTTAAATTTGAAAGGGGCATGTTTTTGGGCTCCATCACGGTTTTCAGCCCCAGAAATCTCTGTCCATTGGCTGAAGTTGGGCCACAAATTCCAGCAGTTGAGGTTATTTTTGATAAAGTTGTGGGTTTTAAGGAGGGCTTAGGTGGTGAATGCACAGCAGTAGCAGCAAATAAATGTGTTCGATTGCATTTAAGCTTTCATAACTTACAAAGACACTGCAAGTCTGGAGAAAGGCAACTTCCAGGTGTAGTTCCTGTTTTATTTGGAAGCTTTGCAGCAATATCTGGTGTTTTCACAGCATTGATCACCATGCTCTGTCTTGTCCTGACAGCTACAACTATAAAAATTAAGAATTGCTCTAGCTCTGGTAATTATAACTATTTTAGCTAATGGCAAAAATATATGCAGCATAAGGTTAGATGGTTTATCTCTGTCTGGAAGTTCATTTTTTTATGCTGACGTTTGTCTTGTTTGTTTGTATGTTTAAGTTCTAATTATCTGGGAGTGATCGTCATGGCACAAGGAAGAAGTGATTAGATTTTAGTCTGAATCCAAAGTCTGGATGCTTTTATAAACAGATTCAGTAACATTGCATGATAGGACAATTTTCAACATTTTCACTTGTTCCCTGTCTTATAACGTCAGTCATGCGTTGAAAATAGTACAATATGTGGGCACATCTGCATAGTTGTTGCCCTGAATTATGGCATGCTGGATATAGCTCAGGCAATGTGAAACTTCCAGGAATTATTTTAATACCAAAATTCCTGCTTGTCAGTAGTAATGAGGATAAAGACAATCTTTAAAGTCTTAGTGTGATCCAATATCCAATCCATGTACCCCCTTGGTGTCAGAAAAATGACCATAATCCTGTTAACAGTCAGTGTTAGGGATTATAACTACAATTTCAAGACTATTACACAACTACAATGCCATTGTAGTAACTTTGTGTGCTTTTCTTAAAAACACCCATTAAATGCTGCTCCAATTATTCAAATACTCTACTTTGGGGAATTATGTGTATTTTCCAATTAATGATACCTTGCAAAACATGGCATCCAAATCCAATGACATCAGAATTTAAGTCAAAAAATCTTGGGACTTGCTCATCACGTCATTGATACTATTTCTATCCCATCTGAAATGTGTGTGTGTTGCATTGACTGTGAGGTTTTTGAACCACTTACATACCTGGAAAATATATCCATTTATAAAACATGCACTTTGAGTGGTTCAGGATCAGGAGTAGGGTAGCTTAACCTAAGCCTAACCCTTCTCACTTCAACAATTGAACTGATAGCCAGCTAACATTATAAACCCTACATTTACATTGTTAACTCTGCAAAGAAGCAGACAAGAAACCTACAATATTTCAAATACTTCAGTAAAGAGACTTCGCTTTCCATGTGTGGGCTTACTTATTTTTATGCTTAGTTTGTACTTATTTAACTCATCTTGGTTCTTTGAAGAGCAGGTGGAATGGTCCCAGCTGCAGCTCTCTGAACAGTTTGAACTCCCACCAGAGTCTCTTAACACGCATGCGCTACATTTATCAACTTATGTGTTGATAATGAATGCATGAACTATAACGAATGCAGCTTTACTCTTTTTTTTCCTGCTGTCTGTGAAGTTTTCACAATGACAGATCTCATCAGTGGAGCTAAACCAGCATGAAACTTTGTTGCCATTCTGTTATTAATAATCATGTCTGATCATTTGTATTACACTGTATTAATGACCAAATGGCATGCAAATGCATTATGGGGAATAAAGAAGCTTGGTGGCTGATGTACATGGTTTGGACAGTTAAATGCAAACTCCATGTACTTGACAGCTTGAGGGATTATTTTCTTGAGCATACTGAAAGCTTTGGATTGATTTTCTACCTTATGCACAGCCTTTGGTCTCGGTTCATTTTAACCTGTTATAGGTTAACAACTATCTATATGACCCATCTATTCGCGTCACTGTTGTTCTATCTTAAAGGCTAATGTGGATGTGAACAGAGAATGTAATCACAATCTATACATCTAGAAATCTTAGTTTAGTCCAAAACAAGAATTATGCATAAACTAAATTTTGTATAAATACTGTACTTGAATGTTATAATCCACCATCATGTACATTAAAGTCCCAAGGGCTTGTTTCAAAACAAATAATACCAAAGTAAACAAAGCCAGTATTGAAGAGAAAAATTCTACAATTACAAAAGCCATTGATACTCCATTTTGTTCACCATGCTAATATTCTAATTTTTGCAGAAAGAACATTTATGATTGGGTAAAGGATAAACTGTTTCATCTAAATGATTTATTTAGTGAATAGTAAAGAATAAAGAAGTGCAACAAATGTGCATGGATTGTTGAAGAGCTGGGGTATTTCTTGTGGTACTCTGTCTCATAGAAATCTAAAGGTAAAGGAAAGGGACAATAAAGATCTCATGAGACTTCAACTTTCTAAAAATCTAATACTTTTATCTTAAAGTTAACATTTGTGTAAAAGCTCCTTAAAAATATTTTTGATATATCATGTTCAAACTACAGATTACTATGAGGTTCTATGACCTTGCCCTATGACACTGAAGTCTAGTTGTTTTATCCTGAAGTCAGGGTCAACACTTAAAATTCTGTAAAAAATGAAAATCATTTAAGATACTGCTTTTACAAGCAAGCAACAACAAAAGATGACATCATCTTGAATTTTGACCTTGCAATTTACGGGTGTGACCCCGAAAATCGAATAATTTAGTACCTGAGTCATGGTGAGCGTTTGAACAAATTATTTAGGAAGCTCCTTTCTATATCAGTGTCCTCCATTGTCTCATAGAGCAGCCCTAAATCAAGGTGGACTTTTTCTGCAATTTTAAAGAAATCACGTAAAGCTTTTGTGACATGTACCATTCACAAGAATCAGAGGTATGTGTCGACTATCCAAATTGAAATTCATGGTACTGCACAGCAAATAATGTATATGTTGGTAACTTGCTGACTTATTGGACAAAAAGTTGTGAACACATTAGCATATAAGGCACTGCTTATGCGACCAGCAGGTGGTCCTCATGTAGCTCTGTGGCTCACGTCCTTGACTGGCATTAAATTGAGCACACAGAGGTAAGGTTGGGTTTACATGAGCTGCAAAAAGACCTGAAACTTAATGAGCTGGTCCCATTGGACACTTTTAAGAGGATGTTAAATTATACAAATACTGAGGCATCTGGCTGCAGATGTGATGACAGATGATCTGTCTTCCTTTATATCATCTAGCCATCAAATGTCTTTATTAATTGTACATTAGGTGTTTTACAGGTCTTGTGTAGTTGTGAGTAATGCTGTTTGTGAATGTAAGAAACTTTGTAAATTGTGCTGCCGGCCATCTTGGCCAGGACACTCTTGTAAAAGAGATTTTTAATCTCAATGAGTTTCTTTTCCTGGTTAAATAAAGGTTAAATAAAAATAATAATGATTAAAAAAAAACATTGAAATACCTTTTCAAAACCTGTGGGTGACGTCACTTAGACTGTTCCTTTTTTCACCAATGGGTTGTAAAAGTGTAGTCCCACAAAAAAAACGTCTATGTCCTTTTATCTGCAAAAGAAAAGGAACCTTGGTAGTTAAGTTATGGCTCTCTTAAAGCAGATTTAATTTTGTTGAGCAAAGTACTTTACAAGTACCCTTTTCTATGAAAAAAGAGAGCTGATAACCCATCAAGAGAAGAACGTTTACACAGTAAAAACTAATTTTAAGCATACTTTAGAATTACTTTCTATCAGTGAGACAAGATGAGACTTAACTGTCAGGATAGGGCTTCTGTAGAAACTACTTGCAGAACTGAGGAGTTATGAACAGAAGTGAAATGCAGAGTTGTTATCTTCACAATTCAGCTGAAAGGGTTATTCAATAAAGAGAAATTGCTTCAATTGTAACTAGATTTTTTTTTTCTTTATTTGACTAGACCTAAAATAAAATGTTTTTTCTTAAGTTTTGTTTGACTTAAACACTATGGAACAAAAAGACTAAAACATGCATCAAATAATATGTGTATTAATCTAAAGGTTGAGACCGACTGCTTAAATTAACACTGCCTTAAAGGAAAGAAATCAGTGTATACTTGTGTGTGAACATGTTTATTTTCTGGGCTAAAATGGACAAAACCTTTGATCCCTGATGCATTTGAGCTGGTGTGAATTCTGAGTGGATTAAGCACAGCCCGCATTAGCACCCTTCATTTTGAGTTTTTAGTACTTTGACATACCCAGAGGTTGTGAGTGCATCCAGGAGAGCCTTATAGCAAGTCCCAGCAAAGCAAATCACCTTTTTTCACTCCTCTATCTTTCTTCCCTCTCTCTTCTTATCTCACTCTCCCTTTCTGCCTATCTCTCTATCAGACTCTCTCCGTCTGTGGTTATGGTAATGATCTGATGTGCCGGCAGAGAAGGCACCTGTGCGAGGCTAACGTGAGACGACACCAATCGTTTCATCACAATGGGGAGCCCCAGAGACCAAAAGACTCACTTAAAAGGCGTATTTAAGGGTATTAATTGCTTGACATGGCTCACCCAGGTATGGGAAACCTTTCGTACGCCAATTAAAGAGCTGGCAGAGAGGGAGAGGGTTGTGCTGCGAGGATGGCTGAAATATTTCAGTGAGTAACAAGCAGTGAGGTATTTCTCACAAGATCACGTGTGGGAAGCAGACAAAGTTACTGTGATTGAGTTAGCCGCCCCCCTTCGCTCCTTCACGGTGTGTCTGATTCTTAACGTGAGTGGGAGTAATTTCACATGACCTGAGGTTTGTGCTCCAAAACTGCAGGATTTGCTTTGGGGCAGATGAGGGGAGATTCAAGGAACTGAACTGTTTTTCCATACAGGTTTGGAGTTTAGGAAATCAAAGTATGATAGAAATAAAAAGCACATCCTCACATGACCTTGTGTTTTTGCTCCAAAAAGTTTTCCTTCGGGCACATGAGGTCAGATTCAAGATGCTAAAGTGGCAAAAAATAAAGGCGGAATTGAAACAAAGAGACTTGAAGCTTGATAAAGTTTTAAACCACATTCACATATTGCACTGCCAAAGTATTATCATGGCAGTATAAGCAGTATTTAAATCCCTAAACTCTTAAAAATATGCATTTTGTATTTGATATAGAACAGGACTCTGTCATTGACCTCAGACCAAAAATCGTATTAAATTGCAAATCATCAAAAAACAAACAAAAAAACAAACAAACACGTGGAATCAATACAGACGGATTATTTAGGGAACGCCAATAAACGTCACATTCGATCAGCACAGAGGAGGAAAACAGATGGTAAAGACAACAATTTCTGGCTGGATTGTGTCCAATTTGAAAGAGTAATGACAAATGACTTTAAGAATAATGTTTCATGTATATTTCATCCAACTGCAGCACAGTACTGAGTAAAGGAACATCATGGCTTCAAGTTATCCACAAGAGGACCAGCTTTGTCATCTGCCAGGTCTAAATAAAAGAAATATTCTATTTATGTTTTCATTTCCATATTCATTAATCAAATTTTGACATTTAGTTTTTGTGGTTGCTATTGATAATTAGCAGTTTTTCTGTCCGTTAATGCATAATGCTCATGATGCAACAGCAGTCTTGGTTTTATTTCTGGAAAACAATATGAAGTGTTCAAAAAGTAGATCTATATAATGACTTACCTATAATACAGGTAATCATTCACACATAAAATGGGTCAAAGTACTCTACAAAGTTCAAAACCAAAACATTTTAGATCATATACACCAAAAGACAGCAAAAATCCATTAAATATTTAAAATCAACAATCGAAATATAATGTCCATTAAGCT
Source organism: Scarus forsteni (assembly GCA_036419115.1). Lineage (NCBI taxonomy): Eukaryota > Metazoa > Chordata > Actinopteri > Labriformes > Labridae > Scarus > Scarus forsteni. The sequence goes on along the minus strand of JAZDUH010000341.1, from coordinate 29,947,967 downwards.
GGAAATCTTTCATTAAATGATCTTGGAGCCACCATAACCTCTGATTTATTAATATAATATTAAGTTAAATTCACAAAACCTTCATTAATATGATATTGGGGATTCAAACAGGTGGAAAATAATATCTGGAACAACCAAATTTAACCATTCAATCTCTGACAATGGGTTCACAACATTCTGATCCTACTTTTTTGTCCTTATTATATATTATTTATTTGGCTGCATTAGCTCAGATATTGAAGTTAATATCAGTTCTATTTGATTTTTGTGGCAGACAGTACAGCTTGAAAACCAACAGAGCCAGACTTAGATCCATTGCATGGCAGGAAGATAGATTTGTGCATGTATCAGTTTCAATTTAGCATGAGGAATGCCTAATCCTGCTAATATCCAGCATCTTCATGTATCTTTGAGATTTTAGGGCTTATTTCTTTTTTGTTGTATTGTTGTTGTGTGCAAAGCTGTGATTGCAACCTACAACCAATTTCCTGATACTGCTCCTACAAAACAAAGGTGTTGTAACGACAAAAGTAATGAGGACTGTTACTGCGACGACTTTGTTGGAGGTGGAACATGTCACACATGAATTTTAGTGAAAGACTGGTATACAGACACTGTCTTCTGCTTCTTATCATAATGGACATAAGACAATAACAGCAGACAGACCACACAAGGTTAAGATATCACTTTCTGCTGTGTGACACCAGGAATGATATTATTCCAGCCCAGAGCCTAAACCATAGCATGTGAAATGCAAAGAGAGACAAAAGTATGATTTTGCTCGATAGGAACATTAAAAAACAATTTAAATTAGAATTTTTCTCAATGTTTCTCAGCATGCTGTTTCGGGAATTCACCATCAGTACAGTTGAATATAACCTTATGTAACATACACAAAGGCAGCTTGGTTTAGCGTCATCCTAAATTCTAAAGTAAAACATCTCATTGTCACTTTAAGTCCCTTTTAGCAGAGGACAACTAATGACTGATGGAAACACAGTATCCAGAAGATATGGACTAATGTTGCCTCACGACAGCTCTCACCTTTGATCACCAAAATCAAATCAATCCATCCTCCAGTCGAACAAAACATTTCTGCTAAGTTCCACAACATTTAATCAAAGCGTTCCTTCTTTATTTTGTTCATGAGAATAGTGGAGACCAACAACAGACAGGAAATAAAAAAAATCAAGTTATTCAAATAGAGAATTTTATTAAATAATGTTTCTGCCAAATTCCTGTGTGATCCTGATAAACAGTTTATGTGAATCACATCAACGCTCAGCTTAACTACTGTCACCACTTGAGCTTAAAAGAAGGCTTGGCACAATATTGGAAATATTAGGGATTTAATCTTGAAAATAAGATTAACTATGATCTTAGACAGGCATCAATAACAGGGCATTAGTGGCTTGGTATGGGATCAGAAAGGTTTTGGGTTGAAGCATAGCTCTGTCTGTCACATATTGATGTGTCCTTGGGCAAGACACATAGCAACCCCAAGTTGCTCCCACTGCTGTTTTGATTAATTCATGATAAATAGTTTAAAAAATTGGAGTACTTGAATCACAAACACATTGAATCATCATCCAGCTATCGTGAGTTTCATAAAATAACCAACTTTTCAAATGAAGCATTGAGAACTCTTTAAAATTCCTTCATAAAGTTAATACATGCTCAGCTTCTAATCAATACTTCCAACCTGACACAAAACTAAGATTCACATACGTATCAATAAAGAACATAACACATCTTTAATTTATCTGTGAGGCTGCACTGCATTAATGTGGTTCTAGTTATTTTTATATAATTTATCACCCATTGTTCCTCCAGAATGCATTTATTATTTTTTTATGATTTAATAAGCATTTATTTACACATTCATAAATGTGTTATTGATGAAAATGATGAACAATAAGTAATAAATGGGTATAAGATTATTATAATATGTTTTTATGCTGTACCAAAGTGTAACTAATGGCTTTCAGTCTGCAGCTGGTATAAAATGTTTTTCAATAAGTGCACATCATGGTGTGCAAAAACAAATGTGACTAAATTAATGTTTTTGGACAAAAGAAAACAGCTTTAATTCACTTTTTCTGACCTTTTCAGGCTTAAACTTCCGCTGCTGATCATAAACTTATTTGCAAGCCTCAGATGGATTGCACACCAATTTCTCAATAACACTACATGACGTTCAAATTCTCAATAATCCACAGTCTTTTCTATGAAGATCATGTGCAGCAGTCCCAGCTCATTGTCGATTTTATCAGTCAATGTTATCTAATTTTCTCGGTCCTACACCCATCAAACAGCCAACCAGTATCATCGCAACCACAGTCCTTGTTCCTCTGCTGCTTACGTCATCAGTCTTATTGCCCTCACTGTGATTTAATCTCCTCATGTTCATGTCAAATTTGTATCACAAAGTTGCACTTTGATACTGTTTTCTTTTCTATTATAAATCAAGATAAGATTTCAAGATTGAATTATTATAATACCATTTAGTACCAGTGAAATGCCCTTTACACTCAAGACTCAGAAGCTCTGGATGTTGCATGGTTGCGTCTTCCACTTTGTTGTCACACGTAACAAAATTGTCATAGAGCATTCACAGTTTCCTGAAACAAAGGTGCTCTTTCTCTGAAGCGTGCAGACAAGGAAATCAGATTTAAGGTCATGGAAATACAAAAGGAATCCTCCAGTATTTGACTCTAATTTCATTATGTTGCATTTTATATGCACATATTAAGATTGTGAATGTGTCAATTTCACTGCAATATTCTGAACGGACTCACACTACGAGCTCTGAGTAATTCATAATTGTTTCTACAGAGAGAGGGTTGACTTTGAAAAAGAATCATGTAAAGACGTACGAAAGCAGGTGTGGCAATCACTTACCTGTCCGTACCAGTTATATTCCAGCATCGTGACGCCACTTGTTGCATTAACAAACACTCAAGACAAAAAAAAATAGCTGAGTGTTCTTGTAAAAAAAAAAAAAAAAACATACAAATTGCAACCTGTTGCTCTCCTCTGAACTTAACTGAACAACTCTTAGTTCCCCCTGTGTGGAATTGATGTCGTCAGGACTTTGGGGGGCCAGGCAAAAGCTAAGCCATTGCACACACATTTTTGTACGCATGCACTGGCAAGCACACGCACACACCCCAGACTCTCCTGTTGAATTTTGGCACTCCCATGCCTTACGAACTGTTGATAATGAACCTGAACCCATTATTTTGAGTCAATGAATTGAAAGAAATAGGGCAAAGAATGAAAGCCACAGGGCCAATTAACGGCATTCTTTGATGTATTACCCTCGCTCGCCACTCAACCAGACCGCTCCGCGCCTTTTGTCTTTATCCCCTCTGTTATTCATTAATTATTCTGAGCGGGGTCAGAGTTCGTGTGGCTAATTGTGCAGACAGTCTCTCTTTGAGGATGGCAAAAGATTCGCCCAACGCTGACACTCCCCCCGACTGTGCCCAGCCACCTTGAATTATGCCAATTATTCCAATTCTTTGATTTTTTTTCTCCCCCTCCCATATTTTTGTTCCATCATTACACCAAGCTGTCTCTCTGTTTTCTCTCCTCCCTCCTGACATATCATAGCTTGGTCTCCATCACTGGAATCTCTTGTTTTTACGCTCCCAAATGAACATAAACAAATAGTATTTTGGCGAGATCACTGCTACCAGGGTGAGCTGAGGACAGTTCAGGTTTGATCAGGTTAAAAGATGAAAACAGGCCTCAGACAACTTCTCTACAATATGAATTACAATTTCACTCTCACATTGTGAGCATCAAGACACGCTTTTCTGATTAAGCTGTTGTAGCATCAAAACAGTGCTATTTTGAATTATAGGCTCATAAAAGATGTAACTGGAGCACTAAATTATTTTTTCCAGCATATGGTCTTTAGAACAGCAGATGTTTCTCAGACAGCTGTTCATCAATGTGTTGAACTTGTTAGAGAGTTCACTAAGTTCAGAAATAGGCTTGTCCATGAGTCGGATGGTTAACATTTACATCACTTGTAATCCATTTTTACAGATCACACATACACTATATTGCCAAAAGTATTTGCTCACCCATCCAATTAATCAGAATCAGGTGTTCCAGTCACTTCCATGACCACAGGTTTATAAAATCAAGCACCTAGGCATGCAGACTGCTTTACAAACATTTGTGAAAGCATGGGTTGCTCTCAGGAGCTCAGTGAATTCCAGTGTGGAACTGTGATAGGATGCCACTTGTGCAACAAATCCAGTCGTAAAATTTCCACAGTCAACTGTCAGCTGTATCAAAAGAACCTGGAAGTGTTTGGGAACGACAGCAACTCAGCCATGAAGTGGTAGGCCACATAAACTAACGAAGCGGGGTCAGAAGAGGCTGAGGCGCATAGTGCGAAGAGGTCACTGCAACATTCTGCAGAGTCAGTCGCTACAGACCTCCAAACTTCATGTGGCCTTCAGATTAGCTCAAGACCAGTGCGCAAAGAGCTTCACAAAATGGGTTTTTATGACCGAGCAGCTGCATCAAAGTGTCACATCACGAAGTGAAATGCAGAGCTTCGGAAGCAGTGGTGAAAAGCACGCTGCCACTGGACTCTAGAGCAGTGGAGACACGTTCTCTGAAGTGACGTATCACACACCATCATGCTCCTAGCTTTGTGGGAACAGTTTGGAGCTGGCCACTTCCTCTTCCAACATGACTGTTCACCACTGCACAAAGGAGGTCCATAAAGACATGGATGACAGAGACTGGTGTGGATGAACTTGACTAGCCAGCACAGAGTCCTGACCTCAACCTGACAGAACACCTTTGGGATATAATAAAGTGGAGACTGAGAGCCAGGCCTTGTCGTCCAACATCAGTTTGTGACCTCATAAATGTGCTTCTGGAAGAATGGTCAAAAATTCCCATAAACACTCCTAAACCTTGTGGACAGCCTTCCCAGAAGAGTTGAAGCTGATTAACATCATATTAAACCCTGTGGATTAGGAATGGGATGTCACTTAAGTTCATATGCCAGTCAAGACAGGTGAGCGAATGCTTTTGGCAATATAGTGTATCTTGCCCTTGGGTCCATATTTTCATCAATAAAGTGCTTTAGATTTTATTTGTAAAACAGTAGCCCTGACTAAATTAGCATAGCAGCTTTGTTTTAGGGTAAGAAACTCTTATGTGGTTTTGCACTGTATGTATGGGGCTGACTCGCATGCTGGGTTTGGCTTGACTTGCTATGGTTTTTATACCATTTTTAGTGGGCAGAACCTTCAAAAGCAACTGCAGCTGGTGATTGGATGATTTTTCTGCCAGTCACACTCATCAGAGACCAACCCCCATCAAGCCACAGAGTGACATAGCTAGACCCTGTTGTTCGCTGTCAGCTTAAACTATGGTTCAGTCCTTAAAATATCATCTTACATTAAATTATACCACACAGATGTATCATTTACCACTTATTGTGACATGAACCCCATCGACAATAATACTCACCCAGATCTCCCGTTATACTTCTCAGGAGAGTATATTTTGTTGGGTATCGCTGAGTAACCACAACTAACAAAGACCCCGCATTGTCCATCGCATTTTCACATCTCTCCTAGTCTCCAAGCAGTGTTACCCGGACATAAGAAGAGAAAAACCATGATTTCCTATATGAAAGGCTTTACGTGACATTCAGTCCCCCTGTTTTAAGGAAGTCGAGTCAGTTTCTTATAAAACCATGGATATTGCCGCATCCACAGATACCACTTCAGAAGCTGCCATCGTTTTCAAACATGCAGTCACTACCTGCTGATGTCATGTCTTCAGTTTCTGCCTCTCTCCTCTGATTGGGTCATCCAGCTTTTGGCCGAGAAGTTGTTGGAGATTGGAGTTTGGCAAGATGGATCTGCATCTGACAATAAATCAGGCAGGTCCATCTGCACTGCAAGGCTACCTGTCAGCCATTGCAAGCCAGTATATGTTATCCTGTAATACTGGATGGCAAAAACAGACAACACAAAGCCTCTCCTCTGGTTACTCTCTGTCTATTTGTTTAGTACATTAGTACAAAATACTGAGATTTCAGGGTTAAAAAAGAAAATTCACCCACCACTAGATTAGATCATGCTGCCCATGTGTCCAAATTGGAGACCTTTTCAACCTTTGATAGGAAATTAGATGTTTTTTTGTGAATTAAAGGACAGATAATATGTCAAATGCAGTACTGGTATTTAAAGGATAAGTTCGGTTTCTACAGCTTTTACATTGTTTATAGAATGAAGTAGAACAATATACTCACCCAGAAGGCTTTCCTGATCCAAACAGGGCTTCAGGAGATATTTAGATCCAAAATCGAGAGGCGGACATCCGTATAATGGTAGCACATAAGGCATGTATAGCGCCGCTCCTAAAACTGCACTAATCGTCCAAAAACTCATTAGTTTCACCAATATTTCATCATGGTCCGCTCACGCTACTCCTCCATTACAGTCAGTGTTGCTCCAGACATGTTTTGTGGCTGTGCTGACCTTTAAACTAAAGAAGAAGAATGTTTGCCTCCGTGCCTACGCAGTACTCTCTGAAGAGCTGTTCTTCTCTTTGCCTCCGCATCCTCCTTTCGATGAGCTCCTCATCTGTAAACTCTGGCTCGAAACTGTAAGGACACCCATCATATTCAAAGTTCTCCTCCACAACATCTTCATCCGATAGATATTCATCCATTTTGCACAAAACTGGAAGGAGAAAGTTGTTGTGTAGCTGGCGGTCTTCCCCTGAAACAATGAGCTGTACTACGCATGCGCGGAGGCAAACCTTCTTCTTTTTCAGTTCAGAGGTCAGTACAGTCACACACATGTCTGGAGCGACACAGACTGTAACGGAGGAGTAGCGTGAGCGGACCATGATGAAATATTGGTGAAACTAATGAGTTTTTGGGCGATTAATGCAGTTTTAGGAGCGGCGCTATACATGCCCTGTGTGCTACTATTATTCGGATGTCTGCCGCTCGATTTTGGATCTAAATATCTCCGAAGCACTGTTTGGATCAGGAAAGCCTTCTGGGTGAGTATATTGTTCTGCTTCATTCTATAAACAATGTGAAAGCTGTAGAAACCGAACTTATCCTTTAAATAGAAGGCCCCATTGGCCTTAAAGTGACCCTTGATTTCCCGGTTCCAGATTCACTAAGAGCAGCTGCCTGTCACTTTTTTATTTGATGCAGCTTAGTATTTGGCATAAAAGTCATGTCAGTTTCCTGATCTGACTCACATCAACAAAGCTAATGTGTGCTGTATGAGGCTTTTTCTCTTTTGTAATTAAAATAAGAGGCTGCACTTCTTCCTCTCAAACATTGGTCCTCTGAATGAAGTCTTGTCTCCAAAGTTCCCATAACTGTTGAAAGAGTTTGTCCCTCTGGATTTTTCACAGTCTGAGCCAGTTTTAACCGGCCATTGGCAACGCATTACTTAGTTTAGGGTGAAGGAGTACTATTGTGAGTCACTAACTCTTAGAATTTGTATCTTTCACTGAATGTTACCACTATGTTTTATATGGGGGTTTACTCAAGATGGAGAAGATCTGGCCTTTTAATTTAGGAAGATAATGTCCTTTTTCTTCTCGATTGTGATTTTATCTCCTTTAATTTCTGTGGAAAGAACTAGTTGTACTATCTGTCTCAGTGGAAAAACAATTTGACATTTACATGGGATGACTTAAAATAACAGGAAACAAAGGCATTTTGCCAGGGATATCAGAAGAAAAGGGGAAGTGTAATAAGATTAGGAAAAGTCTATGAGGGCAACCCATTTTTAACATTATTAGGAGAAAAGACAGTCTACAATGGATAATTTATCGGTCAGGCACTTTATAATTTCCTTCACCAGAACCCTGAATGTGACTGGTTTTATCCCCAAATCTAGGTCACTGTTTAAAAAGGTCTCCAAAGTAGATGCCATCACGCACTTGGGAGTAGATTTTGTTTTTATTTTCAACTTCAAGCTGGCCAGTGTGTATGTTAGATTTGAAACGGCTCAAGGTATTAAACTAAACAGATAATCAAACTGGGTGGGAATAAGTTGGGGTTTTTATAACCACTTAAAAATCTAAACAGAACATAAACATTTAAAAAACTTAAAACTGAATTATTTCAGTGTTATACTAAAGATGTGTTTTTAATTAACTCAACAGGACCCATGTGTGCAGCTTTTACAAGAACACATTTTGAAAAGATAACAACAAACTATGTGTTATTACCCTGTGCAATATATTGTCATACACAATAGAAATACTGAGAACAAGAAAATTCTTAATGTTTATCCTCTCCCTGACATTGAACGTCGAGCTTCAGTTGCATTGTCTGGTAGCCATTTATTTCATCTTGTATATATCATGCACATTTAAAGTCTTCTTACAAGCTTTTTTACTGATACTATTTTTGTACTATTTTTTGCATTAACTTTTTTCTTCTTAACAATCTATCTATTGTACTTAAAAGCAGAAGCTCTCCAGTCTCGTACATTCTGTATCACGACAATAAAGGTCATTCTGATTCTAATTCTGATATGTGTACTAGATGTAAACCAATACTTCAAATGATCTTATTTCACGTTGGATTGCATGGCATGGAAGATGCCCATAAAGTCAAAATTAGCATGTTGTTTTTTTTTTGTTTGTTTGTTTTTTTTTATCAAAAAGTCTGACCAAAAATTATATGTAAACAGGTTGTTTGCTATTTTGTTCAGTATTTTCTACAAATAATGTTCAAAAAGTATAATGCTGATATGTCATTTTTTTGAACTGACAACTGACTGAAAGTCATGTACTAGCACGTTTTTCTTCATGAAGGATTCACCAAAATTCACATATTAGGCTGTTTTTTTTCTTTAAAATGGTCAAAAGTGTATCATGTTAGCATACCATTTTCCCCAAAACCCACCAACAGTAATGTTAACATATTGGGTTTTTTTATTGATTAAATTCAAAGTAATTTGCGAGCATTTCTTTCTACACAGAAAATGCCCAAAGAGTCTCATATAAGTATGTTCTTTTGTTTAGCAACGTATCAAAAGGTCATGAAAGCAAGCTGTTTTTATGAGGGAGGTTTTGTTTGTTTTTCGTCTGTATTCAAAATTGGACTCAAATTTGACAAGTCGGTTTTAAAAGTGGAAAATGGTCAAAAGCCATGTTCTAGCATGTTTGCTTATGATCAGGATCCTCTCATTCCACCTCAGGAGATTGGATCATTTTCATGCTTTCATTCTAATTTACTGATAATATTTTTTTATGAGAGTTATTGCCTTCCAACATTTAGGACATCTCTGTTATTTACTGAACAAACAGAAGCCATTTAATTCTCAAATCCTAACGTGACCCAAAACAGACAGACTGGGCATGTTTTTAAAGTCAAAATGGGACGTCAGCACATCACGTGTTCTGTTGCCATAGGGTTGATGTTTTGTTTTCATCAAACACTTTGAATTTGTTGATGTATTACCTGAAATGGCGTGAGATATTTTTTTTTATCTGAACTTCAGTCCATTCACTGTCTCTCGCACTTATTTTACAGTTGTATAGAATTAGATCATGGCTCCTATCAGGCTAGACCATCAGTTTTTAATTTGATCAAGTTTATAATATAGAGCAGCTTGTTGTGATATAAAGCCATACAGCATTTCACCCGCTATTTAAAATTATGAAATAAGTTTATTGTTTTGTTGATGGAGGTACTGATAGCCTTAGAAGACCTTTAGATACACAAAGAATTAGGATAGCATTTACAGTCAAGCAGTCAGATCAAAGCTAAAATGCCATTGGATCTGGTTGCTAATAGCTTAAATGCTGCTAATTTACATGTCCAAGAAAAGCTCTTGGTGTAAACAAACCAAAACCAAGTGTCGAAAAAGCTCTGTCGTAAAAATCTCGTCATAAATCCATCATTCATTCATTTCCCCGGCTCTTTGCCCAAACGCCATTGATCACTTCAGCTTTTTCTCTGCTTGTTACATGTCAACAGTGTCTTCAGCCCCTTTGTTGCCTGTGTGCCCCCTGAGGGACAGAGGGGTCTCTCAAGTCCTCTTAGACAGGCTTTCTTCAAAGGAAGCCTCTTGTCCCCTGTCCTACCTCTGACCACGGTCAGCCTTCAAAGGTTAGGTCCTCAGGCCACGACTGAGTCGCTGTCGCCACTAACTAAATGCTGTGTCCTGATCTGACTTCCTTAATTTGGTTTGTGTGTGTGGGTGGGAGTGTGGGTGTTTGTGAACCTTTGCCTATCATGACTGATGATCTTGTCTGTCAGCAGTAAACAAAGGGGTTGAAATCTTAAGGTCGCTCTACGACTAGAGGACACAAAAACAACAGCTTAGGACTCAATAAGAGGACGTTTTTGTGTTTTGGGTGCAAACATTTGATTTCTTTTCTGGTTTTGGCTTGAGGATAAATCTGTGTAGATCATATGTTGTGGTCTTTTTCATTTTTTTGTACATAAAGAGGAAAGTAACAATAGAACTTTGGCTCTTTATCTCCATCTCTTGCCAGACTGCAGGCTATGGAACTTTTGAGGCGAGTTTCAGGTGAGAAATCAAAAATCCAAAATGTCCCCTTTTCCTGGAACTGGAATTTTCTCTGCCAGCCCTCATGTTAAATATAAGCATCTTGTAAATAAGCCATATTTGAATGTAAAAGGTAAGACACAACCAAACAGAAGTACTTCTTCATATGTTAAGAGGTCTATTGGTGATAGTGTGAGGTTGTTGTCTTGAGGTTTGTGCCCATAGCAATTTGAGCACAAAGTAAGATGCAGTGCATAGTCAGGATGTGTTCTGTGCCTTGATTGTACAAGGGTGTGACATTGGTGTAACATATATAAAAGCAGCCAAAGGGTCAATTCTCATTCTGTGTCAATGCAGTCTGTTATTCGCAGAGTATATTTCCCTTATTGGTTCGTACAACTGTCAGCTCACTTCATTCCAAATTAAATCAAAGACCATGACAAAATTTTCAGAAGCCCACATCCATTTCCACAACATTAGAAACACTCTAAGACAGTGGTTACTAAACTTTTCGCAGCCTGTACCCCTTCAGACACTTGACCTCCAGCCATGTACCCCCTACTCTCACACACCAAGAGCAGCTAGAAAAAAAAAATGTTTCTGTAAGCCAGCCGCCACCCCCACCTCCACATTTAACATGCATAACATACAAATAAAATCTCTTCAAGTGAAGTATTTCTAACAAAATAGATTTATTTTCCCGCAATTTCAGTGGGCAACACCAGTTCACTTTTGAAAAAGAAATGTACATTTCTGGAACATATCTATCTTGAATCTGTTACAAACTCATCACATATTTAATGAGAATTTAGACTGAACTTATGTTACTATAAGACTTTTAGATAATTCAGGACAGATTTCCTTCTTCTAGATGCCTCACCAATAAACCCTCCAACGTCTCTGCCAACACTTTAGGCCTTTATCAAAGCTCACAATACAAACATTCGTCAGTTTAAACTTTAAATACAGAAACGACTGTTTAAAACCTGACTGGTATTTGCATATCCCCTACATCACTTTGCGTACCCCAGTTTAGGAATCAATGCTCTAAAAGATGTGCTGAACACTCCCACATGAGCATGAAATCTTGACCGTATTGATAATTAAAATCTCTTATAACAGGCAGGATTGGATAAGGTTAATGCCCACACATCTTCACGTTACTTAATCATCAAGCACAGGTAGGCTGTGAACATTAATTTACGAAGTTACCCTACAATGAGTCGTGGATATATTCTTTATTGCCATGGATCCCAAGATGTGTTGTGCTTTTTGCTACTGGAATTTCATTCAAACTTGGTATTTGACAGTCACACTAAAGCCAGGAGCATTTATTATTCACTCTCCCTAAAGTTACTGCAGATGGACAGACAGTTGCGCCCCTTGCACGTCCTCACTACAACTGACAAAGGGATCAGCAATAAATTTCAGTTTCAAAGTGATCCAAATATTAAAATCCTAGACCAGCTTATGTAGACCTTCACTGAAATAAATTATATCAAAGTTATCAGAGATTAATGTTTTTGTGTGGACAACAGTTGACTGAAATATAACAAAACATTTTAGTGCATTAATATATTCATGTGTTTGAGTCTGTGGTGAGTAAATATATGGATAGTGTAAACAGACTTTCAATATGTTTAGCCTTGCCTGCTGTCTTTCTTCCCATGATGCAGAGCATGAGTCCTAGTCATAGCAATTCTGGATGTGACTTAAAGACTAATTTACTTTCTTTTTTTTTTTTGCAGTCTGGCCCACTTCATAATACTGCCACATAAACATAAAAAAAATCCAAACACAAATGTGTAGTATTTTTCAACTGAGTCAGAACAAAGTAACCAGTCTGGAGGTGTGAAAAACACTCTAATTGCAATAGCTATAGTTTGGGGTATCCATCAAGGTGCCTGCGAGTAATAAATGTAACACCTGTCTTAGATTTTTGAACCACCTAGTTCTTCTAAACTTTGACCAGCATGGGCTCAAAGTTTGCATCGATGCTGGCACAGAAAAAAAAAATATTTGAAGAGACATGTGAGTACATTGTTCTCATTTAATTAATAATTAACATTAATAATCTGTGGTTAAAAAAAGGAAAAATTAAAAGTATAAAGTAAACATACAGTGTTGTATGTAGCCTATCAAATGCATACTATTGATTATTTTTCACTAAATTATAAATATTTTTATAACTTGAACAATAAATAAGCGAGTAGCCCTCGATAGTGCTCCTCTGTTTAGGTAGTTCTCAGACTCAAAAAGGTTGGTGACCCTTTCTCTGGAACATTTTTTCTTAATTCACACACTGGTCTATCCAGACTTTACATGGAAAACATTGACACATGCTGATCACCCTTGAATTTATAAACTTCTCTGCAGTGTGGTAGCCTTGCAGAGCAGACAGACCGGCCTGATTCTGAAATCCTGCAAATCTATCTTGCCAACCTCCATTGTCCAATGACTTCACTTGGCTTATCGCCAACTGGCCCAATCCGAGAAGAGAGGTGGAAGCTGCAGAGTGCAGATGTGACGACAATAGGAAGTGCACAAATCCTCCACAGACATGCCAGTTAGCCTATGGTCATCATAGTTATTCAGTGATATTTGGCAAAAATGCTCTCCTCAGAGGTTTACTGGGATAACTTGTAGGGATTGTCTTGACATGTAATGATACATCTGTGTGGTATAATGTAATGTAAGACAATAGTTTAAGGTAGTTAAAGCTAGCGACTAACTGTTGTTTCCGTTGTTAGCCGTTAGACGCAACACATAGCTGCTATGTATGCTGCGTCATACATAGCAACGCTGCTTGATATGTATGGTCTGTGATGGGTGTGACAAGCAGAATGATCATCCACTTACAAGCTGCTGTTTTGTCTGAAGGTTCTGCCTCTGAAAGCATTTTCGAACAACTCTTTCCAGGTGGATTAGTGAGATACAGTATTTTTGTGGTGGATATATGGAACTGTTCATCTGGTGTGTCAGGTTTGCAGTGTGGTGCATGTAGGGCTGGGCAATTAAAGGTGCTTTGAGGAGACTCTACGACTGGTGACAAAAAGACTCTGCTACCCATGAGCAGGCGCAGCGACTGTCGTAATGCTGCGTTCCAGTAACCTAGGAACTGGGAGTGACATCATCTTTGACTTATTGGCGTTCCAGTTAAAGTCAGAAAAAAACATGCCGATCTACCAGGCTATTGTTAGCTGTTGTTAGCACGCCCTGCGTTGTTGTTCACAAATATCACATGAAGAATGTGATTATCACTATGGCAGCATTTTTGTAAATATAAGTCTAACAGTACTATGCATACAGCTGATCTAGAGCGACACACCCCAGTCAGAAGTGCTAATAAATGGATTATTACAGGAGCTAAATAACTGTTCACACTGGGGGCATCCATCTTCGATTGTCAACTCGGGGGTGGCAAGGTTTCACCGAGTTCGCAGTAGGAAATTCTGACTTCGGGGGGTGATCCAGTTGCAGTTTCCTACCCGGAACTCGGAAATTCCTACTTCTGACTACAACTGGAATGCACCAAAAGACATGACCCAAGCCAAAGCGTGTGTTTGTTGTGATGCTAATGAATGCAGCTCGGACCTTTCTCAGAACTCTGCATTGCTTTACAACTTCTTTTTTCAACAACTTACAGGATGCAAAGCGACGAGGTAATGTATCTCTTTCTAGTTACATAGCGGTAGTTTTTGATGTGTGACAACAAGCAATTTTTGGTAAACTTAGTATCGTAGTTTTGTAGCAGGCTATATATCGCTACTTACAGCCCGGTGCTCTAAGACGTATCCGAATAATATAAATTTGCTCTGGTTTTAAATGTCTTGTTCCCGAAGTTGAGTGTCCAGACCAGTCCAGCCCTGTCCGACCTGACCACGAAGCTGAGGAATAGCATTTATAGATAACCTATTTTGATGCTATAAAACTCATCTTAAAGTGTGTATTTCGAAGGCATATATCTGAAAGTGAGACTTTTTTGTCATTACTTAGAAACTCCTCACAGTCCCTTTAATTGAAAAAGCATCTTAATCAACATTTAGACCCTATAATTGAAGTAATTTTACTCATGACAATTATTTTGATTATTTTCCCTGTGTAAGTCACGTGACCGCACCCCCTCCATATAGTCTTCATTCACTTTCACCAAGAGCAAAGGACACGCTGCCAACATGAAGGAGACAAGTGCTAATCTATCAGAAGACCTTATATCCAAGAAACCACTGTCTTCATTGTTTGGGCACATTTTGGATTCTGTGCAGAGGACATCGAGCAGAAAGAAGCTAAGTGTAAATACTGCAGGAAGACTGTGTCGATGACCGTAGGTGTCATCACTAATTTGTAGCAGCATAGCATAAAATAATTGGTCATCAAAGGTAATCGAGGTTAGAGCTTCTATTAATCGTGATATTGAGATTAGGTAATATCACCCAGCCCTAGTTGCATGTATAAACTTAGACACACAACAGTAATGTCAGCTTATGTCAGAACTAAACTAACTGTTGGACACTGACAATTCCCTGTGAGGAGGTGCTTGGTGTGTGATGACTTGTGAAATATTTTAACATTTTCCAAGCTTTTAAAGTGATCTGGTAAAATTTACATAAATCCTAATCCATATGTACTCATGCAGCACCTAATCAACAAAGTTATTGAATAACATTTTCTGTAAAATATTACATAATACTGCCAAAAAACTGCTTAACACTGAAAAAGGAAATCACTTCAATCAACCAGTTGCAACTTCCTCTCGGCTGCAACCACAAGCAGAACAAATTCCATTAACCCTTTTGTCCTACATCAGTGTCATATATCCACCCCCAATTTTCATTGCATTCTTCTGGTGCTATTTACATCAATGTGAAATTGTTGCTATGAGACTGTGCTCATGGACTCATAAATCAGATAAACATCACAGACATGGGCCCCCAACACTAACATAGAGACCCTCACACAAACACACTAGGGGTCCGTGAATACAAATTATCTTGTTCTTGTTCCCCCCTATGAGCTTATCTAGCTTCTGGGGAGACCGCCAGCCCACTCCCTCCCTCTGGCCTAAACACAGTTCCTCAAACCCAGCAGGAAGTCCCTACCGGTCCAGACACACAGTCCCCCCAATGCACACCGTCAACTTCCCCAGCCACACACTAACACTACGACACTCCAGAGATTGTACCTTTTTTGCCCCCTTTTGAATCCTATTAGTGCATGAACTTAGTTTAACTGAAAAAGACTGTCGACTTCACTCAATTAGGCGTAATAGGATTAGGTTGCTGGTATGGGCCTGAAGGTTTAAATAGGAATGGAATTTTTGGCAGACACCTGCTCCATCCATTGCATTAATCTTATCAGGGCTATGGAGTGCAGGGGCCCTGGTGATGCCCAGGGTTGAGTGGTTGGGTACATGGGCTTTGAAAATGATGGCAGATCTGCCACGGGAGCACTGGCATCAGTGAATTTAAAAGTCTCAGATTGCAACTTAAACAGAATAATGGCATGTGACTGAAAGAGGCAGAGGCAATCTCTGCTATCAGTTACATTATTTTTTGTCCCACTGGACAGCTATTTCAATCAGGTTTATGTCAAACAACAAATGTATAGATGTGAAACATAATAAAATATAATTAATTTATATACTGATGATACAATCTATCATAAACCCCAATTACAAGTTGTTGGGGCATTGTGTAAAATGTAAATAAAACACAATACAACCATTTGCAATCATTTTGGACCTATAATCAATTGAATACTTTACAAAGACAAAATATTTGAGTTTCAAACCTAGAAACTTTATTGTATCTAGCAAATGCTCACTCATTTTTACATTTTTAAGTTTGTTTTCCCTCGGATGTTCCAAAAAAGTTGGGACATGGGTATATTCACCAATGTGTTATATCACCTTCCTGTTTTCAACATGCAATAAGCGTCCTGAAACTGAGGACACTAACTGTTGAAGCTCTAAGGTGGAATTTTTTTCCAATCTTGCTGAGTAATTTAGATTAGATTAGAGCAGATTGGATAGAACTTTATTATTCCCTTTGGGAATCTTCCTCAGCGAAATTTGGATTCCAATAGCAGTTAAAAAAGGACAGAAAGATACAGAAAAAAGATAAACTACAAATAAAAATATTGCTTCCAACTGCCTTCTGCTCCTTCCCATTTTCTGTCTCCCTGTTACTCCTCCTGCCTCCAGTGAGGAACTGAATCGCAGTCCGGGGTATCTGCTGTATTTGTGCTTCAGTGTCTTGCTTAAATAAGCAGTGATGTCTCTTAAAAAATGTGGCTTGTATGTCACCATATGTTGCTCAAAAATCTGTATGAACCTTTTAGCATTAATGGTTGCCTTCAAATATGTACAAGTTACCCATGCCATGGGCACTAACACAACCCCAACACCTCAATTGAATTGGCGACATTTATTGATTCATTGGTTTTGAACTTTGACTTGGTAACAATCTGGATGTTCCTTTTCCTCTTAAGTCCAGAGGACACAACATCCATGATTTTTAAAAACAATTTGACTTAAAGTTGTTGCAAAAAACTTTTTTAACTGAAAAGGTTTTTTCCAAAGTGTTCCTGAGCCCTGACACAGATGAATCATGGCCTGTTTTGGGATCTCTTTGAGCTAACTGTTTTCATGTCCAGTTTGCACCATTTCATAAATTTTTCTGTAAGCGGCAAGTGGATATCAGCCAAATACTTCGGAAATTGAGACATGACAAGCCATATCTACCTTGTTTTAGTAAAAAATGTGTAGTATGTCTGCACCAGCAGAATAAATTGCAGAAAATAGACACAGTTAGGATACACCTCCTGTTTGTGCTCAAAGTGAAAGTCCAGTCTGCCATTTCTGTGGAGAAACTTCCCTTATTTGTTTGTTTTCTTGGGTCAGTTATAGAGATAGGCAATTATTTAAGTTTCAATTTTAATTACAATAATTGCCTTCCACAATTATAGAAAACTGATTTATTGAGATTCAATTATTACCACGCCACATGACATGCTGCCCTTTTTTCTTTTTCCATCAGGAACTTGCAGTTTTCTCAAACATGTTTTCTTTTATTGCTTGTTCTTTTATAATCAGAAAGAAATCAGAAGGTTCAAAGATAGCTAATAGCTCACATCATAAAATCAGTGAATAACTGTGTTTAATAAAGGTAAACTCAGTGTCAATCAAAATTTTCCTGAATTTTTGCCCTTTCCTGTGCAAAGTCCTTTATCCCATATCTTTGCTATCTTTCTGTTGTGACAGAAGGGAAACTCTGCCAATCATTGCAGACACACTTGGTTTGAATACTACATTTTAGCAAGCGAGGGTGGCATGCACATTATCCTCACATATCCAGTCTGTTAAAGGTTGTTAGCCTATGTTGATAGTTGTGAAGTACAGAACTGAGCTTGCGTGAATTCAGTCCAGTTGCCTTAGTTTGTGAAGGGCTGCATTTGATTGACTCAAGTTCTCCAAAAGGACGGATAGTTGTTCTTTTCAAAACCACCTCAGCTGAGGGCTTTCACAATTTTCTATGTCAGCAGAACTGCCTGAGAATAAATCTGCCTACCTCAGCTGATCACTTGCTGTCATTAATTTCGGAGGGTTTCTTGTCAAACAATCACTCAAATTTAGGTTTATCAATGCAACAGGATTACACTGATAATTAAATGCAGGAAACTGGCCTACTGAGAAAGAAGCTGTTATAAAATATGTATCTCAATATGTTGTAAGCATAAATGGGATACATTTTTAATAGCTTTGGATCTCATGTGTTCAGTGGTGGTTGCTGTGCTTGCAAAGATGGAGGCATGTTTTTTATCAATTATGTCTACATTTTGTCAGAGATAGTCATTGCTGCAACTGTCAAACAGCTAAATTAATCGAACATCAGCTATATGGGCACTGTGACTGTTCCTGCAACCTCAAACTGTTAAAACTACAAAATTAAAAAGTCTCCTGTTTATAAATGTGTTGGAGTGATTATAATCATGTACTTATCAAAATAATGCAACATTTCATTGATGTTTTCAGTTTATTAGCATAAAAATTCTAAGCATAACTGTCTGACTCTTCCTGCGTTTTGAAAGGGGTAAGCAGTTTAGAAAATGAATGAATCAGTCAGTCTTTATTTGTAAAGTGCCAAGTCATAACAAGTGTTATCTCAAGACACTTTACAATTGAGCATAAAACTCTTCATTTTATGGATATACATATATGCGTGGATACATATTACATATAAAATACACATATACAGATACATACAAATATATACATCCAACACTCAACATCAATCCATATCGCCAATCATGTTGGCAAGAAAAAACCTTCTATTAAGCAGCAGGAAATCTTAAATGTGGACCCCAGTCTCATGATGAACAGCAAATCCACACAATGTTGTGTTGAGTATGCGGGTGAAGGAAGGGAGGTAAGTGGATACAAGTGGACTAAAGTAAGAACTGAAAGTAGTGACTGATCCATGGACCCATCATAGACCTGTCGTTGTCAAATTTGTTTCTGATGAATATAAATTTATCAGAGGTTAGCCTCTTGAGATGCAACATCTCATCGAATGAATGAATGTCTGACTCTTGTACCACATGTTAACAAAGGAGTCAGGATGTGTGCTATTTTTAGATAACTATTACCGTAAAACTGACTGTTGAGAACTGACTCTATGTTTTATGGGATTCAGCATAGTAGCTCACTCTGGCATGTGACCAGTCTTTGCTTTTGCACTGATGTTCTGTTTCGCACAAATGCACAAACTTCCATGATAAAACCCCCAAAACAAACGTCCTAGCCATGTGTATTTTTCCCCACTTAAAACCAGACAGTTACAAAGACCTTTAAGTGTAGTCAATCCTCTTGGTTACTAATCACCATTCTTCCCAGGGGTGTCATACCAGGTCTCATACCAACACCTCACAATGTCTTTCCCGGAGGTCTCTCCATGTCCCTGGATGCTGTGAATAGCTATCTTGGTGGCCTCAAAACCCCCCGTGGCCCCACCCTGGGGGATTATGATATGTGTTATCCAGAAGTGGCTTGTGTTTTTGTTCTTGGTGTCAATTATCGGGACAGTCTGATGGCTTGATCTCTTGCATTTGTCAGAACAATCAAGTTGAAGAAGGTCAAGGGTGAGCTGGAGGGTTGGGGATGTGTGTTTCTGTGTGTTGTTGGAATGGAGTTATGTCCAATGGGAGTCACTCAGGAATTGAACATGAAACATTTAGAGGGCCATTCTGTCTAATCCTATTAGTGTCTTAGATAACCCTGCCACATCTGAAGGGGTCAGGGGATAGACCTCTGTTGGAATTGAGTCAACAAAATGCCTAATTTATTATACAAAAGAATGGTAAAAATTTTAAATAAAGCAATTAATATCTATCAATGAAGGTGTCTAAATGTTATTTTGATGAGGAAAGTAAACACATGTGGATTAACTTTATCTAAAAATAAGATTTGGAAGTATGCATTAAGCCGAGCTCCAGGCTTAAGCTGGATAATGACATTGAAACCAGTCTTTTAAGAATAGCCACTGAAGTGTGATAATAACATCACTTTCTCATTGTGTTTGCAACGACTCAACTTAAAGGCACATTATGCAGAATCTTTGCACCAATCTCATTCCTCAAAAATATTAGTCCAAATGGCATTTAGCAAAGTTTCATAGCTGACAACAATTATGTGCATTTTCATGCCAACAGAAACCTGGATGCTTAAAAACTATGTTGATCTACAATTTATTGGAGAGAATGACTTGTCAAATAATGTCAGTGTTTCCGTTTCATGTGCAATAACTCACGTCTAAGAGAAGGCTTCATTGTTAGCTTCCTATTTTGTTAACCTAAATATAGTTCCGCCCAAACGGGGTGAACTAAAGACATAGTGAGCATGCTGTGCTTTGGGGTAAAATTATCTCAGGTCACACAGAAAACACAATTTCAGTCTGTGACTTCATTTGATTAGCTAATCACATTGAAAGTACTCTGCGTAAATTAGACTCTGAGCTGGGCTCATAAAAGGTTCCAAAGGCAGATTCAGTGCAGTTGCACTTTAAAACTTGACCCAAAGTCTGTTAGCTGCTATTTGATTTGTATTTTCTAGTTAAACTGTGTTAGAAAATAATATGCAGCAATCTTAGTTGACACTCTTTGCCCTTTCTACCTCTCACGAAATGCACTTTGCTGATAAGAGACAGAGTCTTGTTGTTTACTTGTCATCATTACGGTAGTTGATTTTTTCTGAAATGTTCATTCAGTTTACTTTAATCTTTGTACAATTGAAAAAATGTTCAATAAGGTAAAGAGCAGCAGTATTTAAACCATATGTTATTTTTTGGCTTTGTCAATCAGCATACAATGTATTAGTTTGTAGCATCACAACCATGCACTGTTTTATAATGAAGTGATATATTTATTAGAGATACATTTAGTTTGGAATACTACAGTTTTCAAAAGTCAGTGACCAATCAATTATTTGACAACTATATCCCCAAGTTTTGAATACCGCTTACAGGTTCCTGTTACATATAAGGTATCAAATGATTTCATCAGCTCATCTTCAATCTTATTTCGAACAGGATATTTGTGAAAGTTTAAAGGAAATCCCTTTGACTTTCTTGAGCTATGATGTCTACAACCAAGGGATGAACATGAGACCCAGTAGCCTCTTACTTGAACCTCCAGAATTGTTTCATCTCTTTTCTTTTGCTACAGAGGTTACATTTGTGCAAAGTTTGAAAGGAGTAAAATTCTAAAGCATTTTCAGATATTGAGTTGAACATCAGATTCTATAACTTTGTCTATGTCCTTTCACCGATCACATAACAAAATGTGTCAGTTGATTCTTTGGTTGATGTGGGACAATTTTGCCAATTTGACAGAAAGCCTCTCAAAGCAGTCTTGAGATTTTGACCCTTCAAAAAAGGAATGAACCTGAGACCCCATGTCATTTACCTTGGACCCATGACCTTAATAATGTGATCAATCTACTCCACAGTCAGAGTGGACAATTCATGCAGATTTTGTAGAAAATCCTTCAAAACGGTCTTCATATAATTTATTAAAAGTAAGGGATGACCATGAGAAGCTATGATCTGTTATTGACCTCTACAAGTGCATCCATTCATCCTGATTAGGGCTGATGAGTGCAGTTTTCAAGGAAAGTCCTTCAAAGTGGACCTGAGATTTTGTTTACAAGAAAAGAATAAACATTAGAATCCATGACCTTAAAATTTGACCAGTGAACTTAGAAATGTTATGTCTATTCTTGTATCAGAGTGATAATTGTGCATTTTTTTAAGAAAAGCACTTGAAGTATTCTTCAGCATTAGATGATCATGAGTCCCATGATCTGTAAACCTGTTCCTTCATGAGCTTATAGTTTTTCCTCAGGTCATGGTCGGCATTTGTGCTGAGTTTGAGAAAAATCCATATAGGATGAATATGAGATTCCCTGCCCTTGACTTTTGACCCATGACCACAGAATTTGATTCTCTTCAACCTTAGGTTAACGAGTGCACATGAAAACCTCCTGTTCCTATTAACGTCATTACTACCCTCATTGTTTTGATTTTAGAACTTGTAAAACCATTAGCTGTCTTGATAATAGCTATGCAAAGCACAACATTTGTTATGTATCCAAGTTGTGCTAAATAATTATGAGACTTTGTGGGAATAGAACCTATTGTTAGGCATTATATTTGTTTTTTTATATATAAGTTATGCCCTTGAATACAATTAGGAGATGTGTCTGCTTTGACCACCCTGGATTTGGGGTCACTGAGTTGAAAAGTGGTGACACACTGGATGATCATGTCAGAGGATGTGAACAAAGCATGAAAATCTGACTGATTCCCACTAAACTGCCACCATATATGGAAGGAGTCTTAATTGCATGCAGTTGCTGGTGATACAATGTGTGTTTTGCATTGACATATTCGATGTTTCCAGCACATTGCTCCATCTATCTGAATCATTACACGGACTTCTGTCTGCCATTATCCCTCTATTCATTCATCCATGCATCAAGTCCAGCAGGCAAAACTATGGTCCAGCCAGCCCAGGCGCTGGGCCAGTCCAGATGGGTGGTCCAGACCGATCACGGCTGGTCTCCCATGCTTTGGCCTGCTTTAGTGTCCCTGCTGCCTTGACACCCTCCCTCTTTTATGTGCTGTCTCTCCTTGTCTCACGCATACCTCTAATTTCTTATTCACTCCTCTTTCACAGTGGTCTTGGCAAAGTCTCTCCTCTTTCCCTTTTTCCTGAGCATATTCTTTCAACCATTGTCACTTTTTGCTTTCATGTGCACATTGATATTACAAAATTCTTAGCTGTGTTGTAAGAATACTGTGTTGATCTGTCTTTATTTGCTGCAGTACGTACATGCCAGCCTGCTGGACTGTGGAAATCTTTGCACAGCTTTATTCACCACCCAGCAACACACCAAAGTTATGTGTCTGTTTCCACCATGACTCACAGGCTCTGCTATGGATATTAGACAAACAGACCTTGAGTTGTAGTGTTACTCACAATGTTGTATGTGACAGCAGTTTTAGAACACACCACTGTTGTATGAAGAGCATAGATCTGGTTAAACACCACACTCATTGAGATTTGTTACAGTTAAAATTGAAAATCTGTGCAGTTGTAGGCCTGAACAACTTAAAAAGCTGACAACCGTTTACACAGACTCACAGATTTTGATGACCATGAAGAAAAGGATTTCCTTTGAGGCTGTAAGTTCTTTACAGGTTTCAGACACCAAGTGTCTCAAACTTCCCTTGCTAGGAAACAATTGTTCATACTACAGATCCAAAGTTTTGAAGGCATCAGTGCACATGTGGCTGTTGTACTCATTGACGGTAATGCCTGTGAAACAAAGTACCTTCATTTTGGTAAGAGGTGCCATCTTGCGTAGTTCATGTTATTGTGAGCATTTTACAATGTCAAACTCTGGCAGTGTTTACACGGCTCCATTTCAGCCAAATCCGAAGACTTTTCATTACGTTTTCGCTTCCAGTTTACATGAGAATGTTGCCTGGAGTGCCTGAATCTTGCCTTGCAGAGCAGACAGACCTGCCTGATTCTGAAATCCTGCAGCTGTCTTGCAAGCCTCCGCTGTCCAACGAATTCAGTCAGCTGAATTCTTAACGGCCAAATCAGGGAAGAGAGGTGGGAGCTGTAGAAAGCGGACGTGACGACAACCGGAAATTGAAAACCGGAAGTTGAGAACAGACATGCCGATTAGCCTATCGTCCTCATAGATACTTAGTAAAACTTGGCGAAATCTGCCCTCCTCAGAAGTTTACTTGTAGGGATTGTCTTTGACAAAGTTCATGTCAGATATAAGTGTTGAATGAATCATCTGTGTGGTACAATTTAGTGTAAGATGATAGTATAAGGCCGTTAGCAGCTAAGTTAACGGCTAACGGTCATTAACTGTTGTTAGCTGTTTGTGGCTAAGTAAGCCGCTTTGTATGCTACATTTTTTTTCAATTCTTTTTTCAGCCATTTCAAGTAACAAACAGGCACATTTTGCATCATACAGTCTTCAAAAATCACTGAGCAGCATCAGCAACCAATATGAACAAAATAATAAAATAAAATGTATATATCAAAGAAAAAAAAATAATGACAAATTCAATGAAAAAATTGCTACATTATAGGAGGCAACCCTGCTTGATGTGGATTGGTCTGTGATGAATGTGACAAGCAAAACGATTATCCAATCCCAAGCTTGTGTTTTTTTTTTAACGTTCTGCCCCTGCAAACAAATTCAAAGGGCTCCTACCCAGATGGACTAGTGAAATATTTCTGTGGCAAATATATGGAGCTTTCCATCTAGCTTGTCAGGTTAGCCCGAATCTGCAAACTTTTAAAACCAGGGTCCAAGGACAAGGGTTTGGAAAATGCATCGCGGCCTGTCTTTATGTACATTGTAGATGGATTCAGCATTTCAGGGTGAAACGCTGACATAATCGCATGCGCATTACTCTTTCACATAAAGGCTGCGCGCACATACCAGGAACAACAACAGCTTCGGCCGTCTACCAAGTAACATGTGTGCTGCTTACCATTCTTGGTTTAGTTATCCAGACAAAACTATCGGGACAGATTTGTTGTCCAGACGAGACTCCTGCGTCTTCGTGCATCCACTCGCCATTGTTGTTTGTGAAAAGTTTTTCTTCATCATATGTGTGTTGTAACAGTGCTGTTTCTCTGCAAACCTACATCAACATCTACTGGACTGGCATGCATGCTACACCGTTTTCAGTTGTTTTGGCATCTTCATGTTGAACACGGATTGCTTTTGAAAACGCAAAGGAAAAACCTTTGCAGGGCCTCAATCTTTTGGACAGGGACAAAAGCCCTCTACATTAAAATTAATCTTTAGCTTCTAACACAGTATGTTTGTTCGCCACATTTGTATTGTTAAATTGGGCTGCTGAAACTAAAATGCTGAACTGTGTCATCCCACATTTTGGCACCTCTCTGAGGGAGATGTTCATATTGTATCAACCCTAAGTGTGGAGCCTGAATGTTGTAGTCTCTTGATGGGTTGCAAAAATCATCAATCGTCAATCCTGTGATGTCAAGCAAATATGTAGGTGGTGTGTCGCTCTCATCTCGGCTCACATCCCTGCCTTTTAGTAAAGGTAGATAAACAAGATCAAGACTTGCTGATCCAGACTGTACTGAACTATACTGAACCAATTTAGCGTAGGATAAGACTCTTCCATGCAAATTAAAAGCCGTGTATCAGCAACCAGAAACACTGCTGTTTTCTCTTGACCCAGACTTATCTAAAATGAACTGGCCTGTAGTTTAGAAGAAAAGGGTGTTGTTTTTGAGGAGCCCACTTATCAAAATGTTTCGATAATGATAGCTGTCAGGATCTCAGGTCTCGAATGAAAAGGAACATTCATATTGTAAGTAAAAGAGTTAAAAAGCCAGCTCCTGTGATGATGTGGAGGTACATTTGTGCCCATGCCATTGGTAACTTGCAGATCTATGAGGGTACTATTGATACTGAGCGGTATATTCAGGTTTTGGGGTTTTCATCTAGAGACTTTCTGCACCAGTTAGAACAACATGGCCTCACAGTTAACAAGTGCAGGTGCCAGAATGGTTTACATGCCGTCCACACCTGCCTTTCACAACATATGAAAAGAAAAACTCTGCACTGTTGACAAACTTAAGATTGACCGTGTGATCTGGTGCCATAAAGACAGAAACACTTCCCATGCAAGAGCAGTCCCTCAGCTAAAGCTACATTATAGTCAAAGCAGTCGACTAGGACATTGGTAGAAATAGGATGGACGCTATTCTTCCTTTTTAATGTTATTCTTCTGATAAATCAGCTTTGAAATTACCTTAACAAGGTGGAATGGTTTCATTTTTTTTTCTTTTAAAACGTCAATGGGAAAGACAAATTGAGTTTTGACCATGGCATGAGACATTTTTGGGAATGAGAAGAATCTGAAAAGCTCAAAGATTATTCACGAGGAGCAGAATCTTAATGATGGACCTATGAGGCTCCAAACAATGAAATGTGCTTGTTTGATACTATCTTTGACAAATATAGTCTTAAGTTCATCACTTTGATACAAAATAAACCAACAGGTATTTATATAAAATTTTACTTTAACAATTTTCTTTATGTATCGTCTCTGTTGAAATTGTTACTTTTCCCAATAATAGAAGCCTTTTCTCCTCTCCCCCTCACCTGCACCCTCTTCACCTCTCTTCTTTACGTGGTTAAGGGGGAAGCTTGTTCCTTGAGGCAGTGAAGAACCCACAAACACCCACATACATTTTGCGTATGCACACAAACACACTGGGGCAACTTTAGCACATGAAAGGCCTCCTGCAGGACTGAGAAGCGTGCTGCAACAATGCTTTGAAGTCTATCAGTCATCCATCTGATGTGGGGATGTTTTCTGTTCCTCTTGCTCTAATAGTCTGATTCATATCTCCCTTCCTCCCTAAAGAGACAACCACATCCGATCTGGGAGTCATTTGGCTCCTTTCACAATAAGCCCTGACGTATCCAAAACATCCAAAATTCAAAATTTGCATCAAAGCAACTCTGCAATCCATTTTTTATATTTAATTTCAAATGGGAGCTGCAATCTTCATGCAATGTGAAAAATAAAGAATAACCATGCACAGCCTTTGCAAGCTCCTATGAATACACATACTATGCATACATTGACTGTCATACAGTAATTGCAGCAGTCATTTATGGCTCAGTGATCTGTCAGCATATTGTATGGGGTTTTTAGTTGCTTGGACAATGGTGCTACAATCCCCCGAGACAGAATCCCAAAGAAATGACCCTTAAAACACAGAGTTCATTCAAATAGCTCCTGACGTGCTGAACAGAGGCAATGTGGTCACAAACAGGAGCATATGTGAGCAGCAGATATAGGCTGCATTCATATTGAAACACTTGCAAATTTTTGCTTCTGTTAGCTTATTTATCATGAATTTTGAGAAAAAAGTTCAACACATAATACATTTCTGACACATACAAAGGAAGTATTTCAGTAAGAATGATTGACTTTTAGAGTCAGTCGTTTAATGAAAGAGTATTCCTGAGCTGCAATTACAAGCCAACATGGTTTATTTTTGTGATCAGGCATCAGCAAAGTCACATATTCTTTCCTTTATGATATTCATCTCTTTCAACTAGAGACCCAGGGGCCACATCTGGCCTTATACCTCTCTCTAAATGCAGTAGTTGAGTCAGTTTCAATTATAGTTGAACCAAGCTAAATTTTCTTTACAAGAGTAAGTTTTGCCCAGCAGTGATTTACTGAAAAAAAATGTCTTGGCTCAGTAAGGTCACTTTTAAACTATGGAAGTATTCTACATATATATATGTGCAGTTGCCTCTGTCTTGAAGACACCGAATTCCATATATCACTGTGCCCTTCATTTTTGCAAAGGTGAGGAATTTTGAACTGCTATTGTCATACATTATCATTATCACATATCAAACATTATAAAGAGGTCATATTTTGCATTAAATTAAGTTTTTGTTTGGTAAAGTATTGTAATGTGTTGTTGGAGGGCACTTCAAGAAATAAGTCTATGAGGGTTTTCCCTGCTTAATGAATACAACATTTTAAAAAGAAAAATAAAAGGTAACATTGACTTATAGTTGGTCAGCACACATTGAAAGGCTAAAAGGCTGATTTTGGGCATACAGATCATTGACAAGATCTATCATTTTTTACCTCCAACAGAGCTTTTTAGCGCTTCTCCGATCCAAAAGAAAGGCTCTGGGATAGCTAAAGCCCCCATAACAAACAAACATAATGACAGTGCTGAGTAGACAACAATGTAGCAGTATTGGTGTTAACAGGCAAAAGGAAGCCCGCTGTGTTTACGATGTGGTCAGTATTCTATTTATGACAGCTGATGTATTCAATGGAGGTTTGTCATTATACGTGGGATGACATTATTTCAAGCTGATAGCTCAGTAATTATCTGCCTGTGGTGATGGGCTATTAGTGGAGCTGTTTGGATAAGAAACACATTGATGGTGTATCTGTTAACCTGGAGGTGGTGGCTGTCAGCATTGTGATCACAGCTCTTTGACTGGGTGCCATATAAACAGAATACACTGTAGTGTGAAGAGATTCAGTCACACAAAGGAAGACGGTTAAGTTGAAAACAAAGCAGCAGGGGATTTACAGCAGCTATTTAGAGGCCAGAATACCAAACCAACTGGTAAGGCAACAGGTGGTCAGTTTGACCAGTAGATCCCAAAATCTAATGTCTTTTGATAGCTATCCAATACAAAGGCACTGTTGTAAATGAGTAGATTTTTTTGCACTTGTACTTTTTTTCCCAGTTTTTAATCTGTACTTTTTCCTTACTTCAGCACGGTTTTGTATTTAATTACATTTGTCATTATATTAATATAAAAAATGTAAGTAAAAAACGATGAAACACGTCAAATTTTTTTTGTCAATGTTACTATCAAGACATAAAACTTTAACCTCAATAGTGGTAGTGTAATTAGTCTTGATAGTAAAACAGAACTTTAAACTTAAATGACACCGATTCTTACTCAATAACTAATGCGCTATTAAGAGAATGTCCCCAACTGCTGGTTGTGTCTTTAGAATTGTAAAATTTTTTACATTTAATTTAATCCACAGCTTTTTTGTGGCAATAATTATAAAATATTGTATCACAGTAAATTGCTCTCAAAATACTGAGTGCATGATGAAATGAAGTGCTGGAGAGAACTCGTAGAAAACAATTTATTTATTTATTCTTGGGAAACCTTTATCAAAGTGATTGTACTTTTACTGCAAATTATTTTTGTACTCTCCAGCCATGCCAACCCACCTACCTACCTAAATATCTACCTAACAATCAACCAAGTTACTTCCTACCTACTGACATACCTAAAGCATATCTACACACTTACTTGCCTTCCTATATGCCTATTTACCTACCTGCCAACTCTACTACTTACCTATTTGAATACCCACCTACCTAACAACCTTCCAACTTCTCTATACCAATCAACCTTCCTCCCTTTATGACTACATATATACAGTACCAGCTGGCCTGCATACTTCCTATTTACTAACCCATTTACCTACTCACCCCATATCTGCCTACTAGCTTAACCAACTACCCACTGTATATACTGTGTCGAACTGTCTACCTATTTCGTACTTCTGCCTACATTTTACCTTCTTAACTACCAACCAACCTATCCACCACATATACACTGTAGCTATTTACCAACCCATCTTTCTGCCTTAATGCCTACCTATCTTTGCATAACTACCTAAATACAGGATCAACCTACTGACATTCATTTAACATTTTCCTGTATCTCCCTACCTACCTACCTACCTACCTACCTACCTACCTACTCATCCACCTTCTGACCAACATTTGTTTTGTTTAATTTGTTTTGTGATGCTCATTTTATTCAAGAATTAAAGCTGGGGTTGGCGATTTTGGAAAACTAGCATGAATTTGAAAGTAGCATCTCCTCAGGGCTCCGCCTACCCCCCCCCCCCCCTGCACAGCTGATATATCCAAAAGACTGATTCAACTCCAAACCCTCAGCACTACGTGTCTGTTTTACACTACACCAAGTCATGTCTCAGTCAGCGGTAAGAAAACACCAAACAAACATGTAAAGTTAGTTAGTGCTCACAGCCGATGTTGATCGAGGTGTAGGTATTTCCTCTGACATTCTCCACATAGCTGTCAAGTCACCCGTTTTGGCCATGAAACTACCGTATTTTCCGTATTTTATCCTCTTTCCCACCGTCCTCCTGTATCAGTATTCTCCCGTAAATCTCCCGTGTGATGATATAATAATAAAAACATTCCTCTGCCTCTCCAAACTGAACTGGGGCGGTAATGCTCCAAAATGATGGATGCCAACCGCTGTAAAACTGATGAAGAAGAAAAAGCCTTGCGAGAACGTCCACCTGCAGTAGCCTGGGTGGCAGCTATCACGAGATTAAAGCAGCAGAACAAACTTAGAAAAACAAAGAGTTTATTTTAGATTTCTTGTAAATCTGTCTTAAAATGTGAGGGATACTGGAGCTTGGTTGGGGTTGTGGGACGGCTCCCGGCGGGCTTCCCTTATTTTCAAAGACAAAACTTGAAAGGTAAGCATTCTCCGGCGGACTCTGATACGTATGAGCTCAGCTACGCGCAGCAGTAGGCGGGCAGAATGGCGATGGGATTTGATTGGTTTAAAAACGGGTATCCCGGCATGATTATTGGTTGGGGTTTTCCCTGTTTTACTCCTGCTGTAGATAGCGGATATTTTTCGCTCTGTTTTAAGAACACATTATGAGTTCATTATGAGGTCATTAAGACCATTTTAACCAGTATTACAAAAAGTGTATCTAAATCAAATTGCCAACCCCAGCTTTAAAAAGCCTTCAATACATGAAAAGCCAAATCATAAGTGAGCAGGAGTAAAGACAATCACCTTACATAATCTGCCATTTTCACAAGACACTAACAAAGTAACACAATAAAGAAAATTTCTACATATCTTCCTAATTACCTATGTACGTGTATGCCTAACTACCAAACTGTCACCAATCTACTTCCCACCCTAAATAACTTCCTCCCAACTTCAGAAATATGAATGATATAAGTTAAAACTCTTCATTTATTTTACAACTTTTGAGTAACCTTCCCAGCACTACTCACAACTTATCTACAAATACACATATGTGTATATTAATATGTATGTTTAAACATGAAAAAATCTCATGCTTAGACCTCATTGTTTTGAATTCATTGTGGCCAAGCAAGGGAAAAAGCATTTCTCTGCTGCTGCAGACATGATTACAAATAATATTAGTAAAACATGCTAATGCAAGTCAGAATATCAGTTAGGAGGTTTTGTTCATATAGAAACCATAATTCTGCCAAATTTCATGATAAGAACAAAAAGATTTAAAGTCTTTCAAGCAAAACCCCAGAATTTGGTGGTTGATTTGCTCAGAATGGGAATTTACTTTTATTTTTTATGAGGAGAGAAACAATTTTATGTAAACAACACGCTCATCCAAGAGTTGTTTTGTTGAAACACAACAGGTTCATACCATTTGTGTGCCATGCAGCTTACCTTCCACCGGTTTTGGGAGTGGTACCAAACAGGCCATTGTGCCCTGCCGTAGTGTCCAGCAAAGGGACACTGAGAGCGTGAATAATGGACGGTGCCACTGGGTCTTGGAGAGGAGAAATCAGGCCAACTATGTGGATGAGGTCCAGCATCATAAAAGGTCTGGCCATCATTTCTCTGATTTATCACCCACTGGTTGTCTTGGCTGGGACACGACTGGTACATTTTTGGATGGCCCGAAACTGGATCAAAGCAAAAGAAGGAAATGACAATTAGATTCAATTTTGCTCAGTTATGTAATAAAATTGTCATATTATCCTTATTAAATCATGATTTATACTTTAATTTACCAGAGAATAGCATGTTACAGGAAGTAAATAGAACAGCAAAATGGATATGCACTGTTGGTTGTGGTTGTGTGTTATTTGTACGTTTACCAATTAACATGCATCTAAAACCATGAGCGTGTTTTAACATTTACTTTAAATAGACTGAAGCTGGGGTCCAAAGTTAGCCTGGTTGCTCATCTTAAAATATAGTTTCATGTCTGTTCAAACAGCATTAAAGGAACACTTTGTTGATTTTCCACCACATTAGCACATATTAGTCACAGAGTGGAATGTCTGTCATGTTTCCAAGCTGTAAACTTATCTCCTGTGTAGCTATCTATTCCAGTGTTGTCCTCTATCTTTAACTGACTTGCTTAACATGTATAGCTTTACTAGGAATGCCAAATACTGGCACTGCTTTAGCTTTTATTTGCCTAACTTAAAAATCCACCCATCTGTCTATCAGTCCTTTCATCCATCTATGTATCCATCCATTTATCCAAGCCTTTTCAATACTGAGTTTGTTGTGCAGAGTTCAGTTTTTCACAAGAGCCATGAACAATAAAAGAGGAGGGTATTAACTCATATAGATAATTATGTAATGGTCTGTTATGTTTGAATATAGAATGCTTAATTGTATAGCATTAGGGGTAAATAACCATATCATCTGCATACAACTCAATTTTTAAACCTGGGCTTTCCTCATCAAGGTCAACAGCCTCTGGGGCCAAAGTATAATTGTGTTACCTAAATTGAAGCTTAAATATTTATATTGATGGCAGAATTTTCCATCAGGATATTTTTAGGATCTGGTAATCAAACAATTTCATGTATATCACAGACCACCGCATCCTGCTGGAGCTTGTTTTTAAGATTAGTTCCAAGTTTTTTATTGAATTTGAGCAAATTGTGTGCCCTTTCTGACACCCTATTATTGTTTGATGTAATGTGTTGGTCATGTAAATCAGTGCAAGGCTTCTCCAAGATGACTCCACCCTTGGTAGCAACAGAAATTTAATTCAAATTAAAATGCCTCCAGTGCAGGGTTAGACTGGGAACCTGAACTACAAATAAGTGTCTCTGATATCTTATGGGAAAAAGCGCTGGGCGTAATCAATTCTTAGTTGTCCCTTCTTTCTGTTATTCAGTTTAAAGTTATTTTTTGAAAGCACGATAGCAGAGACAATTTCTTCAAACTTTATTCTGACAGAGCTGCTGAAGCTTGTGACAGATGCTTACAGATGCCCTGCAACCTGGCACACGTTCTGGTCATGTGCTAAATTGTCTAACTTTGTCTAACTTGTCTGACTATTGATAGCTTTCAGTTCAGAAGGCTGAAAAGTAAGAGTTCAGCTGTCATTGACCACTTTGAGGAACAGGCTTTTTAATTTTTATCTCTTCAAAATCACTGGAAAACATTAATATTAAAGTCATATTTCGGTATTTTAGAATTTTGGATCCAGATTGTCTAACAGTCTTTATTCAAATCCATCTCTCACATTATAGGTCGAGCTGTTTGTCCTTCATCACAGATAGCTATTTTTGGTGTGTCTCCTGATGAACTGGGAGCAACATCTCATAGCTTTGGCATCCTTGTTTGCTCGTAGGAATATGCTTCTCCAATGGAAATCCTGTCCTCCTTTAATTCTTGGCTACAGGACCAATAACATTTGCTCAGCGCAGGGCTTTTTCAGTGCAGGTTAACCCGCTAACAGTCTCAGCGCAGACTTAATGACATTCGAGTGCTGAATGGAATTTTTTGCTGACTTAAGTTACAGATGAAGGGGACGGGCGCGATGTTATGCCATCGGCACATCATGCTGACGTCATGACGTAAATTAGCGGGTTGACCCAGGTGTGATGTAGATCAGAGGCGAGCAGGTAAACACCCATGTTGCTTGCAAGGTCGAAATGCCAATTAGACCCTTTCAAACTGCTGACAGGAGGCGATCGTTACCCTGTTTAAACAGGGTTTTTGGCCAGTCTGAAAAGGGTACACGATTCTCCTTTTCCACCATTCACATAATAAAGCCTCATCATGTCCCCTATTCTATGTGTGTGACATAATAGAGTTTGATTGTATAATGTGCATACTCCATTTAACATGAATTTGCCATTCGCATGCACTTATCTGTCATTGTCTGTTGTGTTTTGCTGATTTTATAGTTTTATTGTTTTGTTGATTTTATTGTTGTTTTTATTCTGTACAGTGTTCTTGAGTGTCAAGGAAGGCACTTTTCAATAATTTTAATAAATGTAAATTAATTAAAATTAAAATTTATTTATAATTAAAATAATTATAAACAATTAATTTTATAATTGAAATGGGTGCTCCAAGAACAGAGAAAGAAAAGACAAATGCAGAGTTATGTTCTTTAAAGAGCAAATCAGCCAACCAGATCTCTTTGCTGATCATGTCCTGCATACAAGTAAATGATTTTGACGAAATATTCAAGGTCCATGAATCTTTGGAAAAGGAACATAAAAACATTGTTTGGTCTGCCACTTACCTGATGGTAAGGGTGGCAGTAAAATAAAACTAAAACTAAATTGATATTCAATCAACTCTCATGACTGTTATGTCATGTCAGCCATCTTCATTACAAGATAAAAAAAACGGCCAACAGGAGATTTAAGTTCACAACCTTTGTAATCACAGAAAATACATGGCTGGAATTGTCAAGCACAACACACAAAGTTTAGTTTTTCAAAGTTATTTTTCCCTCATGCATTAAACAGTTAGAAATAGCTGATATCAGCGTGACTAGAGCAACAACAAACAGTGATCAAAGCATCAAAGAGGCTTTGGCTTAACAGGAGTCAGTTGATGCATGTTTGTCATTAAGTTATTTTATCTACCTTGCTGCCTGCCATTATCCATGAATAATCGTTGATGATATCACCAATTCACTTTAATATGGCAAAAAGGTTTGCGATTTGCATAATAGAATTTATTTCCTCCAATTTCCTTTGTTTTTATTACTAAGTGGGCAATGGAGGACATTTGAAAACACAGTGTGGATGCAGTTTTTTGCTGCATGTATTTCACACTTTTATGGAGGTGTAATATTATCAAAACCAAAGGATTTTGCTGTGCTTATCAGAGAGAAATGCTGCAATATTCTGCAGCTTAGGATGGATATTATGTATCTAAACAGTACCTGTGCAAAACACAATCTTATGTTGCTGAAGGATGCAAGCATCAACCAAGGTCTTTTTCCCCAAAAAATTAACTGGACTAAATCTAACATGTAAACCATCTTTGCTCCTTGATTGACTTACACAAAAGCCTTGGTTGGAATTCAATGTTGCTAACACTAGAAAGGCCAAAGCTGTAATTTTGTCTGTTTTCACATTTAAATTACACAAAACTTTGCTGTATTATAAGTCAAAATACAGATGATCCCCAACCTTTTCAATAAGTGCCTTTATCCAATAAGTCAGTTAAAGAGAATAAAAAAAGTCCTGGGAAGGATCCCTGTGTAACTTGAAGAAGGACTAAATAAGCATGCCGTTTTAATTCTCTCTTCCTTTTTTCTCATGATTTTCTTTCTCTTATGTATCAAATTCAACCACTTCTGGTGATGATTCCCAAAAAAGATTAAAAACACGTTGTCAGTGTTTCTGTTTGTTTGTTTGTTTGTTTGTCAAAAATGTATAGTGTAAGCAGCTGATGTAATTTATCAGTAACATGATTGATTTTTAAAGCATGTCTTGTGAATTCTGATCAATAGTGTTTTAGTTTAGATAAATCAAAACAAATGATGTTGTCATATGAATGTAATGCCTCCTATTACAGCACTTTGTCTTGATGCCCTGATAAAGTGCAAAGCAAAACAAATATTACATTAAAAAGTAACAAATTCGTAAAAGGTTGAACACCTCATAAACAAAAAATAATCCCATATCTCGAAACAAAACATTTTAACAAATAAAAACATACAAACACATTAAACACAACAAAAGAGGCACTTAAAAAATGAAACCTAACAAATAAAAAATCAACGTACAAATTACACAACAAATTGAAAAGCACACAACCACAAAAAAATAATTTTAAGGAACACAACAAGAGATAAAATAAGTGAACACTGAACAAAACCAAAAAATAAAGAGAACACAACGACAAAACAAAAACTATCACAACAAATTTTGAAAACATGATTAAAAACAGCAAATTCAAATACACAACTGCATGGAGGAATCAGAAGAGGGAGCACAACAATTTAAAAGTAAATGTTACAACTTTGGATTCGTATATTGTGAGTGTGTGTTTTTTATTTTTTTTTGCTGTTTTTTATTTGACAATTCACAATTGTGATGTGAATTTTGAGAATTGCGAAGTTGGGCTTTTAATTTATTGTGTTGTGTTTTATTAGACATGGTGTGTTTTGGGGGTGTTTAGTTCTGAAAATTGCATTTATTGACATGTATTTTTTTAATTATTATTCATGTTTTCATTTGTTGTTCATTTTCTTATATAATATTTTGTCATGCACTTTAAGATATCTGCACTCTCTATTTTTAACCTGTTACAAAGATGCATAGAAGATATAAACATTACTCAGTTATTAATTGCTTTAGTTCACAGCCACAGCTGGAGCACAGTGAAGGAATTGGCCCAGATAGTGATAAGCTGTGGAGAAGTCATCGATAGCTGAAGGTCCGAGGGGGAAGCCATTGGTGCTTCCATGACTGTGAGTAAGTTTTTATGTCTAAATTACTATACTTGAGTGCAAATTAGCTGTCACTGCCTCTGGAGCACTAATGGATAATACGTGGAAAATGGGGACTTTAACATTCACTACAATGCAGAACTGATTGAACAAAAAAAGGAGCAAAGAGAAAGAAAATGTGTGATTTTAATCTGAAGTCTTGTTTCTGCCTCTTTCTCTTTTATTATACTGGAGGTTAATTGGCGAGGCATACAGCTGCCTGGCTGTCCGAGCATGGTGCCAACCGTGTTTAATTGCCTTTATTCTGTCGCCAACACTGCAGAATACCTTCACTGCAGAACATGCCCAGCACTTGTGGGCCCAGTGTTGAGAAATGTGATGATATGAGAAAACAGGTTTTTGTGAATGTAGAGAGAGGGTTTTGTCTACCTAGCTGCATTCCTGTAAGAATGGTCATTTGGAACAAGTGGTTTGTTTGTGTGCCTCAGGCTTTGTCCCAACATTTGTAAGCTTCTCTCTGTTAGTGCAAGGCATCATTTCGAAATGACGATAAACTTGTTCAACAAAAGAAGAGTATTTTATGGCGATGGGAATGTTGCTTAACGAGACTTTTTTTTCACCTATTTATCAAAATGTTGATATAACAGTGACTTTTTAATTTTATTTTTTCCTACCAGCACTGAAAAACATTAATGCAACTTTAAAATGAATACATGTTTATTTGGATTTTGTTGTGTTTATTGTATTTAACCTGTTGCAGAATCTCTTTGTCTTATCCCAGAAGTCCAAAGTAGACCTTTATGAATGACACAGCATTTCACTTTGGTGTAATTATAATGCAGAATTTTCCAAAGTCAAATGTAAATGCAACATTCTCCAGTATTAATACCTTGACATAATAGAATTTGATTGTATTATGACTGCTGGATAAAACAAGTCAGTACCAATTATAAGGTTTTTACCACAC
This sequence comes from Scarus forsteni, assembly GCA_036419115.1. NCBI lineage: Eukaryota > Metazoa > Chordata > Actinopteri > Labriformes > Labridae > Scarus > Scarus forsteni. The sequence continues at coordinate 29,910,819 of JAZDUH010000341.1, read as the reverse complement.
CAGAATTACAAATTTGGATACAATACCAATAAAAAACAGTTTTCAATACCTGGCTCTTAAAGTTACAATGAAATTACATGGGCAACCTCCAGCAGGTCCTGTAAAAAATTGTTCAAATAGTTAACTGAAGACCACTGTTAAAACTATTTTGTGCTCAAATAAAGTAAAAATTGCAAGAACTTGTTAATGAATCCACAATTAAAAATTGTACTTGGGTAATTATTCAGGAGAGCCTCTTAATGTGTGTGTTTTAGTGATTCTGGGTATACTAGGCTTGCTGGAGAGACTGCAGAGAGGCCAGTTTAGGCAGAAAAAAAAGTGGCTACCTGTCCCTCCACTGATCATTCTATTGAAAACTTTATCCAATTTATCAGAAAAAGTTCTGATATTAAACTTCCGGGAGGGTGCACTACTGAGCACCCTCAAGTCCCATGGTCAGAAAATCCCTTTTTTATAAACAAAGCCTCAATTGGCTGGCCTATTAATTGCATTTTCATTTAAGTTGTGGGCTCACAAGTGTTTACGTGCCTGTCTTTTCCCAAAGCACACCTCTTCCGGCCCTCAGGTAAGGGATCCATGCCCTCTTGCACTCCTACTGAGGAATAGCAGTTTTTGGAGTTAATCTCATTAAAGTAAATCCTGGACTGCAGGGCTAATAAGTGATTCATCAAATGTTAGGATGCTTCCCAGCACCCTTCTTTTCCCGACCAATGTCCGCACCTGGCTATGTGTGAAACCTGATGGGGAATCTCCCTCTGACAATTCCCCCCCTCACCTTTATTAGCTCACCTAAGCTAACATGGTCATTAGTGATCATTAGCTTATTTGCTGTGTAACGCTAACAGTTTGTCTGTAATGTCATGACCTCTTGATCTCATCACCTCACTGTTCCCAAGTGTTTCAACAAGTGTTAATCACTTTGTGATTTATTGGAGCGTCCTTCAAATCCACCTGAGGCATGACAAGAGAGTTAATGGCCCCCTGCTGCTGTGAAGCCTTGTAACCATCAGATAAACAACAGGCTACACTGCTGTTAGCTTAGTTGTGTATTTGTCATCTGAGACAAACTTCTCCCAGATGAAAAACATTAACATATATGAATTCATGTTGATTTGTAACATCCAAAAAAAAAAAAAGAAATTAAGGTGAGTCTCAATATTTTCAAACTTTATAACATGAACTGTGATCCTTTCAGTGATATTTCAGGTCAGACAAAATTATAAAAACGGACATGAAGCTACCCCAATCATCAAACTGTATCATTCAGCACAATGTACATACCCGTAAAATACCAAATAAAAGCCGGGGAGTTTATTTGCTTCAATCACTGAGCAGACCAGGCGTTTATTTGGGACCAGGCGACTATTTGGGACAGGCGTTTAATTCCTCTTGCACAAAAATCTTGCTTAGCAAAAAATGAAAAAATATGGTAAATGCAATCAAATTATTTATTTACACAAGTATGAATAATACCTGTACATTTTCAAGGCAAGATTACAGTACAGTTGTTATACTCTTGTCTTCTTCTTTCAACTAAGCTCTCTCTAAACAATCTTAAAACTAGTCAGGACCGACTGGTAGTTTAGTTAAGGTCATACTTTTCTCTGCACCAGGGCCATGGAGATAAGCAGCAATGTACCGCTACCTGACGTGACTGGCCTCCTGACGTTAGTTAGGGGCAAAAATCACACAGCGGCAACGTCTTCTTTGAAGAATTTTCAAAGCTCTAGTCTGTAAGATTCTGTCTTTCTGCTCTCTTGTGGCCTCTGTGGATGTTGAGAGTTACTGCACTGTTGTGAAACAGACCGCCTCAGACCAACGTGCATTTGTTGGCATACAGAGGGAGGAGAAGTGAGCTGGCAGGATGTCCAAAGCGACAAATAAACCATGTGCGCTGTAAAGGATCATGTTTCTTTTCAAGCGTGAACTGTCAGCTGTGAGCTCAGTGTTTGCATGTGTGTTCTGTTAACTACGATGGTAGCTCCTAGGCTGTGCCGAATAAATTGCACCAGGTGTTTATTTGGAACGGGCATCTATTTGTCAAAATGTACTGCTACACTGGGCGTTTATTTGGAACCGGGTGATTAATTGGAACCAGGCGTTTATTTGGTATTTTACGGTATGTCATTTACAGCCACGCAACTATTTGAGCAATATTTGACAATATTAAATGCATTTTTAGCATCATGACTCGCGCTGTGCATTATGAAAAGAACGCCAGCCAAGCTACACACAAAACAATGATGTAATAAAAATAATAGTGGATAATAAATGTCTGATGTAAAATCTATCAGTATATCAAACAATTTGGGGCACACTGTACAATATAAATGTAAACAAACTTAGTGTGCTAAGTAGAGTGGCTTTTAACACCAGTGTCTACCACGAGCCACATAGGACACCAGATGCAATGGGAACTTATTACAGCGTAACGCCAATAGAAGTGTCCACAGAGAAGCTACGAGCCATGCAGGAAAGTAAATAAATTATCATGCTTGAACGAGCTGGACTACAGCCAGGGAATCGTTACAAGTTTTGTTAATCAGATGTTGAAGAGTTCTCTGATGTTCAGCTGTAGAGACGGTGAGTAATATTAAGCTGTTGATATCTGCATGGCTTGTTGTGTCTGTACACAGAAAATGGCTCTATGGGATCCAAAACATTATCATTAAGTTGTGCTTTGTCTTCAGTCTGGTTGCCTGGAACTGTAGCTGTAGTATCAATATTTACATTACAAATTAGCTGCTCCAGGGATCGATTTGAATTGAGCTAAGACCACCACTTTCAGGTGAGCTCAGCGTGGTTGTTTAAAACATGGAACGCATACTTTTATCAGAAAAATTCTCCCAACAATCCAGGTGTGAATATGATGTAAGTTAGGGTCCTCTAGTAAAATACATCCTCAGTGAATTAAAAATATATATACCTCATAATCGCCTGTTTTTTTTTTTTACTTCTCCATCATATTTTATCTGAGCAGTTTAAACCTAACAAGTCTATTATTTCTCAGTCCATCCATCTGCCTGTCATTCCCTCTAAAACGCACACACACAAACCCTCACCCACCCACATGGAGACAGGAAGCTCGGAGTATCATTGCTGAGGATTTTCGGACTGTCTGTGTCACAGATGAAAAAACACACCCACACACACACACAGGCACACACTGATATCCGCCTCATTAAAACCTTTCCCATAGATGTACGACTTTGTACAGCTCTCCACTCATCATCACCTCCAATCCGCTCAGCCCTCGCCTCCCTTTGAGCTCCACTATTTATTTTCATCAAGGCCTCTCTGTCCCTCTCTCTCTCCCTCTGTGGGCTTTGTGGCTGTGCTGTCATGTATTGAAGCACGTATTTATTTGCTTTTTTCACTGCTAATTCTCCCTTAGTGTCCCCCCTGGTGTCCCATAGAGAGGGGGAACAAGGCAGCCGCAAGAGTTTTGTTCCCTGTGCTCAAGACATGAGTCAGCGAGCCAAGATAATGATGAAGAGCTCAGACACGCAGGAGATTCAGGCTCTATCAAAGTCCGCTTAACGTACACCCCTTATTATAGAGTGTGTTCAGTGTGAGTCAAGAGCTGAGGTCACCTTCTGGGGTAGTATTTGAAACCTTTTGCTGTTGCTCTTTTGTTTGCTGTCCAATTTTTTAGGCTTGATATTAACTTGGCTTCTTATGCTGAAAGGCGGTCAGTAAGTTTAAACTGTGTTAGCATACACTTTTACATTAACCAACACGAATAAACTGGTTTATTGGTAAGATGTGTGGGGAATGTCTGCTTCTGAATCACAGAAAAAAACAAAGTCAACACACCATTCTTAAACAAATGCATTTTGTTATAATACTTCAAGTATTCTCCAATATTGTCTTTTTTAATTATCTTTTTGTTTTTAACATTTTAAAAATACTCAAAACACAGCAGAGGGATATCAAGGGTAGTATGAAAACAAGGACATGAAACAAAGGACAAATCAGACAAAATTAAAATTATTAACTTAATAAATAATTAAACAAATGCAAATAGGAAGACAGCTTGCAAAACAGAAGGGTGAATTGCAAATTGAATCTAATCAGACCACAGTCACAGTTCATATGTCTCTCTTTCATATATGGAAACTTTCCATGTTAATTTGGCGTTTTGGGTTTAGAGCCTGTGTCCATAGTTGCCTTTTCTTCCACTGACAGAACTCCCTACCTCAGTTTTGGAGCGCCTCTTACCGGTGCAAAAGCTGACTTGCCCCTCTCCACTCAGTGGAGTTGGCAGAAGAAATTTTATCATAAACGCGAGAGCCATTCCATCATGGAAAGACCACCTTGATACTGGATTACCACACATGTGTGCATGATTCCAAAGAGAGAGAGAGAAGACACTAAAGACTGCATAACTGATAAGTCACACAGAGCTAGGCACCTAACCTTAAAATATCAGCCAGTTATTATTGGGAAGAATGTAGGAAACTGAAGTCTCTACTTAATTCATCAGTATGGCAAAATCATTTTAAGCACAGCATAAAATGATAAGACAAATTTATCCACAATCAAAACCAAATGACAGGCCAAATGAGAAAATAAAGTCAGACTTAAAAAGTAAATCTGGTGTCTCCTCTGAAATCAAACTGAAACTTTATTCCACCTAGCTTTCGTGACAGTTCGATGCCAATAAATGATATCTTAAAAGTGACTGTTACAGTGAGTGGCTACAATAAACTACTCATGCTTCCACCAATGCCTTGGTAGGTGGAAACAGCCCAGAAGTGCCGCTCAAAAAAAGAAAAGGAGTAAAGGGAAGCAAACCAAACCGTTGTCTCTAGAGTTAATGCTGTTCTATAATAATATAATACATATGCCATTGATATAATGTATGCAGTGTGTGTACAGAATTATGTTATTCATATAAATATCCCCCAAAACCATAATTAAATTTCAGGAATTGTTCTACCAATGACAGCAAAAGACCCATACATTTTTCATACCAAAATACACCTGATCAGTTTTTCCGAGACCTTTTGTTCACAAAGTTTTCAATTGATATCAGCCAGTGTGGGGGAAGTGGCATTAACGAGCACAGCTCTATTCCAAAAGTTGAATTATTTTGAAATGAGAGAGCTGGGAACATAGTAATAGTAAGCAGTTGATACTGAGGGCACTTTTTAGTTTTGGTACTGAAAACGCTGCACTACTTTGGTTTTCTGGGGGGATATGATGACCAACTGCAAACACAGACTCAAAGTTTTTGTCCTTTTAGAAAAATTAACGCAAGTTTTATACATATTTTGGTCATTTTGTGCTTGAAAACTTGTCTTGTGTTAAACTAATAACCAGTTGCACCCACTCATTTAATCAATAGAGTATTTTGCAATTGAAAAAGTTTATAAAAATGTTTTTACATTTAGGTTCTTGTTTATGAAGTAGCATTTACTGCCATGTTTGATGTCCCTCATGGCATTTTTTGTTGCGTTTCTTTATTTTAACAATCAGGTATAGAAAGAGTCCAAAATATTGCATTGAAGAAAAAGTAGAATTATTCAAGTATATGTAAAAATGCAGTAGTTCATTATGTATCAACTCAAGTAACACTAAAGTAAAGTGCTTCATTTAATTTGTAATTAGCATGTTAGGTATGTTGAGTGCGCTTTTCAGTTCAATGCACCATGGGTGACAGTGTCTGAGGAGTGTCAACCATTTAACTGCTCTGGTGTATTAACTTTTGACCCTCATAATAGAAATACTAACACAGATCAGACCTTTTCCCTGATACATATGAAAGCTGAGGTGCTTGGAACATATTGTTTTCATAGTTTTGGATAAACATACCCAGACTAATACTAATGATACAGTTTATTTTTGTAACTGATTTACATGGCATTAATTTTGGATACAACAAACCTGTCAAGATGAACATTAAAAAACAAGTCCAAGATCATTTCATATTTTTATAAACCCAGAGCAGCAGTGCACAGGGCAGCTTTAACACGCTTACACACAAAGTAATAAGCCTTAAACTGTTGAAGCAACACGGGCAGCAGGTGCATGTGCACTGTCAAATACGATTCTGCTCTTATCGTATGGAAACGTCTCCTTCACAAGTCAATCAGATCCATTTTGTGACTTCAAAGAGGGGCTTCCAGGAAGAGGCTGCAGACCGTGGATGAACATTCACTTTCACTTTTCATCGGTCAAGAGTGCATGCCACCGCTGAGAGGAGGTTACCACGGCCTCACTTTGAAGTCGAGCCTCAGAGCAGACAATGTTTACATTCTTCTGGCACATTACGCCCCCAGCCCAACACACATCCATCCACTACACTGTGTAGATTCTTTCTCAGCACAGGAAATATTCAAATTACCAATATTGTTGTCTTTTATCAGATATAAAGAAAAGACGGTGAGTTATAAGAGGAAGATATAAAAAGGGGCTGAATAAGTGCTTTAAATTACTTTGAAAATGCAAAAAAAACATTCTGAGTTGTAGTCTTTGCATGAGCCACAAGATGGTGCTGCTGCATCCATTCGCCCTCCTGAAAAGTAGAAGCTCCATACTTGAATTTTATTCAAAAATTAATTTTATGCCTTCAAGATTTTGGCAAACAGTCTAAAAGTGTCTCTGCCCAATCCACTGAAAGTCTAAAAAAATATTCAATTTTATTTTATAAAAAATGTAGGTCACAAAATGTTTTATTTTCACTTGTATGAGTGAACTTTCTTCTTCACTAAAATTAATCGCTTATTTTATCGACCCAACCAGCTTGAGTGGTCTGTTTCATGCTGTTGGTGAAGTGTTTATAAAGTAGGATGAAACTGGATCGACAGAGATCACCATTAACTTTTTCTTTAGCTAATATAATATTAATGATGCAGATTGTAAACAAAACTCGACGCAGTATTGGACCCCTTTAGTACCCCATTTACACTTGAATTAACGCAGAACAGTAAGTAACTATACTCAACATTATCTTCTTAAATATTGTCATATATGCATTCACTGAAATATTTGACAAGTTTTACTTAAAGTTTAAAAAGGAGCCACAAGAAAGAGTAGAATGAATCAACACTTAAAATTTTTTAGCTTATTCATTCCATACAAATGACTAAGTGATATAGTTAGATGTAACAAATATTTGGGTTAAATAAATCATTCTGCCAAGGCAGTTTTTAGCAGCATGTATAAGTATGTGAACAAGACAATAAAAATAAGTTAAGGAAGAAGTGGCCAGATCTTGTTAAAAAGGATTTGTTGACAGAGATAGGGCAGTTTTCCACATTTTTTATTGTACTTTAGTAGGTTCTAAACAGACTTTTATGACATTTTCAGATATTGTTGGTTACGACACAAGAGAGAAGTGATAAGATCTTGGTAGTGATTTGAATCCACATCCAGGATTTTTTAAAGGATTTCTTAACAGCAGTATTGGACAGTTTTCCACATTTTGACAATAATTCACCCGTCTGTGTTGAAATTTTCTTGGCAGAAGTTTGTGCTTTTGGTGCATCTCTAGTTAAACATGTCCTGGTGCTGGTTTGGCAGAGTGGCAATCAGGCACAACCCAGATATACGTATATTTCTGCTGACCCAGGTTTGAATTTAGCATGTGGTCGGTTTCGGTTTCCTCCCTCTACTCTCTCTCGCCCTCTTTCACGAGCCTACCCACTGTCTCTCTCTCACTTATCAATAAAGCCACAAAATGCCCCAAAAATAATACTATAAAAAAGCATGTCTTCTTCCAGTCTACGTCCTGGCCCCTCTGATGATTTCCACTGGCTTCTTTATCCAATAAAGGCAAATAACAGATTAAGTAAACAGAAGATTAATGATCACAACCATTCTTAAATACAATATATTGTCAGCCTAACCAAGCATTTTTGTTGCTGGCAACATGCCACACATTATGGTTAAGTAAATTAAATATTAAAATATTCACTAAATAGGTTTTAGAAGTAATAATATCTGATTGTGCGACACTTCTGTGCAATGTATTGTTCCAAATTCCTATCATCACTACTAGAAGGCATAGTTATTATTTCATGTCAACAAATGTCAAGGTAGTGCTCCAGAACTTCAGCCATGGCATTTCTGATATTGTTAGCTTACATATTAGTTAAAATGTGGAAAACTTCCCAACATGGTAATGTTAAGAATTCCTTAAAGAAGTTCCTGGATCCACATCTAGCTCCGGCTCTCCACCCAAATCAAATCACTTCATCAGTGTGGCATATTTTTAGTCAAAATCCATTGAGAAGTTTTTTTAAGTTGTTTTGCTCATCAATGGACAAACAAAATCAGGCAAAAAACATCATGACATCCCAGGCAACAAAATTCAGCCAGATTTTTGCAAATTTTCATCAGATAACTGTCCTAAACCAACTATTTTTTGCTTTATAATTTGCCATTTTTGAGTTCAGATTTTTGTGGTGGTTTCTAAAGGTTAGGCACAACATCTGCATCATTCCAAGAACATTCTCATTATAAAATGTTCTCTTTTTCTTGGTGGAGGTGAAATCTTACGTTTGTGCTGTGTGCAAACTTAATTTATTACCTCAAAGTCACGTATGTACGCATCCAGACAAATCTCACATGTGCCCCTTTCTTATAATACCTTCATTATAGATCCCATAGTTACAGAGATGTGTTTGAAATATAGGCATGTAAGTTTCAAGATGGAGACCCATAACAGGGGTAAAGGATCAAAGGGTTATGTAGCAGAAAAAAAACAAGGAGCCATAATGGAAATGTGGGCTTTTTAGTGGTCACCTATTACTATAAGCCTTTTTCTTATGAGCACACTGTGGTCGTTTTTAGATGGGCATGTTCAATCACAATATGCAGGTTGGTTAGGGTGTTTAAATAATGCTTAATTGGTACTAAAGGACCCAAATCCATCGTCCTAAACCACTGATATAAAACAGGGTGGCTCCATGTTTTCATGTTGTTTGTGCCAAACCTTATTTCACCATCTGAATGTCACAGCAGAATTCGACCAGGGCAATGTGCAAATGTTCACCAATAGAGTTCCCTCTCACTGGGTATTTTCTCTCTATTGGACCATTCTCTGTCAACCCAAGAGGTGGTTAACCATGTAAAGAGCATCAGCAGTTTCTGAAATACTCAGACCAGATTGTCCATACTATATTCAAAGTCACTTAACCCTTTAACTACCAGCTCAACTGATCGGTCATCAATAAATTCAGGAATATCAATTTTTTTTTAAAAAAGTGATCAAATCAAAACAGCATTTGATTACGCTAACATTTCAGGGAACAAAGAAAACCAAAATGAAAAAAAAACATATATTTCTTTGTGTGGGACTTAAAGGTTTAAGGCTTTAAGGTTTAACTATCCAAAATAACTTGACTGGATGATATCAAGTTTGACAAATACAAAACACTTTTTTGATGAATAACAGAGTTCTACTTTTTAAACATCCATGATCAAGTTTTCTAATTTGTATTACTCAAAGTTAATATTATTAATTTTAAGTTATTTCTGACTGCTTTTGTTACTAACCTTTCTGCCCCTTCTGATTGATTTTTTCACCAAATGTTTGTGAATCTGTTATCTATGAAAACCTTTGAATTCTTCACAAAGGAAATTTCTGTTTTTTTGATTGTTTGGAGGTTTTTCTTTCTCCTGAAGTACTGATGAAACGTTTTTTGGCTTTTTTTACAAATTAAATTTTTGTTGAGCTGCAAGTTAAAGGGTTAACCATCTTTCTTCCCCAATCTCATACTGGAGTTAAACTTCAGTTTGTCTTCTTAACCATGTCATGCCTTAATGCATTAATTTTCTGTGATGTGATTGGCTGATTGGCTTTTTACATTTCACCGTTATAGGAGCACCCTTACATCACCTGGTTTGGTCCTTAAAGAGGTCTTTATGTGATGTGTAAAAAAATGTGTGCTACAAGTCGTCAAACATTTGCGTAGGTGTTGGTGACATAAATTCTCTCTCTCTATCTGACATTACCGACAAATAGTGACTCACACATGAATGACCGCTCCTGTTGCAAAACTCCCGCACAACCATGTGCATAAGTCATAATGTCAAAGTAAGGCTGCACACTTCCACCAAAAGTTTGCACTCTGTACTTTGGTTTGTGCACACATTTCTGTGATTGCACACTTCACAGACACACGGCACTGACACACACCTGGACTCATCTTTGATAAACCGTACAAAGGCCTGAGCTTTAGGCTTGATCTTTCTTTACACCTTTGAAGCTCTTTATCTCTAAATGAACCCTTTATTTGTAAAAGTAATCATTTATGACAGACATTTTGATAAAACGAATAAAACTACTGAGTCATGTTGATTGTGACTCATCGTCTCATGAGGGCTTTAAACACATCCGCCCCCTTTTCTCTGGCTCACTCTGTCCTCATTGTCTCCCCTTCCTCAGACTTAAATCTGCACCCGCTCTACAGCGTTTCCGTGATGCAAGATTTGAGAAGTTCTTGAATTGTAAATAATATCAGATGACTCAAAATGAGGAAGTTTCCCATGAGGAACTTTAAAAATTTTACCGCTGTGTCACTGTGATGTCTGAAAGCTGCACGCTGACAAAGATGAAACTAGGACAGAGCTTTGGTGGCATGGGGGCCGCTTGAAGAGACAACTCGATTAAAGCTCTGAGAACATTACAGCTGCTCATTCAAATGGAAACAAGAAGCAATGTATCATAATGAACCGCAAAAGATATAAACAGATCACCATTTTTTCAGATAACTCATTTGACTGCTCACTAATAAAAATAGCTAATCAGAAAACTGCACGGCAGCAACCAAATGCATTTAGGCATGTAGACATGGTAAAGAAGGCCTGCTAAAGCTCAAACCGAGAATTTAGAAAGGAGAAGTCGACTAGGATTTTTGTGCACAATTATTTCTCAGGTTTGCAGGGAATCGTCTGAATAGGCAAAAATACCCAGTGAGTGGCAGTACTCAGGCAAAATAACTTGTTGAGATCAGAGGAGAATGGCGCTTTAAGATGATAATAAGGCAGGAAAAAGTTAAATAACCACTTGTTACAACCAAGACATGTAGAAGGCCATTTCTGAAGACCCACATGTCCCTCGAAGTAAACGGCTACAGCAGGAGGAAAAACCAAAACAAGTGCCACTCCTGTTTACCAGGAACAGGAAGAGGCTACAATTTCACACAGACTCACCAAAATGTGTCAAAATTCTGGACAACTGTTGCCTGGTCTGGTGAGTCTATGTTTATGCTTTGACGTTTAGATGGCAGGGTCAGAATTTGACATAAACACCATGAAAGCATGGGTCCATTTGGCTTGCATCATTGGTTGGTTCAGGGTGGTGGTGTAATGGTGTGAAGAATATTTTCTCGTCACATTTAGGACCCCCTAGTATCAAGAGGGCATTGTCTAAATGCCACAGCGTACCTGATTACTGTTGCTGATCACATCCATCCTTATATGACCACAGTGTGCCTGTACACTGATGGATAGTTCCCTATACTCCATTAGCCTCCACAGTAATCTAATCAACCACCTTTGGGATGTGTGGTCTGCCCTCTCTGCCTGCTTAGGTTTGGTTTTGTAGCTCAGGGGTCAACAGTCTGAGAAGGGAAGGACTTGTTCATCTTGATGAGTTAACTGTGTCCACCTCAGCATAAGTGTCTTCCACTCCACATCTATCTCTCCTTTTCCCCATTAAGTTCTCCACAAGCTGTTTTTTTTTTTTTTGCATTTTCAAAACTCTTCGCCCCTTTATATATTACAAACATGACTGATTTTACTAACTTACAAATATTTATGCTTCCATTTAGCTTTAGTTTACAATAGGTTAATTATTTACATTTTTATTTATCGCAGGTGTTCAGCTGACAAATTTACAGCAAGTTCATGTCAGTATGGACCAGTATGTGCAAAGTCTGTTTTCAGCACTTGAATGAGTCTTTTGCCATTTTGAATGCAGAAGAGAGTCCCTTCTAATACAAGCCAAAAGCACCTTTGTTCCAATTAAAATTTAGTGCAATGCACACTACATGATGGTTCAGTTTATGTTTTATTTTAAGAATATCTTCAACAAACAAATGCTGTAGGAGAAGGAATTTGTTGGACTTTTAGAATATTCATTCATTCATTTTCGTATACCGCTTATCCCTTTCGGGGTCATTGGGAGGCTGATATCCCAGCTGTCATTGGGCGAGAGGCGGGGTACACCCTGAACCGGTTGCCAGTCAATCACAGGGACACATTGAGAGACAGACAACCATGCACACTCACACTCATACTTATGGGCAAGTTAGAGTGACCAATTAACATAATGAGCATGTTTTTGGTCTGTGGGAGGAAGCTGGAGTGCCCAAAGAGAAACCACGCACGCACGGGAAGAACATGCATACTTTCCATAGAAAGGTACTTTCTTGCTGTGAGGCACGTGCACTTCCTGCTGCGCCATCGTGACACCCAGCTTGAAGAATACTTTGTGCAAAAATGATATTTGGTCGATAGAGAGCATTCTGTACACCTTCTGTACACCCATTTTTACTATTATAGGTTGATGTAAAAGTTAATGCTGTAACTCTCAATATCTATTACTTTATATTTCTTCTCCAATTTGTTGTCTGGATATTAATAAATTGTATAGATTTTGTAAAGTATTGGCTCAAAAATGACAATAAGAAATACTTTTATTTATATGATTTTATGCTTGTCATGTTTAACTACTTAGCTTTAAAAGATTAATTATATGAAAAAAATAGAATTATTTTGTTAGACCACTTTTTTTATTTGATTCTTTGAAAATAGTCTGATTTTTTTGAATAGTTTGTTAGTTTAATTTTGCTTTCCTTTTGTGAAAATGCTGAGTTTTTGTTTTGTTTTCTATAGTTTTATCATCAGTTTTAGTTTTTTTAGTTATTATAAATGGTTCAAAGAAGGATTTCATGCAGGTTTTCAGAATGTATTACACTAATATATATACAGCTGGATGAAAAAAAAAAGCTTTATTTTATGCAGTCAGCAAGTCCACTGGAAACCCAAACTGACCTCATTTAAATAAGTTGTAATAACTATTTTCCCAGAAGCTACTACTAAGGGATATTTTTCTCTGATTAGTTTTCTTATCTTCTACTTATTTTTTAAACATATAAAGCAGTTTCAGTAAGCTTTATTTTTTATTTCAGGGTTTTTTTACATTCAAGTTTATCTAGTTTAGCAGGTTTGCAAACAATACTTACTTTGGTTAAAAGTTGTAAATATGAGCTGCAGTTCAAAAGTTTTAGAAGGCAGGAATTTGCAGATGTTGGTTTAAAAGTTTCTTTTACTGCTATTGATTCATTGGCAAACTTAAAGCACCTGTGAGGATTAGTTCAGACTAAGAAGGATTATGTTGTTGAGTTTAGAATAAAATGTGCTCTATTAATAACTTTACACTCTTCTATCACCATAATAATTAAGCATTCAAAGAATGTTTGCCAAGAAAATGTTCAAAATTAAAGCAAGGTGCATAAATGACCTGACACCTACTCCAACGCAAGAGTTAATGGTAGTTATGTATCAGAAAAGAAAGTACAGTATATTTTTTTTCTCCGAAGGTTTTATTTATTTGTACAGATGTATGCAGCATAATTAACATACAGCAAATCAAAAAGACTTAAAATGTTGGTGTAGGCAGAATTTAAGCACAATCAGTTTCCATAATATCCCTGATAATGAGTTAATATCAAAAACAAGAGTAAAAATGATGTTCCAGTCAATCGAATCCATGGATGTCAGTTTAGGGTCTTTAACTCAGAATTTTTAACCTGAACTCTGATCCTGTAAGGGTCACTTGGAGAGTCAATCTTAATCCCTTAACTTTGATTAAGCTTATTTTCCCCATTTATGTACAGTAAATAAATACACCAGTTTATGCTTTGCAGTATTAATACAGATGTAATGTCCATAAAGTCTTTTCATTGACCAAACTGTTATGTAAACTTCCTTTGAGCAAGATGTTCTCTGTTTAATGTTAAAAGACAATAATTAAGGTTTCTTGCCTGAATACAAACAGGTGCAGCATCCAAACAACGCTTTCACTTTAGGTCAGCATCATTTACAGTTCTCTATATATGGAAAAAAAAGTCCTATTTACCTGTAGTTAAAGATGTATGGCAGGCTGGTCCTGGTGTGTCTGTTGATCTATTGAGCCCACTGTGAAATAATCCAAAATGCCCCGTTTGTTGTTCTTCCTTTTATTGACGTTGTGTCATTCCTGAAAGCATGGACGAGAGAAATTGCCCCAGATTTAAACCAAGTTTTACTTCCTGTTTTGGGCACTGGTTGCGGGGTGCATATAGGGAAGCTTTTACGTAAGCTGTCCCTATATTTGAAACCAACATACTCTGATTTTTAACAAGTCATCGTGTTACATCATCACAAAAGCGAATCATATAGGTTAAACTCAAATAAAAGCTCATGCAGTGTGTTATAAACAACTTTGCTCCGGGGTTTAATTGGGAATTCTCAACCACATTCTGGTACTTACCTGGTAAATTACACCATGCTCTTCATGCATGCACACTCAGATATTGTTGTCAAGGTCGGTTTAACAATACAGGCTTGACTGTCAAGTGTCGACTGAATGTGGCTAATTTCACGTTCTTGAGACGGTTTGTCCATAACTGATCAGAGCTTCTCCACTCATAAGAACAAAACACACAAGTGTTTTTGGTCAGCTTTATGAACCAGCGTGCAAAGAGCTCCCATATTGCATTCACGGCCACACTGTAATCTGCATAATGACAACCCATCATGGAATAAAAAGCCTCCAAATCCCCCCTTCAGATGCATGTTGATTGTGTTTATTCACGGCAGTTAGGTTGATGAGGGAGCAATATGGAGGAGGTTGGATGGACACTTGTTACGCGTTACCGTTAAAATAGCAGACATCTCTCAAGGAAGAACAAACAGCGGCAGCAGGCTGAAATCAAGGCGTCTGCGAAAGCTCTCAGGAATGCAAATTCAAAAGCACTTCATTACTCGCTTTTTCCCTGCAATCTTGTGTCTGAGAGACTGAACTAAGTGCTTAATCAAGCCAGAAACCAAAGCATGTCTGAGAGCCGCCGAGAAGACACCTTTGCTGAGGCCGAGGCTGTGTGCAGTGTTCACTATATGTATGAGAAAGTATGTGGAAGCCCATTACACTGTTCTGTTTTAGATCCATACCAGAAAATACAGATTGAGTTCTATCAGAATTTTTACAACAGTTACGCGAATATTTGAAGGTCCTCAATTAAATTTGTCACACTTTTTTAATGGTTTTAAACAGAAATATGTAACCGTGAGTTATTTTCAAACCTCTTAACATGAGAAAAATCCCTCCCTCTTCTCTATTATCCACTTGATGAGCTTATGCTTTCAGCGTGTATGACCACATGGACACAAATTACAATTAATGAAAAAGAATGCGTGGAACATGAAATATATAAAAGAAAAGCTCTCTATTGCCTGCTTTTTGAAATAAGGAGATCAACAAAGTTTATCATCTTGTTGGATTCATCTGGTAGATTATAATTTTTGGGATGTGTGAAGCCATGTGTCTGGATATGCAGTGTCACGATGGTTGTGTTGACACTTGTGACCTTGCAGATGTAAACAACGTAAAACAGATATCAAATTCATGCATGCTCAAAAAAGTCAAACACAGTAAACATTAGAGCACAACATGGGAGAACTAAAACCATATCTACTTTTTTTAATAATGACAGGTTGTATAAAACTCTTTACTAAAGTCTGTGCTGAGCAAGGATGTAACAATGGGGTTTATGGACATATCAAATTATATATAAGGAGTGATTTCTTTTCTTTTTTTTCTTTTTCCCCTTGTCTGCATAATCTTTTCAGCTGAGCACTGTGTCCGGTGGCAGCGTTGGAAAGACCAATGCGTTCTTTTCTAGCAGTCATCATCAGCCCTCCCTGTAGGCTACTCCACTAAATCAAACTTTATTTAACCCCTGATGTGAGCTAAAGGGGAGGGCCGTGCCACACCACAGTGTGAAAGAAGGGGAAATAGTGACAGACAGGACAAGACAAGACAACAGGGAGGGGGAGAAACAGGTAGTGTAAATATTCTGAGATAGCAGTCCAAGTGCTGTGCTGATTTTAGTCCATACCGGAAGTATGGGCTGCAAGAAACCAGGGACACCAGAGATGTGGGACTTGATAGTAGGGGGTGGACCCACAGGGGTGTGATATGGAGAAGCATGCATCACAAGACGTGACAAGATGTGTAGGAGTGCCCAACTCAGCATATTCTGACGCGACCAATTATTTCTTTATAGTTAGTCCCAACAGGAGCTTGAGTATCTGTACACACATGCATGTGAGGTCACCAAATTCCCAAAAAGCTGCCAATGCCCGGGGAGACCAGAGAGTGATTTCTTTTCTTGAAGCCTAAAAAAATATGTTCTGGTTACATTTGGGACCTCATGGGTTTGAAGGTTCTGACACATCTGCATCATGCTTTGCATCCTCATGGTTGTGAACAGAAGAGTAAAACAGAAGATGCAAAATCCTGGAGACAGTAAGAAACTGAAGTAATGTTATATTTTACTTACTTAGTAAATCCTGGCAAAGCGCTTAAGATGTCAGAATAGATCAATTTCTTTCAAGCACAAAAATAGTAATGGAGGAAGGTTCAGGGGTTTGGATTTGTTTAACAGCAGCATTACTTTGCTTTTATTAGACTTGAAAAAAAAAAGAAAAGATAATCTCTGTCCAATGTGCTTAAATCAAGTTGTAAGCAAGTGCTGGGCGGAATGTGGTGGTGTTGTATGTCCCGCTCGTAATAAAAGGAGAGACCCTGCAACTGACCCCTGAGGCACACCTTATGTTTCTTTTAGAGAAACAAGTCCGATTCTCCTTCAACACTCTTCACTTATACCTCTGCAACATGAATAGAATATGAATCTTGATTTCATCCAGCTCCTTAGGAAGATGTGGGTGCAGGAAAAAGTTAAGCAAAACACATTGTACTCCAGAGCAGAATACTAGCCACAGTGGAAATAATGGAAGCCAAAGACCAAAACTCTACACATTCAGAGCTGAACGCAGCTTGTATAGAGCTTCTTTCATACATTCCCTCAAATTAACCGCATAAATTGCCTGAACTATTCTGGTAGAGGCAGCAGCTCACATAACTGAGGCCTTAACACGATTTTGATGCTATGTGCCTGTTCACGCAGTAACACCAGTGCTACTAAAGCTCTCTGTTGTCTCAGGCTTGATGCATTTTACGTCAGAGCATGCCGGTGCTGTGCATACATTTACTGCTGACACTGTTCCTCCCTCAGTATACAGCTGCAGACTGAGTTATTATTGAATATTGTCTTAACTGATTATATATGCTGTGGATACATAAGACTGATTTTCACACGTTGTGTTAGCAGCCATGAAATTAATGACACAAATTGGCAGAACTCCATTTTATGATTATCAATGCAGTTTTGAGCACGTGCAGGGTGGTTAATGAGTGCAGGGAACAGATAAGAACAAATGTACGTTCAACTTTATTTTCATTATGCCTCCACACTGATGGCAGCAAATGCAGAAGTCTTAATATTTACAGTCATTATACCGCTATAAACATATGTAGGTCCAGTTCACCTGAACATACATATCCTAGTAATGCTCAAAAGGATTTCATTCATACCAAAGTCAAGGCCTTAGGAAAAGAGCATGAAGCTTTCTTATCATCATTTGCTCGTGAACTCCACATCTCAAGAGTGCTGTCTAAGATTTTCTTCCAGTTTTGTGAAGGGTTGAAATTATTGCATTTCAGAGATGAATGAATGTCGTGACCTTACTTCTGAACTGATGGTGTCATAATTTGCCTTAAATCTGGTTCTTATTAATTTGGAATGACTTCTTAGTTATGTTCACTTTCACTAATCTTCAAAACTCTTCTATTGTCCAGACATGGGGTATCCTTGATTGTGCTTCACTTTCTGTCTGAGATGCTAAGTTGGAGCTTCTTCCCCTTTAAGGCTCCCTTCCCCTCTTGGGTCCACTCTGCTCTGATTGGCTCACCAGTCAACTGTCATGATTGGTTAGGCATTTGATGCCATATTGTAAACAACTCTGCATTTCTTCTCATGTCTTTTCTCTACAGTGGACTTGCTACAGTGAGCCAATGGAGGGACATCAGTGGTATGACATCACACTGGTAGGTCTATTCAGAAAGGCAGAGGAACAAGACATTAAAGGTGGTTTTAGGAAGTCTGGATGTCAAAGAGTGTTTGTTTTGTTCACAAAAATGCTCTGTCATGTGAAGGAGACATGCTAAACACACTAAAGGGCATGTACATTTAAAAAAGCAAAATAAGGGCTCTGGAATATCCAAAGGGATGACTAAGGGATGAATTGATCAGATTTTTAAGGCAATAAAAGTCAGAGGTCATTGCATCATCCTTTGCTTCTCAGCATAATCTCTCAAGTCTTGGAGATTTTTGTCAAACTATCCATGAATATTCTTAATGACTTATGCCAGAACTGATTTGATACTGGGGGTGTACAGTTATAACCTTGCATAGCAGATGGGCCTGCCTGATTCAGTTCCTGAAATCCTGCAGATCCCATCTTGTAGCACTCCGTTGACCAACGGATTCACTCAGCAGTCTCGGCTAAAATTTTAACGGCCCAGTCAGGGAAGAGAGGCGGGAGCTGTAGAATGCGGACGTGACGACAACCGGAATTTGAAACCGGAAGTTGAGAACGGATATGTTCTCATAGATACTTAGTAAAACTTGGCGAAATCTGCCCTCCTCAGAGGTTTACATGTAAAGATTGTCTTTGACGAGGTTCATGTTACAGATAAGTGTCAAATGAATCATCTGTGTGGTACGATTTAGTGAAAGACGATAGTATAACGCTGTTAGCCGTTAGCGGCTAAGCTAGCGGCTAATGGCTAATGGTCATTTACTGCCGTTAGCAGCTGTTAGCCGCTAACAGCTAACGGTCATTAGCTGTTGTTAGCTGTTAGCCGCTAAGTTAGCCGCTAACAGCTAACAAAAAAGTATGCTATTTTTTTTCAATTTTTTATTCAGCCATTTCAAGTAACATTCAGGCGCATTTTGCATCATACAGTCTTCAAAAATCACTGAGCAGCATCAGCAACCAATATAAACAAAATAATAAAATAAAATGAATATATTAAAGAAAAAAAAAAATGACAAATCCAATGAAAACATTGCTTCATTATATGAGGCAACCCTGCTTGATGTGGATTGGTCTGTGATGAATGTGACGAGCAGAACGATTATCCAATCACAAGCTTGTGTTTTTTTTTAAAACGTTCTACACCTGAAAACAAACTAAAAGGGCCCCTACCCAGATGGACTTGTGAAATATTTCTGTGGCAGATATATGGAGCTGTCCATCTGGCTTGTCAGGTTAGTACAGTTAAAGTTCAATAAGCTTCATCATCACCGTTTGTTAACACGGTACTTCAAGAGTGCTTTAACGCCGTGGTTCCAACCTAATGTGTGGCCTCCCGCTTGTCAAAAGTTAGTTGCATCTATAACAATGAAAGCACATCAAGGGGATATTTTTTCACAGTCCTTCCACAAGTTTGTGTCTGAAAGTCCACTGTATCTTGATTTCACCCATTTTCTCTCAAACTCTCTCAAACTTGTTGGATTTTGAGGTCCAAGTTCATAAGTAAAAGAAATTCAATAAATGCTGGAAGGGATTTACAAAGAAACAGTACATGTTTCCTCTGTTTTAAACATATTAATAAGATCTTTGGGACTGTTGAAAACAACTTAAACATCCTGTAAGTTGTTTCCAAACTTTGCATAAATGCAGATTCAGACACAGATTGGATTGGATTTTGGATCATGTTTGTCCTTTTCTAATGAGATTCCTCTCACACTACCTTTAATACGGTTGACTTTCCCCATGAACCACTACTGTATTTTATTTGCTGATACCTGTATCCCTCACTAACTGGGCTGTTTGGTCAAATTTTCTTTGTAGACCTTTTTAATTGTTTGTTTGCTGAGCAACATTTAGACAACATGCCGTTTGTTCCTCATATTCAGAAATCAAAATTTAATGGTTTAAACCAGTTAATCCCTTCACATTTATTTATGAAAAATAGATTTTAATAATGTCCTGGTTGTCAAACATTTATATGAGAAATTATGGGCTGTTTTCCGAATCAATAAATTGAAGATTTGCCTCAGTGTCATAACAAACATAACAAATCAGACTGTCTGCCTAATCCAGATATTAATGGGATTATTGCACATTTCAAAAAGAAATTTTCCACGCTGTCGTCAGGCCTCACATCAGCCACAATAATCTCCAGTGTATCTCCACTGACATGTATTTCACTTGACAAATGACCGTGATTGACTCATGACGTAGGGATCTCTCTCCCTGATCTTGTTGTTGTCCCGATCGTTAGAATGTGAGGAATGCCAGTGTGTGAGTGAACTCGGCAGGAGCTGACACTCGACATTAGATTTATGGGTGGAGATTATGACCCAGGGGCAGTCCGGCAGAAACAGAGACAGAGAAGCAGACGGAGACGCAGAGCCAAGTCCAATAAGAGAGAGAGAGAGAGGCAGAGGGAGAGAGGGGGTAGAGGGTGTGTTTGATCTCCCCAGGACGGGTCAGCTATAACAGGTGAAGTGTCTGATCTGATGTGGAGGGTATGAGAGAACGAACACTGGCTGCACTCAACATTCATTAGCGTAAAAAATGTCATATTACTAATAAAAGTTGTATTGTAGTGTTTTTTTAAAGTGCAACTCAGTAGCCCATTGAGTTATTTTTTATACTGAAGTAACTGAATTAATCTTAAGTTAACCCATATGCTTTATACATGTTTCAGCATTTTTAAAAGCCAAATAAATCCTGAAGATCATGACAAAAGGAGCATGATAAAACACTGGATGTTAGATCAGAGACTTATACATATGAGGGCCAACTCTATTGGAAGTCGCCATTCTGTTCTGTTTGTATCTTATTCATATTTTGCACAGCTTACTTGAGCCAAGATTGCTCTCTGCCATTGGCTGCACATTATTTTTCTCTGGCTCCCCTCAAAACATGTAATTCTACCCCCAAACCCCACAATGGTGTGGACCAGCTATACTAGATGAACAGATTTTTTAAGGCCTTTCTTGAGACAAAACTTTCGCTCTGCTAACCAAACAGTAAAGCATTGTTTGGAGAAAAGCTGTTAAAAAAGTCCTTCTCTGGTTGAGCAGTGAATCGTCCCTGAAAGCTTTGTTTGACTTAAAGGTGTAGTCAGCGATGTGGGAGAAAACGAGTGGAGAGGTTATTGATAAACAAATTTAGACTCGCCTCTCCCTTCATACCTCACCCCTGGCTCCACCCCTGAAAGCTGATGGACGTTCATCGTCATGGAAACAGCCGTAGAAACTGCGTAGCTGACTAACATAGCTAAGGTAATCCCAACTCGTCAGACAACTTGACTGACAATATTGATAACATCACGACAACAGTACATTCTGGCAGATTAGACAATAAGATGAATGCCTGATGGCTGTTACTGTTATGTGAAGCACCGCAAAGCTAATGTTGCTTACCTATCCAGCAGACAGACGGCAACATCCGCATCCGTTTTCAGGTCTTTTAATTGGCGGAGTTCCCTCCACCATTGGAAAGCAACACCAATGTTGACCCGGGTCTTTGCTCTTTCATGGTCATAGCCCTTCTTTTTCACTTTTCACTCCTCTGACCCTTTTTCTTTTGGGCTGTTTTTCAGCCATTGCTACTGCACATATTGTATCTCTCTCTTACGCTAACTGCGCACACTACGCTACCTCCTACTTCCCCTCCCCCCTCCATCTGATCTGCGCATGATTATGATCACCCCCTTGATGTAGGGGGGTGTACCCTGTTTTGGTGACTCGGCCCGAGCCACAGTATTTACCTGCTGAAATTCAGAGCCAAGGCCATGTATTGAAACCAGACTTTTTTTTCAACATGCTGTCAGTGGGGACATCTTGTGGATGGAGAGGAGAAATACGGTGAATTTGGCAAATAGTGCATTGGATTAGAAGATTAGAAGATGGCGGACTACACCTTTAAATGCTGTGCTGATTGTCTTAAGTCGGTATAACACTTAAATATTGTGGTCGGGATTGATCATGCTAACTATTTGGGCCCAAAGGTTTGACATTCTCCCCAAGCTCCAAAGGCTTTGACAAAGAAGTCAAAACATAAATACCAAGAAGAATGAAGAAAAGAAAACAAGATTAAAAAAAGACCACCATAGGGGTTGTCTCATTTAGATTTATAAGCCACAGAGGGCTTGTAGAGGGCAAGTAGTGCTGGTGCCTTAGAGCAAGAGGGTGGCAGGAACAACTCATTGGGCTGGTCAGGGTCTGTCTGTGAGGAGCTTGTGGATGTGTTTTGCAAGAGCAAGAATATGGTGATATGATACAAATTGTAATACATGAGCGCGATATATTGTGATAACATAAACATGGCAATGGATCACATTTTTTTCAATACTATTTTTCTTATAGAAATAAGAATCCATGATATTGTGTTCACAAAAAAAGTTTCTAATCAGTTCAGCCAGGTCTCTGAAACATGAATAAAACTTTGTCTGTCCTAGAGACAGACATAACAACAAATGTAACAGAGAGATGGGGGGAGTCAAATGGCTGATTGTCTACTGCCAACTCACCAGAGGCAGGATTATATTTAAACTCAAATGTCCTCGATTTCTATTCTTTAGTGAAAATAAAATATCACAAAACTGGACTTAAAGCTAGTGTCTACGATGTGAAAACCAGTTTGGCTGTTGAGGCAGATTTGAAAAACGCAACCTTCCCCCCATTCACTGACTCCTCCCCTCCGTGTTCCAAGATCCCGCCCCCCAGCTTGTGTTGCCTCCTAACGACACGCCCCCTCTGGCAGAGCAATAAGCCGGCAGCAAATATCGGCAGCAACAACAATGAGATTTCTCATAGCTGAAAGTAACAAGCACGACAGTCATCCCCCTTGTAACACACAGCGGTAGCCATTTCAATTGGACCGGCAGCGAAGTGGGACTGGCGTCGCCACTGTTAGCCGATCAGAGCAGAGCCGATTGTGGGCGAGGATTTATGTTTCTCGGTGTGTCTTCACCAGCTCAGTTTACAATGCTAACGATAAGTGGCTAACTTATGCTAAAATTTATTGACAGAGCCTACCCGTTCAGACCAACAACGTTCAGTCATTAGCCAACTATAGGCACAGACTAACCAGAGTTATTCAGCAGACATCTCACACTGTAGTAAACAAAGCTATTACCTGTTCAACCAGGGGCGGGCTGGTCACCTGGATTCTCCAATGCTGAGTCTCCATTGGGACCTGTATTGCTCATATTTCTTCCTTACTTCAGCCTTTTCCTCGAAACTTTTACATTTCCTTCCCTTCGTTGTGGAGGATAACAGAAGCGGCCTCCCGGTTACGGTACTGCTCCTCTCCAGCAGCTTGCACCAGCAGCTAGCTGTGCTGCTAGCTGCTCACCGGTACATGAGGGAGGTAGTGGGGAGGAGGCGGGACCATGGGCGAGACTGTGCAGAGCAGAGGAGACAGGGGATTGGATGGACTCACGGACCAATCGGCGGTTCGGATTGGTCAACTATTATGCTGCTTTGCAATGGATATACTGAATGGATTTTTTTCATTCTTTTTGGTCTTTATATTGTGTAGATCGGACCATAGGACCATAACGGCCTTATAAACGGTGTTATTAAGATGCACCAAGCTTCCAAATCGTAGACCATAGCTTTAAATACAGTACTGTGCCACAAAAAAATCACAAAATAGTTGTGTATCAAGATTTTTCACATCCAGCTGGCCTGCTCATGATTATTTAAAACTTTAATAGCTGTGGTCACGTGGCCCAGTGTGCAGTATTGAAACAATCTTTATCGTTTCATGGAGCTGCAGCACTGGCTTTTTTCCATTTCCTCAGAATGATACAGGTTCAGATTCACTAAAAAATGCAGGAAAACAGAGGCATACATTTTGACTGTAAGTTTTTGGCACTTTGAATCAACATATCAGACACTGAAATTAACTTTGTTCAGCATAGCCTGACTTAGCTCGACGAGCCTCAATCTTTCCCTATAATTGGAAACAGTTGGTCAAAATGTAAGTGTGTGTGTGTGTGGCTCAAGAGGCAGGCAGTACTGACTTAAATAAATCTATTCAACATTGGTGTATGTGTACTGAAGCTAGCAGTTGGCCTTTTCAACCTAAAGTCAGCTTAACCTGCCAGTGGAAGTACTGGTCGTCCTTCCCTACAGTATGTTCTCTGATCAGACACAGTCACTGTTATTTCTGTATTTATTAGAAATATCATTTCTTCTCTACATGTTCCACAAGTGTTAAAAAGCCTTCCCTTTTCATCCAATTCTTCAGGAAAAATACTCTAAATTCCTTAAAAGATCTACCCTCTTTGTCCTAAAGTTTCCTTGAGAGACCCTTGATTGTACTCCAGGCCTCTGTTGTATCTTCAAATGCCTGGTCCCTTTTCTTTTTTTTGTCTTTTAGTCTAATCATCAACTCATAGTGGGTAAAATCTGCCTGCAGACACCAAATAAGAGCCTCTGATATGAAAACTTTCCCCTCTCTTTTAGATGATGATTGTATGTACCTGCGTCCTCGTCTGGTTTACCTGTGGTTCTTTGATCATGACGGCGTGCGGCGCTGTTTGATTCTTGGACCACTTTGACAGTTTTCTAGGCTGGCAAAAGGCCCCTTCAGTGTCTGAAGTTAGATCAGAGGAGAGACAGGGCCTGAAAAGCAGGCGTCCAGCTGGGAGAAGATCAGAAGAGACACAAACTTTAGCGCGAGCCATTGTGAGGTACACAGTGGCCGCCGGCTCCCATAACTTTCTTTCCCTTTGTGTGTTTTTTTCCATTGCCTCTTTTCTCTGTCTCTTATCTGCTGCTCAGAGTGTTGAATGGCTCAGTTAAAGGTCTGTGAGGTTTTATCTGATTCTGACAAAGAAGAAGACACCTTGTGTTTGTACCCTCTTTTAGCTTTCCCTTGGGGTTTGAAGATAGTCTTTGTGAGCACAGTCAGGATGGTGCACATCAGCTTTACAGCCTGAACATAATGCCATGAGATAGTAGCTGTAAAAATAATGGAGACTAATTGAAAAGAACATTATTTCCTACATTAAATAACACATGCTGGACAATTAATATACTAAAGGCCTATTCTAAGACTATATATTCTATGTTTTAACCTAAGTACAAGATTGGATGTGTGCCCTAAGTTAGATGAAAAGCACTGATCAATCATTTTAATCACTGTTTTACTAGGCGCATTAGCTAATGTATGGAATTATGTGATTATTTTACTTTAGAGCCTTAGTTAAATGATTTGCAGAGGGGCCTCCATACTGAGTTAGTGGGGTAATGGTGCCCTCTGGTGGCTTGAGGACAGAATTGAAGTTTTAAAGCAGGTCAGACTTTCTCTTACAGTTTGTCCTTTATCTACATTTTATCACACTGTGATTCAGCAGATTTCTTTTATTTAGTTGCAACTTTCAGGGCAGGATTTAAACATAAGAGCGTTAGTTTAACATTTTATTTATACTCAGAAGTGGAAAGCAGGGGATGGAAAGTCAGAACCACAGCTGCTTTTCTGTTTTTTATGTCCTTTTACATGTTTAAGGTATTTACTTCTCTGTGTTCCTCATAAAATCTGAGTACTTAGCCTAAGAAAGATCAGATGTGATGCTACACCAGTTGAAGCTCTTTATCAATAATAATTGAAAATGCATGTTTTAGCTATAAAACCAAGTAAACTTGCAAAGCAGCTGGATTTTCCCCTTTTTATCCACTATCAGGCAGATCCATTTTGCACAGCTACAAAGTAGTAAACTGTTCCCAACCAGAAAATTACTGAGCTAAACGGCGTCTCCTGGAAAGAAAGAGGTGGTAGCCACCAACATAGTTTTGATGTGCGTAAAGTAAGAAGAAGAAGAAATGCAACACTCTTGACTGGCCTGCAATTTATGGAACAGAATAACCCTCTAATTTTTTTGAGGGCTCCAGCCTTCATAGTCATTTCGGTAGGTTATTGCTTAAATGAGCATGAAAATTATCCCATGGATATGTGATATTGGGTTGAATAACCTCTGTTTAAATACTTCATGGATCAGAAACAGGAAGTCCATAAAAGCTGATCAAATTTGGTAGCGGCATGTTTATTTGCATCCTTAATTTAAATTATTTGATTTTCTCAGGGCAGTTTGCACAAATACCTTTAATATCTCATTTTAGATATCTAAGAGCAAATTGCCACCCTGTGGTTATAGCCAAATATGTCATTTGGGTACGTTTTTATTGCATATCACCCAAAAATAAACACTGAAATAAATATCTGTATATTATGTTTTTTAAACGAATAAGTATATAATACTGAATTATATATATTATACTGAAACCAATGTCTGACTCATCAACACAGCTGTAGTCCCTCCTGCATAGCC
Source organism: Scarus forsteni (assembly GCA_036419115.1). Classification (NCBI taxonomy): domain Eukaryota; kingdom Metazoa; phylum Chordata; class Actinopteri; order Labriformes; family Labridae; genus Scarus; species Scarus forsteni. The sequence continues at coordinate 29,884,340 of JAZDUH010000341.1, read as the reverse complement.
AAGAAAATAATGAGATAAAAATGTTTTCATACGTTTTAAATGAAGCACTTTTACGTTTACTTGCATACAGTCATGGAAAACTTCTACCTGAACAAATTTTATCAAAGTAACTTGTTCTTTTTCCCAAGTAAATTATTTTTGTACTCTTATATTGTGGAAAAAATGACCAACTTACCTGACTCCAACTGTTCACGTTTTGTCATGTAGAGAAGAGTGCTGCAATTGCTTTGTAATTGCTCAGTGTTTGGAGTACATTTAACACTAATTACTTTTTTCTTTTACTTAAAAAATGTAATGCTCAGTAGTTTATTGCCCTCTCTTCTGTTTAAGTTATTTTAAAGGGAAATTACTGCATTTCTACCCAAGAAGGCAACAGTGGGGCGAATTTAGGTTTAACTGGCAGCTTGGGCATTAGGTAAATGAAGATGTCTCAAGAAGACAGTGTTGAATTTCTGTTTCTGGTGCTGTCTCTTTGAAAGTATTCAACCATAAGCTAATGAGAAAATGTTGGACATCACTAATGATGGTGTGGTCTGCACCAGCACAAAGGTTACAAGAGGAGCTAAAAGAAATGCCTTGTACTTCAGCCTGATTTCAGTAGAAGGGTATAATATTTTAACACATGACATCATGTTGAAAAAAAAAATGTAATATAAATATTTATGATTTAATAGTGTGCCAGAATGTTCAGTGTTATGATTAGGCAGTGTGTTCATACATTCAAGACAGAACAATTTCTCAATGTCCCATATTAGCAAACTGTTTGATAAATTGGAACTGTATAAAAATGAAAAATAAATGTGTTAAACGCGTTAAACAGTGTATTCATTTGACCTGTTTAAACTAACATTCATACCAGCACTGAATCAAGGAAATGTAAACTGAAACCTGCTTTTACATAAAATTGAGTGTATTGCAGGGTTTATTAAAAGACTTAAAACTAAGGTTCACATATTCTATGTTGTAGTAGAGAAGACCATATGATTTTGTTGTATTTGCCTTCCAGTTTGCATATTTGAAATAGGCAAGCACTAAATTAAATGTTTAATTTTCCTTCCAAGAAATAGTATCAAATCCACCAGATATGTTGGTGCCTGTTGATGCAAGTTTTTTTCATGATCACTGTTTTCTTAGCCAGGTTTTATCTTTCAGAACAAATGTTTGCTTATTGCTCAATACATTAACACCAGTAATGCACCTGATTTTCCATGACGCAACACATGGACTCATTTGAGGTAATGATCTCATAAGAGACTACAGATGACATAGATAGATAGATAGATAGATAGATAGATAGATAGATAGATAGATAGATAGATAGATAGATAGATAGATAGATAGATAGATAGATAGATAGATAGATAGATAGATAGATAGATGGATACCATACACAGATACCATAGACACCATAGACAGATAGATACCATAGTCAGATAGACAGATACCAGTACGAGTTTAAGCAGACTGTGTTTGTCCAGTGATGTGACTTAGATGAAGATCAGAACATATTTTATGACCAATTTAAGCAAAAATCCAAGTAATCCCAAAGGGTTCACATACTTTTTCTTGCAACTGTATATGGAAAGAGAGAGAGAGAGAGAGAGAGAGAGATAATGTCAACAGAATAAAGGAAACTACCAAGCGGCTTTACACTAGCGTCATAAAATATCTGTATTGGTCGATTATTTTTATCTTTTAATGAAAACAGTTGGTGTTGTCTTTTCTACAGTTGAAAAGCCTGATCAGTTACCTTTAAACTATAGGTACAACTTATAGCGATTGTGCATTTGTGGAACGAGACACACAGTTAAACATGTGGGAAATGTTCCCCAGAAATAAGTCAAAATTCCCTCCAATATTATTCCCTTTGTAAAATTGACTAATCAGGCTTTCTAAAGATATAAAATACGTCCCAGTTGTTATTATTAAAAGGAAGAAATAATCGGCCATAGCAACATTTCAGAAATATCTTTAATCAGTTTACATTTGAAAATCAGAAATACCATTTATTAGAGAATAATAAGGGGTTTTTTTGTTTGTTTTACATCTGGTCTTAACACAAATAAATTGCTACAATGACAGGAGCAGGTCATTTTTGCAAGGAAGGACTACACTCTTGACAAAAGAAAGCTCGTGATGCCAATATCTGCAATTATGAAATTGGAAGTTTTTGCATTGCTGATATTGACAAAATCCTGTATCAGGCATTCCTAATTCAAACTAATGACGATGAGTCTTTGAACTGTTGACAAAAATGGATTGATCCCAGTGAAGGGGATGATGAGTTAGGCATCATTAACATATAAGATATCAGCAAAATTCTGATATTGTGCATCCAAAATGTAATTAAATACAATTGTGTCCCAAATTGCCAAACATGTCACTGTGAGGATTCTTGTGCAAGCTGTGACAGAAGATTTGTGCCAAACTTTTTTCACCAAGATCACACTCTTCATTTGCCACTGTAATAAAAAGACACCATGACATATTAGTAAAAGATTCACAAGGCACAATTATGAAAATTGTTTTAACATTCCTGTATGGGGGTCTGGTATTGTGAAAGGGCCTATAAAAGGATAAGGGAAGAAAAAACCCATCCTGAACTTTGGCAATGACTGCATTTGCTTTAAGACTGAAAAACTTTGCTCTTATTATCGAAGCAACAAATGTACATAATAAGCCTTTTATTTTTAAAATGTTATGAGCCTTTACTTGTTTAGTATTAATGTTGTTGGTGGCCTCAGTAAATCAAACATTTCATTTGTGCAATAGGACAAGCATTCTAACAAAGCATGTTCATAAAAATAACAGACAGGAGCATATCAGAGATGATCAAGAAATACATCAGGAAAGACGCTCAGTGGCACTGTCTCCCTCTTGTCGCCCTACTTATGAGATAAAAACATACAAAAACCTGACAAATATGGCACAACTGTGTAGAACCTTACTTTTGGGTAATGTGTCAACATGCATGAATCAATCTAGGGCCCAGCCATATCTGTGGGCAACCCTGTTGCTGAATTTACTTTCCTCCAGTGAATTCTGGTTATGCTTTAGGTGATTATTTTGCCACATATCAAATAAGAGAAAGTCCGGGTTTGCCTTGCGGATGTGCTCCTAAATAAAGCAGACTGACAGGAGGGTCTGTTCTCTGAAATGAATTACGAGGCATCATCAGTCGATCGCCGATCTCAGAGTCTTGCTCTCTTCCAGGCTGCTGCACTTCTCTCTCCCTCTCGTCCTCTGGAGAAATGGCTACAACAGTGAAGCTCAACACTGGCGCTGAATGTCCCATCGTGGGGCTGGGGACGTGGAAGGTGAGTTTAGGGCTACTTTCGATTTGCTCTTAGTTAATAGTTAACTAGTTAGGTAAGCTAAAGTTAGCAGAGTCAACAGTGAGGCGTCCATGTTGTTACATAAGCACATAAGCTTAGATATGAACTTTGCCCAGCATGAGCAGAGCAATATTACGATAAAGTCGATTTTTATGGCAGTGCGATGGCGTAACATGACTCAGACTTTGGCTCATGCACTCGAAGTTTACAGTGGTTGTCGTGGATTAAAGCGTGGCAGTCAGGCTAGCTGTGTAAATAATGTGAAGCCGTTGATAAATGACGCAGGCGCTGGCTTCATTTGGCAGATAAACTAATGCTGGACTATGATAAGACCCCTGTGCTATTACTACTGTTGAGTGAATAAGTGTGCATTCTGTTTTTGTATTTATAAGTAAAAGGTTTTTCTTCGAAACAGGTAATGCCATGAGATAAAAGATAGTGCACGAGCGCATAATTAAAGTTTATTGGCACACTGTTTTTACCCTTACAGCTCCTTTAAGACTGAGACAGATATGAACAGGCCTCTAACAAGGCTTTTCCAGAAAATGTGAACTTTATTTCGCACAATCCTTGGAAAAATTCCTTGATCCACATCCTGAAGATGTCATCAAGACTTGTATAGAACCAGGGATGGGCAACATGCTGACGAAATAGACTAATTCAAATGATTTTCTGCAGAAGCTTAAAATATGGAGCTATTTCATGTCTCAACTTAATCTTACATAAATCATAAGTTGTTGCAATGTATGACAATTTAAATACTAAAAATGTACAGTTTCCATTATTGCCAGGTTTTGCACAAGCACATGTTAAGGCTTTTATTTATTTCTCGACTGAGATAAAGTTGATAAGTACTTTCTACTTAATACACTGCAAAAATAGCTCATCTTTCAGTGTTACAGTTTTTCTGCATTGGTTTGGCTCCTTTCTTGGAACAGAAATTGCATTCTCAAAACTCTTTCAGATCATTTGGCACAACTGTCTGACAGTTAACCTCCATAGGTAACTTGCAAAACTAGGGATGTCCCGATACAACTATTTCACCTCCGATACGATACCGATATTGCAGCCTTGAGTATTGGCCGATACCGATATCAATCTGATACGATATCAGCAGGAATCATACAGACTTTTATTACCTATTTTGTAGTATGGACTGTAAGAAAAGGCTTGATCAGGTCAGATTACTCAAACAGAGAACAGTAGGCAGCAAAATTAGGTATGAGAAAAACGGACCCATTTGTTATGCACCAATAGGTTAAACAAATTTTAACCTTAAACATAATAATATACTACAATTAAAACGACATGAATAAAATATATTAGAAGACCCTGAAAAGTGACCTCAATAAATCAAACAAAAACATATTTCACCAACTGCAAAATAACCACTGTGTTGAACTTAAACATAAGTATATTCTACAACTGAATAAAATAAAAATAAATATATTAGAATGGACTGCTTGTATCGGAGTGCTGATATCGGAGATTTAGGATGCAGGCCGATATAATCCGATATTTGTTTTTTTGACCGATGTCCAATATCAATATCAGATCGGGACATCCCTATGCAAAACCACATATCTCTCCCAAAACAGTTCACACATGTTTTAAATTTAAATTCCTCACTTATATAAACAGTCAGTGCCACCCATAATGCATAGATCCATCTCAGTTGCTTTGGCTCATTTCTAGAAACAGACCAGACGTTGTAAGTACTCTTGGTGCTTTTGCCAAAATAACCTGGATGGTTCAGCAAACACCATGGATCACCTTCAAATGCTCATATCTCTTCCAAAATACTTCACTTGTGTGTCAAAACTAAGTTAATCTCTCATATAAATAGTCAGTGCCCTCAAATTGCACTGTCCCTTTGGCACTGTGTGAGCACTGCAGGTCAAATTTAGATGTTTTGTTACTATGGCAGAGAACCATTGAGATGTCCCTCATGTCCACCACTCAGTCTTCGCCCAGTCCTTCACTGACAGTGGTTACGGAAATTTTTCCTTTGTCTGGCTAGCAGAATATAATTGTGTATAAAATAATCTGATACATGTAGATATAGATATATCGATAGGATTTTACAGTAATTAATGCACTCATACTGCCAAAGGAACTGTAACCTGTATTGCATTTGATGAAATGAATGAGAAACACAATTCTGTTGTGAAAAGTTGCCCGATTGTTTGGAGGTTTGTCCATGTTATTTTGATAATGTAATTTCTGTTTGAAGAAACAAGCCAAAATAAAGGAGAAAAACTGTAATGTAGCCAGGCCTCCTTAAGTTCGAACTACATTAGCAACATTTAATAATAAAATTACAGCATGCATTTTAACTGTAGGAGTGAAATTCTCTTTAATTTTTGAACATATTTTGATAACATTCAGGCAAAACTTGCTGTATTTCATTTTGTGTAACTTAGAGGGTGTTCCTTTAGAGGGGATAAATTGATTAAAATCATAAATGGAGTGTTGGGGGGAAAAATAGATTTTTTTAGGTCATATTGTCTAGCCCTATAAGAATCTATTGAGACTTTAGTAAAAATGTGGAATACTACCTTATCTCACAATTTAACAAATCCCAAACATTCCCTGGTCTGGCTATGTGGAATGCTGAATCCTTTATAACTTTCCTGGATCTATATACGGGTTCTGAGCACCACCAAAATGTAATGGTGCGTTCCATTAAATCTCAAAAGTGAGACTGTCCAAATTTCAAATCAGATTGGTCACTGGAGACGCCTGCTGGGGTTTGAACTTTCTACTGGGTAGTCAGATAATCCTGATGTATCCCGAGCTGACTAGCTTGTGACTGGAAAACGTTTAACTTAGGTGTGACATAATTCCCACTGCCCACGTCTGAGCTAATGGGTAAATTATGGGCAACATAATCTCTTGTTCCCTGCGTGATGACCAACATTACCTAAAAATGTCATCAGAATTTTATTGAGAACTTATTTAGTTATGAATGAAAATGTGCATTTTATTAAGTATGTGCACATACATACTTAAAAACTTAATGACATGCCATCAACAAAAAAAGAAATGTTATAATTTGACACATTTAAGTTAAAATAAGCTATTAAACTATTAATATATGACTGTTGTTTTGCCATTGTGTGTCAGTCTGCCAAAGGCACGGTCGCAGAGGCTGTGAAAACCGCCATTAAAGCGGGCTACAGGCACATCGATGGAGCACTTGTCTACGAGAACGAGACAGAGGTGGGAGATGGGATCCACGCCATGATCAAGGATGGTGTGGTCAAGAGAGAAGACCTTTTCATGGTTAGCAAGGTGAATTCAGGTTTTTATATCCTCACAAATATGTCCTCAGTATTTCCTTGTCACACCAGATTTTAACTTTCCTTTCCTTTGTTTTGTTTTTTTTTAATTTCTCAGCTGTGGTGCACTTTCCATGAGAAGGCTCTGGTCAAGAAAGGCTGTAAGAAGACTCTCGCTGATCTTAGACTGGACTATCTGGATCTCTATTTAATTCACTGGCCCATGGGTTTTAAGGTAGGAATAGATTTCATTTGTAGTTTGTTAAAAGATATGTGCTAAACTTAAAGACATCTTTCAGTCCACTCATGAGCTGATATTGATGACCATTTTTGAAAGAAATTCCCAAACACAGAAGTTTCAGTGTTAAATTTATGTGGTTAAATCCTTGTTATTTTCTAGTCTGGTGATGAACTGTTTCCAATGGACAGCGAGGGACAGGTGATCGGCGATAATACTCACTTTCTAGAGACATGGGAGGTGAGTAAGGTAGACAAATAAAACCACAAACCACGGAATCAATCTCATCAAAAAGCCTGTAGTGGCACTTAAAGCTTTACAACTTTTGGGCCTCCATTTAATCCTCTACCTCGAGAATAGGAGCAACATTCAGAAATTACTTGTCATAGCCTAAAAGCTGTAAAATTATGACTATGCAAGACATGAATTAAAAGATTTAGGGTGACGTAATGTTCCTCTATATTTATTTTTTTTTTTCAGGGTATGGAGGAGCTGGTGGATGATGGTTTGGTTAAAGCCATTGGTATTTCCAACTTCAACAAGTCACAGATGGAAGCTATCCTCAACAAGCCAGGGCTGAAATACAAACCTGCTAATAATCAGGTACAGCAAGACTTTTCTTTACAGTGTAAATACAGCATTTGTTACAGTGTTGTGACTTTTCAGAAATCAACTGAGCAGGAGGAGAACAGATACGCTTATGGTCCCTAAAGGGCAAGAAGCTATAATAGCATTATCTGTCTCCTCTTATCAAGTCTAAATAATAAATGTCTTGTTAAGCCAGCATGGTGCTCATGAGTTTCCCCTCAGGGCAGACCAATAAGATGGGGTGACCTTATGTTTTTCTGGTTTTCAGAACAATTGTTCCTTATTACTGTCTCATTTGGTTTGTTTTCAGTGTTTGTTCAATTCAAGCACCATCCTTCTATCTGTTTGAACAGCACACATCCAACACGGAACAGTTGATACTGCTTTGTAAACAAGAGGGGAAGTCTTTAAGGAAGTCACATTTTGCCTTATCTTAGGTTCATATATTTAATTTTGATGACTGCCAGAGTATGCTCACTATCACTTATGCCAAAATAAAACTTCTAGTTTTCATATACAAACTGTACCCCTGATCCAGCTGAATTCTCAGGCTGTCTGAGACACTGTTTGATCTGCCTAAACTAAATTTGATTTGGCAATGTATCTGCATGTTTTCCTCGCCTTTACTACTGTTGATGCAGATTTTGCAGAATTAATGCAGCCCCAAATGATGTGACAGCAGTTTTGAGATACACTCAGGTTGTTGTCACTCGTGGTGCAGTTCAAATGATGGCAGCAGAAGCCAAAACATAAGATGCCGCTCAGATTTTATGTTTTAAATCACCTCTAACATCTTTGAAGACCTGGCATTTAAGTGTTTTTGTTATTAGTCTAAGTTGGATATTTTAAACTCGTCCCTACTGTTTGTTTTTCCAGAAAAAAAAACCCATCTAAATTGTGCAAAGGCTTTGGCCTGTATATTTATGTGTATGGTGATGAGTGATATGGTGGTTTAACAGAATTCCCAGCAACCTCGTTTTTTTTATCACAAGAAGAAAAAGAACAGTGATGGGTTTTGATTCTACAACTTAAAAACTTTATTTTAGGTCCCGAAAGATGGTAGACCTAAGCTTAAATTTGAAAATGTGTTTCATCATATAGCTTGGTTTCTACTTTGGACCGTGCCATTTTAACATTAGCCAAAGAGTAGACCTGTCACGACAATCAATAAATCAATTAACTGCACGCTAAATAAAAATGTCCCCTGTAAGTTTGCCAGCTGCGAAAAATTGACTCGTACATGCATGTTTTCCTCCCCTCTCTCTACCAAACAGGCTGGATGACAAGAGGGTTTACTCTGTGCAACTTTCTCAACACCTGGATGCCTTGGTTATATAGTGGAGTGAGCATCTGTCACTCATTCAATCTTTTGGGGGGAAGAAATTAAAGCTCATCGCTTTTGATATGGTGCACTCACTTTATTATGACATGTATTATAATTACATTAATGAAAAACTGATATAAACAATATATGGATTCCTATTATATGAACATATAATGTATATAATGAGTTCTCTGAAGTGCTTACTTATATTGAGGATGTTTTGTTTATTGTCGTGGTGATTATTATGAAGAAGGGGGTTACTATTACCCATAAATTCACATTGTTTCCATGCATAATGACAGCGGGTTTTGAGTTATGATTTAGTATGGTATCTGATTGTGTAAGGAAGGGGCAGGACTAGATAAGCTTTTTTGCTTCTTTCTGTTCCTTCTCAAACTGTTTGCTGTGCATGTGTTTGCATTCACATGCTTATTTTGTTAATATACTGTAGCAGTACAGTTTGGTTTACATATTAATTGTTGGATTTGGTTGTTGTTTGTTATTTCTTTATTTCCTTTTGTTTTCTGTTTTTTAAGTTTGAGATAAATAAATAAAATAAAATAAAATAAAATAAATATTTTCTAGGGCAATTATCGTCCAGCAAAATTAGTTATCATGACAGGCCTACCAAAGAGTATTTACACCAACTGTCCAAACATTGAGGCTGTATTGATTCTGTAGAATCTGTATCGATACACGTATCCCCAAGGAGTGTTTGACGACATTTTGCTGTATCGATACTTTGAGCACAAGACTAATACGTAACGTATGGAGAGGTTGCTGACACACTCATTCCTACTCCAGGGCGAGTATGCCGTCAGACTCATTCAACGACAGAGACAGGGTGTGGCTGGAGTTGAGCCTCACAGTGCTTTGTGGCTTAAAGGATGTTGTGGGGCTCAACTGTCTCTGCTCAAAATGTTAGCAAAAGGCTGGTAAGAGGTTATCTCCCTGATGAAATTATATGTTCTACTAAGTAACACAGTGACTGACTCTATATTTGACTTTACTTAACACTCCTCTATGGTCTCTCAAGAGTTCTGTGTGTTTTTCCATCAGGTGGAGTGCCATCCATACCTGACTCAGGACAAGCTGATTAAATACTGCCACTCTCAGGGCATCTCTGTGACAGCCTACAGCCCACTGGGCTCCCCGGACAGACCCTGGTCAGTTCTCACTGCTCAGGGGAAAGAACAATTTGTTCCCATAACCATTTAAAAGTATGTCATATTTGTTGAAATGCTGATTCAGTGTTGCTGAACGTGATCAAGTGTTTATTCTTTTTGGTCTGTTGAACTTGTGACTGCTGTTCCTCTTTGTCTAACTAGGGTGCCTGTGGTTTGTGTTTGTCATGATAGTCATTAAGTAGGTCTCTGAAAGTTTACAATGTTTTAGATGTGGACACGAACACACATGGATCTGGTGATAAAACCACAGATGAATGGTGCTTCAGTTTGTTTCACTTTCTATCACCCACTTTCTTTGAAATCATCCTAATCCCTAATCACTAATACAAATGTTAAATATCGATCCTGCTGGTGGGTTTACTTGGATTGCAGGGCTAAACCTGAGGACCCCTCTCTGCTGGAGGATCCAAACATCAAAGCTTTAGCCGAGAAGTACAAAAAGACACCTGCTCAGGTAAAACCCTCTCACATATACGTCCAGAGTTTGACAAAGTTTAAAAAGTTCTTGTTGGTGGAAGGAGAATTTCTTTTTTATAAACGCTCAGAACACACTTGAATCCTGTTGTAGTATTTTAAGGACTAAAGCACCTCAGAGTGAAACTGGATTCAGACAGATTGGATCCTTGAAAAGTCTGGATTAGTTTTTCTTGCTTAAAGCTATAAAAAGGCTGATTTTAATCTGTCAACAGTCAAGTTTTTACAGTACTTCGACGAAGGCTTTGTCCACATGTACTTTTGAAAATGCAGCCTTTTTTGTGTGTTTTGACTTGCTGTCCACACACATTTTCTGTTACTCCCCTTCTGCACAAATGCTGCTGATGCTTAGGATCAGACCAGGTGTTACTGTGGCTGCTTTATAGGTGGATGCCATGGGAACAAGGGATGTTGAAACCAACAGGAGTGCTAACAAACTATTCAATAAGGATTTAAAAAAGATTTTCAGATATGTCACAAACTGATTTACCATTGAACGAAGAAATATTTACTCAGATTGCCTGCTAGCACCAGTTAACACGACTAAAAGTTAAACTCAAACACCAGTTATACTTGTGGTTGGAATAGATTGAAAAATTAAGCAAGCTGCACAGACATCAAAACATGATCATGATGTCTGTGCAGTCTTCATTAGTGCGTTTATGCATCTCTGTTCGAATGAGGATGTTTTTAAACCATTAGCATGTGGACAAGGTTAATGTGGAAATTCCCTTCACTTTCTGATCTGCCCAAATTTCGACCCACTTCTGCTGCTTCCATTTTTTGTTTGTATGTATTTGTATTTAAATGACTTTGTGGACCAAAGCTGCACTCTGTTAACTCTATAAAGTGAAGTTATTGTAAAATAAGCCAAGATTTCATGATTGCATATCACTGAAGGAGGAGGAACGGCCCTTGCGTGCCTCCTGTTTTTGCCCCATGAACAGTCTCACTGTGCCTTGTAAGCAGCTTGCAGCCTTCTATGTGAAATTCATCCCTGAAACAAAAACACTAGGTTTACTGTTTTTCAATTTAGAAGGCTCTGACATCTAATTCTTCTTGCCACCCTGTAACACATTAAAATTGGATGATTTAAATACCAAAGGCATTCCTGACTGTCCTAACACCTTGAGCTCTGACCTGTGATCATGCTCACTTGTTGTTCTCTTCTGTCAGATTCTGATCCGCTTCCACATCCAGAGAAACGTGATCGTGATCCCCAAGTCAGTCACACCTCACCGCATTCAGGAGAATATCCAGGTGATTAGCTGAGGAATACTTGAGATATTTTCTGAGATTAGGCCTCAATCTGCTTCACTTCCTTGCGATTCTTCACCCATGCATGAAGAATGATATATTTTTTTAAATCCCTGCAGGTGTTTGACTTTGAAATGAGTGAGGATGAAATGAAGACTATTTTAGGATTCAACAGGAACTGGAGAGTGTGTCCCTTTCTGGGGTATGTTTGACTGTTATGAGCCTCCCTGTTTAGTTGAATCATCTGAAAATGAATAAAGTGCATGCTGTCTGAAATCATTTTTTTAACTCTTTTTTTTTTTCTCTCTGCAGAACCACAAAGCACAAGGACTACCCATTACACGCAGAGTTCTAAAGTGCAAAGAGCTTCCACAGGTTTACAGGGTGCAGGTTGCTTCTCGACCTTCTGAGCTGCTTGCTGTGCTGTTCTCTGAAGCAGTTTATGAATGAAAGCGTGAGCTTGAAGCAGATTTTCAGTTGTTGTTACAAATCTTAAAAGAGTCTTTAAAATTTTCTCTTCAGTTTTGCCTCCACAAAACCCAGTGGCTTTATTATCCCCATCTGAGGTGCTCAGCTGATCAAATGAAAACAATGAGTTTTATCTCCTCCTCACGTGCTTGTTCTGGTTTTTTTATATATTTTTCCAATTGTGGGGCCATTTCCAATGAAAATTTATGAAATATGTGGCAAACACTTAACAGATTAGATATTTTTTAAGTAAAAATTGGAGTTGACAATGCGCACAGTTTTTTCAGGAAATGCTCCACTGAGTTGATGTTAAAATTCGAACTGTAAGATGAATCAGCACTAAATTGACATTTTTCTTTGCACTTACAAGATAAATCCAGTGTGCATTCTTCAAAGCACTCCTCATGTAGCCCTACGTGACATTCTTGTAGTTCCTCCTGGCAACCAGGTTTATTTTGGTTTCTTGGAAAATATTTGGACGCAAAATAAGAAATGCACGATCATCTGTTACAAAACATATCACTGTGACTTGTCTTCGTACTTCCCGATGTTACATGTGAGACACACGTGGCTTTTTAAAATCATGTGCACTGAGCATGTTTCAAAATCTCTGCTTTCACTTCTTGGTTGAGAAAAAATAAAGTCCTGTGGGGAAATGACCAACTTTGTTGAAGTTTCCTAAACAGCTGTGGTGTGAAGTGATTGAAAATGAATGAATGATTTGACCACTGGAGGTCTCTGTTTTTCCTGTTATTTAAACTTTACTGAAGAAGCTTTTGGAGCCTTCAGGTGTGCCTTCATAACAAACATCACTGACTGATGCAGCGTTCATTACCAGAATATTCAACTAAATTTATCTATGAGCCAATTCCTGTACACCCCCTACATTACACATTCATACTGACAAGGTTTATTCCAGGCTATTGGTGATTTTACTTCCAGATTATGATTCTGTTCTTTCTTAAAAAACTGTAAAATGCTTTTAACATCCTGGTTTTGACTAGACAGAGTATTTGGTATGAAATTTAAAGGTGCAGTGTGTAGAATTTGGCAGCATTTCGCTGAACAGAAACAGTGAATATACAATATAATGTTTCTACTTGTATGTAAAGTCTATCACAATAGGAGTACAATCATCCCCATAAATGTTTGTTTTATTTTTATTTAGTTAGAAAAAGCTTTAAAAGAAATGTACATTGCTGCAGACCGCGTTCATGTAGGCCGACATAACGATCCGCCATGTTGTCTGCAGGGTGGGTTTTTGAATTCAAGTCTGGCTGCCAGTCCTGAAATCTACCTGGATGGCATGTGGCATCTTAACTGACCTATAATCTATTAAGATAATAGTTACAAATATGAATTAAAAAAAACCTCCCCTTGTAACTGTTGTAAATGATGCCCTTTTAACGATCCTTTTTGGTCTTCACCGGCCGTTGTCACTTAGTGATGTAATAGACAGAGTCAGCCCAGTCCAAAATCTGAACACTAGATGTTGCTAAAATACTGATTTCTAAACACTGCACCATTAATTTAAAAAAATGTATTTCCATATTTTGTATTTTTCTCAAAGCTTTAGTCTTTTAAATATCCACATCACAACCATTCAAGCTTCAAATAAACAATTTTGCAGCATAATTTGAGTTTGTTGAAAACTGGCTTTTTTTAGTGCATTTTTTTCTTTGTTCTATGATCAGAATTTCCAAATACTCCCCTTTGTAACCCATGTATTAGAATCACAATAAACAAAGGAGTCAAAACTGTAACACAGGAATGAAGCAGACTGAAAAAGTGTGGGCCGGAGCTCATGCATATTAAACTAATTCCTTTTTACTTCAACAACAGCTGATAGTAACCTTTTAAATGGTGAACTAAGTTTCACCTCAGTACTGTATAGTGGAGTTTGTTACCATGTTTGTTACCATACATTTAGGCTCTTGTCTCTTGCAGGCAAAATGGGTTCCATCCCAATCTGAGGCCTATTTACCATGTTTTCCTCTTCTCTCGTACACATTTCCAGGTCTACACACTGTCTTTCTCTACAGCCAATAAAGGGCAAAAGCCCCCAAAATATATTAAAAGAGACAAACCAAACAAACTAGTTTCTATGTAAAACACAATTATCAAATCCACATATCTAAGAGTTTAAACTATTTAATTACTGTCACAACAGCCAAACTCTTTTTCACTGACTCGAGTAAATTGAAATATGCATTTTTATTCATTGTTGTTCCACAAGCTCACACTCATGACAGATGCATGTCTCTGCTTTATTTCAGTCTTAAAGGGCAGAGGGCCACATCAGGCCCCCCAAAGCTTCCCATCTGGCCCTCGGAGTATTATCAAATTGTGATTATGTGGAGATTTGTTTTTCTTTAGGTTTGAAGGTCTCTTGTTTTGTTCTGACTCGACAAATACTAAGACAGCGTTGAAACAGGCTTTTCAGGAATGACTTCATGTTTGATCGGTTGTATAGAAATTCACCACATCCAACCAGGAGAGTGTGAGTATGCAAGAGTCAAATCCAGTGATGGAAATGATGACGGCTCCAGCAGCATGTAGACCGGATATTTTACTTGACCTCCTGGAGTTGCAGCTGTATGGGTGACAGGAACTTTTCCGATGGTTTAAGGCTAAGATTAATTCTCTTCCCTCTTAGCATGTGTCAAGAAAGAAACCGGCCCTTGTCCAATTGTAGTTGATAATCCCTTCAATATGGCTTGAAAACATGTTCTCACAAATTTTAGAAACAGTATGTTACAACATAAATCCACACAAGTGTTCACAGTTATGACCTTGTTGCTAAAGGTTGGAAGATATTGGTCTTTCATGCAGGGAGTGTTTTTTTTAAGATTTTATTAAGAGTGTTACACAACTGTTTCAAACATTCCTGTGCACTGGTAAATTGTAATACAAAGGTTACAGTACAGGCATTGTATGGACATAAATGGTGAAGCAGGTCATGTGATGAGTTAATATTCAGTGTTCAGAGGGTAATCTTTGTGAGTGGTGGCCCTGTAGAAAGAGAAAGACAAGATTTTTATTTTTTTAATTAAGTAACACGTTAAGTAGCACAGTCTTGAACCTCCAGCTACAAGTTTAATTTGCCTTTGCTGTTGTTTGCCTTTGTACTGCGTACTCACCACTCACTCCTGAATCCTCTCCAGTTCCTGTTCAGGCCCAGCAGACTCTTCATGTCTTCATCACTCAGCTCAAAGTCAAACAACTGAAAGACAAACAACAGCAGACCAGAGATTGATGTTAACCACACAAGCTGCTTTTAGGCCCACACGTCACACTTCTCACACTCTCTCACACGTGATAACTGATGCAGGGATGGAAAATTTAAAGCACATTATCAAATCTTGGAAAAAGAAGAGCTTTAAGCTTGTGAGTGAGACAGATTTATCTCCCCTATTTCAGGGTTGATTGGCTTGGTGGATCTTGTTTTGTGTGTGTGATCTTAAGTTTTTGGAAGCACTTGAGTTTTCAAAGTCGACTGTGTCTACGTGGACTTGAATACCTTGGTTATGACTCGGGTTCAGATGTCTTGGCTATTGTTTTTGCGTGTAAACATAGTATCTCAATCTCAGAAACCAGGACACTGAGTCATGTAAATGTGTCTTTCAAGTTTCAGACAGATGTCTGTAACTGTCTAAAAACTCACAGGCCCCAGCACAAACATGTTGTGTTGATCAGAAACCAGGATGTGGTATTTATCATGTATACAGAAAAACTAACATCCAGCTTTCTCAGATGCATGGAAGCGCCTTACCCTGAATGTAATCAGAAGCAAAATATTGCTTTTAGGAAACTTAAGCCCATGCAAACTGTATTTTTTTCCAATATATTTATTTGTTGTGGATTAACCAGTAAAGTAGTTTATGTGTGACAGCTTTAATGGTTGCATATCAGAAAATGGGTTTTTAACGTGAATAGCAACTTGCAGTTATTTAAAGATGACTTCCACATGTATAACTAGAAAAGCACTCGGAGAGCGCAGACCTCCGCCAGCACCACAGTTTTCAGTCATATTGTGATATTCACCATAAATATTAGTCCTACCTTTATTTCATTTAAATATTTAGATTCCTTGACCATGAAAACATACCATTAGCAACTAGATTCATCATGATATCTATTGTAGTTCAGTAGTTATTCACAAAAATAGCCTTTTTCGTCATGGCGGATCCAGACGGTGATCCGGATCAACACCAAAATCGAATCAGTTCTTCCTTTTCCCATGCTGAACCTTTCCTGAAAATTTCATCAAAATCCATCCATAACTTTTTGAGTTATTTTGTTCACAGACGGACAGGCAAACAAACTCTCCCAAAAACATAACCTCCTTGGCAGAGGTAATTAATTTATGGGTAAGCTGGAATAATGAGAATCAAGGACACTTATTTTAATTAGAAATCTAGAAAATCCCTGACCCAGCGTACTGCAAATTTGTTATGCACGTATTATCCTTGTATTAATCTTTAAGTATTTTTAAATCACATTTTTATTCAAAAACTGCCCAGTAACTGTATTTGAACCATTTTCCTTGTCTATAGGAGATGATTTCAGGTTTCATGATCACTGTACCTGTATGTTTTCCTTGATCCTCTGAGGGGTCACGGACTTTGCGATGCAGATCACGTTCCTCTGAGTATGAAACTTGATGAGAACCTGAAGAGAAAGGAATGAATAAATATGAAGTGTTCAGGTAGTTTTTCATCAGCAGCATCATTGTAATTTTCAATACATCATGTGTTTCAGAGTAAAAATGGTCAAAATAGTTTTTCTGCTCTCTACTGTGTTTTCTCTGAACATCTCTTTAGATGCCCTCTAAACGTGCCATTTAAGGTGTCTTAAAGACTGGTACAAAAGACAGATCCAGATTGGGTTCACCCCCCTTTCTGTCTTACCTGTGCAGGAGTCTTGTTGTATTTCTTTGCGATCGTCTTGACAGTAGTATCCTCCAGCAGACTGGGCTCATCAGAGGCAGCCCTTTTGAGTACAAAAACAGAGGAATGAATGGTTTGTGTGCGGTTCCGCCTTTAACAGCGTCCAATAGATGAATCTGCCTCTCACCAGGGTCTATCAGGGGAACCCAAGGGGCTGTAGGCTGTCACCTCAATGCCCTTTGAGCGGCAGTAGTTGATCAGTTTCTCCTGGGACAGATATGGATGGCTCTCGATCTAAAGGAAAACCTCAGTACTTCAGCTTCTGTACTCTTATTTCTGCACCATGTTTGTGATGTTACTCTTGTTCAGTACCTGGTTGATGACAGGCTTGTGTTTAAGACCCGGCTTGTTGAGGATGGCTTCAGTCTGGTCTTTGTTGAAATTTGAGATGCCGATTGCCTTCACCAATCCAGCATCTACAAGCTCCTCCATGGCCTTTGGGACACAATGCAGACTGCTGTTAATGATTTGTAGGTCAGTGTTTACAGAGTCATTACACTAGAATTTAATACAGGATAAGATGGTAGCTGTACAAAAACAGGTACACAGCTTCACTTCCTCCTTCTGACAACAGCGGGCCTCTTTAAGTGGTCAAATGAGTATTTAGTACTTTTTTTGGCTGTTAGCAGGCACACTTATGCTCTTAAAGGCCTGTGTCAGCAAGCAGTGTTGAGGAATTTCTGCTTTTGCACCCACACTTTTACATTTTGGTTGTTGTAGAAAAGTACTTTTATCTTATTAAACGCTAGCTTTAGCTTGAATTATCTGCTTGACCTGCACTGTAATCCCCATAACCTGTCAAAGAAATCCTGCTGCTTACAAAGTGACACTCAATAACAGCCAATCTTTACTTTGTTTATTTTGGATTAAATATCAAAAGAAAACCTGAAATTAATAGGTGGAGCAATACGAAGTGTGGCATCTTGCTAGCCTTGTTAATATGAAACTGATTGCTAGCATTGCCCATACCTCAGCTGTAAAGCAATAAAGATATGCTGTTCTTTACTGTGCAGCTTTATTTCATTACTCCTTATCTACACTGTGATTAAAGGAAGTCCTACATTAAATGAAACTGTTCTTTCACTGATAAAGACAAGCTCTAAGTCATTGAAAGTAGACTCAATAGTCAAAGTGGTTCATGGATAGAGGGACAGATTTGTAGACAACCAAATGCTAGAAAATTGTCACCTCCTTGACTGAGGTAAAAACTATTTTCATTGTATATCCCCATTAATATCAGCTAAAAAGAGTTTTTCAAAGATTAGGTGTTTGCAAAATCCAGTTTTTAATTCCCTGGAATATTTTACTCCCTTTCTTTCATAGTTATTTACTTAGTTACATTTACAGCAGTATATTAACTAGAGACAGCCAGGCTATGTTAAAAGCTGCTGTTGTCCTCCTGATTCATTATGGCACCAACAAATGCTGAAGAAATCATGCTTTTTCATATGGCACTTATACGTTTCGATTAAAATCGTCAAGCATTCAATTGTGATAAAGAAAAATTTTTAAGCCTTCAGACTTTTTTTTAGCCCAAGCTTAAGTTCAGTTCTCTGGTAGCCTGCCAGCAGAGTTGTTTGCAGTTGAATGTGTTTCCCAGCCCTCTCTTGATGCCCTCTTGTGGCTGTGTAGGAGAGATCTGTGGATGCTGACACATCAGGGCGGTTTAAAAGAGAACTTGGTCGCTTTACTCACCCCCCAGGTGTCCACGAAGTTGCTGCCATCAGAAATGATCTGTTTGTTCTCATCCAGTGGGAAAAGATCTGGCCCTACCTGAGAAGTTGAGGCGAAAAGTTCACTACATGTCTAAGAACACGTATGGCTTAGCTGATCACATGATGTGGTAAAAAAAATAAAAAAATATATATATATATATTGTTGCTGTTGCTGTTAACTGAAAAACAACAGACGTTTTTTTTCGGTCATGACGGAGCAAGAGTATCCAAACCTTCATTCCCATGGGCTGGTGTATGAGGTACAGGTCCAAGTAGTCCATTTTCAGGTCACGGAGTGTCTCCTCACAGGCTCCCCTCACCAGAGATGGGACATGGAAGGTGCTCCACAACTACATGAAACAAACAGGGAAATGGGTCAGTAAATCACAAAAGGAAAACAGACAATTACTATCCTTAGAAGCATCTTGATAGGTGGACCCTCTTGAAAACAAAATGCCTTGCCTCAAGGGCCTGTCCTTTAAAATGTTTCTATTCAACAAAGAAATAAGATTAGGACAAATTTATGGTCTGGACATCCATAGATCAATATCTATCATGAATTGTCATTTTAGTCAGTTTTCACCTGCCTCGACATCTTTCTTAAATTAAAAAAGGCAAAAAAAAAACCCAAACTAAAATTAACAAAAAATTGAACTAAGTTAAATTAGAATAAAATGTAGGAAAAATATGACATTGACCTGCTGTCTTGTAAAGTGCCTTGAGATAACGTCTGCGAATCATGGTTGATTGATTGACTGATGAGAGATAGATTGAATGATACAAAGCTAAACTCAGGAATAAAAAATGAATAAAGCAATAAAGTTCTAGTGGATAATGCAGTAAAATGTGCAACAACAACATGGCAAAACAATAAAAGATCATTCTGATAGATATGTATATGCACACAAAATGATTTTAAAAAAATAGTAATAGCTGCTGATATTAGATTAAACAGATTTCATATAAAAAATATTTTTTAAAAAGAGTAGGTGATATGAATCAATAAATCAGACTAGATATAAAATAAAACATTATTTGACCTGAGGGTTCTGTTGCACTTAAAGACAAAGAGCAAATTACAAAAAAATGAGCCTACAATGACTCAGTAAAATGTTGAAATAATCTAAACACAAAATGTATTTCTGCATTTTTGGTTTGCATATGTGGTTCAGACCTGGGGGCTAGTCTGGTCATGGAACTGAATTATTTCTGTGTCAAATCAGAAATTACCAACTTAAGTAGTTTATCATCTCGGGCAGTTTATCCATATACAGCTCGTGCTCTATCAGTGAAGTCCATGTGACACAGAGCAACAGGCTGCAGTGTTTGGGATTGACGAGATAATGAAAGATCATAATGAAAGATTAGACTACAGACAGTCTTTGCACAACTGAAAATTCATTTCCTGTGATGAATTAACTTAGTTACACTCTTCATCAGCTGACATAATACAGACAATAATGGACTGATGACGCAAACATTTGCCAGCACAAATGGACAAAGTGCTAACAATCAGTGTTTTCTATCAATTATACATCAGATTTACCTCCTGCTTATTAAAGAGATAACCTGTATCAGCTTCAAGTCCAGTCGCAGAATGCAATCTCTATGAATGTATACGGCCTTTGCAGTTGACTCTACCTTACTAACGATGAAAAGGTCCTCCCTCTTCACCACTCCTTGATCAATCATGGCAGCAACTCCAGCCCCGACCTCTCCTTCATTCCTGTATATGTAAGCAGCATCAATGTGGCGGTAGCCTTCTTTTATTCCCACTTTGACAGCTTCAGTGACTTTCCCTGGGTCAGACTGCATAGACAAAGAGACACAAGCACACAGATTGAAGAATAAAATCCCAACTAAATTAAAACAGTAGGATGAAAAAACTAACATAAGCTCATATAAAATGATACAGTATAAAATATTAAAATGCAAAACAATATGCTACAATTTACTGCAACTAACATCATGATGCTGTGTATCGGTATGCAAAACAAAACATCCACAGAATAAGATGCAAACTATGTAACACTACAATATAATAGAAAACAGCATATAAATGTGTGTATATATATATATACATATATATATGTATATATATATATATATATATATATATATATATATATATATATATATATATATATATATATATATATATATATATATATATATATATATATATATATGTATATATATATACACACACACACATATATATATACACATATATATATACACACACACTCATATATATGTATATATATATATATACACACACACACATATACATATATATATGCATACATATATACATATACACACACACACACACATATCTATATATATATATCTATATATATATATATATATATATATATATATATATATATATATATATATATATATATATATATATATATATATATATATATACTATTAGACAATTTGGTCACATAATACAACTATACAAAATGTGGCAGCAGAACATATAACTACATGACACAAAGGAATTCAGCTAAATTCTGTTGAAGTAATTTAAAGTAATTTTTAGTCACATTTTCATGGAATGTTGGTCATGGTACGAGAAAGAAAGACTAGGATTGGGTGGTGATCTGAGTCCAGATGCAGATCCAGGAATGTTTTTTCAAGATTTGTTAAAAGTACGGGATGAGGAATTTTTCCACATTTTTGTCAAGAACTCACTGGACTTTGTCGAAAATGCAGTTTTCTTAGAGCACTTCTAATTTGTTTATGTTTCCCAATGAAGGTATCTAATCATTTTCAACAGTGTGGCCCTCAGGCAGTGACAAAAAGGTTTTATGAGGCCCTTTTGTTAATGAGTTGCCCATCCCTGGTTTTGTGCATCCAAGCTGCAGTGGCATACTTACAACACAATGTCATACTTTACAACAATTCAGCACAATGAAACTAAAGGTTTCTTTAAAAACAAGGCCAACACTTTTGACAAAGTGAATTTTTAAGGATAAATTTTGTGCATTTGGAGATCATGTTGCAGTAGCTCTCTTGTATTTTATTTGCACTGCTTATATAAACATATATTTTTATTTTGCAGACAAACAGGATCTATGACAGAAATAACACAAGTTATTAAATAAAGCAGCAGAATTCTAATTTACTATTAAACTGAGAATAAATGTCCAAACTTGGACATTATTCCCAACACTTTTTAAATCAGACATGATCAGCCTTACCCTCCACGTTCCCAGGCCCACAATAGGCATCTTTTGTCCAGTGCTGAGTGTCACTGAAGGGATCATTGTGAATCTTCTGTTGCAGTTCTTGTAGAATCAACAGGTAGTTGTTGAAGGCAGCAAACTTCTTCAAGAAGAGACCAAGCAACAGAGATGGCCTCTCATTTGAAGGTAGCCAGGAAGGTGGGGCAATCAGTGTGGGTGCATCAATAAACTTGACTTTGATTCATAATGCCTGACTCATACTACACGTTTATTGGCAGAGAAGAAGACTGCAGATGCAGCATGACTCAGCAAAAGCAGCGTGACTGTAACCTACTGCACAGTGAGGAGGCTTATAGCACGACCATCAGAGGTTATTGAGGAGTGGTTTCTATAAGGACCTGTACTCTGAACGCTTTAGATCAAGATTTTCGAAAGATTGTTTTGAACCTGTTTGTCTGCTTTAATCATTTGAGCCTTTGAGAGCCATCAGGTCTTCAGATAGTTGTCTTATAGCAGTGCCAAAAGTCTGAATAAAGACTCACAGTAAGGCATCTTTTAGTTCTTATGACACCTATCTGTGGACAAGCAAATGTGCAGACATGCAGGAAGGTCTTTTTAATCTTGATTTTGACTGTTTTACTTCATCTGAGGAAACTCTGTTCACCCATTTAAGTTTGAAGGACTTAGTGAGGAATCCTCGCTCTGAGCCCCATATTTAAGTCTGCACTGTCTTATTATTCTGAACAGTCTTGTATTTTATCTCATTTATTAGCAAAGACAAATATCTCTCAACAAAAGTTAAGATGCAAATGTTGATATTTTGAGCTAGAGAGCAAAAAGCATGGAATGAAACTTTGAATCAAATCCCATCATGGGAACTTTATTTCAGTTAAATGTAACAATCACATCAAATCCTCTACTCATTTCTTATAAATATCAAAATGTTTACCATTTAGTCAAAATAATCATATAAATTTTTGCCATTTCTCAAGTTGCATTTTAACTTTGTGAGTAGTACTGTTAGGACAAATCCAGTTGAGATTTAAGTTTGTCATCTTCATGATAGTCATAAAAATTAAATATTACCAGGTACGCTGCAGTTAGTGGGGAGGGGGGCTGCATATGGCCTGCTGACCGCAAGTTGCCCATTTTGGTTATTAAATATACTTAATTGCTCTCTTTTGGTGTCATATGTGACATATTGTGTCAGTAATGAAAATGGCCATGAACCAACCACTAAACTGTTTTTAAATTCATTTTTATGCTTTAATTCTAATTCAGCCAGTTTCAAAACAGCATTTGTCGGGTAGGGTAGGGTCATGGGATATAGGGGCATGAAAGACTATATTACACAACTGAATATCTAATAATGTACACTATCTTTCAGGTTTGTCAGGTTCAGTTTGATTGATATCATCTGCCTCTCTGTTAAAGGTGAACATTAACAGCGTTGTTATCCTTGTCTGCAGCTTGTTCAGCAGCGCCCTCTGCTGGTCTTTAACTGAACAAAAGGTCTCCTGCACAGTGGATACTCAGCTCTTAGAAAGATTTTGACATAAAAACAAATGAAGTGGGCATTCTGCTCTCTGACAAAACTTATTTCATGTTAACATTTTTCCTACATGACTTTTGTGTAAATACATCTTATTGATTTTTCAGAACTTTTATCCAGCAGGAGTACAGCACGTGCATATGTTATTTCAATTCACAATTATCTCCAAAAGAAACATAAAAGTGCACATTCATCAGTTACATTGACCCACTGAGTTTACCCTCCCCTTCTTATTCCCGATTCACCCAGCCACATACCCAGACTCTTCCCAAATCCCCAACCACCCTCCCCCCCCACCATCCAGCTCACCCACAGGTTACAGGCGACAGAACACGATTAGGGCAAAAGATCTTAGATATGGTGGCGCAGCTGGTAGAGCACGTGCCTCACAGCAAGGTGCCTCACAGGTTCCTGGTTCGATTCCTGGCCTTTCTGTGTGAAGTTTGCATGTTCTTCAGGTGCATGCGTGGGTTCTCTCCAGGCACTCCGGCGTCCTCCCACAGACCAAAAACATGCTCATTAGGCTAATTGGTGACTCTAAATTGTCCTTAGGTATGAGCGTGAATGGTTGTCTGTCTCTCTTTGTGGCCCTGCGATCGACTGGCGACCGGTTCAGGGTGTACCTCGCCTCTCGCTCGATGATAGCTGGGATACATCATTAAATAAAGACAAATAAGAGGGTAATTGTCCACCAGTGTAATCAGTCATGTATGAGTTCAATCCTTTTCATTATCAAGGGGCCCTTGTAAGGAGTCATAGTAATCAAGAAATGGCCTCCATATCTTTAGAAATGATTGTGAGGTCCCTTTGAGTGTGTATTTGATTTTTTCTAAATGTAAAAAGTACATGACATCTTTGACCCAGTTAGAAAAGGACGGTGGTGTGTTTTGCTTCCATTTGAAAAGAATTAATCGTCTCGCAAGGAGTGTAGTGAAAGCTATGACAACATGAGCTTTAGTTGGTAGGACAGTACGAGACTCCTCAGATGTTGGACCAAAAAGGGCAGAGACCGGATCAGGATCTAATCGGGTTCCAAACATATCACTGTAAGCTTTAAAGATAGTTGTCCAGAAAGTAGAAAGACTCGGACATAGCCAGACAGTGGCGGCCGGCCAATAGAGGGCGCTAGGGCGCCGCCCCCCCAGTGGAGAGTGTGATATTAAATGTATTTACTTTATTTTGAAAAAATGAATATCACCAAAAAATTCTGACTTAAATGTGTAATATAAATATAAATATGACATAATATATATCCATTAAGATATAAAGTAATTAATTTTCATTTATGTATAACAAAAGTAAGCCTTCTCATCTCTCCCTCTGTGTCTGATGGGCGCTCGAAAAAGCACCCCTGAGACAGTGACGAATAGCCAATAAGGGACTGTTGGTCGGGCAAGATAAGGGCAAATCAACGTGAATTTGGCCAATCAGCGTCGTTGAAAATGATCTCCGAAGGGCGCTTCTTAAATTGCCCCTCGGGTTAATTCGGCTCGTGTCGGCGTGCCGGTGTTATGTTTTAACTGGTGACAGTCCAGGCAGATGTCAAGGGGGCGTGCCTTTGAAGGACCCTTTTGTTTACTATCCAAACACTTCCTGAATCCATATTATACTCAAAACTTACCTCTTTTCACCATTTTACTTACTTAGTGGTGAGTGACTTCACAACATGCAGCGTGACAACGAAAAATTGTAAAGAATTACAGACTTATTTGACGGCGTAAATATACGGAAGGTATACAATCAACGTATAACGGAGACGGGAGGACTTTAAAAAAGGTAAAGAGAAGTAGGTTTTTTATGTGGAGGAAAAGTAATGTGGAAAATTACATA
Source organism: Scarus forsteni (assembly GCA_036419115.1). Taxonomy (NCBI): domain Eukaryota; kingdom Metazoa; phylum Chordata; class Actinopteri; order Labriformes; family Labridae; genus Scarus; species Scarus forsteni. The sequence continues at coordinate 29,858,942 of JAZDUH010000341.1, read as the reverse complement.
TGTTCCCCTTACTCATTTCTGTGTATAAAGTTATTTTTAATTTACACATGTTCACCTTACTTATTTCTTTGTATATAGGTTATGTAAGCTTTTTGGCAGTAGCCTATATAGATGACTATGTATATATTTATGTATGCGTGTGTATGTCTGATATGTGTGTGCACCATTCTGTAATCTGTTATTTTAAATGGAATCAATAATAACACTTTTACGAAGCACAGGTATCCTGTAGTTTGTGTCGAATCGTAGTGAGATGGTTGTTAAAAACTGAGTGTTGCACAGAAGTGCCCCACCAAGGGTATTTTTCACCAGCCGCCACTGTAGCCAGAACATGTGCATTAAGTCTGCTGGCTGGCCTCTACATCGGGGGCATAGTGGATCAAGGTTTGGGTAAATCTTTGCCAACCTGGCCTTGGTAAAATGAACTCTGTGTACGACTTTCAGTTGGATTAGACTGTGTGTAGCAGACAAGGATGATGTGTGTATCAGGTCTAAGACAGACTTCCATTGATCATCTCTAAGAACTATTACAAGATCCGAATCCCAGGCCTTTCTCAAGTTTTCAGTTGAGTGTGGGTCTATTTTCTGGATGAGGTCATAGATCTGGGCAATCAATCCTCTGCTGTCCGACTTCAATTCTAGAATATGGTCTACATGTAATTTTATGGGTTTATTTGGAAACATATGAAATGTCTTTTGTACGAAGCTCCTGACCTGTAAGTAACGGAAGAAATGTTTTTTAGGTAAATTGTAGGCTTGGGATAATTGAGAAAAAGATGCAAATATATCATCTATGTAAAAGTTACAAATTGATTTGATCCCTTTATCAAACCACTGGGCGAATGCAGGATCTGTGCAAGAGGGAATAAACATGTGATTCCACTTAATAGGGGAAAGGATAGAAGGGCCTTGTATTCCAAAATGCTTTCTAAATTGAGCCCAAATTCTTGTAGAGTGATTAGCTATTGTATTTGAAGTCAAGTTATTACAAACAAGAGGTAAGGCTGCACAAATCACTGAGCCTAGATTATAACGACATGATGAAAATTCCAGTTGTACCCAGTCCTCCCTTTCCATTATTGGCTTGCCTTCTAACCAGTGAATTAGTTTTGAGATGTTGCATGCCCAATAATAAAAAAGGAAGTTCGGCAAGGCCAAACCACGTGAGCACTTGGGTCTTTGGAGGTGGGTTTTACTAATACGACTGGGTTTGTTGTATGTTTTGGAAGAGATATAGAAACTTATGCAGTACTATCATTTTGATAAGATCAACACGACCAGCTACTGATAATGGTAGGGAGGCCCACCTGCTCATGTCCTGTTTACAGTTATTAAGGAGGGTAGTGAAATTCTTTGTAAAGGTAGTAGGCCAAGTATGAGTAATCTCAATTCCCAGGTATTTAAAGCCATTTTGGACTCTTTTAAAAGGGGAAGGGTTTGAAAGAGGAGTGACGCCTTCAGCTTGTAAGGGGAACACTTCGCCCTTTTGTAAATTACATGACTTTTATCAGCAGTAGCATTAATATGCTTTAACACCATTTTAACAATAATATCAATAAGATTTTGAGGCAGGACCAGTCACACTCAACGCTCAACCTCTGATATGTAACCATTTTGTCTGCGTGTCTAAAGTAAATTATGAGTCCTTCTTCAAAACTCAAACTACATTTATATGAAGATAAATGTTTTGGAAATACGCACTATCTCACCAGATCCATTTTTTATTTTTTCTTAGCTTTGTTTACCATTTGTACCACTTGTCAAAAAGGGACTGGAGAACTTTCAGTTCAAAGTTGTGTTTTGCTGACTAAAATCTAAAACCTTGAACTTTGTTATAAAGCTGTCATTTCCTGAAAATCTAGTGGGTCACCTCTAACATATTTTTATTACTTTGTGGGGCTAAGATACAATTTAGGTGGCTTTAGCCTCCCAAAAAAAAGGTCTAAAAATGCCGACGCTCTTTGATAAAAGTTGATAGGGTGGTTTTGGTGTGGACAGTTTGCTTAACCCTTTCCCTGGCATTGTAACCATTGGGTCGACTTCTCGCCTTCACAGTATCTAACTAGAAAAGCACTCGGAGAGCGCAGATCTCCCCCAGCGCCACAGTCCTCACCCATATTGTGATTTTCACCATAAATGTTAGTCCTACCTTTATTATTATTTAATTGAAATATTTAGATTCCTTGACCATGAAAACAGCAATTGGGTTCATTATGATATCTATTTTAGTTCAGTACTTATTCACGAAAATCACATTTTTCGTCATGGCGGCCAGACGCTGATCTGGATCAACACCAAAATCGAATCAGTTCTTCCTTTCCCCATGCTGAACATCTCCTGAAAATTTCATCAAAATCCATCCTTTACTTTTTGAGTTATTTTGTTCACAGACAGACGGACAGACAGACAAACAAACTCTTCCGAAAACATAACTTCCTTGGCGGAGGTAATTATCTTAGAGCCTATCTTTGTCTTTTTTTCCTTGTTCAGCTCTCTGCATAGTGTTTGTAACATCAATATATATCCACCCATCGAGTTTTTTCCGGTCTAAAAGACGTCTAATAGATGGTCCTTAAACGTCGAGGCTAAAATCGGTCTACCAGCAGTCTAAAAATGAAAGTTTTTTAGTCATCTAAACTTAGACTAGACGTCTAATAAATGGCTAAAAGACCTCTACGTCTGTACGCCTCGTCTCATCTTAGACGTTTAAATAACCGCTAATGAACGTGTATTTGTAGACGTCTAAACTTAGACATTTGTTAGATATGGAACGCCCCCCAGCTCAAATATACATGAATTCCACCACGTGAACAACACTTAAACCACATGTAAACAACACGTGACCAACACGTAAATAACAACACGTAGATATGGAACGCCCCCAGCTCAAATACACATGAATTCCACCACATGAACAACACGTAAACCACACGTAAACAATACGTGAACAACACGTAAATAACAAGTAGACAACGCATCAATTTTTTAAGTTTTGTCTACGTGTGGACAACACGTAAACAACACATAAACAATGTGTAAACAACACGTGGGGGACAACTTAATTTCGTGTCTTTATGGGCCCTTTGGCCACTTACCCGGTTTGAACACGCCATGGTCGTAAGTTCCCATTGGCTCCTGAGCAGCAGGGTAAAACCATTTATGTCAGCATGGGTGGGTTTCAACCACTATTTAAAATGATAAGGAACTTTGTTCTTTATCATTGTCTTCCCTTATTGTGTTGCTTATTTGGAAAAAATACACACACACACGCACACACTCACGTGTGTATACATATATATGTATATCTATATCTATATCTATATCTATCTATCTATATATATATATATATATATATATATATATATATACATATATATATATATATATAATGCCTCCTTTTACTCTGCTATTGTCTTTCTTTGTTAAACAAACTTTTTTTTTTTTTAATATTTTGGAGGGAAAAACTAACTGCAACGGTTTCGCACAATTCGCACAATTCTGAAAAAGTATCTGTATTTGGAAACTTTCCTCTTTGAAAATCTAATATATGGCTGGGAGGGTGCACTAAAGTCTTAAGTTTTACTCGCACAGAATTGCTATAAAGTCGTAACGATTTTATCATAATCCTCTAAGTCATTTTTTGCGATGCATTCACGCTTCATAAGTAAAGCCTGTAAATAACTTTGTGTTTCCCATGTTTCTGATTTAAAGCGCTGCACAGACCCACCCTGCGTCAGCGCAGCCCCTCACTCTTCACAACCAGCCTCATTCAAGCAACATTCCCTGTCAACTTCTGAAATCATACAATTAATTCAATTATCTTAAACACCAGTGAAATATTTTTGTTGTTGTATTCACGTCTGCAAATTAGACTGTTTATAGCCTATTTTTTCATGATACTGTAGGCTGCATGTAGCGGGTCTCCTTCCATCTTATCAAAATTGCTCTTAAAATCATTTTGAAATTACAATGCTGTCTGAAGCATTTTTGAGTAGACAATAATCAGAAAACGCTGAAGAGACTGTCTAAAAAAACATTACCACCATAAATTACAAAGATGCTAAAGATGCTGGATAAGTTTTATCAGAGGATCAATGTGTGTGTCGAAGTATGATAGGTTATTTGCCCTGGTGTATTTTTTTTCTAATAATTACATACATGGTCGATTCACACAGAATTATAAATACAAACATCCAACCTAATCCCAGATGAGGCGAAGGGCAAAAAAGAAAGCTCATGTCTTCAATATTCCCCTGTTAGTAGCCAGGAATATTATAACAATATTTTGGCAATGTTTTGGTGATGGTAGACGTCTAATAGACATCTAACAGACATCTAATAGACGTCTAATGGTAGATGTGTAATGGAATTTGTCTAATAGAAGACGTCTAACAGACATCTAATGGTAGACGTCTAAAAGACATCTAATGGACGTCTAATGTTAGACGTCTAATGGTAGACGTTTTTTGGATGTCTAATGGCATACGTCTAATGGCAAACGTCTGATGGACCTCTAATGGTAGACGTCTAATGGACATCTAATGGTAGACATCTAATGGATGTCTCAAAGACATCTAATGGTAGACGTCTAAAAAAAAGTCTAATGGCAGACGTCTAATAGATGTCTTAAAGACGTCCACATCTGTATGCCTCGTCTCATCTTAGACGTTTAAATAAGCGCTAATATGCGTCTGATGTAGACGTCTAATGGATGTCTAATGGTACATGTCTCATAGACGTCTAATTGTAGACATCCAAAAGACGTCTAATGGAAGAAGTCTAATAGATGTCTAAGGATAGACATTTAAGGATAAACATCTAATGGTAGATGTCTAGTGTTTGACATCTAATGGTAAATGTCTAAAGACGTCTAATGGTAGACGTCTAATGGACAGCTAATGGTAGAAATCTAATGGATGTCTTATGGTAGACATCTAATGGGCGTTAAATGGTAGACATCTAATGTTCATCTAATGGAAGATGTCTTATGGAAGTCTAATGGTAGACGTCTAATGGACAGCTAATGGTAGAAATCTAATGGATGTCTTATGGTAGACATCTAATGGGCGTTAAATGGTAGACATCTAATGTTCATCTAATGGAAGATGTCTTATGGAAGTCTAATGGTAGACGTCTAATGGTAGACGTCTAATGGACATATAATGGGAGCTGTCAAATAGACATCTAAAGGTAGATGTCTGATAGACATCGATGACAGATGTCTAATGGTAGATGTCTATGAGAGGTCTAATGGTAGACGCCTAATAGACGTTTAATGGTAGACGTCGAAGAGACGTCAAATGTTTGACGTCTAATGGACATCTCATAGACATCTTATGGTAGACGTCTAATGGTAGATGTCTATGAGAGGTCTAATGGTAGACGTCAAAGAGACACCTAATGTTTGACGTCTAATGGACATCTCATAGACATCTTATGGTAGACGTCTAAAAGAAGTCTAATGGTAGACGTCTAATGGTAGACATTTTATAGACAGCTAAAAGACGTCTACGTCTGTACACCTCGTCTCATCTTAGACATTAAAATAATATGCGTCTAATGGCAGATGTCTAATAGAGGTCTTCTGGTAGATGTCTAATGGACGTCTAATGGTACATGTCTAATAGACATCTAATGGTAGACATCCAATAGATGTCTAATGGAAGACAACTAAAAGACGTTTAATAGACATCTAATGGTAGTTGTCTAATAGACGTCTAAGGATAGACATCTAAAGATAGACGTATGATGGTATACGTCTAATGGACGTCTAATTCTAAGGATAGATGTCTGGAGATGTCTAATGGTACATGTCTAAAAGACGTCTAATGGTAGACGTCAAATGGACGTCTAATTCTAAGGATAGACGTCTAGAGATGTCTAATGGTACATGTCTAAAAGACGTCTAATAGTAGACGTCTAATGGTAGATATCAAATGAACATTTAATGGTAGACGTCTAATGGACGTCTAATGGTAGACAACTGATGGTAGACATCTAATAAACATCTAATGGTAGATGTCTAATACACGTCTAAGGATAGATGTCTAATACACGTCGAATGGTAGACATCTTATAGATGTCTAATGGAGGTGTAATGGTAGCTGTTAAATGGACGTCAAATGATAGACATCTAATGGTAGACGTCTAATAGACGTCTAAAGACGTCTAATGGTACATGTCTAATCGATGTCTAATGGTAGACGTCTAATAGACGTCTAAGGATAGATGTCTAAGGATAGACGTCTAAAGACGTCTAATGGTACATGTCTAAAAGACGTCTAATGGTAGATGTCTCATGGTAGACGTCTAATAGACGTCCAAGGATAAACATCTAAGGATAGACGTCTAATGGTAGACGTCTTAAGATGTCTAATGGTACATGTCTAATAGACGTCTAACTGTAAACGTTTAAAAGACTTCTAATGGAAGACGTCTATTAGATGTCTAATGGTAGACATTTTATAGACGTCTAATGGAGGCGTAATGGTAGCTGTAAAATGGACGTCAAATGATAGACGTCTGATAGACGTCTAATGATAGATGTCTAATAGATGTCTAATGGTAGACATCTAATGGTAGACGTCTAATACATAATGGTGGATGTCTAATGGACGTCTTATGATAGACGTCTAATAGTCATCTAATGGTAGACGCTAATAGACGTCAACGCCTGTACGCCTCATCTCATCTTAGACGTTTAAATATATGCATCTAATTGTAGACGTCTAATAGAGGTCTAATGGTAGACGTCTAATAGACGTCTTATGGAAGACGTTTAATAGACGTCTTATGGTAGATGTATAATAAACGTCTCATGGTAGATGTCTTATAGACGTCTCATGGTAGACGTCTTATAGACGTCTAATGATAGACGTCTATTAGACATCTGAAAGACTTCAAACGGTAGACGTCTAAAGACGTCTAATGGTACATGTCTAATAGACATCAAATGGTAGACATCTAATAGACGTGTAATAGTAGACGTTTTAAAGACGTCTAATGGAAGACGTCTATAGACATCTGAAAGACTTCAAATGGTAGACGTCTAATGGTAGACGTCTAAGGATAGACGTCTTTAGACGTCTAATGGATGTTTAATGGTGGCTGTTAAATTGATGTCAAATGGTAGACGTCCGATAGACGTCTAATGATAGATGTCTAATGGTAGACATGTCATAGACATCTGATGGTAGACGTCTAATGGTAGAGGTCTTATGGACGTCTAATGGTAGACATCTAATCGATAATGGTAGATGACTGATACATAATGGTGGACGTCTAATGATAGACGTCTAATGGAGGTGTAATGGTAGATGTCTAATAAGACTTCGAAGGATAGACGTCTAATGGACGTCTCATGGACATCTAATGGTAGACATCTAATAGAAGTCAAATGGTAGACATCTAATAGACAGCTAATGGTAGATGTCTAATGGACGGCTAGTAGACGTCTACGTATGTACGCCTCGTCTCATCTTAGACTTTTAAATAAGCGCTTTTATGCGTCTTATGGTAGAAGTCTAATGGTAGAAGTCTAATAGACGTCTAATGGTAGACGTCTAATGGTAGATGTCTAATGGACGTCTAATGGTAGATGTATAATAGACGTCTAATGGTAGACGTCTCAGATTTCTAAAAGACGTCTTAAAGACGTCAAATGGTAGACATCTAATGGTAGACGTCTAAGGATAAACGTCTAAAGACGTCTAATGGTACATGTCTAACAAACGTCTAATGGTAGACGTCTAATGGATGTCTAATGGTAGATGTCTAATAGATGTCTAATGGTCGACGTCTCAGATTTCTAAAAGACGTCTTAAAGACGTCAAATGGTAGACATCTAATGGTAGACATCTAATAGACGTCTAAGGATAAACGTCTTTAGACGTCTAATGGTACATGTCTAACAAACGTCTAATGGTAGACGTCTAATGGATGTCTAATGGTAGATGTCTAATAGATGTCTAATGGTCGACGTCTAATAGACAGCTTATGGTAGACGTCTAATGGATGTCTAATGGTGGATGTCTAATGGTAGACGTCTAATGGACGTCTAATGGCAGATGTCTAATAGACTTCCTGAGAGGAATCCTGACTCTGAGCTCCCCTGAAGCTTCCTCTCGCCTCCTTCAGGTGCAATTTGAGGAACTGGAAGATCCTTCATCATGGCGGAGTGCCAATGAGAAAGGGAGGGTGGACAAAGTTATGCAATGGGAAGGTCTTCTGCTGTGGTCCATCTGCTTCAAGATTTGATGTGTTGTGCTTTCAGAAATGATGTCCTGCTGACTATGGTTTGGAGGAGTGGTTATTTGATTTATAGTTGCCTTTCTATCACAACAAACCATTCTAGGGTGGGTGTCTAGTTAATAGAACTTGCTACTGACTGACTTCCCCTCTTTCAACCCTAGAGATGGTCGAGTGTTAAATCCAAGTATTTCAGTAATGTCTTAAATATTCAGACTGGGCGTGTCATGTTCAGCATCAATGAAATCACCTTTTTATACCCCCATACTGAAGCCAGGTTGGAACTTGAACAGCTCATCTTGATCATGTGATTAGCTGGTGAGCTAATTCACCTTAACAAGCAGATGAATGGATGTACCTAATAAAGTGGCCAGTGAGAGTGGGTCTGCTTTCATAAAACACTCACATTGTCTCCAGGCCTGATATGAGGGTGCAAGAATGACAGGGTTCCAACACGTCCTATGAAAACCTTGAAAAACTGGAAAATGATTGACCAATTATTCAGTCATGAAAAACATTTCCAAGGAAAATGTCCGGGAAATATCTTCCATCAACCTTGTTAGTGAATAAAAATCAAACATTGGAAATGAAGTTCAAATGTACTTAGTAACTAATGCACACTTAGCCATAAAGTATGAGTAGATTAAAAAAATGCAAGATAAGAAATAAATCTCAAAACTCAAACAATGGTGACAAAACGAAATAATTAAAAATTGCATAATAAAATGTAGGCTATTTAAACGGTAAATCAGCAAAATATGTGGATGTATAATATCTATAAAAGCAGAGTAAATTCAGATGAAAAAATCTTGAAAATTAGTTTAAAGCATTAATTTAGAATGGCAAGACACTTCTTAGGCCAGACCAAAAAGACAGCTAGAAGGCAATGTTCATATCCAAGAGTAAGTAATGTTTGTTTTTGTTTTTTTTTTGGGGTGGGGGGATGGGACACATCCTGGAAAATGATTTCTTGAAAAGACTGGAAACCCTAAATGAGTTCAAAAATGCAGAATTGAGTTAGCATTTGAAACTTTCTTGTTCTGTTTCAAGTTTATGGGATTTTAGAAAAGCTTTTTGATTGTAAGGTTCATGATTAACAAGATTCTAACAATCAAACATCATGCATCTGATATTGTCTGTTATTTAGATTTTTAGAGCATTGCTGTTTGTCTAAAAAGACAGTTGCTAACAAAGAATACCAAATTGGCCAGGGACCCTAATGCTTGAATTTCAGATAGATTTTTTCATAAAAGTCTGACTGCCATGTTCTAGCTCCTTCGTTGCTTGATGATAAATTTTTCTTCTCAACAACATTTAAGCTTAAAAAATCATCACGGTTAGCCCTACAAAACACATCATCCCTGCACCTCTCTATTCAGGGCTTATGAGCCAAAGTTTAGTAACATCTGATCCTAAGATTAAACAAATGATATAAAAAAATGAAAAAAAAAACATGCTCAATTGTGCTTGTAACCTTTTATTATTTATTCTCCAAACATTTTTTTTTTCAATAAATCAACACTCGGGCCCTTATCAGCATGCACGCACACAAACTCTCACACATACATACAAAAGTGCGGACATCAGACAATGACAACATACACAGCACTGTCTGTGAAAGATAGGCAACATGAAGAGCAAAGGTGCTGAATATTGCACTTAGAGGAAGCCACCAATCAGCTCTTTTTTTTTTTTAAACCATCATAACTTAAGAGAATAAAAGCTTAACCAGCGTTTGTCATTTGGCTGATGTGAAGGAGGATGCAACTCTGTAGAGGGTAAATGAGGTAACAGTTGATAAACGCTAACTTGCATGATTTTCCAACAATCTTTGGCTCATTTAGAAACCAAAGAGGGGAAATATGCAAGTCCAGAGTGCCCTCCGCCTCGGTTTCTTTGCAAATGTTTTATCTTGTGAAGATGACAACAGAAGCACAGGCCGGCAGAACTGAAGTTTAAATCTGCAGTGTGTTTAAAAAAGTATTGCCTCCTGCATCTTAGAGATTGTACCATCTAAAAAATAAAAGATCAACAAGTAAACACGGTGAACCTGGAAAGCGAAATGACAAGAGAGGTATTAAATTCCGAGCATTCATGTGACTTATTGCTTTAAAGCAGCCGTCAAACAGGCTCCTTCAGATTTGTTCCTTTATGATTTACACACATTACAAAATAAAAGCCACACAAATCCGCTCCATTCCACCACGTGATAAATTAGCATTCAATTCCAAAACCACAACTCAAACCCCGCAGTGTCCGAGGAGCGCATTGTTCCCGGCTCGCCTCAGGAGCAGTCGGTGAAGGTGGTCACCATGTTCCCCCTGCGCTGCGTCACTGTCCTGCAGTGCTGCTTCCCTGTGCTCTGGAAGCGGGTGTCAGTCCTCGTGTTGTGCGTGTTGAAGGAGAACATCTTCTCCAAGTCCTCAAACATGTCGTCGAACAGTCCCCCTCCGAAGCCCCCCTGCTCGAACTGCCTCCTCTGTCTGTCCATGGCCTCCCTGTGGGTCTGGAAGTGGCTGTTGAAGTGTCTCTTGTTTTGGGCTTGGTGCTGCGAGTGGGCGTGGCTGTGGAAGTGGTGATGGTGTCTCTGGTGGGTGTCGAAGTCTTTGAACATGTCGTCGAAGTTGAAGGATTGGAAGTGCTGTTTGAAGTTGTAGCTGCCTCCTCCTCCTCCTCCGCGGTTCTCTCCTGGTGACGGGCCGTGGCCAAACTGGTCGTACTCCCGCCTCCTCTTATCGTCTGATAACGTCTCGTAGGCTGGTGGAGAAAGAGACATTACGTCACTGTGGATATCGGCACTCAGTGGCTGTGGGTCACTTAACCCTTTAACCACCAGCTCAACTGTTTGGCAGAGGTCATCAATAAATGAAGTGATGTTTAAGGTTTTAAAAACAGAACAAATCAAATCATTGTGTGAATCCATCAACATTTCAGGAAACAGAGAAAACTACAAACAAACCATAAACCAGGTATTGTCTTTGTGTTGGATTTAAAGGCTTAAAAAAAGCTAACAGTTGATTACATGATGACAAACAAATACACAATAAGAAAAGGTAGGAATATTTGTTAATAAAACAGAAATCAAACTTAACTCAAAACAGATGATACCGAGTTTGACAAACACATTTTATGAACAACATATATATACACACATTTATATTTGAATCATCAAATCAGTAATTGTCATAGTTGTGGTAGCTGAGTATTTTAAATAATAATTATGGTAATAATAATAGCATTTATCTTCTTAAACATGTAGTTCTCGCACAAAGAAAATATCAGTTCTTTTGGTTTGTTTGCATTTTTTTCCATATCTTAAAACATTATCAGGAACAAACATTGACATGTTCTGTTTCTTTTTTTAGCACATTAATTATCCCTGAATTTAATGACCTCTGCCAAACAGAGGTCATTAAATATCATAAAACTCTAGCGGCTTGAGAAATGTAGTGATGTGTCAGCTGAGGGTTTAAAATGATAGATTTGAAACCACGTTTTATCTAAATAAAACTGTTTAATGATTAAAATGAGAAAAGTGTGAGCTTCCCAATAAGACAGGAGCATGGTGGAATAAGCCAAAGTATGACCTTTAAAAATATTTTATAAAAAAGATCTAAACTGCAGCATCCTGACATCTGATCTTTATAGCCTGTTTTTTGATTTAATCTTTTTTACTTCTATTACAAGTACTGACTGATGCAAACAGTGATACTCACACTTTCAAACTCTGCATTTTAAAATATATTTAAATGTTAAACCTTTTAATATTTTCATTACTGCTTGGGTGTTAATTTATTAATTTACAAATGAGCATGCTCTAATCAAAGTGGCCACCTTCACAAGATGTTCCGCCCCCTTCTACCATGTTTTTATGCATATGCTGAGTGATTATGAGAAATTACCTGTATTTAAAGTTAAAACAACAAAGTACTTTTTAAAAGTAGTGATGCATCACTCTGCCTTAAGTGTCTGCATATATTTTTTGTCTCATCACCCCACAGATACTGAATCCATCGATATCAGCCTCTTACACTGCACATATTAGCTTTATAATATCAGCAAAATGTACTAATTTACCATAATTCTCAACTGACAAAGTTCACCATGATCGATTCAATACTTTAGCCTTATTCAGCACCTGTCTCAAAAACAGACTCACATGAAAACCCGAGTGCCGCGTGAGGGTGAGCAGATGTTCTTCACAAAAAAATGTGCAGCGTTGATTAAAACTGAAGCCACATGTGTGAAATCAAATTAAACAGGACATATTCAGCAACACCACCATATCAGCCATTTTTACACAAACCAAACACAGTGTCAATGCCAAGCAAATTAATTATCAAATATCAAAATCTGTTTTACTTTGATTCAAACTTGGACTGCTTTCTATGGATTTCCTTAAATAGGAAAATGTATAGAGTTCTGGTAGATTTTTTTCCAAAACGAAACAAAAAAAGTCTTAATTTTTTGAATATCTTTTAGCAAACACGGTCAAAAACTGCTACAGATAAGCAGAAAGAGATTAAAAAAACTGTTGTAATTGGGTGAAATGAACACCATTAACACAAATGACATAAAAGTGAAATATAAAGTTTGGTAAATTTCAAATGGGACTAAAGGTGCCAAACTGTGCCAAGATTCCTCGTGACCACTCTGTAGTAAAACCTCTCTAACTTTGCTCTGCATCACTCTGTCAGACTTAAACTTGGCAGAAGTCATTTTCACTTATCTTGACATTCATTCACAGAGTTCTAAAGCGGCAACTGCATCATTCCAGAGATATTTACAATAAAAACTTAATTTTCAAATTATTCTGACTTCTATCTTCATTTACTCTGTCCCAGTAATACAAACACTGATAACTGGGGAGGGGTGGTTGGGCTCAACACTGAAATAAAACAAACACAGGACAAAAACGGTCAAGCATTACTTTTATTATGACCCCAAAATTATTCAAACAGACCTTGTGGTTGCAGAGATACACTCTTTAATGAGTTTGTCATTATTGAGCAGAAGGCTTTAAAAAGGGCCTGGATAAGTTAAAAAGGGGAAATTCTGATGCAGTCAAAACAAGACTGTAATTTGACTTGAGTGTTCAGTTTGAGTTTTAGGGCCAATTAAGAGTGAGTCAGAAGTCTGCCTGGAAGTTTAAGATCACAAAAGAGAAAGTACTGAATGTTATGTCATGTTATCATACCATGTTTGGATATTATCTGATTTTTTCTGCTAGCATCATGATGATAACTTAATACTTGTGATAAAACCATTATCTTTCTAAATACTGTTGTTTTTTTCTTCAAATAAGTCAGGATGCACAATATCATCAGCATGAAGATCGGTAAATATTGGCCTAAAAAGTTTAATATTGGGATCAGCCCATATTAACATCTTTTGTATCAGCTGTATACCCCTTTTATTGACTGTAATATATTAGAAAAATGTACCATGCTTCACCTTATCGTGACAGCGTTGGTACATTTAAAAAGTACTTTAGGCTCGGTGTGCTCTTGATGGATAAATATCAATAAAAGCAATAATAACTTCACAAATATCCAATACTGTGTACCCCCACAAGTAAGACATTTCTTTGGATTAGAAGAATACTACATCCAAAATTAGAGAGAGATACTTAGAACCATTTTAAAGTGAGCTCTGTGGTGCATAAAATCAAACCACACGAGAAATGATCCTTGTTATAAAACAGGTTTTCAGGGTGTGCCAGTCCTGCCATAATGAACAGAAAGACACTGTCATGTCAGATCTAAAACTCAGCTCCTTGAAGCTCTGTTCAGCATGTAAGGAATGCAAATGAGGACAACATGCCTCACCTACCTCATGAAATGGATCAGTGAATAACTCACCTTCTGCTATTTCTCTGAACTTCGCCTCAGCGTCTGGGCCCTTGTTTCTGTCAGGGTGGTACTTGAGGGCCAGCTTATGAAAGGCCTTCTTGATCTCGCGTTCAGTGGCGTCCCTCGGCACCCCCAGGATGTCGTAGTAGTCTCTCTTGGCGAGGATGAACTCTGAGATGAGCAGAATGTTGAGTGCTAGCAGCAGCACCGCCTGCGCCGTGGCCATCCTGTTGGTTTTGACACCTCTGGGGCTGTGAAGAGAGCAGTTTGACAGCTCAGTTTACGACCTCTACACCTCTGAAACTCCGTACGAATTTCAACACAGCCACCAGAATTAAATTTAGTCACTACTTTGAGTGGTTAGACTGAAAAATACCAACTACAAGACATTTAAACTGACGCAACACAGCCAGCTTGTTTCCACAGAGAGGCGTTCCGCTGTTATGGTTCAGAATGTGACCGTTTTAAATGGTGACTGACACCCGTGTGTGAAGCTGTCGTAATTGTAACAAACATTTGTGACGGAGTATCGTTCAGTAGAATTCACATTGATACTTTTATAGTCAAGTATGTTTCTAATGATAACCGTAATTCGCTGAGACTTTTCCCCATCTCTCTCTAATATCCGTTGCAATTACGACAACCGCTCGCAGCCGCCTGAAAGTCAGGAGCTAACACGGTCACCCTTTAAACCGTTACACCGCCCATGGAAAAGAATGACAACTCACTGTTTTGGTCCAACAAATTAGACAATAAGGTTCCTTCTTCTTGATAAAAGCTTGTCAAAGATACCTTCTGTCTCTCAGTAACTAATAAAGCTCCCAGCGAGATTAAAGTGTGATGGAAAGTGAGCATTACCTGGAGAAGACTTGACAAACAGCCCGAGGGACCTTCGACTAACCGCCAACTGTTCCAGCTGATGCGAATCGAAAGCTAGCAGTTGTTGACGAGCTGCATTCCTGAGCTTTTGCACCACGACTCGCAAGCTGATTGGTCGGTTTCTTAGCACGGTGACTCCGTTTGACGCGATTGGTCGAAACAATGCGCACGTGGAGGCAGGATAGTTATCTAAAGATTAAACAAGCTTAGCAAGATGTCATCTGAGCGTACTTCCGGTATGGGCACGTATAGCAAGGAATTATTCAATCAGTTTCTTTGGCCCCGTTATGCGGCTAAAAACGCTTCGACAAGGTAAGTTGAACGAAGACTTTAGGCAGATTTTCCTTTAATAATTTGCTTTGGATTTTTATGCATTTACTGAAGAGAGAGAAATTAATTTGGATGTATTTTTCTTTCATAAATAAACGTATAGTATTTATTTTAACAAAGATTTTTTCGTCAAATGCATTTAATTGTGAACCCTTTTTTTTCGTTTAATCTTTTCTAATCTTTTGTATTTTTATCTTGTTTTATTTTGAATAAAAAGGTTCCTCTGTGTATTTGTTCTTTATTTTTTTTTATTTCATTGTTTATTTATTTGGGGAGGGGTGGGTGGGCTATTGTTTTATTTTTATTTATTTAGATATTTATTTTAACACACAATTTCATTTTGCTACAATTCGGAAATAATTTGAAAATCTGTTTTAGTCTGATTTTTTTCTTTTTGCAAGGGGGGTGTCTTTACACTCAGGATTCTTTGATTTTCATTCACAAAGCCCCACGTTTTTTCCATTGCATTTTAGTCCAGTCACAACGTTGATTTGTGTACTGTTATCATTGTTGTTATTTATTTCATACATTCCTTATTTTTATTAATGTCTGCGGGGTTCTAGTAAAACTAACTATAATTTTCTAGTCGGGACCCTTGAATATTTCAGTTGGAAAAATGCTAGGTTAGTGTTGTAAAATACGTTTGCTCTATTAAATTATTTTATTTCCTTCATGAAGTGAGAGAGGCGTACGGACGATAAGTGAACTATCTTGATTCTCTAACGTGAACCATATTTCCGCTCTCCGTCTACAACCCGGAAGTGTCATTTACGAGCTGTAATGTGACTTTAAATGTTGGCTATAAACGTGTCTCTTTAAAGGGAGTTTGGTGTGTTTTTACGGCAGAAATGCCGAGGTACTGCGCTGTGAAATTCTGTACAAACAGAGGTGGAGCTGCAGCCAAACAAGACAACAAGAGGATCAGCTTCTACCCGTATGTCACCCTCTTTACTTTGAACCCCAGCTAGTTCAAGTGCAGGTGCTTTATCTGCAGTTGGTAAGTCAAAGGTCAGGGGTTTGAAGCCCGAGAGAAGTCAGTGATGATGTCACATTAGTCTTACGTAAAGTCAGCCATGGATAGATACTTGTCATGGTTTAATGGGAGATTTAAAATGGCTTAAGTGAGACTCAGTCCTGATCATATGAGAATTGATTCAACCTCCAGCTGACCCTGATACCCTGCTGTGGTGGTCTCTGCTAACGTTTGAACTTATTCCCTCCCAGATTTCCCTTGCATGATGAGCCCAGGCTTCAGAAATGGATGGACAATATGAAGAGGAAGGGATGGACCCCCAGTCGACATCAGTACCTCTGCAGTGAGCATTTCACAGAGGACTGCTTTGACATCCGATGGGGCATCCGCTACCTGAAGAACACAGCCGTACCCACCATGTTCCCCTCCACCGAGGATGTATGTAGCCATATGTTATCTCTGAACATCACTCAGAGCATCAGCAAGAGTTTGCAGAGTAATGCTGCCTGTAGGGATATCAGATTATCGTTGATACCTGATATGATGATACTTCTAAACTCATTATCGTGTTCCAACGTCACTATATATTAATAAGGAGAACAAAGTCTCCAATGAACTAGAAATGATGGATTCCTTTCATGGTTTGGGTCCATTTGTGTTGGAAGAAGATGTGAAGCAATAAAAACAACATTCAACTTTTTAATAAGTGAACTTTTGCAAGCTGTTACAGTAGATTTTTACTGTCTGCCAATATCACGGCCAAACTAGAAAGCACTTACAGATTGCAAACGTCCAGTCCCCCAAATAAAGTTACCATCATAATATGATTCATTGACCCTGAAAACCCTCACCCAGCACTTAGAACCATGTTGATATCATTAGTTAAACGATTATTACAAATGAAGTCACACACAAAGATGCTCAGAACTGTTTTTAAGATGGTAATTGGAATCAAGGCCTTTAATTACATTATTAAAACCAGAAAGTGGTGAACAAAAGGTAATACTTTTTCTTATTGGTTGGGTTTTAAATGACTTCTATGAGATGCACCACTTTAATGTGGCACTCCACAAGGTTCATTTTTAGACCCCGTAATATTTTTTCTTGTACATTACGTCCCGGAATCGTTTTTGATTGATTTAACACATTTTTCCATTGTTTTTGCAGACTTTTATCTCCTAAACTGAAAATAAAGTGTTCATTTTAGCCTTATTTCAAGTTTTCTTGGTCAAATAAATTCATTTACTTTAACTGTTCCAAACTCATGTCCTCTGCACAATTTCCTTTAATACTCCAATCTTCTCTTCATAGGAAGATGAGAGAAAATGTAGCACCTTGAAGCGAAGCTCCCAACCCGTGATTTTGGACATCAGCCCTGCAGGGTTTGAGAATCCTGTCAGTAAGAGGCCGCTCATTTTGAGCAAATCTTGCAAAAAGCTCCTGTCAAGCACAACAAACACTTTTCCTACCAAACAAACTGAGTCCATACATAAACCAGTTCTGGTATCAGACATTGGCACACCTTGTGATTCAAGTTTATTGCAGATCCAGAACCCCTCAGAGGTAACTGGGGCTCAAACAGCCTCCTGCATCACAATCCCGCCCTGCAAAGAAGAGCAGATCAGCTCTATTGTGACCGTGCTGTGCTGCAAGACACTGGCTCCTCACCCGAGTGGAGATAACAGAGATGCAGCTTCTCTCCAAGCAGCTCTGAGTCAAACTTTTAGCCTCGTCCCTGTGGAAATACTCAAAGAGGAACCTTCAGACTTGATCCCAGAGGAGAAGGGACCCAGCGAAGGAGAGCACATCTCCGTGTATGAGCACGCGTACTGCAGACCGGACACAGACAAAGATCAGCTCTGGAGCAAAATCATGAGTTTGAATGCTAAGATATCAGAACTTGAACGCAGGGAGGAGAGCACTGTGGCCAAAATCCGAGCTCTGGAGACTGAGATATCACTCCTGAAGAAAGATGGGGCTGTTTTTAAAGAGAAGCACAAAGTATTGGAGGATTTTATATCATCAGTGTTGATCTGATTTTGAATGTAACACCAAATACGGACTGAAATGGAGATTAATACTGTGTTGTTTATTTTGAGTTGATTTTGTAACTTGTTCTTTAATGTTGCACAGAAGCTTCAAACTCCATTAGTGCTGCGTCTGATGTTATCCATGTCTGGACTCCGGACCATGATAATGTTTTTAGTTTTTTATCCACATGATGGCGCTGTACTGCTGTTTTTTATAAAGACGGCTCCAAATCTTAACCCAAGTCACTCTGCTTGGCATTTCTGCTTTATATGCAAGGTTTTCTGTGAGATTTTAGGACATATTTCACCATAAAATCCCCAGTTCCAATGAAATTTGGATGTTGTGGAAAACATAAAAAATAATTCAGTGATTTACAAATCCTTTTCGACCTGTATTTAATTGAATACACTACATAGAGAATATATTTAATATTTGCAACCTTTTTCCAAATATTCACTCATTTTGAATTTTATGCCTTAAACATGTTCCTAAACAGCTAGAACAGGGGCATGTTTGTGCTTTGTTAGATCACCTTTCCTTTTTCACAACACTCAGTGTGTGGCAATGGAGGACATTAACTGTTGGAGCTTTGTAAGTGGAATTCTTCCCATTATTGGCTGATGAACGACTTCTGTTGCTCAATAGTCCGGATCTTCATTGTCATATTTTGCGTTTCTTAATGGGATTTCAAGTGGGAGTCCAGTCTGGCCAGCCTCGTACCTGCACTCTTCTACCACGAAAGCATGCTGTTGGAACACGTGCAGAATGTGTCTTGGCATTGTCTTACTGAAATAATCAGGGATGTCCCTGAAACAGACGTTGCTTTAATGACACCATATGTTGCTCCAAAACCTGTATGTACCTCTCAGCACTGATGGTGCCTTCAAAGTGTGCAAGTTACCCATGTGGTAATACCCTTTTCAGCATGATGTTGGTTTTTAATGCAGTTCAACCTCAGAGATCGAAGGTCACAGGCATTCAGTACTGGTTTTTGGCCTTGCCTCCTGACATGTCTTCAGATTTATGCTTCTTAACAGATAATTGCAATTGTTGGTTGGAAACATTTTTCTTAAACTGTTGAACTATTTGCTCACACAGTTGTTCAAGAATTGGTTAACCTCAATCCATCCTTGCTTGTGAACAACTGAGCCTTTGTGGATGCTCCTTTTGTAGCCGATCATAAAGCTCACCTGTTTCCAAATAACCTGTTCACCTGTGGAATGTTCAAAAGAGGTGTTTTTTGAGCTTTTCTAAAGATTTGCAGTCTTTTATTGCCCGTGTTTCCGCTTTTTTGCAACTTGTTGTAGGCATAAAATTCAAAATGAATGAATTTTTGCAAAAACATATAGTCAATTGACCAGTTTGAACATTAAATATTCTGTCTTTGTAGTATGTTTGATTAAATATAGGATGAAGAATTTGCAAAAATCTATTCCATTTTTATCTATGTTTTACACAATGTACCAACTACATTGGAACTGAGGTTTGTTATAATCAGAGATCAGGATTGTGTGGTATGTGTTGGATGTTAGTCTTAACAGTTTAACAGTCGTTCTTTCTGTATATGGTGGAAAAGTACGCTAATTTTAGACTGCAGTAATTATTTTGTTCAACATTTTTTCTGCCTTCATTTTCATTTATTAGCGTTCAGGTGCTTTTAAAGAGGCATTGTGATTAAAAACAGTGTGCGAGTTCTTTGCTCCCTGTTACTCAGACTGCTCGTTTGTCTGTCAGTAATAAATTCCCCGCTGTCTGAACATGTGTGGCACCTCGTACAAATGGATCTTTATGACTGAGTCACGTCTGAAATAGTTCAGGTACTTTAACATGCAAACTGCGATTTCAAAACACCGGGGGCAAACAGTATGCTGTAGGGATGTGTGATTATAATCACAAGTATTTAAACTGACATTGAACTCATGTTTATAAAGCACAATAACTCATAATTTTACCTCCTCTGCATCTCTTCATCATTATCATTATGAACCTTTTCAAACCAACAATGAAATAAATGAGGAAGCACTTCTAGAAACAAAATCATCTAACAGTGAATTAGAATAGTGATGATTTCAGCTGAGTTTTGGTTTTGGGTTAAGCCAAATCGTCAGCTGGAGAAATGTTGTCTTTTATTGCTTGTAAGCTTTAAGCGCTTGTACATATATTTTCTATTTTTTATATTCCAAAGGCTTGACAGGTAACATTGCAGACAGGGCTGACCAGGCTAACGGAGCAGACTTACTTAAATAAAAACCGAGCTAAAATACAAAATGTCTTATAATACGAATGAAAATTGTCAGAAAAGGAGTTAGTCAACATTTGGTAAAAGTCCATTTTGAAAGGGAAATTTGCACTTAGTTTATGAATGAACATGACATAAGTAGTGATGTCTTTCTGTGGCTAAAACATGACAACAAATTCAAATATTGTTGCCTTTATAAGTTGAACTGCCATGTTGTAGTTCCAGTTCAGCATAATAATAGCCTATTACACTCACCAAACTTATCAGCTTAAAAAGTCACGTAAATTAGGTTTGGTCATTAAGATCGTCATGAAGAACTGAACGTGTTCCAGACCTTATGATCAGCAACGATCTAAAACACAGTGAAAAATCCCATATGCTTTTAGTGTGTCTATGGTCAAGTGCCAGCGTGATGCTAACTTCCATGTTTGCCTACAAAAATATGTCATCCCTGCACCACTCTATTTTGGGGTGTGTTATTTACAGTTCTTCACATTTCAACAGTTGACACATTGCTCAGAAGTCAGTACAAACTACAAAACCTATTTTGATAACCTGCAAAAGCATGTCACTTGCTCGAGATGGATTTTTTATTTCTCAAAAGTAGATCTTAATGTCAGTGTTTTCAAAATGAAGAGTTTTGTTGTTTATGAACAAGACAGTCAAAATGCTTTGTCATGTCTTCATTATGACCTTTTACGCTGCCATGAGTGTTATCCTGTGCTTAAAAGTTAGACCTGAAAACTGCAAACATTTGAAAACTACACTCAAGTAACATATTACTCTATTTAGTGAGGTAACTGAGTACAAGACACTGAATAGGTGTGATTCACATATTTACTGCCCATTCTATTTGCAGCTCTAATTTGTTCATAGCAGAGGTGTGGACTCGAGTCATGTGACTTAGACTCGAGTCAGACTTAAGTCACAATTTTGATGACTTTTGACTCGACTGACAATATCATCAAAGACTTGCAACTCGACTTGGACTTTGACATCAGTGACTCGGGACTTGATTCTGACTTTAGTCTGATGACTTGAAAATACTTTAAATTTTCAGTAAGACTGTTGAGAGAATGTGCCCCCATCCTAAGTATTCGACTAAGTGACTGTTATTTTGTCATTTCCAGTAAGACAATATTTTTCCCACAGGATCGGCCCCATTGAATGCATCTATTAACATCCAATCAGGGTTAAGAAGAACAAACAAAGAGGGTGTTGATTGCACATTAACTTTCCTTGAGCGCAAGACTGCAGGACCAAACTATAATGTCATAAACAAAAACAAATTGCCGTGTGCAAAACCTGCAGCGTGAGAATAACAGACAGAGATGTGTCAACATTGAACTTTGGTCGGCACCTGAAGCTGCACAAAGAACAGTAAGTTTGGTAAGCAGTGCTTATGACTTGCAAAGACTTGAAAATTTTAAGCCTATGACTTCAGACTTGACTCGTCTTGTCTTTACTTGAGACTTGACTCGAGACTTGGGTTTAAAGACTTGAGACTTACTTGAGACTTGCAAAACAATGACTTTCTCCCACCTCTGGTTTCTAGCACTGTGCAAAAGAAAAGTATACACTTCTTTACAAGAAACAAAAGAAACACCCTTTAGGTAAATCAGTACCAAACTTTGAGCAATACTGCAGTAATTATTGAACAGAACATACACACAGGACTGTAAAACATTCCTGTCCATTCAGATGCCCCTGTTTCTCTCACCATAGAAAACCATCCCTTGCAATGCAGCGAGCAAAGTAACTCCTCAAGTGGTGAATCCTGCTGCATCCATGGCTGCTAGCAGAGCCATTTGGATACGTGGATGCTGGTCATGTACCTTCTACCTACAGGCAGAGAAAAACTCTGCAATGGAGAGGATTTTCTACCCCTTTCCTTTCATGTTCTGCAAACCACTGTCTGACCAGTGGTTTGTAAATGCACTTTATCCAAAAATATACTTGTTCAGATGGTCTCCACATAGACCCCAATGATTCTCAGGGGATTGTGTGCCTGTAAAGAGTGTCTAACAAAAGTGTGTTGTGTGTGACTGAAATGTACAGTAAGCATGAGTTATAGCAAATTAGCCCATGTTACTGTTGTGTACAATAATAGTGCTTCCTACTTGCAAAATGCTGCAGTACAGTACCATACAGTAAATGTGCTAAATTTTTACCACTGTACACTACAATACAGTAGTCTAAATATAAAAAGTGATAAGTTCTTGCCCCACTGTAAGCTTCATGTATGACACAGTGACAGGTGTGCAGTGAAGTTTGTTGAATGCCAAATTACTGGCCAGTATTCACTCCTGTTCTCCCAATGAAATGTCTAAATACTTGAATTTACAGTGGTTCTTCCAACATTTGGAAGCACCCTTCAGCCAGCCTCAGCCATTGTGATGCTGTGATTGACAACATAGTCCACAGTTGTAGCCCTCATTTCATCAAGAATCTGCCTCTTTTTCCTCTTTTCCTTTTTCTCAAAAGCATCACTCCTCTTCCACAACACTGACCTTCCATTTCTCTATCACAGTACAGTAGAAATGGTACAAACTATGTCCTACTACGTTAATATACAGACCTGATCAAAATCTTAAGACCAGTTGAAAAATTGCTACAATATGCATTTTGCACATTTGTACTCTGATGAGGTTTTAAATAGAGCTTCAATATACAAAAGCAAGAGGGGGGAGTGTGACAAAAAGCACTTTGAAAAAGTATTTTATTGAAAACAACAAGTAAAATGAAATAGACTGTTTATCACCTGATCAAAAGTTTAAGACCACAGGCTATTAAAGCCAAAATCTGCTCAAAATTTTCATTTTCTGTCAGGCATTCACACGGTCATGCCCTCCCGATGGCTAAAGCTAAGAAGCTTTCTCTTCTTGAACGTGGTCGGATCGTCGAGCTGCATAAGCAAG
The DNA here is from genome assembly GCA_036419115.1 of Scarus forsteni. Classification (NCBI taxonomy): domain Eukaryota; kingdom Metazoa; phylum Chordata; class Actinopteri; order Labriformes; family Labridae; genus Scarus; species Scarus forsteni. Next base: position 29,835,473 of record JAZDUH010000341.1, on the reverse strand, counting down.
GCCTCTTGCAGCGTGCCATTGCTGCTGAGGTTGGACGCAGTAAGACAGTCATTCTAAAGTTTTTGAAAGATCCTGAGCATTATGAAACAAAAAAGTCAAGTGGCAGACCCAAAAAAATTACACCTGCGCTGAGCCGGAGGATCCGATTGACTGTCCGTCAAGACACAGGGCGGTTCTCAACCCAAATTAAGGCCCTTACTGATGCCGACTACAGCACAATAACCATCAGACGGCATCTGCGGGAAAAGGGTTTCAAAAACAAAAAACAAATTCAAAGACCTCGTCTCCTTCAACGCCACAAATCTGCCCGTTTAGACTTTGCCAGGGAGCATCAAACATGGGACATTGAAAGGTGGAAAAAAGTTTTATTCTCTGATGAGAAAAAATGTAACCTTGACGGTCCAGATGGCTTCAACGTTACTGGCATGACAAGGAGATCCCACCTGAGATGTTTTCTACCCCGCACAGTGGAGAGGGGTCCATCATGATCTGGGGTGCTTTTTCATCCAGTGGAACACTGGAGCTTCAGGTGGTGCAGGGTCGTCAAACGGCGGCTGGTTACGTGCAGATGTTGCAGTGGGCATCCCTCATGACTGAGGGCCCTCGTCTGTGTGGTAACAGCTGGGTTTTTCAACAGGACAACGCTGCAGTTCACAATGCTTGCTTGACCAAGGACTTCTTCAGGTAGAATAACATCACTCTTTTGGACCATCCCGCATGTTCTCCTGATTTAAGTCCCATAGAGAACATTTGGGGATGGATGGCATGGGAAGTTCATAAAAATGGGCTTCAGTTCCAGACAGTTGATGCCCTCCGTGAAGTCATCTTCACCACTTGGAGCAATGTTCCCAAAAGCTTCCTGGAAACACTTGCATCAAGCATGCCCAAACAAATTTTTGAAGTGATTAATAAGAACGATGGAGCTACTCATTACTGAGTCCTACTGAGAAAAAATTTTGTTCTGGTTTGGAGAGTTTTTTGTGACGACTATTTCACTAGTAGTTACAACTATTTCAGTTTACTTGTTGTTTTCAATAAATTACTTTTTCAAAATGCTTTTTGTCACACTCCCCCTTCTTGCTTTTGCATATTGTAGCTCTATTTAAAACCTCATTAAGGTCCAAATGTGCAAAATGCATAATGTAGCAATTTTTCAACTGGTCTTAAGATTTTGATCAGGTCTATATATGCTTGCCAGATGAGGGTAGCTACAACTAGTGCTTCCCACACTCCTCCTCGTAGGTGTCAAATTGCTCAACTTAGGAGACATTTATTAGGAAAACTGATAAAGAAATGTACAAAATATGTTTGACAGATTTTGATAACTAAGTCAACTATTTAGAATGTCATGAATCAAGAAATGAAAAGAGGACTATCAGTTTTATATAGAATGACTGCTCAGCATTCATACGTTTTGTTCATTTGTTTTTGACTGACAAATGATGTCTGAAACAACAGAGTTATTCTATGGAAGCAATTGATGCATGCCCAAAAGCATCTGCAATTTGTTGGAAGGAATGAGAAACTGCTGCTCTGATGTGCACTCATGAATGAATGTTGTGGAGGTTGAACTAACAGTTATGAGAATTTTGATTCTGATCTGAAAAAATGCACCAAAACAACTGAGAAAACAGCTTGCAGCTCCACCGTTTCTCAACACACGGTTGCTCATTCGCTGGTATTGTCCAAATAAACACATTTCATGAGTCACATGTGAGAGCTGCTGCATTTATGATTTATGTGCTAAAATCTGCACAAATTTCTTCATCAGACTGATAAATGAGAACCAATGTGTTTTGAATTGCTTTTTCATTGACAAAGATTAGATCCAGTATGATTCTAGAGCAGCTTCAAGTGTTACCTAACAGACCAGAACAGCATGACATCTCCCCCTCCATGGAGATGGATAGGAGAAGACAAACATGAAGAGGGAAAGAGAGAGAGAGAACATGAGGAGAGCTAAAGATATAGATCAAAGTATAAAGCAGAGATATCAGCATACTGACTGCGTTAATGCACACCAGATCAATGATTTAGCCTGTGTTCAAACATCAACATTCCCGTGTACGTCCTCAGCAATCACGTCAAAGGGTACTGGGACTTCTTGTATCTCCGAGTTTGATTGCGAGTGCCTCCTGCTTGTCAAAATGTCCTGCTTTGCAATGTTTTTTGAACTGTACTGTACATGTGTGTCTTGAAGCCTGTCCCCCTCGTGTTTCCACTGATTGTTTTAAACCCCTCAACCACACGAACATGAACCAGCAGAAGGATTTATCTCCCACCTCTGCGCCCTTGGGCCTCGAATTAGTCATCACAGTATTTTGGCTAAATGAGACGCCTAATCCTGTTTTCTAGCAGAATGAAATGTGCCATCGGCTGTATCTGCACTGTAGCAAGGCCTGGTCACACTGACTAAGATTTATTGTTGTGTTATCTTGTTAGAATGATGTATTTTCATCCTACAGATATGCTGAAAATAGGAATGTGTCATCGGCATAAAGCTCATTAAAATAACAGAACTTGTGCTCATAGAAAGCCAAAAGTCACACCTGTTGATCTTTCCATAGTGGCTGCATTATGTCACAGTGTTACATAAAGACCCTAATCAGGCTAAAGGGGTTGTATACATTTATGATGTTGGCATAAGACGCTTCCAGTGCAGCGACTTGATTTGACATCCTTTACTTTTCCATTTCAGCCAGGCATGAACACATGCATGTGTGCAAGAGAGTGACACAGGAAGGCAGGCTAAATTAGTTTTTTAATTAATTACAGATTGATTGCGGATGTGAGAGGGTTTGCGAAGTGCAATTTCAAATGACTCCAGGGTCTTTTCATGACTTGAAAAGGTTAGAAGATGACATATTTCCACAGCCAAGGCAGAGAAAGACACTGGGGCTTCTACAGTAGTAGAGCACTTGAACAGAATAGATTACTGAAATTAGTACCGGAGTGATTTGTTGTTGTTATTTGGTTGCTTTGTGTCTCAGGAGGAAAACAAGTGTATTCACAGTGGATAAGAGACTGACATAATGGGAATTTGCAGCAAGAAAATAATACTTGTGTTGTTTGGTTGTGTGCAATAATAACTTAGTGATAAAGAAATAACTCCCAGGGGATTGTTAGTGAGCAATCAAAGAATGATGTCTTAGGAACAGAGTAAATTACAAAATGAATCAATATAGAGAAGACAACATCAGTCCAGAAAGAAAAGGATTAAATGTTGAGCTTATTATCGTCTTTTTAAAACGCAGTAACAGAATAAGATAAGCACAAGATGTCCTAAGTGATTACTCTTACAGAGTCTAGAAACTCCATTATGCCTGTGCTGCACACAGAAAACAGCATTAATTTAGAAGATTTCATATAAATATATCTTTTATTAATCACAAGAAATTCAACACAACCCAACACAGCTGTCTGAACTGAACTAAACAACACACTTTGTCACAATAGATGTAAGACTCATTTTTATATGTAATGAAAATTCAACATCCGGTAAGGATTATTTGATAGTTAAAAAATAGACTGAAAATATCGTCACATCACAATATCTAAGGCTTATAAGAGTATTTTATCATGCTTATTAGTTGCTTACTAGCTGCTTATTATCCAGTATTGAGCGCTTGTTATTACTTCATTCTACATGACCATAATACACAGTTAGTAGGCTTTAACAGAACTTTCCCTTTTTAAACTGCTGATTCATGCTAATTGGTTATGTTGTTGTATATTAATTATGATCATAATTGACTTTGCTAAAAAGGTCTTTAAAGTTTGTAGTTACAAAAGAAAACTTATTCTCACTTGGTTACTCTTGTTCATTTTTGGCCATTCCTAAGAAACCAACGACAAACTCCTGGTCTAAGTATAAGAAGCTCATAATGTAGTATTTGTTACTCAGATTATGTTCCCTAAACTATGATGGTTATACTCTTTTCAATTAGAATTTGAACCCGAACGTAATTCATTTTTATTGGAGATTTAATATCTGAATAAGCTAAAGTCACGTTGAAAATCTCTGGACTTGTCCATATTTTTGTATTTATCTCTACATACTCTGATATCTGCTGTGTTATAGTACAACCTGTGTACAGTAAACTTTATGTTTTATTGATCAGTTTCTTTAAGATATGCTCCACAATGTGCATATTTTTGTGTATTTTTGAAATTAAAGAGTGAAAAGTAGGCAATAAAATAGGAAAAAAAACAATATTAGTCTTCAGGAAAGAGGGAATTAGGTCAAATCATCACCTTAGGGGATTTTAGGGATCATATTTTGAGTTTCAAATACTAAATTATGAGTTAGTTTCACTTAAAATGATTTTTCAGTGTTTTTAAAGTTGGGTTGTATGAGTTGCTCGACAACAGTCAGTGAAGTGGCTGAAAAGGCTCCCAGTACTGTACCTTTAAGAAGAACAAGCTAAGACAGCAGTAAGGTACACTGATGTTTATGGGTACAAGTTTTTTTGCATTGTTGTACAAGTTTTAGAAATGAGCCATAAAATTATGTTGAATCAAATATACAACCCAATAAAAAAAAAATCTGAGCATTTTATTTTTCCTCTGGGAAGTAACTGTTCCACAATATTTTATGATGCAGCAAATGGTTATGTGTTCTCCCTGGAATTTTACACCCTTGACTCAGCATACTTTCATGGCAAATAAGTCTTCTCACCAAGAGCAGTGTACCTTACTGGTCATCTCAGCTGGTTCTCCTTAAAGCCACAGAGCTGCTGGGAATCCTTTCAGCAACTTCACAGACTTTACTGTCAAGCCCCTGACAAACCCAACTTCAAACACTCTGAAATATCCATTTAGCTAAAACCAGGAGTTTTTAACTTGTTTATTGATCTTACTAAGAATGATTAAAAAAATGATAACCTTGAGTTAGGTTATAAAGGCCTTTCCAAGCAAGGTTAAGTAAGATCCAAATTCATTCAACTTCTTCCCTATTGACCAATTAGCAGCATTAAGGTGGTTAAGGTGGAAAAACTCAGTTAAATGCTTACAAGCTGCATATCACATCCATACAGAATAAGGCACTAAAAGCTTTCAAAATTTGCTGAGCAGCTCATAGGCTACTAATTTGACGGTTCATTTTGACCCTGTGTGTTTAAAACTGCGTTTGAATTATTATACTTTTCTTGTGTCTGTTTATGTGTGTTGACTTTGTTGACCAGCTTTTGTTGTATTTGTATTTTTCAGAACGCCATCACAAGCTTAAAACTAATCCAACTTAAGCTCTAAACTAAAACAAAATAGCATTGACAGCAATGGTACTGTGTAGACTATTTACTGGCCAGATGAATACTTTCAGTGTAATAGGATCATGGTGATTATATAGAAATCTACATTTTATTTTAGATATTTTCCTGTTATCAGATCAGAACAGTTGTTTCTGTTAATTTGGTAAGAATAGGATTTAAACTTGTTCAAATTGGGTTATTTTACATTAAAAAGTATTTTCCAAAGTTATTGATCTTAAGATTGAACTGTACAATTTGATGTTTGCACATTAACAGAAAATGGCTCTCCGTTCAGTTACAATGGTCAGTTTTGTAATTGTCACTGGGCATAGCTGAATGTTAAATATACAGAAACACATATGTGTAAACAATAGGCTATATAAACTTTCAATCATCAATAGTTTTGTAACAACACCTCACAACGCCAAAGATACAGATGTTATGAATTAATATCAATTTGACAGAGAAAAATACATCGCAGCACACTCTTAGACCACCAGAGGGCGCTTTCTGCCATCAACAGAAGCCAGACATTTAGATTAGAAAGAGGAAGATTTGCATTTTCATTGTAAGGAATCTGAAGTAGTAGGATTATATTTGATAATAAACGTCCTTAGATATCACTTTTTATTTGAAATAAGAGTAACATGTAAAAGGCTTGAACAAGAAAAACTTGATTACATGATGTTTGTCGCATTGTTACATCACTACCCATTCAACATTTGTACAAACTATAAGCTCATGAAAGAGAAAAGCACAAAACATTTTGTACAGTGATTCATACCATACCCATTATTTTATACCTGTTACTGGATGCCAATTTCCTCACCCAGATCTGGAATGTCTCTCATTTATGAAATTCCTTGATAAGAAACATCTGGTTTATTTAATGTATGTTCTGCCATATGTTTCAGCTGTAGTAGAGATAAATCCAAGGGTTTGTGCAGCTGTTCAGGCTGGCCAGCAGCATGATGATGGCGAACACTGGACCTGCAACGAAGAGAGAGAGGGAAATGTAGGTATACTTGAAGTTGGCTCACATGTTCTCTCAAATAAATCTAAAGCACTCTTAAGATGGGTCTTGTGCGTCAAGGGCCTCAAGACACAATCACTATGGACGGATCAAATCAGAAGTCTGTTATATGGCAATTTCTTTTATTATTATTTTCTTAATGCCAGGAATTGTTTAAGTCACTTGGAGAAGTGGGTGGATCAGACACATTGCAAAGTAGTTTATACATTTTCAAATGCTGTCAAACTGCTTGTGTACACTGTAAAAAGGTTGTTGTAAATTTTACAGTAATTTATTGCCACAAGATGCCAGTAAATTACTGTAAATGTCTTTACAGTAACATTACCTTGCCTAAATTAACAGGAAAATTATTGTATTTTTGATAACTGTTTAACTTCTGTATTTTTATTCAAGCTTCCATTACAGTCTTACAATTTACAGCATTATTACTGTGTTATCAAAAACAGCATCCTCGCTGTTTTCCCATTTACAGTATCAATATTTCACAATATTTTGATGCATTTTAAATTACAGCGAACTTGCCAAATTTAAATGCATTTAAGATATTTTTAATTTATATAAGGACTAGTTATTAAAAAGATGTAATTTTGTAAATAAAATAAATTTAAAAAGTCATTTTTTATCCAATAAAATACATTTTCAAATAATGTTTTTACTTAAATATGTGAAACATTACCTAAAAACTGTAAAATTACTTTTACATAACTGTAGATTTTACTGTAAATGGTGTAAATTTTACAGACATCTGTTTTTTTCCACACTATTCTGCCATTTACAGTAATTTACTGCATATCTGTTTACAGTAGGTAGCTTGAGATATTACGGTAAAATGCTGTAGAGTTTACAAAAATCATTTACAGTGTAATTAATATTCTCTGCACTAGTCAAAAACATCACAGAAAACTCCCTCACACCTCAGTGCACACTATTGCTCAATCTGAAAAAGGAGTGAAACTTGCAGGAAGTGTTGGGTTTCAAACAATTTTTTGCCCTTTTCCACCAGTTTAATTATGTTGTTTTATTATTTGAAACAATTTTCTAATAAAATGTTACTACAAATTACAAGAAACCTTTTAAAATATTTGTAAAAATTAATAGTTGTTTCCCCGACTATTCCAGACATTTCCAAACCATGTCAACTTATTTCCTCAATTTTAATCAAATCTGTTTTTAACTGAATTGTTTTATCGCCAGGGAAGTTGATGAAGTTACTACATTTATTTTTGGATTGGTGTGAAGTTGGTGAGAAAATCCAATGGAGTGAAAGTAAATCCTTTTGATCTGAAATGATTTTATGCCAGTTTTATGACCCATCCTCTTTAGGAATTTGATGGGTTGAGAGTGACTCCTTTTGAAAGCAAATTAAGCACAAAAACTTGAAAAGGGCCACAAATGTAAATTTCAGATAGTGTGGTATGTGCTATGCAAATCTGTAAAGATGTTAGTTTGGGTGTTTTAAATATTGGATATATAAATATTTCTTTTATCTTAAAATATATCATAATTTCAAGTACAATATCTGTCAAATAAGTGGTTGAAATTCTTAAAATATACATTTTTTGGTGAAAAAGGGCTGAAGTCAGAATTGCTGATAAAGTGTGGGCAGAAATATACAGTATATTATGATTATAAGGCTTTTTTATGTGTCCACTTTTGGGAGTTAATGTAAAAAGTGTTGATTTTTATACTGA